>JARFIW010001110.1:0-1200000 GCA_036346225.1 Platerodrilus igneus | reverse complement strand
GAATAGAATAGAATGCAATCTGAAAAATGCAAAAGAAAACCGATGTTCCAGATTTTACAATAGATGAAATAGACGTACTGAAAAATAAAAATAGTTCTCTATGCAGAAATATATAAATATTTTTACCTGAGAGATACGCAGTATATTTCCACGCATATTACAGGACTAATTGAGAAATATTCTATTAATGCTAAAGTAGAATAGAAGTTCTGATAAATTTCAATAAACCTACAAAACTGTAATTAATACGATTCATGAATACTAATTATTAGAATACCTTAAAATAAATAAGTGATGTTCTATATGTTCCTTCAGCCTCTTCAAATATACCAATTGGGTTTCGTACACATATACTTGAGATATATCAAGTTCTTTAAGGCGTTGCTTCAGCAGTCGACATTGCACAATCGTTTCTACACAGCAAAGAAGAAAAATTAAATCCAACCCTAATATTATTGGACCAACTATTATTAATGATATTGCTTGTGAAAAATACGCTGTTGCATATAAAATAGAATAGGATACCATTTTCCAAGTTCCAAATGGTAAGCTTTTTTCAACAAACGTGGATAATATCACTGCAAGTGCAAGAGTGTACGCCCCTGCGTAAAAGGTTCGTTGCAGTAGTAGATGATAATGTGTAAGGCAATTCAAATCCTTTGTATGTGGTTCTGATTGTTGTCGTATCATATATGCTCTGATTATGATCGGAATTAAGGTCACTAGCTTTTGATGGTTGAAGATCACTGCACCGATTTTCCCAATATGCTAAAAACATTTATTAAAATTGTTTGTATTATACACTTTTTCGATTCAAAGTTATAACAAATTATAAGACAAAGAAATTCAAAAGCGTAGCTTTATGTTTAAATGATTAATTGGAATTGTTGAAATGGTTTATGTATGTCTCGTAGATGAGCGAATGTACTATATACCTAAGCAAAATATTAGTTGGCGCAAATGCTACACAATGCAGTACACACAGAAATAGTCAAGATAGTTTCTATTGATTGTATTTTCATGCAAAAGCTTCTCAAATACTGTTTAACTTAAATTAATCAACTTTCCTTTTTAACGATTTGAAAAAAGTTAGACTCAAATTTTCATCTTTATTGGTAAAGATTAAAAACTACATAATTATGTATTCCAATTTTTATACCTTTGACCTAAATAAATTTGAAGAGATGGCTATTCACTTTTTAAAATACTTGAAATATCTGTCAGTTTTTAATTTACGTTTTTAAGTTCATTTTGGAAGGGTTCTCATGCTTACTATAATAAATTATTCTTATGAAAATAATTATCAGGGAGAATTATGCAAATTAAATCCAATCATTAGCATAATTATTTCCAGCGTTTGCTGAATGGATTTCTAACAGATTCTCGGGATTTCGTTTATATAGACTTCGCAACCAATTAAAAGAAACTTATCAATTAAAAAGCCGGTACGAAATGTGGAAACACGACTAGACATATCAAGAACGAATCAAGGTAAATTGCTTCCCATGCATAAATTGATATTACGCCATTGGAGTTAAACTTATACAGGGTGTAACAAAATAAATGTAAAACATCGTATAAGAGATAGGGTCTTTCATATAAAGAAACTCCATTGAAGAATCCTTGGTTAAGATATAGCCCCTTAAAGATGGTACATAAAATTTGTTTTTCATTTTTTTATAAACACTAAAAAAGATACAAAATTGAAATTAAGGTGACATTTTTACTATCAAATATACACTTACTCAGTAATTTATTTGGTTTACTTCATGGTTGTAAGGGGTAGAAAACGCAACCCCTAAAACATATTTCCAATATAACTTTTTGTCTTATTATTTGTTTGCCATTTAAAAATTTATTTCCAATAGCTAATTTCATTCTAAACAAAAAAGTTCTCTTGAATTTTTTGCCCAAAATTAACCAGTTCGCAGAAAAAAATTATTTTTCAAACAACTACAGAAATATATCGTCATAAATGTGAACTGGATTATTATGGTTATTTTGTAGTTGCTACCTGCATCAAAGTATGATTAAAGATGAATAAATAAAACTAATTTATTAATAACAAAACATACAACATGTAGAAATCGTAGTAAATGTTCAATATGTCCACCTTCAGTCATTACACATGCTACTAGACGCCGGCGCATTAAGCCACGTATTCGCTTAAATATTCCTGGAGTCTCTCTAATTACCCTGCACGCATCGATGATGCGGTTTCTTAAGTCCTTTACATCCCGAACAAGAGTAGGATAAACCAAACTCTGTAAATGGCCCCAAGTAGAGAAATCGAGAAGATTCAAATCCGGGGATGGAGAGGGCCAATTCTGCGGTCCTCTACGACCTATCCAATGATTTGGATATGTTTGAGTTAAATGCTGACGTGCTGCTTGACTAAAAGGGCGGGAGCCCAATCATGCATAAAAAACGTAACCCTTCTGATTACACAAGGAACTTCCTCCAGTACTACTGGATGCACTTCTCTTAAAAATTGAGTGTATGCCTCACCATTTAATGGAGCAGGTAAAAAATGAGGGCCAATTAAATAATCCCTAATAACTCCGACCCACACGTGAAGACAAAAATGTTCTTGATGGGTAGCTTGAACAATAGCGTGAGGGTTTTCATCGGCCCATATGTGGTTATTATGAAAATTAATTATCTTCTCGCGAGAAAAAGTACATTCGTCTGTGAATTCGATCGTCTTCAGAAAGTCAGGATTTCTTCTAATCATTTCCAGCATCCAATTGGAAAATTCAAGACGGTTCGAAAAATCTCGCGGCAACAGTGCCTGTACTCGTTGTAGATGGCAGGGTTATTTGGGTTATGCTTTTTGCAATTTTATGCACTGTTCAACGCTTAATGCTTATAGATGTTTATTTATATATTTACATAATATTTATATTTATTTTTATATTTATATTTTTGCCTGCTTTTATTGTTTGTGGCTTAATATTATTTGTTTGACGTTCTGCCGTCATTTTTGGTGGCTGCTTATATATAGGAAGGAAGATTGTTTGAGAAGATTGTAATTACAATATAAATAAGTTAGGGAATGATAGGAAAAGCTAGGGACGGACTTAGGCTAACAACTCACTTAGACCAGGGATGGCGAATTTGTAAATTTATAGATCAGATAAAATAGTTATCCAGCTATTAATATATTTTGCGTATTCTTAGAAAATTTGAATCCATTTTAAATTAGCTAGCTAGATTTGGATAGTTTTAAGTCGACCCTTCAGATCGCACCGGTAAGCAGAACTGGCAGCTGCTATCCGGCAGTACGTTTCCGTTCTCATTAATTTTGTTTGTGTCTTGTTGATCGTGCACACTCCAAATCAACGCTAGGGATACCATCAATAAAACTCTATTTTTAGTTTTTGTTTCAGTTGTTAGATTTTTATTTAGGATGTGTTAATTTTGAAGTTAGAATAATTAGGAGCACGTTTATATTTTCGCGTTTAAACCCAATGTAGTACCTTCGGGTGGAGCATTGGGGACGTGGCCGCAAGCATAGCGGCCCTTAATTAAATTGTAATGTAAATGGTAGGAGTATGAGAGTTGTTCCTTTGAAATTGGAAATACCGTCATATGATCAACATTTAACTCGAAAGCAATCTTTCTGGTACTGCTAGTGGGTTGTTCTTCAACCAAATTAAGTACTGCTTCTTCAAGCTGTGGTTTCTATGACTCCTCGATGGCGACCACAATCCTGCGTTCTTTTTCGAATGAACCATATTCTCGTAACCGTTGATGAAGTTGGGCAAATATTCTATGCGAAGGAAGCTGCCGTTGAGGATACATTTCAGCATACCTTCTACAAGCTTCTAACCTATTACCCTGCGACAGACCGTAAACGTTATGCATATCAGCCATTTCCGCATTTGTGTATGCCATTTTAATAACAGGTGAATTATTGAACTAACAAATTAACAACAGAACAACAACACACAATTATTAATTCAATTTCAAATATTTACAAACTGACAGCGTATTAACAATTTAATTGCCACTATCACTAATAGCGGCCTACTAGATAAATTAGTTTCGCATTTTCGTCTTATGGCGATGTATCTCTGTAGTTGTTCAATAGTCAAGTTAAGTTGATAAACCGTTTTTAGAAATTTATCAAGCATTAATTTCAGTACCAAGTTTATCGCAGCTTCATTTTTTAGTTCCTTTTCAAGTTCAGTGTGATGCTTCTGATACAAATATAGGAGCAGTTAGTTCTGACTCAAATTCAGGATGGCGAAGCACGAGTTATAGCTTATGCTAGTAGGATATAGTCTAAAGCCAAATGCAACTATTCCATTACAAAGCGCGAGTGTCTGACTGTAATTGTTAATATCAAAAAATTTCGAACATATGTGGAGGACGTTCGTTTTCGAGTAATCACTGATCCGTTTCACTGGCCAAGTAAATCTATTGTAGTTCCGAATGCGTTAAATTGCGCGCCTGTAATAAATCAAATTAATGTAGCACCCAATCGAGATAATACTTGTTATTTATCATTAAAAGACAAAATTTTAAAGGAATCTCATAATTATGCATACTGGAAGGTAACTAATGATTTAATTTATAAATTTGTATCTTCCGAGTCTCGTTTTAGATCTATCACAAAAAAGTGGATAATAGTAATCCTAGGTTAATAGGTGTAATCAGCAATTAAGTAATGCCATAATCTTAGTAGGTGAGTTCATTTATGGCTTTTTAAAGTTCTAGCTCGAGTACCAAAAATACATTATTGACCTAAAATGAGTTTGGGTTTTTAAAAATTATATACGACGTTGAAAGGTGTGTTGTTCTAATAAAGAGCAGCGTATTGGTCGAAAAAGAAAAACAAGAAAATACAGCCGTTGATTTAACTAGATGCAAAAGTCCCGTCATTTTATTTCAAAGAATTTTTTTAAAAGAGAAGTTGTAATCAAAATTTTAATTCTTTTGATTCATATACTTTGTGAAAAGAAAAGTTAACTTAAGTGAATTCCTGTTCACAGTTTGTAACAAGTAGTTTGTTCTAACTTAAGCTTTCTTTTATTTGTCCTTCTCATTTGTGAGAGGCCTGACAAAAATGTTTTTAAAAGATTTCTTTGTGTGATGATTTCCAACAAAGTTGCCTATTATAAAAGTAAAAAACCAGGCGACACTCTAATTATATGAGATAAAATTCAGGTTCTTTATTTTATGAAAAGATATGAAACTGAACATGTAATCGGTATGCCAGATCTGATAGACCATGATTGAGTTCATATATTTGTAAATGTACTATTTAACAATTCCGTTTGAGCAATTTAAAACCAAAAACGTTTGATATTATTTGATGATTTTATTGAATATGAATTTTATAGTGCTGCTACGATAAGAAAGAAAATATTTAACTAAAATGAAATAGACATGTAATTACCTTTGCAATTTTTTCTGAATCTTGGTAATTTAAGAGTTATAATGTATATATATATATATATATATATATATATATATATATATATATATATATATATATTGCTTTTTGTTTTCTAAAGAGTACAGTTGGAAATGCATCTGAAGGATTGGGACAAGACCTGGAATTAAATAGTACCCGTATCTGCCCTTCAAAATTATTTAATATTCGTTAGGTATAGTCGCCTCTAACTTAAAATTACATTTTATTTTATTCAACTAAGCAAATTGAGTGCGGACTCACCACTAACTCCACTCTGCGGTAATAGCAAAGTTATCAAAAAACAGTTCTTTTTTTGACTTTATATATTTAAAGTATACAGTTCCTCATGTAGTCTGTTTTTACCAAAATCGAATACTAACTTAATAAAAAAGATGTTATCTCTACCCTCAAGAACCGAAAGATATCGAATTAAATCAAAGATCACATTTAAAGCGAGTGCGTGGGGTAAGTTTACTAAAGAACAAGCACTGCAAAATATCGTGTAATACTGAAGATCGTCAAAGACATTCGAACACAGTCGGCGACTGAGCTATGAAAAACGACAGTAATAGACTAATTTGCGCATAAACACGCAAATAGAATCAAGCGACAGCTGTCGAAAGACACTCCTATTGCAACCGAAGATTGAGTGGGGAAAAGTGAAGGTGATAGACAAATTTTGCACGTAAAAACGGAAACCCAGTAAGATACAATATTTAATTAATACATTTCTTTATTAGATCTAATACATTTTTGGAGGTTCCTCTAAGAAGTTCACTAATTAACGTCTGCTAGTTGCGCCCTACACGCACTACATGTGGACTGTGTATACTTCGTTAATATTTTCCATACTTTCTATCCAATAACTTGGTTATACCCACAAGTTTTTTTCTTGCAATGTCTAGCGGGTACACGTTTGCAAGATTACTATTAAAAGATCCTACATTTACCTCTTTCTTAAGAAGAAATTTACAATTTTCGTATTGATTTTATTCTTTTTATTGTCATATCAGGCATAAAATCTGTTACAAAGACACACACTATCTATTTTTCTTTGAAATATCGCCACAATTGACGTCAAATCTGCCACCTTGACATATTTTGCTAGTTTATTTATAAATTAGCTTAGATTGACCATAGATTTATGACCGTGAAAACAATAATAGGTTAAAATCGAGCAGGGTTCTATTTTACAGTTTAAAGATTCAAGCGCAATGCACATCTTTAATTATCGGCTGGAAAAGGAAGTACAGAAGGAGAATATTAAATTTTATTTTGGAATAATAGTAAAATTGGGTAGGGGACCAACAATTTCAAGTAAAAGTAAAGAAAGATCAGTATTTGGACGTTACACTTTTTGATGGAAGATCGTGTTATTAATTACAACTAGAATTTCACAAAATTTAGATTATATCTTTGGTCGTTGAACCTTTTTGTTTGAATTCTTAATTTTTTTTCAAAGTGTATCATTGCTCTAAGGATGAAGATTGCACAAAAATTAAATCTTCTGGGGTGCGTCTCGCGTTAGTCAAATGCTTAACTAGTACCGTGCTATAAAACTTTACTACATAGAAGTATTGTAACGAAAGATGCAAAACTATACCTGACTATGCGCACTTAATGCTTCTATAAGACTAACGACTCCATATATATCCTTTTCAATATACCACAACTGCAAAATGTCTATAAAAATGTTGTAGACAAGTAACCCCATATAGAATACAGTAAAAACTTTCTGGATGATATTCATTGGTTTATCTTCGTTGTATAATCCTAACTTCTTTATAATAAACAGGGGCAGTTCTAAGGATTTAAATGTTTTCATATTAGCTTCTTATTAACACTGACGATCATTGAATGCCGGCGAATGCCGCTACTAAAAAGTATGAAAACAAACTAATTATACTAAATACCTATAAATTATATTGTTCAATAATGTTAACTACTAAATAATTCAATATTTAGAGAACGCTTGCCGGAATTAATTTTTTTATAAAAAATCTCTAAGGAATAATGTCCCTGCTATTTAATTATTTATACATATACTATAATTGACTTTAAGCAGGAAGTTTTTGTATGAAGCTTAGCGTCTAATACTTGTAATTTGCAGTACGTAAATATACAGTGAACTATCAACTCCAAAAATAAAATACCTGTACATGTGGTTTCTACCAGCTTATAGGAAATTGTTCTAAAAGTTAATAGGGGACGAAACAAAACAAGGTTAACTTCAGGTAACTTATCTGTTGCTCAATGCCTTCTAAAACTATAATAACGTACATTGAACTATTTAAACAAAAGATGTTGATGTAATAGCCTCCATAAAAATATTTTCCTTCATTATGTTCTTTAGCTGCTACTTAAACCCCATTCGTATTACTTTGTAAGGAATTTTTGCTTGGTTATTGTCGATATACACCGTCAATGGGACAAAAGCTCCAGGTACCGTTGCCAGAAGACCGTGACTGTGAAAAGTCCTTATGAAATAGTACTGAGCTTCATTTCAACGGTTGAACGATGAGCAGGAGGAAGCAAAGAAAACTAAGATGATAGAAAGTGTTTAGCTCTACTGCACCTAACGAAATTAAAATAATAAGCTGACCTACGGGGAAACCGTAGGTAGGGTCATGCAATGAGTTTGTTCCTGAAAGACATATTTTATTGAAATATAAACAAGAGACCGCAACTAGGGTGACAAAATTTGTAACGTGCATTTTTGTAGCTTAACATTTTACGCTTTACCCCAATTCGTAAATACATTTCTGTAACTACTATTTCTATGTTTTATATTTATTAACTCGTTTGCGAATAATCTCTTTATATTATATTACGCGATTATCGACTTTCACTCTCCACGATTCGATATGTGGTTAGGTGATCGAGATTGAAACACATCCTTAGGCGAATGCGTCCTATTATAATGAGTGGATGTTATTGATTTTCTAGTTATCGACAGGAGGTCGTTAAAGCAAACACCTGTGAAAACATGATATTTTTGCGCGGTCCTTTGAAACGTGAGGGTATTGCGAACTATCTTGGCATACCACGCCGTTGATATTGAATTTTCTGTACTAAATGTTTTGAAAAATGAAAGAAATAAGTGCCCTTTCACTTAAAAAGTACGAGTGTAGTTTTGTGAGTTTGTGCTACATTCAACGTAGTTTCAGATAAGTACCTGTTTGATTTTTATGTCTTTCGTATTGTAGAAGTTGTACTTTGAACCTTTAAATGCCTACGGACTAAATTCGTATATCTATAATAGTCCTACTATTCGTGAACTTTTAGTTTTTACTTAGTGAAATTGTACGCAGCGACCATACTACTACGCCTTTAGATAACACAGGCGGAATTTCTACAGAAAATAATAACCTGTTGAATTAAGCAACGCCGTCACGTGCCGTGAATGTTAACGTCACTACAATCTGCTGTTTGTTCTGTTAGATTCTTATTTGGTATTTACAGTTACTAAAGTAGTTGAAAATGTGAGGCGACATCGTTAAACAGATAAAATTCGTCAATGTGATAGATCAGTTATATTTCATGTTACTTGTGGCTGATTTTAACTTTCGTATACTAACTGTACTGATATCTTTTAGTAAGTTAACAATCTTTAGCTCCAAACCTGTATTTTCTTTAACTGAGAAAGTTTGTAAGGAGTTTAATAATTTAAGCCATACTAAATTCGTGAAAATTATTAATGAAGTATAAATTTATATTAGCTAGGTGTTTTGCTTCTGACCCTCAGTCAGACAAGTTATAATTATTCATTTTGCTGTAAGCGGTACATACGATAGTACTATCGAGTTCGGTCCCATTCGGCCGATTAATGTTTCTCTTTTGGGCCATTTCATATTATCAGATATCGAACTTGCTCTTTGAATTACTGAACAATATTATTAACTCTATTATATTATAAATGCTACTACGCGTAATTACTGGAAGCATTGTGAAAATAATGATAATTGGTAATTTGATAATTGTTACTGATGTATTACGAGAGTGAATTTGTTTTGGTTGAGCATTCTAGATTACTTATTAAAGTGAAATTACTATATCTTACTCTTTTATTTGGGGTTGTGAACTCCAGGTATAATTACGATTATTTTCTTTATTTTACAGAAACAAAAGAAAAATGAAAGTAAAATTTCTACACAAAATTCTTTGGGAAATTCCCACAGGTATTATGCAGACTAGCGTTCTGTATGAATTTCTTCTTCTTACTGATTTCTATATTTAAATATAATATATAATTATTTTCTTTGAGCAGACTAGTGTTCTGCTATTTGATAAATATCTATCTTTATTTTATGTATGTGCTAATACTGTGTTTTATTTTTCAGCTAGGTAAATTGTTGCGGGTTTCCTTATTTTTCTTGCTACCCTTCCACTCTCCGACTCTCACTAGCCGTTGCGCTCCCCCTCCTCCTCTTGATTTATGACAACCTGATGATTTACTTTGTCATAAAATTTCTGGCGTTCAAATTGGACGTTCACTTAAAAATACCCGTGGCAAATTCAACAATAAAAATCAACAGTAAAGACTTTGTTAGATAAATCATCTTAACTTGTACACAAATAATTGTCTACCATTCTGTATAAATTGTTTTCAATATTTTTCAATATTTTAAACGTGTAATTATTAACATATACATATTAAATCAAATATTGATATTATTGCTCATTTTGCTCAATGGCTTTTCACCACCTTTCAGTAAGTTTTAGACTCCTTCGATCATAGAAAGGTCTGTTTATTAGGGAAAAATTTAACAAGATGTCGATTCACCGCCTCACGTAAATCTAACGCAATGAGTTTTACAGAGACTGAAACAAATAAAAATCCGAAGGAGTAGTCTGGCGGGTATGCTGGATGTGTCAGCTCTTCCCATCTAAGGTCTAATATTTTTTTCGAGTGACCAAACCTGAATATACTCGAGCTTTGTCGTCATGGAACACAATTCCTTTACGATTTACGAGCTCTGGACGTTTCTGAATGATGTATTCATTCAAATCATCTGTGGTGTTCTGGATTAGCTGGGGTCACTCTGCTAAATGCTTCATAGCAACAGAGATGACGTTTATTTACAAGCTAAAAATATTAACAAATTATACATTAAAAGCATAACGCACAAAGAAAAATACTTACAAAAGTTTTTGTGTGCGTAATTATTGCACATGTCTTTTAACTCTAAAAGCAATTTATTTTGTATAGTTGCTAGATGTGGTTTCATGTTTAAAAATTCATGGCAAAGATCTGGATCTGGTATTGCGTGTGGTTGACATCCGTCATTACGCTGAATGCAATGCGACACCTTGCGGCACTGACTGGGATAAGATTTCCATGCTGCGGCTGGTAGGTGCAGATGCTAGCATACGAGCGACATCCTTGGTTGGTAGAAATTGAAACGAGCCGGTGGCTGAATGTCCCCAATCCTAACGTGCTCTAGGAGGCGGTCCTGATGGCTTAGGAGGTGGAACGAGTCCAAACTGTGTTACGACGTGCTCCTACATCCGTAGTGTAGCAATAAAGAGTTTATTTCATTTTACCCTTCTAGATTTGGTGATTGTAACGAGATAATCTGAAGGGATACCTTTAGTACATGAAGAACTTGATGATTTTCGTCTTCAACTATGCTTAAATTTTCTCCAAGAAGTTTGGTGACAACCTCAAAAAGAGAGCAATTAGCAAATAAATTGTTCTAGAGTTTGAAGTTTTTTTTGGATCCTGGGTTCGTTAGTATTGTACGTTCGGACAGTTCTATTATGTATTTTGAAGGGTGTGGGACGAGTCCATTATTGTCTGAGGGGTGTTTTAAGGGGGAATGTTGTTTATTTGCATGCTGCGTGCTTATTGTGCAGTTAGCTTGGGATATTCTTAGTTGCATACTCCTACATACCCAATTATTTTTGAATTAATAGTATTGTTCCTTGAAAAGTCTCAACCACGCGGCTTCTTTAAAATTCCACTATACCGATTGCATAATCTTCCTCTGTTGAATGTTTGATTTGGA
Source organism: Platerodrilus igneus (assembly GCA_036346225.1). Lineage (NCBI taxonomy): Eukaryota > Metazoa > Arthropoda > Insecta > Coleoptera > Lycidae > Platerodrilus > Platerodrilus igneus. The sequence goes on along the minus strand of JARFIW010001110.1, from coordinate 1,188,570 downwards.
TGTCGTGTGAGGAATATCACCAAACTAGGTCCAAGATGGTTTGCGAACCACTTCGTATAAGCAAACTATATCTCAACCAGCTCTACGCGCCATGAAAATGTATCGTTTCCTTTACATTTAATTAGCATATCGGAGATGTTGAAAAGTGCGGTCAATTGAACTTTATTGAAATCCAAGTATCAAGCTTGATAATGTATACTAGACTCGTCAGATGATCATAAACTGTTGCGTGATAAATATTCAATCATTCAGCAAACTTGTATTGTGTAACGCTAGTTGAGTCAATTCGTGCCTTTATTTGAGCGTCGTTAAGTTGAGTATGAAGTTTGGTTTTCCATCTTATACTTGATAAATTTACAAACTACAAAGTAAATGGATTAATTCTTCGCCTAAATAACCTCAAACCTTTTCGGATAAATGATATAACAATAACAAATATAAACAACCTTAGTTTTACCAAAAGTTAATAATTGATATTGTATCAAAGATACGTTATGAGTTTTCCAACAACCTTTTAAAACAAATATTGGATTTCTCCGTTAAAACTTCTTACCTCAAATATATTCACCATAATCATCAAACGTATAGTTTGCAAACAAAATTTCAACTTAATTATTCAGCAACAAAGAAATAAGACTAAAAGGAGAAAATTTATATAATCGACTTATTTTAAAACTAACTATCTGATCAAACCAAAATACCTTGTATATGCAAAGCATCTTATAAAATTGTTAACACATGTAATATCTAACAAAATTATTTCTGAAGTATGTTTAAAAAATTAGCATTTCCATATATGACTATAAACATAAGGTAATTCTTTAACACGTTGATTAACAGGCGTCACATATATGTGACACAGCAATTTGTGTGAACGACCACCGTCACACATATGTGACACAGGCATCTAATAATATTGCCTTGCAGTTTGTAGTGGTCTGCATTGAAGGTTTTTTCTTTTCATCATGGTCTATATATACGTCTGTCACATCTATGTATCGCTCAGTCTTGTGATATATATTCCGCTTCAAGCAATAGGGTGCAAAATGCGAGCACGTGTAAACAGAGCGCAAATATAAGGTTGGATTTCAGTTTGCCGTTATTGCTTGCAGTGTGCATATCACAGTTTTACACAGCAATCATTTTCGAATGAATAACTTATGAGGAAAAGATAAATAAGGCTCTACTTGTGTATTATAGTCGCAGATAACCTGTAAATGTGATTCAATAATGTTTAATTTAATTCTATTGTAGATATATAACAATGAGTTCAAATAGAAGCAATAGACCTCTGACGCAGATAGAATTGCAAGAGGAAGTGGATCGCATCATGAGAAGCGAAAAAAGTGAAAGTTCAGAAGAAGAATTGTTTGCGGAATCAGGCAGCAGTTATCATCCATCTGGATCCAGCAGCTCAAGCGAATCTGCAGACAGTTTATCAGGTGACAATAATCCAATTATCAACTCACTTGATGATGATGACGCTCAATTCAATACGAATGACGATGATGTAGAGAAATTGACAGATACGGATGAACCCCCAGTTATACATATTTTCTCTGAACAAGATGGATTGAAACTGCACATCCCAGTTACATCTTCGGTTTATGACACATCGATGTTTGATAACCAACTCATCAAAAAAATTTGTAACTGGATAAATGCACGTGCATACAAGATATGTAGTGAGAAAGATTTAAAAAAAGGGTCTAATATGATCAAATGGACACCAAATACCCCTGATGAAATTGGAAAGTTCCTTGGTTTATGCATCGTTCTGGGCCTTTGATATTACACTCTCTTTTATGGTATCCTGCGACGGGAGCTGATCTAGTTGTGATAAATGCTGTACTTTGGTCACCTTCTTGTGTGGACTATTACAGTATTTTACCATTTCATTTAATTTACTACCTCTATATTTATTGTGGGTTTGTAATTGAAAGACGCCAGTGGTGTATTGAATTAGCTATTGGTGTGGTTAGTTCACAAGTACCTGACACATGTTTGTTAGTTAGTCTGAATTACGCCCCTGCCTTCGTTAATCGTGAATTCCGCTTTTCTGTGGTAATTCTGTTATTTAAAGTAGTACCCTAACCTATTAATTTTGCTTTGCTGTTGTGTGTTATGCTTTAGGCACCTCGTATATGATCCAGTATTATCTAGTTCGATCAAGCTTTAATCTATTATACGATTTAGTATACGATCTAGCGTTATCGAGTAACGATATCCAGTATTTATCAGTCTCTATTTGAGGTGATAATAAGAACGATCCAGTTCTACATATTCTTGCTAAACCCTGAAGACTGCTTTCTTCAACAAAGATTTAAGTAAGCTGATACTTCTTGGATGATACTTCCCTAGGATACAATATTCGTCTTGATTCTTTCATGGCAGAAGATTGTATACTTTGTTTGTGATAGTTTAAGCACGTTGTTGAGCATAACTTATGCTCAAGTATAAAGTTTAGTAACAATTATTTTTCCTGTTTAAAGTTGATACTACGGCAATCCTGCATACTATACAATGTTTGAAATATTGCTGTATATAGTGATTTTTGTGATTTTAATGCAGTTATCTAATAGTTTGTGACATAATTAAGATTGTGCTTTAATTGAATTAATTACTGTTAACCCCTACGAGGATATAGCTTGCTATTAATAAACTGAACGTTGCGTTACATTTCTTGTACTTATTGTATAACTGCAAATTTTTGTGGCCATAAAGCATCGGCGTCGCCGTGGATCAATGTAGTAAACGTAAGACTACGGATCCCAAGGTCTTGGGTTGGAATCTCTTCACTGCCTACTGCTTGAAAAATGGCAGGTGAGCATTTTTCACAAAAATTACGCCCTCGTTCGGATGAGAGGTTAAATGGAGATCCCGTGTGTGAGTGTTGTCACACTCGTTAAAGATCCCTACCTTGCCTGGAACGGCAAGGGTTCGGTAAAATTCTAAATTTCCAGGCAATAAAAAACTCGCCTCCTGGCCAATGTAGTACCTTTGTGTGGAGCATTGGAAAGGTAAATGCACAGCCATAAATCATTGCTCTTAAAGTTATAATTAAATACAAGGTATTTTACATTTCTTTGGTAGCACTCGTGCAGAGCCATACATACATGTTAGGTTTGTATTAAAGAACAGGAACTAAAAAACTGTTTAAATAAATTTGTGTTTTGGTTTAATTCAAGTATTATTTATCTGATTTGGTATTAAATTATAATGTTACCTAGTGGCTACTCAGAGTTCGTGGAACAGTTCTCTAGGTCACTAGCGCTCCTAGTCCTGGCTCCCATTAATCGAGTAGTTCTATCAAAGCCCCAATTATATAATTGATAAGGTTAAACCCTACTCCGATTATTGAAATAGATGCAGAGTCCTTACCCCGAGCTACCCCTGAGCATTAAGAAGTCATTGAGCTATTAAATTATACTGATTAATAATAAATAATCACAATTACAATTTTGTACTGTGTCAGGTTGTTAAAGCAAAGACAAGATAGGGGGGGGGGACAATGGCATTGAAGATTATTTACAAAAAACCTGAATGGTTAGATGCAGAAACCTATAACAGCTAAAGACATCCTGGTTGAATCAGAAAGAGAGGAATACATAAAGAAAAGTCAATTGCTGGCGTGACCCTGTGTCTCATAATACACACTGAATAATATCCAGTTAACAGTTCACCCTGAAACTAATCAAATAAACTTGTTTCCTAAGAAGGAATTTTGATAGAGCTTATACTCGAAATTTTCCTTAAAAAATTTTAATTGAATTTAAATAAATTCAGTTTATATTTTCATGTCATTGTCTAATATCTAAGCACTCCGTTTATTCCAAAATTTAGTAGTATAAAGAAATAGTTTGCAAATGCAATTTTAAAGATTTCTTAAACAATTTATACTTTTACAAACTAATAGTCAAATTGGCTTCCTCAAGACGCAATTTAACTACACTCAATAATCTTAAATGTTCCTCAAACGATTGTAAACTCAGAATTATATCAAGATAACAGAACACAAAGTTCAAATTGGGGACTGAAGAAAGCATCAACCAGGCGCCGTTACATGTGAGTAGAATTTGTTAAAGCACACGGTTTTGTAACGAAACTGTGTTATCCTCTGGATATTACACAAATGCAGGAGATTTTTGAAAAATTTTTAAGAAGGTGAATTTTAGGTATTGTTACGAACTACTGTTAGGCAACCCGTCAAACACAGCTGCATAACCGAAGGTATATCTTACAGAAGACCCGAACGTTCTAGCAAACAGTAGAACATGAGTCATTTATTTAATTATAGGGTATATATAAGATCGATGATAAACGTAAGAGTTAGTCTATACCTAAATGTCGAATATAAATTATATCGTGTAAAGTTAATTAGTTAAGCTTTTGGAAGTCCAAGAGTAAATATAAATTTGTGTAATGTGATCGTGTGTATTGCACCGCCAGCCTGTATATAAATAGACAAAGGTGTAATAAATAATTCATGGTAGTGTTAATGCTGTTAAGAAGACCTACGGTTAAGGATTTAGTTTAATAAGATATTAGAGCTTCTAAATAGCATTAGTTTGATAGTGCTTCAGTGTTATTGGACTAAAATAAATCTACTGATCTATGACAGACTTAACGGAACCATCTACTGTCGATGCATCTTTCTTGTTTAAAGTAGAAATTATTAATTTCAATTCCTGATGCAACGGAATAGCTAACGACCTAACTACTCAGGTAGTACACCCAAGGTCTAATAAGCAAGTGAGAGTTATATCAAAATAGCATATAGACGATGTCACAATTTCTAACGAACAACGAATTTGTTTTGCACTCTGAGAAAGTCTGACAAAACCTTTTACATTTTCAAGTCACTGCAACCAATTATTTCTACAAAATAAAATTTTATGTTTACACACTTATATAGTAGCCTAGGAATACCTAGTGATTTGCCAACTACCATGCACCTGCTTCCTTATTCGTTTTTCAACACGACGGACAAAAGGTTATCGTAACCCCTTTACGACCTCATTTACAACAAAATATTTTGCGAGGAGCTCTACGATATGAGAACGTTTGACCGGCACGTGCATAGTCCCAATACACATTTATTCACCTTAACTAAGCCTGAAGGTGAGTTCATTCTTAGAGACACTTGCTGCTTATCTAAGTGCTTATCCGCTTGTTAAAATATTAGTTTCCATATTTGAATGATGAACAGTTTTAATTATTGACTCGGAAGTTTGATAATACCTGTCTACCTAGCCAGCAACAATCTTTTTAACAAATTAGAGGATAGGATATTCTTCAACAAACAGTACGAGCATTCTCAAAGAGCCTGACATACTTTCAACATTCAAAGCGTGGGTTAATATTCTGATTTATATATGAATACAGTTGTACTGCAGTTGGGAGAAGTATTTGAGCAGTAAGTTAGTTGTTATTCCACATATGGGCTAGATCCTGCTCATTATTACACAATTCCGGGATATGCATGGGATTCAATGTTGTAGTATATGGACCAGGAACTGAAATAGTTGACTGACATTGATCAACTTTTGTTCATGGAGAATGAGGTACGAGGTGGACTTAGCCAGGTGATGTGCAGAACGATGTGTTCCTGCTAATAATAAATACTTACCCACTTATTATCTTTCCAAACCGCAAAAGTACTTAACATGTTTTGATGTAAAAACCAGTATGGATGTGAAATGGGTCAACCACTTCCGTAAAGAGACTTCGAATGAACTGACACATATCGATGAAACTTCTATCCCAGACAATGCCTTTGAGGGGCACATATTAGAAGTTGATTTGGAGTATCCTAAACACACTCATGACTCATGTAAGGGAATTTTATTCTGTTCGGAAAATACAAGCCCAATGACTGAAAACCACTTTTATAGAGAATCCAAAGCACCAAATTAATGACTATATTAAACTCTAGAAGAAAATATGTAAACACTTATAGGAATTTAAAGAATGATTTGTTAAATGGACTTACACTAAAAGCTATTCACATGCTACCTAAATGGCTGAAGTCATATATTGATTTAAATACAGATTCCGAAAACGAGCCTGGAACGAGTTTGAAAAACTTTATTCAAATTGATGAACAACGCAGTTATTTGAAAAACAATATAAAACGAGCGAGTTCATCGTAATGTTAAACTTGTTCAAAATTTGGAAGGTAGGTATGGTACCGAAGCTCATGTATTCAACCCTCTGTTTCACAATCTAATAATTTTGGTTCAAAATCTTGTATTGGTGAAAATAAACAAATCAGAAATATACTATAAAAAACCTACATTCGTAAGCATATGTCTTGGACTATCGAAACTCGCGATTTATGAATTTCATTATGGCTACGAATTCTACCTTTATAAGTGACTGCAGTGTTTGATGCACAAATACTGATAGTGTCATTTAAAACATTAAGAAACAAGATACACATGGAACTATAAAGCGAGCCTGTCGCAACATTTAGGTACTTCCAACTATCCAAACTATACTACCTATAGGACTCCTTTAGTCAATAAGAAAGTACCTGAAATGATGAATTATTTAAGCAACATATAGATTATGACAAACTATCGTATAAAGATTAAAAACGTTTTCAATTAAGATTTTTAAAACACCAGAAGAGAAAGAATCTGAACGTTTACGGATTGAGGAAGCTGAATCGCTACCCATAGCATTTACAGCTGTTGGTGTAATCAAAAAGTTATTACGTTAAATTCCTGCAATCAATTGATTTCTGTATGCTGTACATTTTTTTCAACTACCTTGTTTTACGTTTACTAAGAAACGCCTCTTAAAAACGTCTAACTTAAACGACTGCACACTATTTATGTTATTTCAAAGCACACGAACTTTCAGTTATCAAGTCTGATTACCTTTCAATTAAAATGACTTCGTATTTAAACGTCGTATGTAATCACGTAGTTTTCAATACAATGGTAAATACTTAGAATCTGTTCTATAATAATTTGCTGCGCTTTGCAAAGGTTAGAAAGGCCCGCTATGAATTTCCTAAAATAAGCAAGCATCTGCATTCGGTTAAACTACTTTTAATAGTTTCTTTTAAAGATTAAAACTTCTCGCCTTTTAAAATGCTTTTTATTAACTTCATCGTTAAAATACTTTTAATAGGTTTGTTAGCTATCCTCGTGCTACGAAATAATAAACGCGGCTTTTTGTTATAACGTAGGTGTTCAACTCTCTCAGCTTTACGGCACCAAACGGATCCTTTATAATTTAGTTCTTGGTATTGCTTTCGTTAATTGGCCCTTGTGTATAAGCCGTGTTATAGGAATATTTTGCAGCTGTCGTCTAGAATATACTTTTGCAGGTGCTGTTTTCAGAAACATTTTATCGTAAGGAATTGCTACGAAACGAAAACGCGTTACTTCACCTGACGCCTTCAATTCCTATAAATACAGATTGAGCTTTGAAAGGCTTTACTATAATACACAGCGTGCTTTCCTATAAAAAAACACTGTAAGTCACAGTGCTACCTTTTATGCTTTCTTGTAAGAGGTATTGTTTTACTTCAATGTAGCCATCGAACTTAGTTTCATAGAGTATCCAATGCGTCGGCATATACGAATACTCACATTCAGATCTACTACAATGGTACCAGAGGCAGCCAGCTACTGTTCTTAAAATGCAGTTTTTCAGTTTTCATGCATCCATGAAATTCAGGTTCCTCATTAGATGGTTGATATCAATGTAAGTGCTATGGTTTTTTACTCGTAGCTACAATAAATTACAGACAGCGTGCAAAAATTTACTTTCACATGTCAGTGCCCAAGTGACTACCTGATTGAGTCTTAATGAATATAAACCAAAGCTTGCGCTACATTAATTTTTACTTATTTTCAATTAATATCAGGAAATGGTAACGTCAACAAGTTGTTTCCTAAATTATAATCTAGATTAAATTTAACATTTCGTTCAATTCAGTTTAAGGTTACGCTACTAAAATTTACGGTTACGTTACAATTTTTAGGAAGTGCACTCTAATGAGCAGATAAACAACTTCTAATACTGTATGTAATATGTCTAATTTTTTTTTTAAATATATTTAGGGCTAGAAACATTGGTTGATTGATTGATTGATTGAAACGTCTTTATTATTAAATTAAATACACTATGAAATATAAACTTTTGATAGAAACTGCACCAAGCGCGATTAGGGCAATTAGGCCCTGTCTTACACCTAACTTGCATGCAGCAGTACTCTTGAAAAAGGTAAAGTGTAATCATAAGGTAAATGAAATACAATGTTATTGAAGTAATTAAATTAAGGTAAATAATTTAATTTAATTTAATTTCAAATAATAATCGCTACACCCACGCACACACCCTCACACAAACGCACCCTCCCGCCAACCCATGCACGCACACACACACACGCACCTTCACCCTCTCTCACACATACAAACACACACACACACACACTGATCGAGCATCAGTTTAGGAAAATGCACTTGCTTCTACACCTGAAGGTCTATAAAATGTTGCTGCAAGAGTTTACAAAAACGGTCGGAGCCTGCCTAGTATCAGGAGGAATAGTATTCCACAAGAGGGAACCGGAAACAAGAAAAGACAAATGGAATGTATGGGTATGGTGTATGGGAATAGATAGTAAGTCATCACGCCTAGTGTTATAGCGGCGATTTGAAAGAAAAGAAAATGTTGGCTTAGGTAGAACGGGTTTCGGTTAGAAATAAGTTTATAGACAAGCACTGCCAAGTGAGGTTTTCACCTATTGTTTAGTTTAAGCACGACATTCTTGTGCAAAATGGGGTGACTCTTTCCCAATATTTAAGTTCGAAAATAAACCGTACATAACTATTTTGGGAGCGTTGTAGACGTAAACTTAAATTAGATGAAAAATTGGTATATATTGCATCGCAATAGTCCAAATGTAGAAGAATTAATGATTGTACTAACTTTAACTTTAATTTAGTCGGTATCAATCGTTTCAGACGCTTAATAGTATGTAGAGTAAATAGAACTTGTGTAAGTATCCATATAGCGGTATCTTAGCGTGTGCGGAATTTAAAACTGACGTTAGAATTCACATAGCGCTTTTAAACTTTAATATACGACAGCCAAGTTTCTTTTCTTAGGGCGCCATATTGGAACTTTTCGTTGCCGAATGACATATTTAAATCACCACTTAACGCTTTTTTAATTTTTATTATCCTTCCGTAAATAAAAAGGTTACAAGTAATTTTAATATCATTTTGCAGTAGGCCATGGAAATAAATGAAAATAATGGACTGGTAAACCGTTTTTATTGATAACAGAGTGTCAAAATGAACAATGTCTTATTATGAACCTATTACCTGTGTTGTTGGGTATTATTATTATAATTTCTAGTTATGTCTATCAGCTTATTACCAGTGTTATTTCGTATAATTACTATTGCAATAATGATTCAATTGAAGAATGAAGAAAAAACAGACAAGTTTGTCTTTTACATTAAAGATCATAGATATTCCTTGACTGCTTTAAATGACTATTCACGTCTCTACCCAAAGAGAAGACGACCACATTGTGCATTATTTGCAAAACTTGAACGATCACTTCGACAGAATGGATCATGTAATACTATAAGTGTACAAAAAAAAGTAAATGACTAGACGAAATTAGGGAAATTGATATCTTAGCGGCAGCTGTGGCAAATCTCTATGCATCGTTTCAGCAAATCCAAAATGAAAGTAATATTCGTAAAGCATAAAAGATGCATCTGTACAAGGTTCATATCTGCCAAAACTTAAGTGGTACTGATTTTGAAAAGCGCTTGGCTTTTTCATTGGTTTCTTAGCAAATTCGATGCTAATCCAAATCTGCCTCAATGTTTTATGGAGCGATGAAAGCAAGTTTAATAATTATGGAGTCTTTAATAGAAAAAGTTTTCATTACTACGCATTTCAAAATCCAATAGAATGATTCGAAGAAAATTCCAGCAAAGGTTTTCTATTAATGTATGGTGCGGGATAATTAGAAATAAATTGGTGGGCCCGTATTTTTTGATAGCAATTTAAATGAGATTTTTTCAAGTACAATGTGAAAATTTCGTAGACGATTTGCCAGTGCAGACTAGAAGGCAAATAAAATATTTTCAGCAAAATAGGACTCCTGCCCATAACAGCCGGATTGTTAGTCAATTTTTAGATAACATATATCCTCACAGTTGGATAGCTAATCGCCGTCTAACAGAGTTATGTATTCTACAACAACTACTACCCAACAATTGCTGCACAGCTTCGCCGCGAGGTCTTCTGATCCTAATCCGTTGAACCTTTTTTTATGGGGATACATTAAAGATATTGTTTATACAAAATCTTATAACAACATCGAAAGTTTGCAAGATACAATTATATGGGCATTATTCAATACTTTAAATGCAGTTGTTTTGGAAAATGCCTGCGGAGACAGTTGTGCGAGTGCAATTATGTGTTGAAGTAAATGGTGGACATTTCGAGCACTTTTGTTTTCTTAATTTTCTTGCTCTACAGTGATAAAAACAGTATACCAGCCCATTGTTTTCATTTATTTCTATGCCCTACTGCAAAAAAATACTAAAATCACTTTTTAATTGAAAAAGCATTCAGTGGAGATTTGAATAAGTCATTCGGTAACTAAAAAATCCAATATGGTGTTCATAAGAAAAAAAGCTAGCTGTCGTGTATTAAAGTCTAAAAGCGCTACGTGAATTCTAATGCCAGTTTTGAATTCTGCACATGCTAAGATGATTTTCAATTGGATATCTCTGTAAATATAATAGTTATGAGGAACTTATAGAAAATACTTTTCAATTTTTTTATATTTTACGAACTGTTATCAATATCGTCATTCTGAAACATGTTATTAATAGGTCTTGAAAGGGCACAACTTTTTTGTAATTTAACCGAATTTGTATCTCTGCTGGTTTCTAAAATACCCATAGTGAGCGAGTTTAACTGAGGCACCCTTTACATTTACAAAACAATAGAAGGGGAACCGAGCTGTATCCAGGCAGTGGGAACCTCAGGGAACTGCGTAAGCTAGCTCAAAATAGAAACAAGTGGAGGTGCGCGTCCAACCAGTTCTAAGACGGAAAACCTAATGATGAAAGACTAATTGCACTTAAAACTGATGAGTACTAGAAACAAATACGGGTGTTGGTTTTGCAATATTTCCAAATAATTTTAATTGCGTGAAAGGATTTATTGGAAAACTATTAATTCAGAAAATGTTCATATGATGGGGGATCTTGGTAGCCACAGGCTCCTTTGTCTCCTCCACATACCACTGAATATCGATGAAATAGGGTATATATCTACAAAACAATAGAAGGGGAACCGAACTGTATCTAACAAGAAACAGCAGTGGCAGTGTTCGAAGATAACAAACAGAGAACCAAGTACAAAGGTGTTGGAAGCATATGTGTAGAACACGGCACTGTACGCCTACGAAATAAGGACAGTAGGACAAGCAGACAGGAACAGGAAGAAGCCTATTGGAATATTATGCTTCAGATTGTAACAGTTCGCTTTCCTCTGCTAAATTAACGCTTAACAATTATGTATAGTGTTATAAAATTTCTGGATTTGCTTTTATAGTTTAATATAAATCATACTTCAACAATTAATACAGAATTAATAGCAAAGTATCATAATTTCGGAACACCTTAATTATTTGTTCTTCTTTAATTTCAATCATCAGAAAATAAAGCGCATAGTTATAAATGTCCAGTCTGTATTCTAAAACTTCTACAACGAATCTCCAAGGTGATATCGATAGCGTGTTTGCGCGTACCTGCTTGTTAAGGCTGTTGTCTACGAGCCGGCCAGTTGGCTTTTGATACCTGCAACGTCAAGATCATAAAGTTTATATCGAAGGCTGACTTGCGAGTCGCAATTCAGCTCCCATAAATGCATCGATCCAATTGTTTAAAACTCATCATGGTTTGTATTTTCTATATTTAAATAATTTAAACTAATTGTAATTGGTTTTTCTTAGCGTAACACTAAAACACTAAAATTAACGTACAAAGAACTCATGTGCAAAAATAACACTAAAACCAACTTACGAAAAAACTGATGTATAAATATAAATTAAAGCAACACAAAAATATGTAAGATATAACGTTTAATTACTGAAGCAAAAATGGTCGAATTAGGTTGTTAAGTTTTTACTGCGTCTAAGATTTAAATTTCAACACGGAAAAATTGTTATATTTAAGAAGCAATGGTTAGTGCTGACTAATGGTTGTAGGAAGTTGAGTTTAAGAAGCTTTGTTATAACGATGAGGCAACTGTTTTTTTACGTGTTTGTTGAATGCTGGAAGTTCACGTGTGGTTTGAACTTGTTTGTTAAATCGTGCAAGCCGTCTAACCTGAGGTAATGTGGTAAGTGATATCCATCTGTGCAGCAATCATTTGTTTGACGTATAACGTCATGTATAAATCTAACCTTAGTAGTTTAAACCCATGGAGCTTAAAATCTTTGTGATAATGTTTAATTATATATTTAAATTTTCAAACGCTCTTTTTTATTAAAATTTATGCTTTTTAAAATTGTCTATGTAACAAAAGTTTTATAAATTTGAATTACGAATAATACAATGATACACTTATTATGAAGTTAACTTTACTAATTTGAAAGATCATATTACCAACCTATTTTTTTATATGTAAATCATTTTCTCAGTACTGGAAAGGTGACATTAAAAAAAACCCTTAATTATATTAATGACATTTATAATGCCTAATTGCGTTAGAGGCTTTTGCTATTTTATTTAAATTGCCCAAGGTTAACCATAAATATAAAAATTAATTAAATATTCGCAAACTAACAATAATTATCTGTCAAAAGAATCCAGATAATATATATATATATATATATATATATATATATAATTTAAACAAGGTTAATTACATTCATGGAAGTTCTTAAGTCAAAGTATTACTAGATGTGCATAAAATTTAATAAGTAGAGTGTCCATGCACTATAACACAAGAAAAAGAAATCATAGATGTATAACACCTGTCTGATTTATTTGATTTTATTTTGAGGCGCAAATTGCTGTCTCTAATATTATTTTATGTATTATATTTTATTTCAGGATAAGTGTAGTACCATCTGAAAATACAAAATCGTGTATTTGATAACAGAGTATACTCGTTGATATTCCTGTATTTTTCATAGCGATATTTCTTGTTCTACACATTATCTAAGTACAGTGGCGCCCTACCCATTCGTATTTAATTAACAAACCACCTGATAGTCTCTCTAAACCGCTGAAGATAGAGTTCAGAGCTAGTGTGGAAGTCTTCAAAAGTCAATTGTGTCAATACCGATAAAACTACATCTTCTGTACGACTTTTGTAAGAAAAAATAAACATTCTTTTAAGTGAGTTTCACTATCGCTCAGTGGAGTGAGGCTGTAGAGTTTCAAGATGTATGACGATGATAGCATGGGCAGATAAACTTAATAACAAAGATGCTATAGAACTAGTAGAGGAATAAAGATATCTGAGCAAAACACAGGAAATAAGAGAAATAGTAGGACAGGATACGTTCTAAGGCATTTTTGTAGAATATTGCGGGCTATATTACAAGCAGAATAAAAAAAGGGAGGTAGGTATAGATCTAGATCAGACTATTGCACGCAGATAATAAAAGATGCAGACTGTGGGAGTTTAAGAGGAATGCGTAGGGTAGCTCAGAATAGGATGCAATAGAAGTAAGTACACGTCTAACTATTTCCGAGACTGAAGACTTGTTGATGATACCACACACAAATTGAAAATTTTATTACACTTTTTTTAGCCAAAAAATTACTATAGTGTATGTTAATTAGTCATATAATAATTCACTACAAAACCTTGGTAAATATTACAATAATTTGTTTCCAGTTCAAATGGAACTACAAATTGTAGTCAAAATCATTGTTGTAGTACATTTTACAATACTTCTTTCGGTGCAATATAACGGTATTGACCTTTTTGATGGAGAACCAAATATCGTGTTATTAATTGTGATACAATTTCTGTATATTTAGATTAAATGTTGAATTATCAAACACTAATTTTTTTGATAGGGTTCCCAATTGCTTTAAGGTTTATTATTGCTCTAAAAATGAAAACTACACAAAAATGAAATACTTAGAAATACCTACCACACAATTGTTTGATAAATAAACGGCATGTCTGAATAAAAATATTTGACAGGGAGTATGTGCGATAGGCAGACTTGCATCTCGCGATAATCGAATGCTTAATTTGTACCGCGTTATAATGCTACATAGAGGTATTTAAATAAAAGATGGAAAACCATACCTGATCATACACAATTAATGCTTCTATAAGACTAACAACTTCATACATATCCTTTTCGATGTACCACAACTGCAAAATTTCTTTAAAAATGTTGTAGACAAGTAATCCCACATAATATGCAGTAAAGATTTTGAGGTTGATATTCATTGGTTTATCTTCGTTGTACAATCCTAATTTCTTTATAATAAGCAGGGGCAGTTCTAAGGATTTAAATGTGGTCTTCATATTAGCTTCTTATTAATACTGACAGTCATTGACTGCTGGGCGAATAACCAGATTTTACTGCCGCTGCTGAAAAATATGAAAACAAGCTAATTATACTTAATGCCAGTAATTTACATTATTTAGTAATATAATGTATTAAATAGGTCGAACTAAAGAGAACGCTTGCAGCAATTAACTTTCTTAGAAAGAATTTCTCTAGGAATAATGTTCCTGCTATTTAATTACTTATATGGATAATATGATAAATTGTAAAGCCAAGTTTTTGTATAATACCTGTAATTATCAGTACGTAGAAGTACAGTGAACTATCAACTCCAAAAGCAAAACATCTGTAAATGTGACCTCCGCCAGCTTATAGCGAATTGTTTTAAAGATGAATAGAGGACGAAAGAAATGAAGAGTTTAATCATAAACGAATAGGCCTAATCAAAATGTACTATGACTAGTTTGCAAGGTAACTTATCTGTTCGTTCATAACATTTAAAACAACCACTTACGTAAATCGAGCTATTTAAACATAAGGATATAAAATTATCTTTGATGCTGATGTTCCGGCCTTTATAAAAATACTTTTCGCCATTAAGTTCTTTAGCTGCTTCCTATAAACTTATTCGTATTACTTTGTAATAAATTCTTTTTTAGTTGTTGTTTATATATTGCGTGAATGGATCAAAAGTTCCAGATACTGTCGCCGGAATACGGTTAATTGAAAAGTCTTTATTATAAACTAGCACCGAACTTTACTTCAGTGGTTGAGAGATGAGCAAAAGAAAACGAAGAAAACTTGTAACGTTTGGGCGTTACGTGAGATAAAAGTCAGAAAAAAATGAGGGTAAAGTAATTTAAAACGCACAACCTATTATAGAAGCACCCTGTATAATTTTGATTTTTGTGTAATAGTGCACATCAGTATAGTATTTTAATAGAATTGGTATCTTGATTTAAATCGTAATCTTAAAACCACACAAAAATAAACGTCTTCCTCTGTTAAATACAAATTAGAAGGGAAAGAAAGATCATTAACGATTATATACCACAAAAATGTAAACAAAACAGCTAAATAATTCGATTACTTACAGGTCTATCAGACCAAGGTGTTAAACAGTAAAAGTTTGGGTTTCCATAAAACTTCCCGTTAATAATGGGATAATAAACGAGGAACCGCGTGATAACAATGGAGTTCGACATAACCTTAATCACTGAAATAGATTGGGACAGTTTGCTTTCCAGCAACTTGGTTAAACTAAATGCCCGAAGGATGAAATAATCTCTTGTATTCAATGGACCTTTGTGACTTGAAGATAAAACTGCAAATTAATGTCTTTGTAGAATTAACTGCTGTTTTGTTTGTATTTATATATCATTGTTGTTATCCTAAGTATAGTTACGCGTATGGTGTTATATCGTGAGAGGTGTAGAAATTGGTTCATTGCCAGTTGATGATAAAGTGGAGGCGTATTGAAAATTATTATTCCATTAAAGATCAAAGTATGAAGAATCCTAGATGAATTGATTGTACAACTTCCCCATTGTTTACCTTGTTATATCTCTACGTCACAAACCCTATTGTTATAAGTATACTTATAAATTGTTGTATGCCTATCTGTTCTCAGATATGCTTGAATAATATAATTTTAAAGTAGATTTAAATAGGGCGAGTTAAGAGTTGTTTTATATGTTCAAACAGACAGGTGACCTTTGGTAAGGAAATTCATTTAACTAGGAAAATAGCCTGTAATTAAAGCGCATTGTGCTGCTCATCGTCCAGTGGAAATACTATGAGGCTAGACAAAGTTAGCGCCCCTTAAATTTTACGGATTGAAAACTTAACAGGACAAGTGCCGGTAATTGCGTAGCTTGAAATTTCACCTAGTTAAATGTTTGCCATTTGCTCCATTTTCTGCATTAATTGCTACAGAGACTTACTCTCTCACAATTGTAGATAAATAGCGCAACTTTATTTTGTTACAGGACTCCCATCCTTTTTAAGCAATTCCAAGTCTAATAACTTAATGTTTCAAATCGTAGCAAACTAATATGATAGAAAATCGCTCGTGTTGTATAATGCCGGTTTGACTCAATTGGTACCTACATTTAATCGTCATCAACTTGGGTTGAACTTTTTGAACTAAGTGCATTCTTAAGATCTATATCGAGAGTACGGAATTATGTGAAGCATCATTGGCCCTGACGTTCTTGTAAAATATTATTCACCGTAAACTTTATAAAACTTTTGGCTAAATTGTGCGCGTTTCTTCTTTTAAGGCAGTAAAACGAAAAAATGCGGCAAAAGTGCCAAGTTGAACTTCAATTTTCAACTTGTAAAATTCATAAACAACAAAATAAACGGATTAATTTTTTGTATATATAACTTCAAACTTTTAACGGATAATGATACAACAATAAGTTAACTATACACAACCTCAGTTCTTCCAAAAGTTAGTCTCTAATTGTTACAAGATTTAGTAATAAATTTCCCGACGACCTCATACAGCAAATATTTGGTTTCTCTTTTAAAAACATCTTACATCAATTATGTTAAGCTTAAATCATCAAGTCTATAGTCTGCAAATAAAATTTCAAAATCAGCTCATACGTACAATCGTAGCTTAAAGGTTCAAATAAGACTAGAAAAATGCTAATTTATATAACTGAATTACTTTATAAGTAACTATTTGATCAAACAGTCTTATTTTGTAGGTACAAAGCATTTAATAAAAACGTTAGTATATTTGAGTGTCGGAAATTAACCGACCTCATGAATTTCACACAACATGATAGATACATTACAAAAAGCGTACAAAATATTCGGTCCACATGCTATACTTTTTGAAGAACGTAAATCAGTAATGGTTGACGAGCGATACCTCTCAGCATAATAAATTAGCTATTGTCAGTGTTGGCGGTAAAACCTGAAACAAATAAAATCTTCAACTATCTCAATCAACTAAAAGAACACGGAACTGTAAGTACTCTCAGACAAAGTACTTCTGTCTATATTCAGGAACTATGTTTAACTGATGCACAAATTTGTTTACTAATTCTATAGTAATACCTTCATATGAATAGAATATCTAAAACAAGTGGGCATAATTCTTAACTACTTACAAAATATATAACTAGTAGAAGGGTTCTTCCTGGTCATGTGAGGTTTCATACCTTTTATAATTCAACTATGAAACTGTAACATCTAATTCAAGACAAAAGGATTTTTTTCAAAAATAAAGTAATGTTTAACTGTCATCAAACGATAGAAAGAGGATGATCGTGCGTATGTCAATATAAATGTATCGGGCTTTAAATTTTTGCTCATAATGCTTGGGACATACCGTCAAAAATATGTCTTGAAAAATACATCAAAAACTATGTCAGTAAAGCAAACGGAGAGACCCAAGCGTTCTGGAAACAGTTTCCTGGCCTTTAAAATTGAAAGAAAAACTAGTTGTATTGGACGTATGGGTTATACTGAAGGTTCAACATTTTGTAGTACTCCGAATATACTTCTGGCAAAACGTTAAAATTGGACCTTTTATTTTAAGGGAGAATTTACTTTGCAAAATTGAAAACGATAGAAAAAAAGAACCAGCCCTAAAATCGACTTTAGACATTAGAACAAAGAACCAAATTAGATCAAGGTGTTGCCAATTGTTTCTACAATTTACAAGAGTTACGAAAGACAAATTTAGTAAAATATTATATGAAAATCGATAGTGACCTAATTAAACAACGGTATTATTCTGTTTCAGCTGTTATGCAAAAGCACATCGACACGGAGTTAAATAATTTAGTTGTACTTTATAACAGCTTTCCTTCTTGGATTAGTCCAATTCTTTTAATCAAAAAGGAAAATAATAGTTATCGTTTTGTTGTAGATTTCCGAAAACTAAATAGTGATCGATCAGGACATATATTTTATTCCGTATATGTATCTTCCATTCTAGATAAATTACGCTATGGATATGCACTTCAAACCTTATTTTCAAATTCCACTTAATACTCATATCAATATGGAACGTTGAAGTTCATCAAGTGCATGATCAAGACTTATTAACACAATTTTAGAACCAGAGTTGCAGCTATTTGTATTTTATTATCTAGATGATGTTACTAGGGTTCTTTAGGAAAACATTTGGAAGTATTAGAAGAAGTGTTTACCGAATTGTTAAAAAGCGATTTAACCTTAAGTAAAAAAAAACGTAATTTTTGCAAAGAGAAATTAAAATACACAGGTTAAGTAATTAGTGATAGATCTTAGTAGATCCGTTTAATATAAGAGCTTTTTTATAAATAGCTACGCCAAAAACTGCAAAAGTTATTCGAAGACTTATTGAAATGTCAAGTTGTTACTCTAAATTTATACCTAGTTATAGTACTATTATTAGACTATTAACAGTTCTATTAGAGAAAAATAGAACATTTATTGGGATGAACGTTGTGAAATATTTTTTTCAATTACAAGAAATTGTCTTATATCCGCATCAATTTTGACTTTCCCAGATTATAACCACCAACATACTACACAGTTGAAATCTCAGACTTCGGTATCGCAGGACTTTTAACTCAAAGGGTAGTCGGAAATGAAAGAGTTATTTGTTTTAAGTTTACATCTTTCACCCAAAATTAAAGTAAATTTACCGTGAAAAAAAAGAGTGTTTAGTTTATTTAGTATTAAGTATTCAAGACACTCATTTTAGGATAATCATTGATCGGGATATAATAGTTTGGTTCAATACTTTACAAAAACCTAGGGGCGGATTATGTTCTGTGTTATTGTGCTTTAACTATACGATTTTGGTATTATATATAGGAAAAAACACAATGTTGTTGTAAATGCTTTATCTCGAGCTTTTCTGGCAATAAGGAACATAAAATTTGTTAGTAGTGTAAATATTTCTTCAGTACTAACTTCGGAAAATTCTGAAATAAATAGGAGTAGTGTGTCGGTGTCAATAGTAGAAAACAAGCAACACGACTCCAAAATTTACCCATTTAAACCAATGTAAAAGTGAAGGAATTTACACTCATAGGGTATACATTGTGATTTTCTCTATATGAGTGTAATACATTTTTCATGCTTAAGCTGTTATTACCAAAATTAGCACATATTGGGTATCAGGAATTTTTAGAGCTATTCTTATGTAATATTTAAAAGTAACAACGTGTTAGCGCGGCAAAGGTGTTGGGTTTCGACATCTGGAAGCTTGATGGTGCTGGTACATGCGATGTCTTGCGTCAACACCCTGTTGCAAGCTGCCATCAACCGCTACAAAAAGTAATCGCGTCGCTTTGGAAAAAAATTGAATAATAAGTTTTTGAATGTTCTAAACTGTCATGCATAAAAACGTGTAATTTTTCTTTTGTCGTTAAACCATAAAAATAACAATTGCAGTTATCAGTGCTCTCAAATCAACACGAGTGTCACCGATCACCGTCCGCCTGAACAAGCCTGCAGCAGTGCTTCGAGAAGATAAAGTACGTTAAGTACCAGTAACTTTGAGTTTGCAGAATTTTGAGTTCTTGTGTCTTGTAGCCCGACATTCACCACTATCGAAAGTCTCATTTCAATTTAAGTTAGAACCATCACACTTTTGGGGAAACAATTTGCTTTCCGCTTCCCTAGAACGTATGCGATAATTCTATTTGCATTGCACATTTTAAATTTGCAACATACAGTGTGAAATACATTACACAGTAAAAACTATACATTGCAAAAATTAATATACAGGAGCATCATTCAGTCCATTGGACTTGTTCTAGGAATCTCAAAATAGATAAAAGGTTTAGAAACATGCTAAGCAAAAGTTTTAAATATATAAAGATACATTTCTCCACGTCACCCTTGAAGTAGTGTGTCCTAGACGCACTTTTCAATGTGGTCTCCAATCGATTAATACACCATTTTATAATATTTGTAAAAATAACACTGGTACACGCGTCTCTAGTATATATCCAGAGAGCTTAGTCCACTACAAAATGAGTAAATACGTCACTTTTATGCTCTCGCAAAGGCCATGTCCAATTCACACTAAGTCTAAAGTGTATAAAACATAATGTAGCGGGCTTCTACTACCACGTTTCACTACTTTAAAACAAGTAATAACAACAGTCTTTATTACTCACTGTTCACAAGTCTAATTAACAGTATATGCCTTATTTATAGATGTTTTCAGTCCAATTAACAATGAAGCACTATCACACTAATGAATTTACAAGCACTAATATCTTCTTAAACTAAATTCTTAACCATAGGTCCATTAACAATACTAACACAACTATTTACTTATTACACTTTTGTCTATTTATGTATTCTACAAGCTGCTTGTACATTGGACACGTTCACATCATATAAATTTATGCATACTCTCTGATTTCCAAAAGCTCAACTATTTAACATTACACTATATAATTTATATTTGACATTTTGATATAGACTAACTCTGTACTTCATCATAGGTCTTATTCATACCGCGAATTAAAGAGATGACTCATCCACTAGTAATTGCTAGAAGATTTTCGGTCCATGGAGAATATATAGTGCTTACGGCTCTTGTGTGTTTGACGGGTTGCCTAATAGTATCTCGCAACAATAATCACTAGTATGCCAACAAATATTGCTTAAAACAATATGCGTTTATACAAATACACAAACACAATGTGCCCAATCCAAAGGTGCAACAAAAGTTTAAAAATTCAATTTGTTATCACCATACAGAAGTTTTTATACACTAATAAAACTACCCAAGGCTAGGTAAAATAGTACTTGTCAATCTGCATGCTCCACGCATACGCTTGTGTACTGTTTGAGATTACAAAGCGTTTATCATTATCCCCAGACAGACAAATTTTGAGTATTTGTTGAATGTAGAGTTGATGTTTCACACTTCTAGTACATATTGTCGTATAAATTAGAAGCTTATTATTATTAATCACAATGTTTTTAAAATCGTCTACACGTATATTTAGGTAGAAAATTCTTGGATAAAGGAAGTGACTACGAGTTGGGAGGCAAACGAAAAAAAGAGTTGACAACGTAGGGGCTTGAGACACTTCTAATATTACGGCACAATAATTCACGACCTAAGCATGGAACTTACTCAATAGGTTAAATATCAAGACATATTTATTGGCACCCAATTATTGGATCCTTTGTTATTGGAACCGATGCAAATAACCACAGCAATATATATCAGTAGAATTTATATTAAACCAATGTTGCTTTGCATCACTAGATAACGCAATCGAATATACGTAGAGTATATGTAGAGTAGGCTACTGTATCAAAGGCCTATCAGTTATATGCATTTATTGGAACTATATTAAACTTGTGATTAATTTTGACTATACCGCTCTCTAATGCTATTTCTTTTGTTCTTTTGATTTTCTTTTTGTTGTTTTAGCTTTATTCAACAGGCTAACGTCCTGTTCTTGTGAATGTATATTCATTAATCTTTCCTCTTACAGCGGATTGAAGTGGGTGTGGGTAATTTCTTGCTTCCCACACCTAATCTTCGATTTAGTTAATGCGGCATCCCTTCCCTTCCTTTATTTCATTATAACTTTTGCAGGTATCCGTATCCTTACCTTTCGGTTGCTTCATGACCCGCGAATTTTTACCGTCGCATATATTTTTGAACTTCTATGTAGCCATGGATTTTTTATTAGGGTCGTACTAAACGCTTCGCCCTAATAACGTTATTTGATTTTTGAAGTCTAATATTTTTATTTTTTCTAACCCCGTAGATTTGTCAATTATACTCCGGTTACTTTAGCCCTAACATTTTACATCTTTTAATTTTTTCTTGACATTTTAATCCCACCTATTTATAAGTTGCAGCTCTGATTGTCGGACTTTGATTTTCGACAATAATCCTAGTGTCATCAGCAGAACAAGTTGAAAATGCTACAGCCTTAACTTTTGTTTTATTACTTTATATCATCATTTCTTAGTACTTTTCCTAAAATATATTCCTTTTGCCTGCATTGCTAGATAGTGGCATGCGTTACTGTTGTATTAATCAACTAACCATTTTATTTATTGATTCAGAATTCGCAGCTTCATGATCAGACAGATTTGCGCATGACTGTTGATTCCAAGGTCCCATGCTCGATTCCCCAAATGGACAGTTTGTAAAATGTTAGGCGAGTATTTTCCACAAAAATACCTTTTTTTCGGATAAACGGAAGAATGTAGGTCCCCTGTGTGGGTTTGTCACGCACGTTAAAGATGTTTACATTGCCTCGAACAGCAAATCTTTGGCAAAATTCAAAATTTCTATAGGAAGTAGCTTGCTTCCTGACCACTGTAGTACCTTCGGGTGGAGCATTGGCAAGTCAATTGTAGGGCATTGGCTTGGAAGCCAATTTAGTGGACTTACGCAAACTTTTACGGAGTTTATCGTATGGAACTAGATAGAAGTCTTCCTTCTATTCCTGTAGAGTTTGACATCGTCACTGAATAAAAAGTTGTTCAAACTGACATACAAAAATTACAAGTCTGCCTTACAATTTTTGAAAGGGATGTTACCTCAGTCGGATTTGAGCGCGTTAGATACCTCCTTCTGCACTTTAATCATCGTTACAAGAATATATCCGCCCAAGCAAATGCCCGAAAACCATATAACCTAAATACTACTGACTCTCAATAATTTCCACAATGCTGTGAGCGTAAAGTACGGAAATTCCGACAAGTGGCTATACTACCGGATACTCCAATAGTTGCTTCTATTAGTGTAGACCAACATGAACCCCCGCTTCTGGCCGAATCCGAATCCAACGTTGAACCACAGCTGATCTCTTCTGTCAAATCTCCTACATTTTCTAAGCAGAATGCTGTCTTTAAACGTGGGCTAAATTTTTCTACTGATAGCTCCTTAATGTACTTTCTGACAAGGACACATGGATTATGTTTTTCCATGTAAATTTCATCCTACCAATTATTTCGTTTAGCCTCAGTAATTCGATCTAGCCAACCCCTATTACTTTAAAGGAGCAATCGCAGCAGTGATAACTTTTGAACCAACGACGTCCACATTCTAAAGGTCGCCTTTGTTCCTCCCGATTACAACGATCGATTAATGCGGAAAATTTATCAGCGCACCATGGATCCTCCTGAAACCCACACGTCCGTACGCTCAATTTGTGCTTTTGTCACTTGTAACTCATACCTGAGAAGAAACAGTTAAGTCTTATACGGGGAACTTAATTCCGTTTTACCAAACTGCTCTCGACCTGACTCCTGTTGCTCAGGTTAACCAGCTCATACCTTCGGGCCAGTAATTAGGAGTCAACAAACTTTCCGCTGAACACTATAGACTTCGTACCCTGTACAAAATTCCACCTTAGCGGAGCCCGTTCTGGCTTACAAGTCTGATGCTGTTACATTTTTTCTACGCATCGTGCTCCTGCCCCTATTTTTATTCGACCAGTTTTCAACCACATCTTGTTTCTGTCACTATTCCTACCTTTACATCGACTTTTAATCGTAGAATTGCTTGCTTCAAGTGCCACCATAAGCGACACGTTTCTCCTACTGCCCGTCCCTACATTTGAATTTGCAATACTCTACATTGGCCAGGAACCGGGTTTCTTTTCACTTGGAAATTTTTTATTTGGTCGCACCCTGGCTGTTGCTAGCAATGTAGAAAAACTTTAAGGCGCGTGACAACACTCACATACAGGACCTAAATTTTACCTCTGTCCGAACGAGGGCATAGTCCTGTGTAACATGCCCGCCTAACATTTTTCAAGCGATCCGTGTCGGGAT
This sequence comes from Platerodrilus igneus, assembly GCA_036346225.1. Taxonomy (NCBI): domain Eukaryota; kingdom Metazoa; phylum Arthropoda; class Insecta; order Coleoptera; family Lycidae; genus Platerodrilus; species Platerodrilus igneus. Next base: position 1,164,255 of record JARFIW010001110.1, on the reverse strand, counting down.
TCAAGCCCGGCACCTTGGGTTTAGTAGTCACACGCAAACCAACTATGTCACGGAGCCGCTCTAGTGTCTGTCTGCAAGTCTACCATTGCTACGGTTGCGGTAATAAAGTAGTTACCTGACCCTATTGTCCTTGAAGTAAACATTCTTTAAACCGATGGTAGGGTCTTGGGCTTGACTTGGAGGCCCTCTCCATTAGTTAAACTTGGATTTCTGTTCTTGATCTCAACGAACAGTCCCGTTTCATACCAGATTTTATCCGTCCAAAAGTTAGTGGCGAGCACCCTTATCTGTCAATTCTAATTTTTGGTATTCCTTTCACTTGCCTTCTAGTCTCCAGGGCTACCCATACTATTCGATCGACGGTGTTCCCAATTTTCCAAATGGCGTCAGGACAACTGCATTCTTTCCCTTGATGTCTTCTACCACCTCCAAACTATTTATATTGTTTCCGGCAACAAAAATTGCGTTTATAAGACTAGTTTTGAGATGGATCAATTCGTTAGATTAATGTCGTGGTTGTGAAATCTTAATTGCGCGGTGGACTACAAAGTTGGTAAGCGATGATTTCTGTGACGGATGTAAGTATCTGTCTGTGTGTGTGGGTTTTCGATATACGGAATGACCTAGTCGTCCGTTGGGTTAGCGCTTTACCAGAACGTCTAGGAATGGCAGAGTTCCGTTCTTTTAAATTTTTATAGTGTTTATGTGATCTAGACCTCTGCTATTTCTTGACGTTCTGGTGCACTCTACCCTTTTTCAGGCGTTATAAAAAGGATAGGCGCACGACAGAGCATAAAAGAATTTACACTCTGGCGCAGCTAGCATCGACCGTTGAAGTTGCGGAGGCTGCAAGAGACCTAAAATCTCGAATGGGAGAAAATTTGTGAATTAATGACGGTAAAATAAACAACTGTGAAAAACTATGACAAGTTATATAGTGTATTTATTAAATTTTATAGAAATAAAGTTTTGAACAAAAACATCATAAATGTTCTATGAAGCCTTATAAAATAAATAGATCAGTAAAGATTATGATACTCGTATTTATGTTAGTAAATGTAGCTATATAAGTTTAAGAGAGTTTCCAAATATGTGAACGTAACATATAAAAAGTCGATAAAATATTTAACGTAAACTAAACGTTCAAATATACTAAGAAAAGTATCTTGTGCTTTTAAATGCGTAACAAAATTAATAAATGTACTTGACTACCATAGGTTTCATGAAACATGTGGCTTACATTTGGACAGTATGCGTCCAGTAAGACTATGTATAATAGGAATTAATATTTGTAAGTACTTGATAAATTATTAGTAAAATTAATATGTTTTACAAGTGTAAAATAAAGAAAAAATTTAATATTGCGTAAGTCAGTTCATTTAATTTTGAGTAGATAAATAATATTTTAATTTGTCATACCTGACATGTTGCATTGAATAACATATTTTGTTACCTTAAATTTTTTGAACGGAACATCTGTAGAAATCCAAATCAAATGTGTAGACTCTGCAGGAGTCCCAGGTAAAACATCAAAAACAAGTGATGAGGTAGAATTCGCTAGCATTCAAACAAGTTGAAAAACATCCCGTGATTAACTTCATAGATCCATATTAAACCAAATTTTAAGAGAATAATAAACAAAACTGAAATTGTATGTTGAGGTAGCGTAATTTAAAATATAACGGTATTGTTATCTTATTGTAAAGCGGCAGCAAAATAAGTCTGCATCATTACGGAACGGTAAGATAAATAGTAGAAGGACATGGGGGTAGAGAACGACCCTGAAATATAATACGTGAATTAATTAACACGCTAAACCAAGTGAAAAGGAATTTAAAATACATCTATTAAATCCTTACCATCGAAAAAGTAATCCGGTGGGATTTGTAATTGATGAAGAAAAGGAAACGCTAGGCAAGATATCTGTAATAATATTTAAATTACACATTTATTATTTAACTAAAGAATACATACTTGATACGACCTCATGGTCAATTCTTATCAACAGGAATTCAAAATGACCTGTTGTGCACAAAATCAAGACAAGAAAAGATATTTTATCAGAAAGTTTTGACAGGCAACCAACTGTCTCAAATATCAGAGCGGGATATTTGAAATTGTAAGGAAAGAAAGCTACAGAGCACTTTGCAAAGTAGAAGTGTGAGAATAAATACTAAGAATACTGGATTGTAGGCAACTTTACAAACAAGTATGAATATCAGAAAACAAACACGGTACTTTATGAAGTACTATAACCTTTATATATTCTGAGATTATAATAAATCTATTAAAAGTCAAAGTGTATATCAAGGTTCAATGGACTTTTTAAAGTAAAATCTGAGGTTTAAAGGGAGAGATAAATCAAGCTTAAACGTGGCATTTACCATAGGTAAAATGACATGTTACACTGGTAGAGCGCCAACCCAGCGGACGACTATAAGTCATTTCGTATATCGAAAGCCCACACACACAGACAGATACCTACATGCGTCGTCACATCATCATTCGTCACAAAAATTATCGGTAATCAACTCTAGTCCACCGTGCAATTAAGATTTCACAACTAGAACATTTATCTAACGAACCGACCTATCTAAAAACTAGTCTTCTAACAAACGTGTAACGTCTCATATATAGGCAATAATTGTTTTATGAATATATAGGCAATTATTAAACTGCTATATGTTCGAAGGATTGCCGTGATTCAGGCGCGAAAATGTAGTCGACCCGTTTATCGATCCGTGCTGGGATGCGCGTGAGCTTGGAAGCAGCTGCTTGACGTACTTGATCGACCATTATTGTAGCAGATGTAGTCCGGATAACATATTTTAAAAGGGTAGGAAGATCCCTACCAAGATGAAGAATCCAAAGTTGGATTCGTGGCAGAGGCATGTCGCCTGGAGTATGGAAAACAGAGAAGTTGAATGAATTGAAGACAATCCGCAGCAAGAAGAAGGTCGAAATAAATCGCAAGCAGTTCCGCATATAGTTCCGCATATAGTTCCACATGTAATTCCAGCTATAAATTTCAGCTACAAGTTTCATCTTTAATTCGTATGGAAGTCAATAAACTTTCAACATAATGCATTCCTTTGTATGGTGGTTGAGTTGCACGTGCCTGTAAAGTGTTTGAACTCTTTCCTTGGTGAGTACATTATAATTTGTTATATCAAACACTGATTCAAACAAGAATTAAGCTCAATTGGAGGATAGAAAATTCTCTAAATGATTTCTTTTGAGAAAATTCAATAAATTTCTAATGTTTAAATGTATAAAAGTTTCCCGAGAAACGATCTTAAAGTTGTAGCATAGTTTCATACCAAAACGTGTAAAAGCTTTTCTATTAATATAAATTATGTGCCACAGAAAATAAGTAAAACAATTGGCTTGACGATTTCTGAATAGTTTTAGTATTTTGAATACAAGATTAGAAGTTTTGGTAAAAATAAAATCACTTTATTTAAAATATGTTAAATAGTTTGGCGAATTTTTTTGTATTATTTGTTAAATTTATATAGAGTCAATTTAGGCACATGTTGGTTTAACATCTGTCAGGTAAACACCTGGACTTGCATGTTTACTTAAACAAGTACATGTGTGTAGCACAAATAAGTTGTATGATAAGCTAATCTTTAACTTATCCTTGTGAGCTGAGAACAAAGATCTTTGCTTGAAGCATTTGTGTAATGTTATGAAATATTAATTTTATGATGGGCTTCAGCCACTAGTAACTGCCTCTTTTCTTAATGCAACATCGATACGAACTTTTTACTTCATGTCTGGTAATTTTGATTGTCTTTGATTTATTTGATTAATTTATTTGAATAATTTATTCGATTAATTTATTTGATTAATTTATTTGATGAATTTGTTTGATTAATTTATTTGACTAATTTTTTTGTTTATACAAGAGCTTGAAATGACGTTATTACATACCTGCAAACAAGCTAATAGTTTTATTTCTGAAAATTCTAGCTACAAGGTTTAAGTGCATAAGAAACACTGTTGTTGAGTATCTAACTTCAGGTATAAGTTGATTCCCTTAAGGTTTATCTACGTCTTTCCTTAAGAAGATTATTTTTGGTGTTTATGTCTGTGACGTAGTGGCGCCCTAAAATTGTATAAAGACAAGTTAATTAATAAAAGACCCCCCCCCTCTCATGCCTCCCCAGGAATAGACCCCGAGACTAGTCCGCGTGCTTATATAATTCTTTTTGGTAACACTGTCTGGCTCTATGTCACCTTAACTAAAGCCACTCTCTGCATTGTTAACCAAAAAGTAAACATTCTATAACAAACGGCTATCGCAACTTAAATATCGGTAGAGTTATAAACCGGCATCTGCATCCAACACGAACTCCTAAACCACGCTATAATCCTGACACACGATCTTTAGCAATCAGACTAAACGAGCATAAGCGATGCTTAAGAACAAGCCAGTACAATCGCTCAGCGCTGGCCGAACACCAACATGAAACAGGTCATACCATTAACTTTGACAAAACGAAACAAATTGCCAGAATTCAACTTCTCTACAATAGAAAATTCAGAGACTCCGCAGAAATTCCAACAATCTAAATAAAGTCGATGGCCACTACCTTTTCCCTATTTGGAAAACAACCCTATGGTCACAAACGCCGAACTGTGACGTTCACTGATCCGTTACGACACTCCTTTCTATTTATGATCACTAATGCATCAAATTCTCGCCCTATATAAATTACCAATTTTTCTACTTTTACCAGTTATTTTGCTACAAGACACCTTTTGACTTAAATGGGCCGGTGAGTCTGCTAGTTTAGAAGTAACTTTACATATTCTTTACACTTTAACTTGTCTACTTAATATTATCATTCTTATTTTTGTTATTATTTATTGTCTTTCATTGTCCTAATGAAGCCCCTTACAAAAGTGGGCAAAACGCCAACCTTAGTTTATAAAATGACACGGTCTTAACCCCGAAATATAAATATTTATAATGATTCCAGCCGTGAAATTTCCGGCAATTTTGTGGTAATTTTTTAATTCCTATTGTAAATTTATTTAAAGTGGTCATAAACAAAATGCTAATTCGAAGTTGTTTATTCTATTAGTATACACAGACAGTTCAAAACTCAAATTGATATTATAAATACAGTCCGCCAATATTTTGGTTACAAATACGTAGATATCTAAATACCTGTATAGAAAATTTGGTGTCACGTTGTCAGAAGGTTATTGAGTGCGATGGCCACTACTTCGTTGAATAACAATGTATTACTGGTTTGTAATAGATTTTTATATTTTTCTAGCAAAAACCGCACACATTTTTTAGGTTACCAGATAGCAGGGTGCGCAATTAGAAACCATTTTTCTAAATCTTCCAAACTTTCGTAGAATGCATGAAACTTCGAGAAATTTTCTTAATCAACTGCGTTAAGTAATATTACCTTTACTTGAAATTTCTTCCAAACAATGGGTTTATAATTAGCATTGCATTAAATTTCTGTTGTTAAATTTATGGTCTGCCGAGAAATCATATTAATTCATCATACAATATTGTAAAGCGACCTAGCATTAAACGAAATACCAAATAAAGGTATGTAGGAAAAATGTGTTAGAGATTAACATGTCAATATTATTTTAAATCGTAATACAAATTTAAAACAAATTTAGCAAAATGAATTTGACAGTGAAACGCAATCCTACCAGAAAGATAACAGACGCACTGCTTTAAACAATAAGTTTCAGATTTTGTATCTAACTACGATATTTACAAAATCTGAGTTCAGCATAAAAATTGTGTAAAAAACGGTTTTCTATTTTTAAGGAGTCAATATTTCGTCTGCGTTGGTGAAAGACAGAAGAATATAGAAAAGGTTTGATCAAAATTCTGGTTTGCATATATATTATAGAAAACGTTTGAACTGTACAGTAAATATTGATATGTTTCTTCTTATTCATTTACATGTAATGTGGAAAAAGAACAACATGTCAACATCAAACATAAAAAGAATACTGCTTATATAGAACAGCAGGAGTGAGTTATAAGTTACGACCTCCATCTGCAACGTAGAAATTTAATTGTTGGCATGTGGATCATAGTTAGAAATTTGAAAAACCTTGTAAATTGGGGAACTCATCAAATTGAAAATTACCAACCGTTGTTTAGTGTAAAACCGTCGAAGGCTATAGAAACTCATAGTATCTCTTAAAGTAGAAACTTTGAATTTAATCCTCTACAATATTGCAACTAGTGCATCTGTTTTTTAATTGTATTAAATTCTGAGTTTGTCAAGCGCTTGTAAACTATATAAAAATCCCTCGTGAATATCAGATAGCAAATTGGACCTCCATATACCATAAATGCCTACCTTATCTGATATCACCAGGTCGAGAATTTCTTGTTAATGAAGGAAGCCCTAGGTAAAGTTGGATGGAAAACGGCTTGAGGAAAAGAAAACTCATTAGAGATAAACGGCTACTAGAGTGTTAGCTCTGGGTGGATCATGAGCTTGGGTCATGGGTTAACAAATGACCAAAAATATAGATAAAGAGCGCCACCGTATTTTTCAATACAACAACATACGACGATACATGTAATTATATTAGGGGAATGCGGAAACCTAAAGTCTACACCGCTTATGTAACCACAAAACCTAAATATCAACCTTGTAAAGCACTTACCAAAATGTCACTTACCAGATGTATTACAGATGTCTCTGCATATCCTGTGAACAAACAAATGCACAACAGGGACACCGTTTGTGTCCTTAAAAATATTCACCAATAAATAACATATTTGAGTTTAAGTTCCAAAAATATATACACTCAGTGTACTTGCTATCATTAGACACAGTTAATATATTGCTTATTAAGAACCAAGAAATTTTCTTTGGATTTTTAATAATAGAAAAATTAAACAAACAAAAATTCTATTCAATTAAATTGGTTTAGCTTGTTTCAACATTAATATTTACAATAAAACTTACATGGAAAGAAAATTTCAACATATCTTTCCTGTAAGGTATTTGCTCTCTTAATAATTTAAATTCAATTTTAAATATAGCCTTCAGTAGTACTACAGTTGACTTTACAAGTGAAAATCAAGATTATTTTAAGTGATACTAAAATATAGCATTCAAACAAAGAATGAGCTTTACCTTTATATCTTACAAAAATTTATCATGTCTTAAAGTTAAATTGCATGACCTCAAAATAATCAAAGATATTATTAATATAACATAAAATCGCATGTGGTAATTATATTGAATAACTAGATATTTTTGACATCAAATGTCAATAACAATTTTTTTAATGAAGCTAAAACTGTCTGCTTGTGGAACAAATATAGTGGGCAACAATGGAGCCATCTTTAAAATTTTGTAAAGTTACGAAAATAAAACGGGATGCTTCACCAAAAGTTGTCAGGAACCACTTCATGACAGGAAGGTATTCGTTTGTCAACCTCTCTTACGAACGCGGCACCAGGCCATGTGTCTGAATGCCATGTTGACTTTTCTATACTCCGCAGAGAGCAGCTTACTTCTTCAAGCTTTAATCGAAAAGTGAAGTTGAAATGACAGACACATGATTAGTGTGGTAACTTAGACGTAGAAAGTGGAAGTAGCGCATAATCCATTATACACCTTATAAACTATCTTTTGTGATCAGACAGTTATAAATCATGTTTTTCTATTATCGAAACATGATATTTGATTTATAAAAAATGTGTAACTAACTTAAAAATATATACGTTACACGCTTTGTATTACATTTGCAATTGTCATTTGATGCAATTGACGCTTACTTGAAAGGCTTTACTTCAATCGGAGTGAATACTAAATGTGCAATTGTCATTTGAGGCAATTGTTGCTTACATGTGAAGTTCTACGAACAGCTTAATTACCTACAATAGGAGTGTATTTCATTCTGGCCACTAGCACTTTATCTGGAAGATAGGTTGGTCAAAATCAAAAGAGCTTTGTCGTTCTTACCTACTAAAAGTTATATGTTTAGTGATGATGTACCAGAACCACCTTGATCATTCAGCAAAAGCTATAGAGGACCTGTAACCTAGACAGCATTTGAGTGTTTAGCAAAACTCAAAAATTAAGAATTGTTTAATAATACTCTTAACCCGGATAGTCTGCGTTTTAACAATTTAATGTTCATCACTTCTTTAAAAAACATTCTAATAAAGCTCATCAGGTGATCAGATAACTTTTTTTTTTGACCTTACTTAAGGTCGGTTTGACGCAGCTCTAACTTCTTTTCTATTCTGTGCTGATCTAAAAAGCTCTACATACCCTTCACAACCTAAATTTCTAGTAATTTGACTAATATAGCGTGGTCTAGGTCTTCCTATATCCTTCTACCTTTTTCCTATCGACCTGGTTCTACATAGATATTAGCAACCTGATGGTTGTCAAAGAACTCTAACATGGCTACATGATTACCATTTATAAGGAAATGAAATATAACCTGGTTATCCGCTTCAAAAAAGGAAAAGTGTTAAATTATATGTTATGGTAAGGCTTAAGCAACGAATCGCTGCCAACATGCCAGACCGCTAACTAATTGTGAGTTGTGTCATGGTGACATTTAGTTAACTGATTTTTATTTTGTTTTTGTTTTGTTTTCAAACTTAAAGTCGGTTCTTGTCTATTCTGAGCTAGTCTAAAAAGGTCTGCATACCCTTCACAACCTAAATCTCTAATAATTTGACTAATATAGCTTTGTCTAGACCTTCCTACTCTATTTTTATTTGGTAGTCTATAATCTAAGACTTTACTAAATAGTCCCTCATGTCTTAACTAGTGCCCTATCATTCTATCTCTCCTGACCTTCAATTATTTCCACATACACCTATCCTTCTATAAACTTCCTCGTTTGTTACTCTATCTGTCCAACTAATCTTTAACATTCTCCTATAACACCAAGTTTCAAAAGCTTCTATCTTTTTCTTATCTACTTCTTTAATTGTCCAAGTCTCACTACCATATAGTAGAACGCTCCATACGTACGACTTTAAGAAACTTTTTCTATTATCTAAACTAATACTATTAGCTATTAGTAAGTTTTTCTTTTTTAAAAACATTTTTCTAGCTTGAGCTGTTCTAGCTACTATATCCCTTCTGCTACGTCCATCCTTTGTAATTATACCACCTAAATAGCAAAATTCATCTACCTCCTCCAAGTCGGTATTACCTATTTTTAATTTTGGTTTAGAACTAGGCTGTAACTCACTTGTCATTATCTTTGTCTTTCATCGTCATCATTTTGTTATCGACCTTACTTAAGGTCGGTTTGACGCAGCTCTAACTTCTTTTCTATTCTGTGCTAATCTAAAAAGCTCTACATACCCTTCACAACCTAAATTTCTCATAATTTGACTAATATAGTTTGGTCTAGGTCTTCCTATATCCTTCTATCTTTTTCCTATCCAGCTGGCTCTACATAGATATTTGTCTTTACTGAGTTAATTCTCATACTATAGTTACTCTGTAGTATCTCATCTAAAATATTTAAAAACTCTCCTAACTCTTTTCTAGACTCTGCTATAATGGCTATATCATCTGCAAAACGTAACATGTCTACTTTCTGTCCCTGTACACTAATACCTATCTCTTTTCTCTCTCTAGCTAGGTTTAAAGCTTCCTCAATATAAACATTAAAAATCAGGGGAGACAGTATACAACCCTGTCTAACACCATTTCTAATCTTAGCTTCCTTTTCCATTTCATCAAATCTAATTACTACGCTTTGGTTTTTAAATAGACTGTAAATAATTTTTCTATCCCTATGAGAGATTCTTATTTTTTGCAAAAACCCTGAACATAACAATCCAATTAACCCTATCAAATGCTTTTTCTAAATCTACAAACGCAAAATGAGTCTTAATTTTTTTGTAACCTTTTTTCGATAATTACCCTAATCATTAGTATCGGTTCTCTAGTCCCTCTGTCTTTACAAAAACCATATTGGTCTTCGCCTAAATAATTCTCGGTCAAAGCTTCTACTCTATTTTTAATTATTATTGTTAGTATTTTGGAAGCATGAGAAGTTAAACTAACCGTTCTAAAATTCTCACACCTATTAGCTCCTGACTTTTTTGGAATTGGGATAATAATATTTTTTTCGAAATCTATTGGAACCTCACATGTGTCATATATTGCTTTTACTAGTTCATATAATCTATCTAAAGTTTTCTGACTTGCATATTTTATTAATTCAGCGGGAATATCGTCTATCCCTGGCGCTTTATTTATTTTAAGATTCCGAACAGCTCTATCAAATTCCTCTCTTAATATTGGGAACCCTATTTCTACATCCTCTTCTTGGTCGTTTTCTAACTCATCCATATCGTCTCCCTTATATAAATCTTCTAAATATCTTTTCCATCTATCTGCTACCTCAACTTTATTTATTAGAAGCTCATTACTCTCGTCTCTAGTACCATTATATTTTTTCCTATCTTCCCCAAAAAACTTTTTAATTGCCCTGTAAGCCCTGTCTGTCTTACCTACTCTCAAATCATCTTGTATTCCCTTACAATTCTCCTCCATCCATTTATTTCTAGCTTTTCTACACTCATGTACTATCTTATTTCTAACTGTATTATATTTTTGTTTACTTTCACTATCCACTTCTCTGAAAGGTTTAAGCTTTCTTCTATTCTCTATTAAATCTAATATTTCCTTTGTTACCCAGGGTTTTCTCGCTTCTAGTTTTTTCTTACCTATAGTCTGTGTTGCTGTATCATGTACAGTTAGTTTTATTTCTTTCCATCTATGTTCTACGTTCCCTCCTACAGATATCTCTTTGCTCTTATTATCTAATACTTGTTTATATTCCTCTTTTACCCTACTATCATTAAGCTTACCTAGATCCCATCCCTCTCTTTAACCTTTCTCAATTTTTTGAATTTTTGTTTACACTTCATTTTAACTAAGTTATGATCGCTATCTATGTCAGCCCCTGGATAACTACGACAGTTTTTAACTTGGTTTCTAAATCTTTGTTTAACTAAAATACAATCTATTTGGTATCTAGCCCTATCACCTGGCGCTTTCCAGGTATCTTCTCCTAACATGTTGTTCGAATAGGGTGTCTACAGTTACTAATTTATGTTCCTGGCAAAACTCAACTAATCTTTCTCCTCTATCATTTCGTCTGTCATACCCAAATTTTCCTACCATTTTTTCCTCACTAACTTCTCCTACTGACGCATTAAAATCGCCCATAACTATTAAAATCTCATCTCCTTTAACTTTTCTCACTATAATATTTATATCTTTGTATACCTTTTCTACTTCCTCATCCTCGTACTGAGTTGTTGGCATGTAAACCTGTACTAAAACAGTGTCTGTTGGTTTTGTACTCAATCTAACCATAATTATTCTATCACTAAATTGTAAGTACTCTTTAACTTTGTGCCCTAATCTTTTACCTAACACTATTCCTACGCCTGCCTGTCCATTAGTTGAAGAAGTAGTTATTATATAATTATCTTTCCAAAAGTCATTACTATCTGGCCATCTCACCGCATTAATACCTAAAATGTCCAGCTTTTCCTTTCTCATTTCGACTAATAAGTTCGTTAACTTATCTACTCTAAGTAATGACCTTAGATTCTAAGTCCTTATCTCTAAATCGAACTGTTGTTTTATATTCTTACGATGACGACCCCCAAGTACTCCCTCCCGAAGATCCGAATGAGGGAGTATTTTACCTCCGGACAAGAATTTTACTTGTGAGCTCTGCATCATATGTATTTCGTGTTTTAGGCCGCGCACACCTGGGAAATATTGTGGTAGGCTCACATATCTTTCCACAACGCAGTTTTTAAAGATTTTAGCAGAAAACCGTATTCGTCACGGCCAACCCCCAACAAGCTTGTAAATTATTGAGGATCGCCCGAGACCAACCGACCCTCCTCCAATATCTTTTAGCCAGCAAGGCTGCTGCCCCTTGCTGCGCCTTTTAATCGCCTTTTACGATAAGCAGGCTTACTATAGTAGTATTCTTTATCCCCTACTATAGGGACGATCAGATAATATATGTATTATGTTCGCAAGCACGTAGATTGTTGCCCAAAATCTATTTTTAATAACATTTAGATTATGTTATACATTAAAATTGTAATATGCTAAATATAAAGTGAATATACAATATTTTTAACAGCTAGTTATCTGAGTTGAGGCGTTTCAAGTTGCAAGTGACATACCTTGAGCATTTTGTGGGATACGCTTGATTGACCTAATTATAGCACACGCAGACCAAGACATCTTCAGCACCTAAAACAAAATTAATAAGTAATTAATGTAATAAGTGTGCTTAGATATGTAGGATAATAGTACATTTACATTCAATTTGATTTTGGCCTGAACGGCAAATTGCGACGCAACATATCTGGCAATCTAGATACATATTTGCATTACAAATTTGCACCTCGCTTAATTCTAATTCTACTTTGAATTGATGCAAGCTGCTTTTCAAAAATAGCAAAAACGTAATTTACTTACAAATTTAAAGGTTATGAACGTTATGAACGTAAATGAGTTAAGGCTTCAGCAACAAGTTGAATTCTTGCTGAAAGTTATAGGTAATAATCCAGCTGTATATATGGTTCACAAAAAATAGCTTGCAGGAATAGCTAATGACTAATCATGCTTGAGACTAGTGATGGAACGAGGGCGATACTTTGTCTCGGTCTCGGTCTCGATTTCGAGACCGAGACCGAACCGAGGCGCCATTTTTAGAATCGAGATCGAGAAGTTTCGAAACCGAGACCGATACCGAGACGAAACCATCACCAGTCTTGGTCTCGGTTATTTTCAGTGGTAAATATTATTTCTATAGATTGACTAAAGATTTTCAAATCTTTATTGTTCTTCTACATACATTTGTATTTAAAGAATAATTAATAATAAATTCTGCATAAATTATGCATGTTTCTTTAGCTATATTTTTTGTGTATGTACGCGTTTATCAACAATTATTTTTCTCTTGCGCTTCGTTTGAGGAAGCTGTAATTAAAATACTTGATTTTTAATCATCACAGTTGTGGATGAGAGTATAAAGGCAAAATTCATTACAAAAAATAAGAAATTCAGCGTCGCCGTTCATTTTATTTTTTCAGTCTCTGTCAGTATCCCTATTTCTTCAATTATCCTAAAAAGCTACAAAAACATTATTCACGTGCATTTTTTGTTGTTGTGGTATCGACAGGATGCAACGCCAATATATAGGTTCCTTAAAAACCTCATCCAAATATCCATCATGAAAGTTTGGCGCAGCTGCTAAAGATGTTATTCTCGGTGGAATTTAATTACAAAAACCTTTAGGGAGCTTTTTCTTTCTTCACAAGCCTACCTAGTGTATTGGTTTATGAAGCTGGTGGTGTTTTGTTGCAATATTTAAGGGAATGATCGGTTTTCTTGCATCATGTAGTTTTAGTTTGTTTTATTAGTACCTAACTCACATATGTTCTTCTGTGTAAGGTCGCTAAAGAAATTTTGCCTAGGTTTGAAAGCAACGACGTAGATTGGGATGAAACTACTAAAATTTTTTGAGTTTATCAATTCGAATATAAAATTACTTAAACCACACACTTTAAAAACGCTGGTATGAAACCGATTCCAATCAATGCAAAACACAGTCATGAAACTTTTGTCTAGTAACAACTCAAAAATATCATTTACAGTTTGTGGATTAATATCAGTTGCAAGTACATCTTATTATGGAATAACGGCGTACTATATAGACAGTAAATGTGAGTACTAGTCGTTAGTCATTGACTTTGTTCCTTCTCAGGAAAATCACGTCGACAGAAATATTACGTAGGTGTTTTTTAATATAATTCCACAATACAAATTAGAAGAGAAAGTACAGGGCGTGACCGTGGATAACGTTGCGACAAATATAATTGACGGTGATTTTTTTATCACTAATCGCATTCAAAAAATAAAAAAGCTGTTCAAAACAAGCTAGTTCTCCGAACAACTGAAAATCCAGTTACTCCTAGCTTACAAGGCCGCCAGTGATACCACACAAAGAAATTCTTGTCTAGATGTTCCAACAAAGTGGAATTCCACCCACAACATGATTGGCGTGGCGCTCCACATGCGATGTGAAATAGACGTCATGAATGAAACGAATCGCAACTTAGGACATTTAAAACTATCTCGTAAGGAATGTAACATTTCAGAAGGTATCCATAAATTCTTACGCGTGTTTGACTGTAATTACACACATGGAAGTGATAAATACGTTACTTTACCAAATGTAATTGTGAGCTTCAATCTGCTTTTTGACAGGATTGAAAAACCAATCAACGGTTATGCGAAAATACAAGGACCTTCAGAACTGGATAATATACTTTTGGAAGCTTACATTGCATGCCGTGACAAGATGTTTAAGCATACCGGAAAATGAATTGGGTTTATTGTGCTTGTGCAGCTTTAGTTCTTGATCTCAAGCACAAAATGGAGTCTGTTTCATTGACAGTATGGGGACAAGAAATGGAAGCAAAATCTATGAAAGTGTTTACAAAAGCATAGGCGAAATATGCAGGTAATTTTTTAGTTTATGCGGAAAAGAAAGAACTTGCTGAGGAAGTCGAAGATGATCTCGGTTTGATATCATTTTATAACAAATCGATCGACAATGGCCCTGGATTTAACAAGGAGTTTTCAAACTATTTACGCTTAGGTTTATAAAACGTTTAAATGGCTGTTTAATTAATTTAGTGCTTACAGTTACCAAGAAGCGAATGTCAGGAAGATATTCTCTTTTGGTGGAAAAATCACGCTTTAACATTTCCAGCACTGGCTGCAATTGCGCGCGATCTATTCAGTATATCAGCAACTTCGGTACCGGCAGATAGCTTATTTTCCCGTGCCTCTCTAACTATAAGAAAACATCGTAGCCGTCTTAGCAATGACTCGGAAAGGAATCTCCTCTGCTTAAATGCCTGAACTACGTGCAACTTAAAAGAAGACATTTTTAAAAACATTTAAGAACCTAAGGCAATTCATATGTGAATATGTATTATTATGTTACATTTGTTTCTATTTGCTGTTGATTAGCTACAAATAAGGTCATGTTTATATAAAAATACATTAAAATAAAATACAATGTCCTCTCGCACTATTTGAATTTATAAAGTTTTTTTGTCCGATGAGGTTGTGAGAAAAGCTTAGTTTTATATACATGTGGACACACCTTGCTCTTCTGTATCGTCAACACCTATTACATGCAAGAAAATTTTAAAATTTGTATAGAAAATAGGTTATCATTATGAGATTGTTTTAAAGTAATCACAATCCGCTTCCGTATCCGCATGTAGTTTTAAGGGTATATAGTAATGGCTATAACCAATGAATAATACCTTACCACATGTTTTATATAATAATTTTTATTTCATAATCGCATCGAAGGTCTTGAATAAGTAACAGTACCAAAATCTTGTCAAGAAAGTAGTTCTCTACAGATTGTAATCACTTTAGCTATATTCATTTCTTATACTACATTACAGTACTGTAAAGCTATATTTTAGTGTGTGAGCCAAATTGTAAAATCAGCATAAACAATCTGCAGTTTGTAATAGTTCAATTCCCACCGTGTTAATAATTATCATTAGCAGGTTATTATTATATTTGCGGTACTCATTACGAAGTTGTACGTTTACAATTTAATATTGTAATTTTAACACCGTCTTATTCAGTGTGTCTGTATGTGCGTGCACTCGAATATGTGTATGTAGCTACAAAACGAGACGATTTGTAATAAAGTTTTTTGCGTACTCCCTATTTAGTGCTTTTCCTACCCTAGTTTTAAATTAATCAATTAACAGACAATTGACTTACAAACGGCTGCCTTAAGTTGAAATGCAGTACAAAGTATCATGATATTATAAAAAATCGATGCTGTCAGACTATTCGGTTGTATTTTGACATATTATTCAGTTTTTCCTCTTACTTATTTCAAAAACCGAGACCGAGACCTACGAGAGCAAACCGAGACTGAGACCAAGACCAAGATTCAGGCGAGATTGTGAATTTTGGACCGAGAACGAGACCATGGTTTATAAATCGAGACCGAGACTGAAACCACTCCAAGTCTCGGTCTCAAATTTTCCATCACTGCTTGGAACAATATTTCTCTTTCTGTTCAGTTACCAGTTATTGTATTAAGAACCCAGTAGCATTAACATTAATTAAGAGTTTATCAATTTTAGTTGAAGAATACAAAAAGAAACGGAAGTCTCTCAAAAAAAGATGAACACTGAAAAGCAGTAAATTACAGTGCTTGTGTAACTATTCATGTCGTTCTTTGATTAAGTGTTTAAAAACAGAAGTAGACCATTATTGGGAATACCACCGCCACATTTGCTCCCAAAACCCACAGTTGCTCCCAAATTTACATGTAAATTCCCATAAGGAGCAAATGTGGAGGAGTGACTCTCTCCTTGCTCTCCTCCTTGCTCGAACCACCCCTTACCATTTTGATTACGTCACACCCGCATTCTTTCACCCGCGAGATAAATCTTTCTCCACATTTCCACCCACGAGATAAACCTATCTTGTTTGGTATCAATTAATATTAGAATTTTGTCAGCTACCCAAATCTCTAAGAATTTTTTAGATTGCATCATCCCCCAGGGAGCTACCCTCATTTTGAGATTTCTTACCTGTTGCGATTTCTGACCGACCGCATAAATTTTTTTATACATGCAATACATTAAATTAGTCTAAAATTTTACGTAGAATTCGAATCTATAAACAGATTTGAAATCGAACCACGCCCTGCAAAGTTATACCCCTTTAAAGTCGTAATCTTCTAAATTTTGCTCTTTGCTCTATAAGCAAACCTAACAAATAGTTTTCTTCGTCTATCCATTGCATCTTTCGAGATAAACCTACCTTGTTTGGTATCAATTAATATTAGAATTTTCTCAGCTACCCAAATCTCTTTAAATTTTTTAGATAGTTCCATCCCCCAGAGAGCTACCCCCATTTTAAGCTTTTTTTTTTTGCTGGTAGCGATTTCTGACGGTCCTTATAAATTTTTTATACATGCAATACATCTTGTTAGTCTAGAATTTTATGTAGAATCCGAATCTGTAAACAGATTTAAAATAGGGCCACCCCTTGCCATTTTACACACACCCTCTAAATTATAAATTTCCTGCGGCTCATACCTAAAGAAAATTTAAAGACAATATTCTTAAAACTTTTTATTACATACATTTTTTACTAATACAGTTTAAATTTTGTAAACCACATTTCTAAATACATATTTACAATTTTTTATTCTTAACTTAGAACTTCTCATATCGACTTGTACTTATTAATATTTATTTCTAAATAGAGCACATTTTCCAAAGACCAACCGGACCCGCATGTTTCAAATTCCTCTGATTTTGTTCTTATGGTTTCGCTTAAGACCTCGTACATATTTTCCAGATTACTAGAAGACGTTATAACCACATTTTTTGTGTTAAAGGATTTCACATCGGTAGTCTCTTCCCCCATTTTGGTGTAAACGCCGTAGAGTTCGCAATAGACTTTTATTGCTGTATGTTGTATTCTTTTTTCATTTATTAATCGAATAAATCGCTCTTTCTGCTTCCAAAGAAACTGGGACACTCCATCGTCGACACTGGCGTTCTTTATGCGATAGCTAGCCATACGGTTGTTAAACGCTGTACTAACCATTTCTACACCATCGTCGTTAGTAGCGGTAACTGATGCATTTTTATGTCTGTTGCTTCTCAAGTGTGCAGCATAGGTAGTCTTTTCCATTTCGAAATCGCATACTTTACACATAATTCGTGGTTGTTTCGTACAAGGCCCTTTAACAGCTGGCGGAGCTGAACGTTTACTGTTTAATGACATACCGTGCTGTTTTTCCTTGTGTCGCTGTAAGTTGCCCATTCTCGTAAAAGCGATACCGCGAGACCCAGAGCTTAAGTACTTTGCTGCGGACGGATGTATAAGCTTAACCGTAGACGATGTTACACCACGACATTTGTTCTGGTGCCGTTTGAGAGCATTTTTCCAGGTATAGGAAGCACCACAAGAGTTGCACATAAAAACGTTTGCAGATACCATTTTAGTACAAAACAAAATCCGCACTATAAGACTTGACTTGTAAGCGAACTAACTTATAACTAAAGAGTTTACTCTTGCGCACCTGCTTTATGTACCCTATAGAATGCAAACCGAGGGTTTCCGAAGAGACCCGAACGAAGTTGAGGATTCAGCGGGGAACTAAATGACGTCATAATCCTTGCTGCTCGTTCAATACATTTAGCGCCAATGCATGCACCTGGTTCGCATCGTCGATGGAGCGAATGCCGTTAGTAGAAACATCGGAAACGTCTTCCATGTTATACGGATCGCGTGCATATTAAAAATCCAAAAGGGTGATAGCACACGCACACAAATTGTGTGCAAGTCGTGCTGTAGAAGATGCAGTGCTACTATAACCAAAACTTAATAAAACACTTTAAACCATTACTAAGGAAATACCAACTTGTTGTCTACAGGATACTTACTAATAAAGCAATTTAATTTTAAATAACTTCTACGTCATATTTTAGGAAATGGTGGGCTTGAATATTTTCTAAATGAATCACCGAGCGAAAGTATATGCTTAGCAGTATTAAAATTAACCATTAATTTCCCATTTTTACGACCATGGTTAATTATAGATTAAAATTTAATTTGTGCACGTTCGAGCTTCTCGTAAACTAACATATTTTATAGCAACAATGCGCTGTATAATACATGCATACTCCTTCTCTGCGCTACTGCTATTCTTGTAATTGCTAGAAAAAGTCACTCTCCTTTTTACTGTTAGGACCTATGCAAAGCACCATTTTATTTTTATACTTTCTATAGCACATCGCGCACTTTTTCGTCTGATGATTAAATTTTGCTTCTGTAGGCTTTTACACTTTCGCATAGCGGTCGGCCGCACGTAATGATTTCTAGAACCGGTAAGTACTTGATATCGTCCAAATAGAGAATTAGATGCTCGATGTCTGCCAACTTCCAATTCCTTCGTAAAAGGTAGAAAAAACTCAATCATCCATTTAACTTAAACTTCGACCCGCTCCTGTTCTGATAATTTACAAACATGTTTCAAACAACAATGAGCCGAGAATTTTTAAACCTCCGAGGGATCTTTAAGTCATGATCAATTACACATCCGAGCTACGCGTAAACTAACATATTTTGCAGCAACTGTGCACTGTATAATACATGCAAACCCCTTCTCTGCGCTACTGCTATTCTTGTAGTTGCTTGAAAAAGTCAGTCGCCCTTTTTACGGGTAGGGCCGCTAAAAAGCACCATTTCATACTTTCTTTATAAGTGTAGCACATCGCGCACTTTTTGTCGGATAATTAATTTTTGTTTATGTAGGCCTTTACACTTTCGCTTAATTAAACATCTAATACAATTGATTAACCACTTTCGATTATTCTAACGGAGACCACCATACATCCCGCCGCACCGTTCTTTTTGAATCCAACGATCCTATGGGCTTCTACGCACTAACACCTGACGTATCTTTCCTACTATTTGTTAAACAAAAACTACCGGCATCGCCATGTTCGTATACGAACGTAAGCAGATGTTTGTGGATATGTACGAGAATATGTAGCCATATACATTAACCAGTCTAAGCTATTTTATTTAGTCCACGAAAACTACTATTTTTCTAAACCATAATTAATAATCGTCTTTATAGGTTCCACATTTCTACCGTTACCCAATGACTGGTGCTACGTACATGGAAAGTTTAATTTCTTATTGGAGAGAATTCTTATTCTCCCGCGCACTGCTGCGTAGTTGCATGTCCATTCCTTTTGGAGGTATATGCTCGTTATAGGTTGTAAGACTCTCGGTTTTACTTAACTACAATTCGTGAGACCCCTTTAATCTTTTTAATCGTATCTTTCTCGTCTACAATACAGTAGGACTTAAAATTACTACCAACAAATTATAATACTAGACCCACATTAAATACGTCTTTAATTTTCCCTACAACTTTTTTTGTTGACAAGTGTTATATTGTATTTATTATGCGCAGGGTAGTCACTCTTTTAAGATAAATATATTTTGCTAGGTACAAAATAATATTAAATCTTTCTAGGGACCCCAAATCTGTAAATAGATTTTAAATAGGACCACCCCATACAAAGTTATGCGTTTTAAAGACCCAAGTCACTAATTTTTGCTCATCTTTATTTAACACCATTTTTAAAACCTTTTTCGCTACCCAAGACATATGCCTTAGCAAACCATCTCCCGAGAAATCTAAAACCGCCGTGTCCCGCGAATACCACGTGGAGATAACACGTATACTCTGTCAACCAGGATAGAAGCAGGAAGGATTTGGAAGGTGGGAGAAGAACTTACAAATTATGGAATCTTAAAACTAATATATACAATAGATTTACAAAATCCATACAAATATAAACAACTATCTTATATCTTTACACCCCCCATGCGTAGATTATTGTACTATTAGGAATGATGTACCTTTTGTCATCTTCCCTCGATAAACTAATTTTATTAATAAACTGCGTATGCAAATCGTATTCTTTTACTCCGGGTACATACGCAGGCAAGTACTCGATACCATCCAAATATAGAATTGGATGCTTGGTGACTGTTAACATCCGCTTTCCTCGTGTACGCCCAGACACATCCCAGCCCATGAGCACCCCTGCGCATGCACACCCCTGCCCATGCGCACCCCTGCGCGTACACACCCCTGCCCATGCTCGCTGCCCATGCGCACCCCTCTCTATGCGAGTGCTATTTCGGGGTAACGTCACAGCCTTTTATAAATAAAGAACAATGTTATATACTATTATAAAATGTTTATTCTGACATTAAACATAACAAATTTAAAAATATTTAATGCCAAGCATGGAGTCATTTAAACTTAATTTTAATACAAAGTTATACACAGAAGACAGTCCTTTCTTTATGTTTGTTTGCAGTGGTTTTAATTTTATCTAATTTTATTCGCAGCTTAAAATTTAAATCGACACCCAAGTCTTCTATCTCCTTTTCTAACCAATAGTTTGATACATAAAGACCGTCTAGGTTTTCGAATTGTAAAATGTACCGAAGTTTGCCTCTATATTTAAAGTCTTTGATTCCGCCGACAACCAGATCCATTCCTTCGTGTAATTCTTGCAGCTTGCGACAATCTTTTAATCGCAGCTTTCCCACTATATCCTGCATACGTATCTTGTTAGCTTGATCGACTTTTTCTTGTCGGTATTGGAGGCAATCCTTTTTCTCCCACAAACCGTTGTGTAGTTGCATATCCACCACTTTTGGGAATATATGGTTGTTATAGGTTGTAAGACGCTCGGTTTTAAATGATCCGAAAGGTTCTTTACTAGGCAAATATACAATGTTTAGCGGAACCTCTTTGCGTGTAGTGTACGCCAAGGTTACGAAACCCGCATTCCTTAGTTCGTCTTTGTTATCTGCCATTTTAATAAATACGTTTTTAGAATAACCTTTTAAAAAGTATACGGATTTAGTACAATCCTTTTCTGCAAGAACACCTACATAACTAAAAGAGTCTTTCTTACTAATTGCAAATGCATACAGCTTGTACAACCCGGATGTATCTAAGTCAGTCCATCAACACATAAAGTAATCTTTTAATTCTTCCTCATTTTCTCTAATAAGATGTTCTTTGTCCAACACATCTTTGTATTGTTCGCGTATTGTCGCAGTGTTTACATGTAGTCCAATTTTCGCCTTTTTGCATCCATTTCCTCTAATTCCAGTTGTCTTTTCCTTCCACTTACAGCGTATGGCATGCATAATGGGACAATTTCCTTTAGCGTAAACGGATAGAGTTTACTACCAATATTTGCGCGTTGTCGTACAACCTCTGGGCGAATGTTAGGTGTATTTATCAATCCCAATTCCGAAATGACTATTTCTTTTGGAATTGTAGAATATGATGTTGCAGATTGTGTAAAATATGTACTACCTGCTTTAATGTAGCACTTGTGTAAGATTTTCATTTTATCTTGGCTGTCTTCCTCCTCTATTATCTCCAAATAATTTACGGGTAAATAGTTAAAACTAAAAGCCGAAAGCACATACTTTATCAATGTTTCCCTTTCTTTTGGTTTTTCGGACAACTTAATTTGCAAGCCCGTCAATTTCTTTGTATTACCATTACCCCAATACACGTACTGTAGCAGGTTATTATACACTAAACAGCAGCTATTTTGTAGCTTGTCCGATAGCTTACTCCACATTTTGGCAAGTGGTACGAGTACATTAGCGCCTTTAGGAAGTATAACTTACTATCTTCCAATAACGTTAAACAGTCTTTTAAGGGATCTGGACAACGTAAAAAATCTAGTATATGATTGCCAAGTTGTTTATTAACACCAGGACTTGTTATCTGACACACAAATTTGTTGTATATTTAATTCTTGCATTGGTTGTTAGCCATGTTAAACAATCAATTCCTACAGTTTTATCGTTGTCAACTATGATATTACACTTTTCTTCGTATTCGCCCTTATAGCAAAAGTTATGGTTTGTAGTTAAATAATTACACATCTCCATCTTGTTAAATATACCCGCAAAATCTTGGGTTACATCCATGTCAAAAAGATAGAAATAATCTTTTTCGAGTTCGTCTAATATATCTGGTAGTTCCTCCAATAAAGTTTCCAACTTAAAGTCGCAAATTTTAAACAACATTATATTGTCACAAAATGGTTCTGTATTTGGTGTGTGTAGTCCACCAGTCAGCATCTGTTCGCCTTCGACATAACAAATATTACCAATATCTGTTACCAGATTATTGTTGCACATATTTTCTGTCAACAGCCATAATCCAAATCGCTCATTTGTCGGTTTCATTTTATTCCCAAGAAGTTGAGAAACGTTAATCACCTTGGAGACGCTCATGTTTACCGTTCTAGCTACTATCGAATACTAAATTGAATATAAAAAAATTGTTCTCTTATGTATTCTACAGAGTGGGGACGTATATTGCTGAAGATAGTCGATTATGTTGTTATCCGACCTAAGCCGACAGGGATGCGCATCGACATATATCCGGATATAAGTAGGATAAGTAATCCCAAGGCCATATGACCATACAGACCATATCTGCATCTTCTCATAACTGCATGTTTAGTTTTCCATTAAAACCCATAATGTTTAGAGTCTAAGACCTAGGTTAGTAAAAGGAAAAATTAATAGGTTAGGTCGCGCCGCGGCGCTGACCTAACCTAACAATGTTTTCTAACGCTAGTCCATTGCACTTATCGAGATAAACCTATCTTGTTTGGTATCAATTAATATTAGAATTTTCTCAGCTACCCAAATCTCTTTAAATTTTTAGATAGTTCCATCCCAGAGCTACCCCCATTTTAAGATTTTTTTTGCTGGTAGCGATTTCTGACGGTCCTTATAAATTTTTATACATGCAATACATCTTGTTAGTCTAGAATTTTATGTAGAATCCGAATCTGTAAACAAATTTAAAATAGGGCCACCCCTTACCATTTTACACACACCCTCTAAATTATAAATTTCCTGCGGCTCATACCTAAAGAAAATTTAAAACAATATTCTTAAAACTTTTTATTACATACATTTTTACTAATACAGTTTAAATTTTGTAAACCACATTTCTAAATACATATTTACAATTTTTATTCTTAACCTAGAACTTCTCATATCGACTTGTACTTATTAATATTTATTTCTAAATAGAGCACCATTTTCCAAAGACCAACCTGGACCCGCATGTTTCAAATTCCTCTGATTTTGTTCTGTATGGTTTCGACTTAAGACCGTCTGTACATATTTTCCAGATTACTAGATGACGTTATAACCACATTTTTGTGTTAAAGGATTTAACAATCGGTAGTCTCTTCCCCATTTTGGTGTAAACGTCCGTAGAAGTTCGCTAATAGACTTTTATTGCTGTATGTTGTATTCTTTTTCATTTATTAATCGAATAAATTGCGTCTTTCTGCTTCCAAAGAAACTGGGACACTCCATCGTCGACACTGGCGTTCTTTATGCGATAGCTAGCCATACGGTTGTTAAACGCTGTACTAACCATTTCTACACCATCGTCGTTAGTAGCGGTAACTGATGCATTTTATGTCTGTTGCTTCTCAAGTGTGCGGCATAAGTAGTCTTTTCCATTTCGAAATCGTATACTTTACACATAATTCGTGGTTGTTTCGTACAAGGTCCTTTAACAGCTGGCGGAGCTGAACGTTTACTGTTTAATGACATACCTGCTGTTTTCCTTGTGTCGCTGTAAGTTGCCCATTCTCGTAAAAGCGATACCGCAGACCCAGAGCTTAAGTACTTTGCTGCGGACGGATGTATAAGCAACCGTAGACGATGTTACACCACGACATTTATTCTGGTGCCGTTTGAGAGCATTTTCCAGGTATAGGAAGCACCGCAAGAGTTGCACTTAAAAACGTTTGCAGTTACCATTTTAGTACAAAACAAAATCCGCACTATAAGACTTGACTTGTAAGCGAACTAACTTATAACTAAAGAGTTTACTCTTGCGCACCTGCTTTATGTACCCTATAGAATGCAAACCGAGGGTTTCCGAAGACACCCGAACGAAGTTGAGGATTCAGCGGGGAACTAAATGACGTCATAATCCTTGCTGCTCGTCCAATACATTTAGCGCCAATGCATGCACCTGGTTCGCATCGTCGATGGTGCGAATGCCGTTAGTAGAAACATCGGAAACGTCTTCCATGTTATACGGATCGCGTGCATATTAAAAATCCAAAAGGGTGATAGCACACGCACACAAATTGTGTGCAAGTCGTGCTGTAGAAGATGCAGTGCTACTATAACCAAAAACTTAATAAAAACACTTTAAACCATTACTAAGGAAATACCAACTTGTTGTCTACAGGATACTTACTAATAAACAATTTAATTTTAAATAACTTCTACGTCATATTTTAGGAAATGGTGGGCTTGAATATTTTCTAAATGAATCACCGAGCGAAAGTATATGCTTAGCAGTATTAAAATTAACCATTAATTTCCATTTTACGACCATGGTTAATTATAGATTAAAATTTAATTTGTGCACGTTCGAGCTTCTCGTAAACTAACATATTTTATAGCAACAATGCGCTGTATAATACATGCATACCCTTCTCTGCGCTACTGCTATTCTTGTAATTGCTAGAAAAGTCACTCTCCTTTTACTGTTGGACCTATGCAAAGCACCATTTTTTTTTATACTTTCTATAGCACATCGCGCACTTTTTCTGATGATTAAATTTTGCTTCTGTGCTTTACACTTTCGCATGCGGTCGGCCGCACAAATCTAAAGATATTGGTAATATTTGTTATGTCGAAGGCGAACAGATGCTGACTGGTGGACTACACACACCAATTACGAACCATTTTGTGACAATACATAAGAATTGTTTAGATTAATTTAGTCGACTTTCTGACGCCGAAATCAGTCTGCAAACATAACGGATGTTTCAACCTGGAATAAAATGAAACATATTGTGGTTGGCATTTAACAGCATATGTCGAAGAATAGTTTGGTAACCGATATTGTATTCCGCTAGGCATGGCTGTTAACAGCTAAGCTCCGTTTTCTGGAAAGCACTAACAAGATGGGTCAGAGCATTGTAAAAGAATTTATCGGAAAATGAAGACTTCTCGAATGCATTTAATAAAAGATTACCAAAATCTAATATGTGTTCCATACAAAGCTGGAACTAGCAGATGTTAAGTTGGAAACTTGTATTGGAGGAACTACCAGACTATATTAGAGCGAACTCGAAAAGATTATTTCTATCTTTTGACATGGATGTAACCCAAGATTTTGCGGGTATATTTAACAAGATGGAGATGTGTAATTATTTAACTACAAACCATAACTTTTGCTATAAGGGCGAATACGAAGAAAAGTGTAATATTCGATATGTTGAACAACGATAAAACTGTAGGAATTGATTGTTTAACATGGCTAACAACCAATGCAAGAAGAATTTTTTACGTTGTCCAGATGTACGTTTAAGGGAAACATTTGCGTCTACTTTGGCTAAAGAACATGGTATTACGCGATTGGAAGCGACAATATACAATTGTGCAATTGGAAGCTATGTCAGTGCGGAACGGGTGTATAAACCCTTAAAAGACTGTTTAACGTTATTGGAAGATAGTAAGTTATACTTCCTAAAGGCGCCAATGTACTCGGTACCACTTGCCAAAATGTGGAGTAAGCTATCGGACAAGCTACAAAATAGCTGCTGTTTAGTGTATAATAACCTGCTACAGTACGTGTATTGGGGTAATGGTAATACAAAGAAATTGACGGGCTTGCAAATTAAGTTGTCCGAAAACCAAAAGAAAGGAAACATTGATAAAGTATGTGCTTTCGGCTTTTAGTTTTAACTATTTACCCGTAAATTATTTGGAGATAATAGAGGAGGAAGACAGCCAAGATAAAATAAAAATCTTACACAAGTGCTACATTAAAGCAGGTAGTACATATTTTACACAATCTGCAACATCATATTCTACAATTCCAAAAGAAATAGTCATTTCGGAATTGGGATTGATAAATACACCTAACATTCGCCCAGAGGTTGTACGACAACGCGCAAATATTGGTAGTAAACTCTATCCGTTTACGCCAAAGGAAATTGTCCCATTATGCATGCCATACGCTGTAAGTGGAAGGAAAAGACAACTGGAATTAGATGAAATGGATGCAAAAAGGCGAAAATTGGACTAAATGGAAAACACTGCGACAATACGCGAACAATACAAAGATGTGTTAGACAAAGAACATCTTATTAGAGAAAATGAGGAAGAATTAAAAGATTATTTTATGTGTTGATGGACTGACTTAGATACATCAGGTTTGTACAAGCTGTATGCATTTGTAATTAGTAAGAAAGACTCTTTTAGTTATGTTGGTGTTCTTGCAGAAAAGGATGGTACTAAATCCGTATACTTTTTAAAAGGTTATTCTAAAAACGTATTTATTAAAATGGCAGATAACAAAGACGAACTAAAGAATGCGGGTTTCGTAACCTTGGCGTACACCACACGCAAAGGGGTTTCGCTAAACGTTGTATGTTTGCCTAGTAAAGAACCTTTCGGATCATTTAAAACCGAGGGTCTTACAACCTATAACAACCATATATTCCCAAAAGTGGTGGATATGCAACTACACAACGGTGTGTGGGAGAAAAAGGATTGCCTCCAATACCGACAAGAAGAAGTCGATCAAGCTAACAAGATACATATGCAGGATATAGTGGGAAAGCTGCGATTAAAAGATTGTCACAAGCTGCAAGAATTACACGAAGGAATGGATCTGGTTGTCGGCGGAATCAAAGACTTTAAATATAGAGGCAAACTTCGGTACATTTTACAATTCGAAAACCTAGACGGTCTTTATGTATCAAACTATTGGTTAGAAAAGGAGATAGAAGACTTGGGTGTCGATTTAAATTTTAAGCTGCGAATAAAATTAGATAAAATTAAAACCAATGCAAACAAACATAAAGAAAGGACTGTCTTCTGTGTTTAACTTTGTATTAAAATTAAGTTTAAATGACTCCATGCTTGGCATTAAATATTTTTAAATTTGTTATGTATAATGTCCGAATAAACATTTTATAATAGTATATAACATTGTTCTTTATTTATAAAAGGCTGTGACATTACCCGAAATAGCACTCGCACAGAGAGGGTGCGCATGGGCAGCGAGCATGGGCAGGGTGTGTACGCGCAAGGGTGCGCATGGGCAGGGTGTGCATGCGCAGGGGTGCTCATGGGCTGGGATGTGTCTGGGCGTACACGAGGGAAGCGGATGTTAACAGTCACCAAGCATCCAATTCTTTATTTGGATGGTATCGAGTACTTGCCTGCGTATGTACCAGGAGTAAAAGAATACGATTTGCATACGCAGTTTATTAATAAAATTAGTTTATCGAGGGAAGATGACAAAGGTACATCATTCCTAATAGTACAACAATCTACGCATGGGGTGTAAAGATATAAGATAGTTGTTTATATTTGTATGGATTTTGTAAATCTATTGTATATATTAGTTTTAAGATTCCATAATTTGTAAGTTCTTCTCCCACCTTCCAAATCCTTCCTGCTTCTATCCTGGTTGACAGAGTATACGTTTTATCTCCACGTGGTATTCGCGGGACAGGCGGTTTTAGATTTTTCGGGAGATGGTTGGCTAAGGCATATGTCTTGGGTAGCGAAAAAGGTTTTAAAAATGGTGTAAATAAAGATGAGCAAAAATTAGTGATTTGGGTCTTTAAAACGCATAACTTTGTATGGGGTGGTCCTATTTAAAATCAATTTACAGATTTGGGGTCCCTAGAAAAATTTAATATTATTTGATACCTACCAAAATATATTTATCTTAAAAAAGTGACTACCCTGCGCATAATAAATACAATATAACACTTGTCAACAAAAAAAGTTGTAGGGAAAATTAAAGACGTATTTAATGTGGGTCTAGTATTATAATTTGTTGGTAGTAATTTTAAGTCCTACTGTATTGTAGGCGAGAAAGATACGATTAAAAAGATTAAAGGGGTCTCACGAATTGTAGTTAAGTAAAACCGAGAGTCTTACAACCTATAACGAGCATATACCTCCAAAAGGAATGGCATGCAACTACGCAGCAGTGCGGGAGAATAAGAATGTCTCTCCAATAAGAAATTAAAGTTTCCATGTACGTAGCACCAGTCATTGGGTAAGGTAGAAATGGTGGAACCTATAAAGACGATTATTAATTATGGTTTAGAAAAATAGTAGTTTTCGTGGACTAAATAAAATAGCTTAGACTGGTTAATGTATATGGCTACATATTCTCGTACATATCCACAAACATCTGCTAACGTCCACAATGGTGATACCGGTAGTTTTTGTTTAACAAATAGTAGGAAAGATACGTCAGGTGTTAGTGTGCGGAAGCCCATAGGATCGTTGGATTCAAAAAAGAACGGTGCGGTGGGATGTATGGTGGTTCCCCGTTAGAATAATCGAAAATGGTTAATCGGTCGTATTAGATGTTTAAATAAGCGAAAGTGTAAAGGCCTACATAAACAAAAATTAATTATCCGACAAAAAGTGCGCGATGTGCTACACTTATAAAGAAAGTATGGAATGGTGCTTTTTAGCGGCACTACCCGTAAAAAGGGCGACTGACTTTTTCAAGCAACTACAAGAATAGCAGTAGCGCAGAGAAGGGGTATGCATGTATTATACAGTGCACAGTTGCTGCAAAATATGTTAGTTTACGCGTAGCTCGGATGTGTAATTGATCACGACTTAAAGATCCCTCGGAGGTTTAAAAGTTCTCGGCCCATTGTCGTTTGAAAATGTTTGTAAATTATCAGAACAGGAGCGGGTCGAAGTTTGTTAGATGGATGATTGACTGAGTTTTTCTACCTTTACGAGGGAATTGGAAGTTGACAGACATCGAGCATCTAATTCTCTATTTGGACGATATCAAGTACTCACCGGTTCTAGAAATCATTACGTGTGGCCGACCGCTATGCGAAAGTGTAAAAGCCTACAGAAGCAAAATTTAATCATCAGACGAAAAAGTGCGCGATGTGCTATAGAAAGTATAAAATAAAATGGTGCTTTGCATAGGTCCTAACAGTAAAAGGAGAGTGACTTTTCTAGCAATTACAAAATAGCAGTAGCGCAGAGAAGGGGTATGCATGTATTATACAGCGCATTGTTGCTATAAAATATGTTAGTTTACGAGAAGCTCGAACGTGCACAAATTAAATTTTAATCTATAATTAACCATGGTCGTAAAAATGGGAAATTAATGGTTAATTTTAATACTGCTAAGCATATACTTTTGCTCGGTGATTCGTTTAGAAAATATTCAAGCCCACCATTTCCTAAAATATGACGTAGAAGTTATTTAAAATTAAATTGCTTTATTAGTAAGTATCCTGTAGACAACAAGTTGGTATTTCCTTAGTAATGGTTTAAAGTGTTTTTATTAAGTTTTTGGTTATAGTAGCACTGCATCTTCTACAGCACGACTTGCACACAATTTGTGTGCGTGTGCTATCACTCTTTTGGATTTTTAATATGCACGCGATCCGTATAACATGGAAGACGTTTCCGATGTTTCTACTAACGGCATTCGCACCATCGACGATGCGAACCAGGTGCATGCATTGGCGCTAAATGTATTGGACGAGCAGCAAGGATTATGGCGTCATTTAGTTCCCCGCTGAATCCTCAACTTCGTTCGGGTGTCTTCGGAAACCCTCGGTTTGCATTCTATAGGGTACATAAAGCAGGTGCGCAAGAGTAAACTCTTTAGTTATAAGTTAGTTCGCTTACAAGTCAAGTCTTATAGTGCGGATTTTGTTTTGTACTAAAATGGTATCTGCAAACGTTTTTAAGTGCAACTCTTGCGGTGCTTCCTATACCTGAAAAAATGCTCTCAAACGGCACCAGAACAAATGTCGTGGTGTAACATCGTCTACGGTTAAGCTTATACATCCGTCCGCAGCAAAGTACTTAAGCTCTGGGAAAAACAGCACGGTATGTCATTAAACAGTAAACGTTCAGCTCCGCCAGCTGTTAAAGGACCTTGTACGAAACAACCACGAATTATGTGTAAAGTATGCGATTTCGAAATGGAAAAGACTACGTATGCCGCACACTTGAGAAGCAACAGACATAAAAATGCATCAGTTACCGCTACTAACGACGATGGTGTAGAAATGGTTAGTACAGCGTTTAACAACCGTATGGCTAGCTATCGCATAAAGAACGCCAGTGTCGACGATGGAGTGTCCGAGTTTCTTTGGAAGAAGAAAGAGCGATTTATTCGATTAATAAATGAAAAAAGAATACAACATACAGCAATAAAAGTCTATTGCGAACTCTACGGCGTTTACACCAAAATGGGGGAAGAGACTACCGATGTGAAATCCTTTAACACAAAAAATGTGGTTATAACGTCTTCTAGTAATCTGGAAAATATGTACGAGATCTTAAGCGAAACCATAAGAACAAAATCAAAGAAATTTGAAACATGCGGGTCCGGTTGGTCTTTGGAAAAGGTGCTCTATTTAGAAATAAATATTAATAAGTACAAGTCGATATGAGAAGTTCTAGGATAAGAATAAAAAATTGTAAATATGTATTTAGAAATGTGGTTTACAAAATTTAAACTGTATTAGTAAAAAATGTATGTAATAAAAAGTTTTAAGAATATTGTTTTTAAATTTCCTTAGGTATGAGCCGCAGGACATTTATAATTTAGAGGGTGTGTGTAAAATGGTAAGGGGTGGCCCTATTTTAAATCTGTTTACAGATTCGGATTCTACATAAAATTCTAGACTAACAAGATGTATTGCATGTATAGAAAATTTATAAAGACCGTCAGAAATCGCTACCAGCAAAAAAAAAATCTTAAAATGGGGGTAGCTCTCTGGGGGATGGAGCTATCTAAAAAATTTAAAGAGATTTGGGTAGCTGAGAAAATTCTAATATCAATTAATACCAAACAAGATAGGTTTATCTCGTGGGTGAAAATGTGGAGAAAGATTTATCTCGCAGAGGGTATATGTGTAACTTTGCAGGGCGTGGTCCGATTTTAAATCTGTTTGCAGATTCGAATTCTGCGTAAAATTTTAGACTAACAAAATGTATCGCATGACTAAAAAAATTTATAAGAACGCTCAAAAGTCGCTACAGATAAGAAATCTTAAAATTGGGGTAGCTCCCTTGGGGATGGTGCAATCTAAAAAATTCATAAAAATTCGGGTAGCTGAGAAAATTCTAATATTAATTGATACCAAACAAGATAGGTTTATCTCGAAAGATGCAATGGATAGACGAAGAAAACTATTTGTTAGGTTTGCTTATAGAGCAAAGAGCAAAATTTAGAAGATTATGACTTTAAAGGGGTATAACTTTGCAGAGCGTGGTCCCATTTCAAATCTGTTTATAGTTTCGAATTCTGCGTAAAATTTTAGACTAATTTAATGTATCGCATGTATAAAAAAATTTATGCGGTCGGTCAGAAATCGCAACAGGTAAGTAATCTTAAAATGAGGGTAGCTCCTTGGGGGATGATGCAATCTAAAAAATTCTTAGAGATTTGGGTAGTTGACAAAATTCTAATATTAATTGATACCAAACAAGATAGGTTTATCTCGTGGGTGGAAATGTGGAGAAAGATTTATCTCGCGGGTGAAAGAATGCGGGTGTGACGTAATCAAAATGGTAAGGGGTGGTTCGAGCAAGGAGGAGAGCAAGGAGGGAGTCACTCCTCCACATTTGCTCCTTATGGGAATTTACATGTAAATTTGGGAGCAAATGTGGGTTTTGGGAGCAAATGTGGCGGTGGTATTTCCAATAATGGTCTACTAACAGATCACCTGGAAAGTAAGTAGTCGCGTAAATTATATTTAATATAAATAATGCGTACACTGAATTTAGAAGTTTTTCAAGACTTTTTGTGGAGACTGACTGTGACGGAACAGCACATGTTAATAGAGGAAATACTTCTCAAAGAGACTTTTATGTCGTGACTTACAACAAGATACTTTATCGCTCAAGTGTGTGTCGTTTTCGTTGTCGACATTAAAAACACTAGTGCTCAACATCAAACTATGGTGGAAATAAAATGCAGTCATAATCGAAGATTTTGAAAAGTTACAGCTATCGATCAGAATCAAATTGGAATAAAACCAATTTGATAGTGAGTATTGGTTTGTACAAAATGTTATATTTGTAATCTTTTACGGCATACTGTACAATGGATTTCACTACATGCGTTACATCTGAATTAGTCAAACTGTCAAAAGCTGTAAGCGATGAGTTTATTGAGGAAACTTTAATTAGAATTCTTTAGTTAAAAGAACATTTCGTCAACGGTGAAATATTTATCTTACGTAACTTTTGTTAGAATTTTTTGTAGTCCTACTTTTAATATCTTGTAAATTCAGTAAGTTTTAAAAATAATGAATTTTAGTGACGTAGACTTGGCCATTGAAACGTAATACACTTGACATTTATAACTACATTTTGCATCTCAGTGTGCACTTTAAGATAATAAATTACATATTTTACAGAAAAGTTTTCAGTTCGTTTTATTTACATGGCCCAATTGCCAAAGACAACAAGCAGCGTTTTCATCATTCAAATAATGTTGAATATAGTGCCTTTAAAACTCAACCTTTTCGTGGTGCATTTCGATGTCAGAAACGAACTATTTGCACATCCTCCAGTGCAGTATCGGCGGGCGCTTCATCCCTTCATTTTCCCATAACAGTTTTTCCGCCAAAATCACAATCAAAAAAATTATCAAGACAATACGTGCTTGCATCAACTGCTTGAGAATTAATAAAACTATGTAAGCATGTAATGACTTTAATAATTCCATCAACTGTGTCAAGAGCAGCAATTATTGCAGGGTGAAAAAATCTTGAATCTTACATTTATAATTTCAAATTGTGTTTTCGATAGTTCTGCAGGCACGTAACACACTTGAATATACAGGGCAAATAACTGGCATACAATTATTTATTAGTACCTACCGATAGCTGGAATTCAACTCATCTTCTGGCACCCTTCCAAATCGTTTTCCGTTGTATGGTCTTTACAAATGGATTTGTAGTGGAAGCGCCTACTCTCCTACAAAAGTATGAAGCAGGCGAAATATTCAAAGTACCTCTTTATAAATGCATACGCAGTGTCGAATAAGCTAAAATGCCGCCACCACTTTGCACTCCATAGTAGCCAATCTCGACATATGTAAAAAATTATTTCGCATCACAAACTCCTAAAAGTAACATTCTAAAACGTTCTTTATTTTTATAGTACTGCGATCCGGAATGAGGAGTTTGGATTTCTTCGTGTTTATCACCAATTACTCCAAGGCAATTTGGTAGTTGATAAAAGTTATGATAGTCTTCTGCAACACTCGGCTACTGCTTCTTTGATAAAGGCTTTAAATATAGTGGTGATAGAATATTCCATAAAACATCAAATGCTTCTTGTACAAGCATACAAATGGTTGAAGGAGATTTTCGAAATGCTACAATTAATCTCTGTGATGATGACATTATTTCTCGATCTGAGAATTTTCTTAAACTGTCTCCAACAAGTGATAAAAGGTAGTCAAGTGACTGTACAGACTTTCTAATGAGATTAAAAAATACAAAGTATCACCAAGCCGCAGTACCCGTACTAAAATGTCCTGAAATCGCCGTTCCTTTCTTTATAAATACATATCTTTTACCCATACTTTTCTTTTATTTTTTGGTTTTCTAGTTATTGGTTGAAAGTATAATCCAAAGAACACACAATTGTGCCCAACAGCACTATGTTCCTCTTACCCTGATTAACTTCATTTCCTTCTACCAAAGCAATAACAATATGAAATAAAACCGTAGACTTCTATTTACCTTGCGATCAATAACTAAAACCTAACCTATAACTGCATATTAAGTTAAACGTCGATTCAACTTTAATGAATTTTTTTTACAAATTGATTGTAAATGTACCGTAACACATCGATGCGTAGAGCTCTCTCAATTATTAATGGTAATCAAACTGAGAGTAGGTTTTTGTCTTAAAGTGGGTGGTCGGTGTAGAAACCCACCCATTTCAGTTCTAATACTTACAGTCAATAGTGACCTTGAATTAATTTCAAACAATCCGCCAGCTGTAAACGTTACTTTCTTATTGGCTCGCTGAAGAACCAACATCAACGGCGTTCTGAGCTTAGAAAAATATTTCGTATACCAGTTTGAATCGTATAGCCCAAATGCCATGCCTTCAACCTGAAATACAAATCATAATATATATTCAGAGAGATTCTTAAATTATAGCATTTGAAGTACAAGAAATTTCTTGGGGTAATGCAGTGGTTTATAAAATTTGCCAGCATAAAATAAATGTACTGATAAGCGTAAATTAATAATCCGAAAGTCATGTGCAGAAACTTCTCACCGCTCAGAAGTATCTAAACAAGTTTTTAATTAAATATGTATGAATATTATGCTAGTCTTGTTAGGCCAGTTTATGATAGGTTAGTAAATGGAAGCAGGCTAACTTAAAGCAGGTTAAGTTGGATTAAGTTAAGTTATGCTAGGTGCCCTCTCTGGGGTTATCATTTTGGAGTTGTGAGGGAGATCAGTATCTTTTGCGCAGTCCGGAGATAAGACAAGGCGAAGGTCCCCGATACACATATGCATGAAATAGCAGGCAGTCATGCATTAATTACAGATCTAACTTCATACACACATGAATTAATTTAAACTTGCAGCAGAATACAAAACTGTGATTGATAGAACTGGTTTTACTAAAATGTTCAAAGGCAAATTAGAGCGTTACAAAAAGTAGAGAAAGGATGTACTCAACTCTAATCACGAGTTCCAAAATTTTGTTGAAAGTTGGATAATATATGCAGAAAATGATTGGTTTGCCGATTTCAAAGCTACTAAAAGGCCGATGGGTGTTTCCTGGTGAATTAGGTGTACTTCCTCTGCAATAGATTTTAGCTGGGGACCCTTCTTGAGGCAGACCAAGACACAGAGCTTGGCTTGTCGTCATGCTGATTGAATACTATTTCCAATAACGGAATACCGGATCGATTGTATACTCTTATTTAGGCAGTACAACACAAAAATCAATACACATTGTAACACACAAGCAAATGCAAATTAACTACATAAATCGCGAACTTAAAGGGCGTTCTCGTCGTTCTGTTCTACTTAATCACAGAAAGAAGAAACTTGGTAAAAGACGGAGACTGCCCCTCTTATTACGGTTCAATTTTACGTAACGCGTTTCCCAATTTTTAGATAGACTTCGTTCCCAAATACGACGCCTATGGTTTATTTCCTTATTGTAATTTATCAAGTTTCGTTCATAAATTCAAGTTTTAATTCTTGTATGTTGATAACGTGCATAAAACTAATCCTTATCGCTTCAATACGAGTCGTAATTATTTGTTCTATTCTTAATTTGATCCTCGACGCTTGGTAACGTGCATCTTATTGTGAACTAATTTGTAGTTCCGCCCTTATTATTTTAATTTGGGGGAATTGATGATCCGTTATTTAAGAGCGAATTATTAGTGAAAATTTTATATTTGCTCTGCTCTTTTGAGAATTTTATAGAAGTTCGAGATAAGGTTATTTATAATTTTTATGCACGTAAACTTCATACAGTTGTTATCTTTGTAGGACATACATTTGAAAACTCGTTGATAACGTCGAGCTTTGTTCTTATGATTTAAGCCCGTTTTGTAAAGGAACCGCAAAACGGCAAAGTAAATAGTAGGTGTGTTTATTTCTAATTATAACATTTTAGGGTTTCAGTTTGCAGTTTGCAGTTTGCACTTTGCAGTTTTACAGCTTGTAGTTTGCAGTTCTGTTGAAGATAGTGTTAGTATTAAATTCAAGGTGCTTGTTATTTCAGTCTGGTACATTATGTACGTATTTTAGTGAAACAAACTCAGGCGTACCTGCACGAAACGATTTCCGCGCTCAGGACCTGTTCTGGTAAGATCTTTCCATATTATATTTTGATTGTACGTGCCGCTAATCTGGTATCCATGCTGGCTTTCCACCTTGCAAATAACATTATAGAGCAATCTCACATTATAACTGATATTGTAGTTTATTTTAATATCATTATTGTAACAGTTGTGCGTCGGAATTAATTTAACCAACGAATTATTGTACACATTCGTTGGATAGGTATTTTTATCTGCATAATCGTACGCACAAGCGTTGGTATCACCGCGAACAGCGTTCACTGATTTTAAATTTATACAAAGTGAACCTAATGAAAATATACTGCAGCCATTTAATTTCTAATAAGTGTAAGGTACATATTGAAAAATACGTTGGTTTCATTAACCCAATCGCTTGCATTTAAGCTTTGTTATGATGTAAAGTTGATGTGTATGTTCAACTCTATGAATATTAGAAACCATAACTATGTCAGTAAACGATTATAAGTTACTTGTATTTTCTTGTTGTCAAGTTTTATGTCCGTTAAGCATCTACAGATTGCGTGAGAAATTTCCTAGATTGATTTCGCGGGAAGCGTACAGTTCCGATTTAGGTGGCGCTCTCCAAGACTCTTGTTCACCGTGTCGACCTTAGGTTATTTGTATCTTGGTGCAAATTTCCACTCCCCCTCACCGACCAGAGTCTAGTCGTGGTAAAATACGGTTACTCCTGCGGCTAACGGTGTGTATGTTTTTTTGTGTTAAGAAACCGTGTTACTCTATTCAATAGATTAATCTGGGTCAAGTTCAAGTAATATTTTAAAGAAAAATGTTTTAAATACCGCCCTTCTTGAAAGTATCTAGAGAGATATCTTGCAAAGCAAACAACAAAGCTTATGATACTTTAAGGTGTTTTAGCATGTATACGTGCTGGTAGCGGGATAAACGATTAACGGGATCATTACTTTGTCAAGATCAGGAATCATATTTATGGAATGAGCTATTAGGATATGGCTTGAGGTTAAGTATTCTAGATCATTTGGCACATTGCTAAGCAGGAGAATGCGGAAATTGAGGATACCTTCGATTTGCACTGACAATATGTAAAACTCATCATAGGTTAAAAACGAATTGGTAACAAAGCGCCGTAAATAAATTTTGACAAATTTTACGGAGCATTCTAAATCCCCCGAAACGGGACGACATAGAAGAAATGAAACGCCAGTTGACTTTGTTTTTCCTACAAAAGTTTTGTATGGCACCTTGTTGCATAATGTCGTGAATATTTTGCAGTTCGTTATTGGTACCAACAAAATTTGTTGGATTGCATAGACCGCGTTTTGGAATAAAACGACGCAAAATGCTCAGAAAACAGTCAATTGTTATTTCAGTAGCTAATTTAATATGCACCGCTTTGATAGCTACGCATACGAATACACATATATGCCTTTGAAAACGACGATTGCAATATTTTGTTTCGTTTATTAAGAATGGTCCAGCGTAATCCTCGCCGGAAACCGAAAAAGGGTGAAACATATTGACACGAGGGCCAGGTATGTTCATCGGGTGACGGATTTAACTTAAACGTGGAATGCATTTTCTTGAAATAACTTATACTACGTTTTTTCCATTTAGGTGTGCAGAAGTTCTGCCGCACAAATGATAATGTGGCATTATTACTTGCATGAAGTTACGAATATGCACTACAAAAATAGCGAAATTGCTAAATGTATGTCCTTTGAGGAGTACTGCTAAGAGCTTAAGTGAAATATTAAGGTCGGAATTAGTTGACCTTCTAACCTTAAATCCATTATTGTCAAGAATTAGGTTTAATGTCTTTAATTTACTAGAAGGTTAACATTCGTGCTGTGCGTTTAGATCAATATCTGAAGACACTTGATTCCAAACAAACTGTATAAGGAGATTTTTACTGAGCGTTATTTCATCGGGTGTTAGTGGACCCCAAGTTCTGGAGCCTGCGAACCACCCTACAATTTTGTATGAACCTTAAACAGTAGGTTGTGGTGTTCAATAGCTTAGAAAGATAAAAACAAAATGCAGCTGATGGTTGATTCTGTTACGAAATAACACCATAAAGAAAGCTAAAAAATATGATACTGGCTGTAGTAACCACGCACGTATTCACTAATTTTACACACACAAGTTACTTTTGTCACTCGTAAACACGTAATGATGCTTGATTCATACGAATTAAAAGGTATAAACATTACCGAGTTTAGCACGTAAATTAGTAACGAGTAAAATTATTACGAAGACCACTGTGAGGATTATTAAAAGTGGTTGTTGACTGCCTGGGGCAAAGGTTGTTCCATATTTATCTCAGGGTTGTTGGGTATGGTGTCCCCGCAAAAACTATTAATTACACAAATACGTCCTACTTTAATTAGAAACATCATCAACAAACAGAGTTACACGTTTCTGCATCAAATATTAACAACAAAACAATGTTGTATGCCAGGTATCCACCTAGCCAGGTATCATTCGCGTAACGGTTTGAGACTTACTGATAATAGTTTATTGTTTTAACACTGCGCACACACTACACAGTAATAGAGGCTAGTTACAGAAGAGTTTTCAAATACTAACTTTATTAGTATACAAATCAACCATAAGGAAAACAATCGTGAGCTTCGATTATTTATCCGGTGTGTATAATAAAATATTACTATTAAGAGTTTTAAATAAAGCACAAATTCTAGCATTTCTGTGATTAATTAAGGAAAATAAGTCATCTGTACTAAGAAATACTAAGACATATTGTATAAACCAATTATGAATAACACGCCTTTTCGAAGACCTTGTGAGAACATAAATAAGTAATAAGAACCAATAAGAATTATTTATAGCTTTCCTAGGTTACTAAAAATAGAATACGACGCGACTGACTTACTCGTGCTGTAGACTAGGATAGACGGCATCTTTAAGTACATACGTAAATCATAGCGTGAAGCTAGTTAGACTATTAAAACCGTGATATTGTCGGAAATATTATATCATCTGGATGTATTATGTTCTAAGCAGATCAGGAAGAATTTGGAGAACAATGACGTAGTTAGATAACATGTAAATTTACATACTTTTATATAAAATATTATTTGTTTTGTAAAATATAATAAAGATTGAAAATTCTTTGATATAAAAACTATGTAAAAGATAATGAATTAAAAATATAGAATGCACTTTTAAAATTGGCTTCTCAAATGAAGATTTAAAAGAGTATGGATAATCTTGTACACTGAGTTTTAACGTCAATATAAAATGTAATCAGGATGTATCTAATATCATTAATGATGACCGCCATTTTACCATTGCAAGTATAAAATTTTAAATATCTATGTTCGTAATATTCAAATATTTGTAAGACAGAATAAGTTCTTAATCATATGAAAATTAATTTCGTTTTGTAAAAATAATTTATATCAAATTTTGGGTCAAAGTTTGAGGTATTTTGACTTTTATTAAATAGATTATTTGTCAATGATTATTGGCCGATCAACATTACAAATGTGCTAATAAAAGCTGTGTAAATTATCTACCTATTAATTAAATAGGATTGTGTATCAGTTAACAAAGATCATGAAAGATTATTTGGTAATAATTTAGGAATAATTATGTATGAACTATTTTATATGAAAGAAAAATGTTTTGAATAATGATGAATAATAACTTAGACCTTAGGGCAAAGCCCAAATGATCATTTCAAATCGAACTAGAAATTGAAAGATGGAAAAAATAAGGTCCCGGACAGGACTTGAACTTGTATCTTGGTCATTCGCGAACCATGCGTTTTCCAATTACGCCACCAAAACCGCTTCGTAGTGTTGGTGTTTTATCACCTGATGGCGGTTTTATTTACTTTTGCCATAGTACAAAGATTGCTTCGAAATTATATCAGCATAATAGCTTCGATTACTTCATAGGGTGGAAACTAATTCGCTCTGATGAGGCTTAACAAAGCCGAAACCGTCGATCAGTGGATGTTCCTCGCCTGTGAAGTAATAAAACTGTTGTTTTGTTAATGGCTATACAACTACTAGCCCGGTTTGTATACGTCAATAAGCTCTCATTATTCATAAGAGTTTGTTTACAGATACATCTTAATTTATATATTGTTCTACACAATTTCTTATTGCAAACTGCAAATAACTTGTCTTATATATATATATATATATATATATATATATATATATATATATATATATATATTTTCGTGGTATAACGACCTTGCAATTATAAAATATAATATATATAGTAACAGGCTTTTTGGTCTGCTGGTTAATAAAATATACTCTTTATTATAAACTAAGCTTTCAGTTTATTTTTAAACCATTATCAAAGATATAATGTGAGGTTTTACAATGAAATCGTTGATATATATAAATTTTGAATATAAGTTGAAAGTGTGGTAAAAAGCTTTTAAAAAGAAAACAGTAATGTGGTTTGTTAATTACATTTGAATGTTATAATGACAATTCCTTTATAATTTTGACACTGTTTCACAAATAATAAGAATGGGAACTTATTCTAAATCTAAATTATCCATATTATAATATTCTTAGCAGTTACAAACCAAGAAATTAAAAATTTATACTTGAAATTCTTATGGTTTTTTAGCACTTATTAAAAACCCATTTCCAACGTAGTTAACGATATTAAACGCTTCTCTTTTCATCCTAAATCTCCATCAAGAAGTGCATCCTCCATCTTTAATCGAATAACTTTAGAGTAGAAGAAAAGAGGGTTCAATTTCCTCAGTATATTGCAACACAAATGATGCTTTGTCAAATAATTGCATTTTATAACTTCTCTGTTTGAAACTACTCAAACGTATAAATTTCATATCGTAAACTTATTTAAAGCATACAGTTCTGCTTTGCATTTTACATGACGAATGTCGAATCAAATCTGGAATAAATCTTTATTCAAAGTTACATATTGTTTTGTTTAGGAAGGAATGATCGTTTCTATTAAGTATAAAAGGCTTTATTTACACAAAATGTTAACTTGGCGTTTCTTTTCTTCCCATATAAGCCAATGAATTGCTACTTTGGATTGACTAACACGCCACCTGTAACCACGCTTAGAAATAATTCCTATAGTGTTTGGTTCAAGATAGTTGCGTCAATATATCCTGTTACAAGCAGAGGCAGTTATGCATGTTTCTGTAAGGGGGCATATGCCGCCTGTTTCCAGCATTTGTTGTCTGAATTTTAAGCAAGCTGCCGTCAAAATTGTAACATCTGAAATACAGTTAACAAACACAACGAGAAGGACATCCAGAAGGTTTATTTACAAGATGAAC
Organism: Platerodrilus igneus; assembly: GCA_036346225.1. Taxonomy (NCBI): domain Eukaryota; kingdom Metazoa; phylum Arthropoda; class Insecta; order Coleoptera; family Lycidae; genus Platerodrilus; species Platerodrilus igneus. Next base: position 1,122,377 of record JARFIW010001110.1, on the reverse strand, counting down.
TAAAAATTACAGACGATAAGTGAGAGCAATTTAAGGACAAGCAATCGACCGCAGCTCATGAAGAACGTATAAACGCAGCAATTCAGTTAGAGCAAACCAAGTTGCTATATAAAAACCCATACAACATAGCAACATTTTCTTCCAAAATCATAATTGTAGGCCTGAACCACCCGTTCGACGATTATAAAATAACTTTCAGCTTTGTTAACATCATTTCGAAGACTGAACTTGATGTATCTCTCAATGAATTTAGGAAGTTTATACCAAATCTATCATATATTATACGCTGTATGGAAATTGGTGTGCGAAATCAGATATGTCAATTCGACAACTTGCGTTTTTATTAAAATAAGAATTGTTTAGTGAAGATGGTGACATTTGATAAGGGTTATATGTTATATACCAGACAAAATGTAATAAATTAGTTCAGAGAATACATTCCTTACTTGTTGTTTCGTGCGTGCACACAAATCGGGCACAATCGGGACATATCCGAATAAGAGTAACTCATATAAAAAAACTGTTCGCGCAGAAGTTATTATTTATCGATTGTACAGTTTAAACAGACGATTAAACATATATGTATAAAGGCTTTGGGGAGGTTATTCAAAGATTTCGCAATGCTCTACGGGTAAAAAAAGCAGAATGGGAGCAACGGTTTTCGATAGAATGAGAAAAATGTCATGTGTTAGTCATACCTTATAAATTTGTATAACATGGCCCCAATATCACTATTACTGAATTTGCTTTTAATTCTATCATGTGCGAGATTCTGTAAAGCAATCATTGTTATGGTATCCCAAAAAGTGTTCTAAAGTTCCTTTGGTAAATAACATATAATCCTCATCAAATTCACCATCTTCACTAAACAATTCTTATTCAAATAAAAACGCAAGTTGTCGAATTTGCATATCTGATTTCGCACACCAATTCCCATAGTGCGTATAATATATGAAAGATTTGATATAAACTTCCTAAATACATTGAGGAATATATCAAGTACGGTCTGCGAAATGATGTAAACAAATCTGAAAGTTATTTTATAATTGTCGATCGGGTTCAGGCCTAAAATTATGATTTTTGTAAAAGATTTTGCTATGGCGTATGGTTTTTCAAATAGCAACTTAGTTCGCTCTAACTGAATTGCTGCGTTTATGCGTTCTTCATGCGCTGCGGTCACTGCTTTCCAAGTTCTTAATTTACTCCCACTTATCGTCTGCAATTTTTAGTTCATCCTGAAATAAACCATCTCGATGTGCTTCTCGTTGTGTTTGTTACGGTGTCACCTCCAGTGAAAACGCTTTCACAAACACTGCATGAGATACTTAAGATGTTCATTCTAGAAAAATAATGATTAACGGTTTTTGAGTTATATATGTAAATATTAATTTCTTCAACGTTTACAGGTTAAAATTCAAACTAGGACTTACTTTTCTTTGTTGATAGTCCTCACACGGTAAATATTTTGAAAAAATATATTATTAAAACGTTTAGTTAATGAAAACGTGAGTAATAATGTTGTAGCGCTAACTTAAGCGGATAATATAAAAGGCGTCCTGCAGGTAAAATTCCTGAATAACAATAGAAGATTGCAGTTTAAACATGCAAGTTTTTAACATGTTGTCTTTCTCCGAAATTTTGAAAAGTGGAAAATTCTGCAACGATATTACACCCTGAAGGACGTTTTTTAAAAATAAATTCAGAACGAACTTTTAGTATCATTTTCTTCGTATTTATGCACATAGAGAAAGGATAAGTATAATTTTCCCTAACACGCACACAATTTAAATCAAATTATTAGAATGCGTATTCCCATAGATTAATAGAATTGTAGGAAAGTTCCTTAAAATGTACTAAAGAATGCAAGGCTAGTGATTATAGCCACTTAATTTAGAAACGCTTTAACTGGTTGAACGTAAGATGTGTGGGAAATCATAATGACCGTCGGCCAGAGCTACCGCTCTTTTTGATTTTTAAAATGAACGCGAAGCGATTGCTGACCTGTATAACATGGAAGACGTTTCCGGCGTTTCCAGTGGCTGCATTTGCAATATTGACAACGCAAACCGGGCGCATTCATTGGTGTTAAATGTACTGTACCAGCAGCAAAGATCGGAAAAAGATGACGCCATTTAATTTCCCCGCTTAATCTTTAACTTCGTTCAGGTGTCTTATAAAACCTTCGGTTTGCGTTCTATAGGGTATATAAAGCAGGCAGACAAGATTAAACTATTTAGTTATAATTTAGTTCGCTTTCACCAAAGTCTTACAGTGCGGATTTTGTTCTGCACCTATATGACACTTGCAAACGTTTTTAAATGCGAGTCCTGTTACGTTTGCTTTACCAGGAAGGTTGCCTACAAGCGGCACCAGTTAAAAGAGCATGGTACAAGCTAATTGCGGGTTAAGCGTTCAGTCAAACAAGTAACAGTAAACTTAAATTGCGAATCATGCGGTAATACCTTCACCAGAATGAACAATTTACGGAGACATCATGTATAGGAGCACGGGGTGACCTTGTCGGGATCGGGGCTTAAACATTCATCTCTGTTGGCAGTAGAAAAAACTTCCCCCAAACAAGAACGAGTTAGTCTCCGGTGCAATGTGTTCGATGTAGATGCGATAAAATCTTCGTACACTGCTCATCTACAGAGCAATATGCATAAGAGTGCAGCAGCTACTGCTATCGAAAGAGACGTTAGGGTGGAGATAGTTAGTACAGCATTTAAAAACCGCATGGGCAGCTACTGCATAAAGAACGTCGACACTGTCAATGGGGTATCCGAGTTTCTGCTCAAACAGAAGCATTGATTTGTTCGTTTAGTCGGCGAAAAATTAAAGAACCATGCGACTGTAAAAGTCAATTGAAAACTTTATGCTGCATACACCAAAATGAGTATTGATCAGGAGACTACCGATGTAAAATCGTTTAACACAAAAATGTGATCGAAACACCTGACAGCAATCTTCGAAACGAGTACGAAAACTTCTGCGAGGTTATGCGGCTAAAATCAGAAGAATATAAGCACTTCGGACGGTGATGGTCTTTGGAAAAAGTGCTTTACTTAGAAGTTATGAATAATAAGAACAACCCGTTGTGAGGAACCAGTGGAACAAAGAAAAGAACCCCGGAAGACCAAACAAAAATTTAAATGCTATACTCAAATTACGTCAGAAAATTTCTGTCTGTAAAAATATGTATTAAAATAGATGGTTAGCGTACTCAGTATATTTATAATTAAATAAAGGTTTTTTCAAAGAATGTGTACTACCTTTTTGCTTATGAAAATTTTGTAAACTGAGTCGGTCTAAAGTTAAATTAATAGTAGATTAAGGGTTCCACGAAAGTTTTAGCCCATCCAATACTTTACGCATTAAAGAAATGTTTTTAAATAGAAAAATTATAAAATTGGGGACTAGGGGTTGTAAAGGTAGGTCCTAGACTAAAAGCAATGTCGGATTGTGCCCTCCAACACAATATTTGAGTATATCCAATACTTTATATGCTAAGAAAATGCTTATAAATAAAAAAGTTATAAAATTGGGGTTTGAGGTTCCAATGTGGCTAAGGGGTTGGCTTTAGAACAAAATTAATGCCGGGTTTGGACTTCCAAGATAATATTAGTCCATCCAATACGTAGCGCGTTAAAGAAATGTTTATAAATAAAAGAGTTATAAAATTGGGGTTTGGGGGTTGTAACTCGATAAGGATTGATCGTGAGGCAAGAAAATTAAAAAGATGGGAATATAAAGGTCGTGCGGAGCTGATAGGCGCTGAGAGGTGTCTCGAAAATTGTAGGGGTTGGGTTACCGATTTTTAGGTGTGGTGGTAAAAATTATTTAAAAACGGTACAGCTAGCATAGGTCACCTCGGTGGCGCTACAGCGACGAAGTCCACCTGGAGGATCCTCCGGGTGGAATTCCCACCCTGTTTATGGCGTTTTGTGTGGATCCCATAAGGTGGATCTGTGCCAAACTCCCCACAAATGCACTACTCAACTAATTAAAATATTGCATCATCCGTTTTAAATAATACACGTTTGTAAAATTTGTGAACATCGCATAAATGTGCAATTTAGAGTGAGAAGTAACGGTAATCGTTCAGATAATTAAATAGGTTATTTTCATAACACAACACAATAATAATTATAGTAAGAAATAGGTTTGTATTACAATAGGAGTAGATGCTTTTAACAAAACGATGACCAAAATAAGTGAAGAACTTTACGCTCATAAGCAATACATGGGTATTGTCTATATATGGAGTATAGGTGAGTGCAGGGGAGATAGACATATTATATAAATACATTAGCTATCTCAACCTAATAATTAAACCATTAAGAAGTGTATATATATATATATATATATATATATATATATATATATAAAAAATGAAATTTAATGGCAAGTGACTCAGTATTAGCCACAAGGGCATCCTGTCGACGCGTTTCGCCCTTGTTGGGGCTCATCAGGACAGGAGTAGCAAAGATGTAATATTTAACACGAACACATTATGGGAAGTACCGCATCACCTAGCCCACAATTTGTGCCTTCGTGCTGTTTCATCTAACTTTACAGGTTTTATCAACAGTCAGCACGGAGGGGATCCGGCTCAACTGCCTTTTTCCATAGCCAAAGATTATAATTATAAAGAATAAGTAAATTTAATGAGTCTTAAAATAATATCAAAAAATGAAATTTAATGGCAAGTGACTCAATATTAGCCACAAGGGCATCCTGTCGACGCGTTTCGCCCTTGTTGGGGCTCATCAGGACAGGAGTAGTAAAGATGTAATATTTAACACGTATATATATATATATATATATATATATATATATATATATATATTTGAACTTGGCATTCCTCAAATCTAATTAGTTGGTTATGGTAACATTGTGTAACTTCGAATCAAGAACCAGGTGTAATTAGTAATAATTTAAATAATACCAAACCTGGAAATGATAATTTTGTAGTGTTTTCTATTGAAAAGTGTTGACAATTATTTGGTATATCCTTTTAATTACACAAACTAAAATGTGAATATTTGTGACCGCTCAATGTAAAACATTTACTGTATGCAAACTCCTAACTATCTTTTTAAGTGCAATTGTACGTGTTCGTCTGACGTCGCGTCCTTGAATTCATACCACTTAATCAACAATACTTGACCCTTATTTCTCTTTTAGCACCTTTTCTACTAGATAAGTGTCTGAAGCATTATTCACAGTTCATCCGTGTAGAAAGGGCCCAAGAAGGGTTTCTCGTTTAAATCCTCTAGCACATAAGTGATAGGGTGGGCCTGTTGAATTCGCACAACTTTAAATAATTCCGTAGTCCAGCTGGGCAAATAACCTTTCGAAGATAAATTTAAAATTTGGAGATTTTAACTATATCACCAACGTGAAACACTTTCGCACGAGTTATAGGTACGCTATTGGAAATTTTCTGCACTCGCTCAGGATGTAGTTTTGCTTGCACCGGAGTCACCCCTATTGACCGGTGTTTGCTGTTGTTGCTTTCGCCAATTATTTTTTGCAACACTGCCTTTCAAGTAGAAACTTTTGTACAGTCTATTTTTGATTGAGCGAATAAGTCTGCTGCAATTTCCTCTTTTGCTAATACTTTTAGACATCTTAAGCTTTAAGAACATAACATGCGTCAATACGGTTTATTCGATATAATGTCAAAACCTTTTACATAATATGTAGTACACTGTGAAATACATAGAAGTAGTGAAATTAAACATTGCAAAATAAATATTGACATGCAATATTTCTGCAGCAGTCAGGAGCATCCTTTGACCCGTACTAAGCAGTAGTTGTCTGTTTTTTAGGAATCTAAAAAATAGAGAAAGGTATTAAAAATGTTTTAAGCAAAGATGTGCATATATTATATGTATACACCTTTCCACGCCACCCATGAGGTAGTGTATTAGACGCACCTTTTTTAATGTGGTCTCCACTCGAGGTATGTATCAGTGACATTGCAAAAATGCCATATAGTTAACATTATCTTTAATAATAGAAATATGTTTCTAGTATGTACCCAAAGCGCCTAATCCACTACAACAATGAGAAAATACATCCGTTTTTCTTTGTACTAGCCAATATGTACAATTGGTACTATCCATAGTCCAATCTATCCAGTCAATAGTATATTCTAAAACGTAAAACATAATTAGTGATGCAGGAAATTGATTGTCCGAGATATCAGCACATTTATTCTATACTTATTCTAATAACAAGAATATTTAAAACTTGAACAAATATTTCTTTACTTAGTCTACTTAATACTAGGTAAAATAGCACTTGACTATGTTTTTATGCCCCATGCATACGTTTGCGTGCTGTTGGGGATTACAAATTGCTTGCCTTCTTCCCGACAGACTGATTTTATTTACTTGTCGTGTAGAGTTGATGTTTGGCACTTCTTATACACATCATTGTACGCATGAGGGGATTACTATTATTTAGCACCATGTCCTTATAGTCATCCACACTGATGTACTTATTTACTACACTACGGGATATTCCCTTGATCTTTTTAATTAGATATGTTTCCCGTGATGATGCAATAGGATTTTGTTCTAGTTCCAACAAATTCGCGTACTATATGACCATTGCATTCATCTTTGATTTTCCCGATCACTTTTTTGTTGACCAAGGGAATACGGTACGTATTGTTCGGAGGATAGTCGTTAGTGTCAAAATGGTCAACGTGGTCTTGAATATCACTGTACAAATTTGCCGTTTTCACATTATACTCAAAACTGTCTGTATCGGTGTAGAGGAGAGACAATCGGGAATCATACAGGGACTTGAATGAAAGTCATACATAAGACTTTTCGATAAGTCCGATACAACAAAACCCGCATTTTGACCTTGACTTTCTCCATTTGTATGATTGCCAAATTCTCTCCTAGTATAGTGCAATTTTTGAAATTCGGTTGGGCAATTAAATTACTTACGCACAACTCTTTGCCATTGCGCTCCCATCTAGTGGCGATTTTAATCTCTACGCGTTTGTTCATATTCTCAATGGTTTTACCAAATATCGAGCTGCTCATCAATTTGAAAACGTCTTTCTCAAACGCGTTTTTTGCTTGCGCACGAAGTCTTGCATTTAAATTAATGTAGGACTCTAACCATGGAGACATATCAAATTTCAGCAGTTTAAGTCTATTGCGTAGACATTGTTGGAAATTGGGCTAGTGTATTGTGTAATTCTTTTTGGCAGAAAGCGTGGCAAGTAACTTTGGCGTCTTCGAAGTAATGAATGGCGATTTCCCAACCTTGGGGCAAAACGACAGATCGTTGCGGTCGTCATGCAAGGATTTGGGGTACTCTAAGTTGACGTTCAGTATTTACCCTTTGCTACTTTTGCGGGGATGCACATAAGACAAGGTTGAATAATTTTGATATATTGTTCGTTCAACCACTTGAAGTTGTTTATGGGTAGATAGTAAGACATGGACCACCCGTACAAATTGTTGACGTCTAAGTAAACCAAAAACTCAGACGGATCATCTGGGCTAAAATCGTCCACGTTTTGTTATTTGCACGGGCAAATCTACTGCTGCATTGTACCAGTCCACCTCGTATACTCTTCTTTACAAAATAAAACATGTCAATATATGTCAGTAGCTCTTATGGTACCACCGTGTACTTGAGCATTGCGTCAAAACTTAAACTAGGAGCGGTCAGATACTGACATGGATCCAAGTCATAGTTCTTAATACAGGCATTTCCGAAATTTTCAAAAATGTTAACCTTACATGTGATTTCCAATGCTCCACCCGAAGATACTACATTGGCCAGGAAGCGAGTTTTTTTACCTGAAAAATTTGGAATTTTGCCGAACCCTTGCTATTCCAAACAAAGTAGGGATCTTTAACGTGCGTGACAACACTCACACACGGAACCTCCATTTTTACCTCTCAACCAAACGAGGGTGTATTTTTGTGAAAAATGCTTGCCTAAAATTTTTCAAGCAGACCATGTCGGGATTCTAACCCGCCTGTTTTCAAGTAAAGAACACTGTACTCGCCCAGGTTTTGTATGTTAAAATGATTTCAAACAGCCTTGGCGTGTTTGTAGTCGGCCTCGCGAATACTAAACAACATCAAATTGTTATAGAAGCTCTCTATTGATAGTAAACAATCTTCGTCAAGCACGTCAATATCGGTGACGTAGTTGTATGGAAATACACCCTTCTTTGTCAATAATGAACAATCCCGCTCGTCTGGGAAATAGCGGCGTACTTCCATAAACTGCTTCGACTCCAAATTCTTTGCCAACTTATACAACGAGGACGCCATTAACCGTAGAGAGTCTACAAACCTGAGCAGTACACAACTTTTATCCTTCTCTCTTTTCTCTAGATCCTCTTCTTCTACCTCAGCGTCGTCGTCAGTCTTACAAATTTTGAAAAGGATACGAACCGTTTCGAACTGTTGGCTATCGCCATGACATTTTCCCTACCACATCCAAGTTCGAGTACGATGAAATGCGAATCATAGCCACAGAGGTTATGTAATATCACAGGTATAAAATTTGTCATTTTATACTTGATATTAAATGAAAGGTAAGCGACACACCGAAATTTACCGTTCAAGTGATTATGATCGTGAACCTTAAAGACTTTCAGTGGCTTCTTACAAATACCGCAGTCGGTCGCACTATCAAACGCTTGTTGTTGAGTCTTGTCGAGCGGAGTCATCGGAACGTTAGTCTTAAGTATTTTACCCAGTCGTCGTACTTCTTGTTTAAGCTTCTGTATAAATACTTTTGCTGCAGCCGGACCCCGATACTTTTCAGACTTACTCAGACTCTCGTCAAAAGAGCATTTGACATAGTACGCGAAACTGAAAGGATCTTGACGTTGTACGTTGTTTGTATACGAGGCAGACGAACCCTGCATGACGGAAGTGATGAGTTTGAATGTGGCCTCGAAATCAGCGTAAATGGTGAAGGGTACCCGCAGCTGCTTCTGAATGTTCTTAGATTGCAGGATGTTGTCGATCTCGGTCGATAAAGTCGTCGCGACACACTATCCTGCTACGAATGTCTTTGCAGCTGCTCTTCCATCGTAAAAAATACCAAACATCGATCGCAAATCCACTTGTAGTGACAATCTGTAGAGAATTATTTACCTACTAGCCTGCCAAGATTTTAATCCAACAATAGTGGGTTTTATCTTTGTCCTGGATGAGCAATAAGTTTACATGCCTTGCTTTCTTATGTTCAGTAAAATGTAGTGGACTTACGATGGATTTTTCTTCAACACCGAACATATTCACCCTGACATTGTTCAAGGTCTCAAAGCGGGGGATATTTTTCACATCTATAGGAATGCTGAACCCGTCGAGATTCAGCAACGTACAGTAGTGAGGGTAAGATAATGTTCGTTCAGGATGATCGACCCGCAGTGGATTAAGAGCAGCAGTGACAGACCAGGCAAAGCATGTCGAATTCTTATTGTAAATATTTACACAGGCCTGTTTATCTTTAATCGCCTGCGGTAACTCTAGATTGGATATTCCACGCAGCGGAGAGTACTTATATATATATTAATGTTCAAATGTAGCACCAGCTGCATGGACCAGCCCGAATCACGCTGCTGAAACTCTTCGGATTTTGTCTTAACCCCTACTAGTTCGCGGTACACAACACCCAAGTCGGAAGATAGTGTCATTATCTTGTGTTGGTGTTGAAACACTTAATGTTTTGCGTTGCAGATATTTGAGTATAGAGCCCATACAGCTGGCAGTTGACTTTCAATACTGCATGGACTTGAAATTTATCACCAAATAAACACACGAACTGTTGCTCAACCCCTGCCGAAACGATTCGATTGTGTTAGATGAATCGATGTTGCGGACGCGATAGGAAACGATACAAGACTTAAATGCCGAGGAAATTTGCATCACGTGTTCACTACCCAAATCGCTACTTCCGGCGTTTTATTGACCGTCGCTGTTTAAATGAGCTACAAAGAACCGTTGGGCAATGTCTATATTGCAAGTACCACACCATTTACCATCTACTCGGACACGTTTTGTAGGAGGTTCAACATGTTGTGGGTTAGATGCACGCCTTGTACCCGATGCTAAAGATCTTGCAACGCCATGCTGCTTATCCCAATGACGCTTTACGCTATTTTTTCTGGTGAAGGTAGGGTTGCAGGCGCTGCAGGCAAACAATTTGTTAGATTACATTCTTTTTGAAAGATAAAATGTTAACAATTTTAAAGTAAAATAAATTCAAATATTACAATTAATTCACTTTATAGGTTAAACTAGCAATAGACTTAGATGTTGTCGAAGATACTACAATAATTCAATGGTTCAAGTCAATAAGTTATATGGTCACGGTTCTTTGTTACAAAAAAATGTTATAAAACGTTTGTTTTCTTGTCAGGACTTGTTTGCCAATAATAAAATTCTTAGAGTTAATCATCAATATCCGTTAGAATGCTCTAGAAGGTTTAACCCAATAAAATTATTTTAACGACAAGATCATAGATTTTGTTTCAAACTTCCCCCGTTACAAAATGGCATCAGTTAATTAGTCGCAAAAGTGTACAATAATGGACGTTGCCGGTGTTGACGTTACAGATGATATTCGAGTGTCACAGTTAGGCCTAAACAAGTTAGTAGGCAAGACTGTCTATCCTTTAAGCGAATTACAAAGTCATTCACACCATCACAATATGGAAAATGGATTGGATTTCCCTGGAAGTCTAGAACCAACGCTTCAAATTGTTTGCGACACGGGTATGTGTAGAAATTATGCAGTAAAAATGAGCCACTATGATTGAACAAATTTTTGCAACTTTCAAGTTGAAGAAATATTCCCTGTATGTTTGTTGTGGTTTGTTTAGCATTTTTCTTAATCTTGTTTGTGAATTAAACCACTCATAGTTTTTAAAATCATCTTTATTTACGTTTCGATCCATGACCTAGGATCCTTGTCAAAATAATACAAATTTCAAGTTTGAAATTTATGACATAAATTGGAGGCGACTTTGATTTATTGATGTTCGATATATTTGGTTCGAGTACATTAGGTAAATAAATCAAAGTCGCCTTCAATTTATGTCATAAATGTCAAACTTGAAATTTGTATTATTTTGACAACGATCCTAGGTCATGGATCAAAACGTAAATAAAAATGATTTTAAAAACTACGAATGGCTTAATTTCAAGTTGAGTTCAAAGTTCGAGAATTTGCGCCAGAAGCAAACCATGCTTGACTAAATGGGTTATCTAATGGAGCCGATGAGATGAGTATACATTTCGATCACGACTTTAAATTGAAACTACAGGTAGAGGATACATTCAATGTCAGACGTGTGTGGATGGGAGTAAATTTTTAAAAAAGGCGTACCTTTATCTTAGAAATTACAAAAGGTAGAAATGTTGTTGCTTTGAATGAAAGCCAAGTCTTTAAGATATTCCATATGAACGAAGTAATAAGCTACAAGTTGCAAAGGTTGAATAGTCGGGGCTTTCCTACATTTTGCGAGACGCTTGTTGATGGTATAATAAATGCAAATCCTGAAGGAAATATCGAGTTGACTGATGAAGAACGAGCTGCTATTTTAATAGAAAGTGAACTCCAAGCAAGCTACTATTTATTAGATGAATGCAGCACTGAAAATTACCATACAGTGTTGGAAATAATTACATATCACCCCGACAAATACGCCGAAGGTGTAGGCGTGGCACAATTGAGCGCACACATGTTTACAAGATTGTCTATTTCCGAAGATTCAGGTTATCATAACGCATGCTCTAGTGCAATCCTATAAAAGGCAAGTGCTGGTATGACGATTTCATACCAAACTTTGTGCTAAAACATTATTATGTCATATCGAGAGCATGTATAGTTCAGTTAACCTGTGACTACGATACAATCGTACAGGTATATACAGAGATATTCCCTGTTTGTTTGTTGTGGGTTGTTTAGCATTTTCTTGACCTAGGTGATGGATCGAAACGTAAATAAAGATGATTTTAAAAACTATGAGTGGATTAATGCCCAAAAAAGATTAAGAAAAATATAGAGAGACGTCTCAAAGATTTACCAAACGATATAACGTTATTGGCAAAGTAGATGGACTTGAATACTGCTTCTCAAAATCGCAATGTGAATGTGAGCATTGTAGTTCTTCACCGGATGAGGCCAAAATGGCTGCGCTATGTGAACCGTGGACGAATCTGTTAACACTTCGTTTCCTATATAAAGATGGCGAGATCATAGATGTGCAACGAGATATATATTCTAAAACTGAGAACATTTATAATGCATACCATATACCACATGGTTGCAAAAGTGCTGTAATTTGGACATCGAGGAGCCACCCACCCTGCGAAGGTATGTACTGTAAAATCATAACGTGATGTCAACACCGAAAGCATAAATTGTTGTATTTATAATTTTGTAAATTGTATTTTGTAAAAAGTTTAAATAGAGATGTTTGTATGTATTGTTCATTCAGTTGCGTTTTCTGGGTGTGTGCATACATGATTGTCATTTCAAGTGAAGGAGTGTTTAACAAAATAATAAATAAACTGCCATTTGAGGCCCACCGTCCCTCGTAGCACTTTATCACTTTTACGGGCTAGCGACTAGGCTGGAAGAGCATTTAGCTTGACGATCACCCGGTTAGACACCGCGCAGATAAAATTTTAGAAGAAAGAGCTTGGGCGCGAGTAAAATCTAAAAACGCAAAGTTTGACGAAAAGGCTACAGCTTGGTTCGTCACAAACTGTATGAAAGCCAAACGAAAGTTAGGGATGGGTACCAAGAAAAAGAAAATAAATTTCAAAGGAGGGTTCTTAAAGAAAATACAATTGCAATTGATCGAGTCAGCTTCAACAATCTAAAGAAGCTACTGCAAGCTGATATTCATGTTGGCAAAAGAATCGTAAAGGATTCTAAAGGCAGAAAGAAAAATAAAGTCCCACGCAATATACCCATTTCACAAAAAGGCTGCATTTTACCATTGATTTCTATATTTGCAGGACTAAGTGCCTTAGGTGCACTATCGGTTGGCTCGGCAGGAATTGCAAAAGCTATGAAACGATGCAAAAACAGCCATAGAGTAGTTAAAGGAGAGCGAACGACACAACAGATCAATGGAAGCAATAGCAGTCAGAAAAAAAAAATAGTTTGTTTCTAAAACCCTACAAGAATGGTTTTGCATTATTTTTGAAACCATACAAGCAAGGGCGTGGCACTTCTAAAAAAGTATCAAAAAACTAGACAAGTTATCTCGAAGAGCTCTCACCGACTTGGATATAAGGAGATATGCATCAGTCAGTCCACATTTTCGCGGTGTCTTTTCCAGAGATCAGTTAAACAAGATTAAACCGCGTGTCTACGTATCGAATTTCGCTAATTTGGACACCACAAAAGGAACGGGTGTTCGTTCGGTTGGGTACCGAAGAAGTGGTAATACTGTGTTATACTTCGAGACTTGAAACGGCCAGAAAAAGTTGAGAGTTATTTTCGAGGTTGTGAGATTTACTACAACGGTGTACCGGAACAAGCCTACAACACTTACAATTGCGGACATTTAGTGTTAAAGTATCTGTGGGGAAATGGCTAAAACTGTGAGCTTGTTTGGGTACGGTAGCGTTATATCAACAGGGTCCATTTACCTACCAATTAAATTGAATCAGGACCAGAAATATGCTTTAGGTTTAGTGGGATTGTACACATGTAACACTATAAAAAATGTACACTCCGGAAATAATGTCCCGTACTTTGACGATTCAGACAAACGTAAAATAATTATTGAACCGGGTTCCTACAAAGTGGAGGAAATAAACGAGAAGATTAGCAGTTTTTTCAAACTAAGTGCAAATAACAACACTTTGAAGTGCTCTATAAGAAGCAATGTACCGGTTCTATTTCGGAGCTAATCGTGCAAACAGCATTGGAACCATTTTGAGTTTTACCAACCGCAAACTCGCTTCAAACATCTTGCATATCGCAGACCAACAAGTTAATACAGCCTCGGTGTCGAACATTTTTATGGAAACGAATATCACCACAGGTTCATTCAGAAATAATACTCTGACTCACAGTATATTCGAGTCAGTCTATCTGCGCACCTGGATATAATTTGGAAGTGGAACCTAACCACGTTATATATTACCCATTGAGTGTATCCGAAGTCGATAATATTACAATCCAAGTAGTCGACCACTTGGGACAGTTGGTAAACTTTTCGCCGGAAGCTTAATACTTGCGTTCGACTAGAAATTAAAAACGTCAAAGGAAATGCCTATTGATTTTGTATATCCTTTGTAATTACTTGGGCTTGAAAGTTATAAATTATGGGCGGCAGGGGTAAACGCAGTTTCGACTTCCAAAGTGAGGGTCACGTTAAACTGGGCGGACTAAACTACGTGAATGTGTCTAAATTGGACGTGTTTGGAAGTTACAAATTGGACGAAACTAACATAAAAGAACATTTTACACCTACCTGCCATTTACATTAAGCGCAGAAAACAACGATCGGATTTCTATAGAAATTCAAAGCAGCGATAATATCGTGTACCCGCACAAAAATTTCGTATTTATTACGGGCATCTATAAAACAACAGATCCGGCTAAAATATACGAGTTCAATAGAAATGCTCCCTACTATCTGTTTGAAGAAATGTAATACAAGTTGAAAAATAATCAAATAGTGGACATGTGCTGAATTTCAGAAATTACTAGAACAATAAAGGGACTGGTGTCCATGGAAGGAGCAGAACTAAAGTTGATAGTACACACTGGCTGGAACTCTGAATCCATCTTCCACGATGAGCGTTTTGTATGTGCAATACCGCTTAAAACCATTTTTGAGTATTTCGAAGATTGCAAAAAAGTTATTGTCAATATGCCGCAGGAATTGATTTTAATTCGATCAAAGTCGGACGTGAATTGCTACAAGTCTGCCGAAAATACTGTAACCTTTAGCATACAATGGATATCATAGGAGGTACCTCATATAACATTAAACGATTATGCCAGGCTTCACCATTAGCTGAAATGCAAAATCAATCGTTTATAATGAATGCATTCAGTAAATGAGAATTACACGAGCTACCGTCTCTGTCTCAATCAAAGATGCAAGTGTGGAGAAGTAAAGTATAGAATGAGACAGAGAGAGAGACAGATGGATGCTACTAGTAGTACGAAATGCTAAATTCGACAAGAAGACGGAAAATGCTACTAGCTTTACAAATGCCAATATAACCAATGTTAAAATGTTTTTAAACTCTCAGACATTCCCTCAACATCAGATGAACCTGGAGTTAGAGCAGAATGACTACTCAGCCGCGTACCTGCCGTTGCAACTTTCATGAAAAATACTACCCCGACAAGACTTCTAATAAATGTTTAATGAATTATAACATGTTCAAGGATGGGCCCGGTCCGTATTTGTAATCGACTGTCGTCATAAGGTTAAAAGTTTGAAAGATGCTACGGTCGACGTCAGGCTTGAGTTTGAAGCGTTAAAAAATTTGAACCATCTATGAAGGTGTATGTTTTAATTATCCACGACTCCATGTTTGAGTACAACCCATTTTCAGAAGTTGTAAACAGATTTATACACCATTAAATTAAATAGTGCTTGTATCTGGTTCTTTAAAATAAAATTGTATAATTTATTTGGCTTGATTTAACGTCAGTATGCAATGGGTCTAAGTTTTTGAGATGATGTAAAAAAATTTTTAGTTGTGACTCAGAGTTTGAATATGGCGGACGTCAAAGACTTTATTGCAAAGAAACGTAATCTTCAGTTGATTCAAGATGCCGTACGCAACAAGTTTGTGGAGTGCAAAAAGGGGTACACCACGTTCCAGTAAGAATACAAAGAGGGGCACAAATAATTGATTGAACCTTTGCAAGCAACCGCGTCCCATTTGCTAGACATAACCGAAGAACTGCCTACAAGAAAAGTCAAAGTTGAAAATCAGGAAACACTTATAAAGAAAATTAAGCAACCCATTCCCGATGACCCGCTTCATCCATACTATGCAGATGTGTTGTCTAAAGGTAAAGACGGAAATATAGACAAATCAGTTTATGTTGCGAGGTATGATCCTGAAGATGATAAATGGGCGTTCGGAAACAAAAAGTTGAATCTAAATCAAGAAAATAGCAACATTACATTGAATAGTGTAGAGTATCGTGGCACGTCTGGAATGTACAATATGCTAACCTATATGAACCTTAATCACGAAAAGGGAGATTTTACCTTGCTCGAAGATTTATCAAATTACCTGAGTATCATTAAAGGAGCTCGAATTTGACAAAACGTTTCGATCCATTCAAATTAAATGATCTAGCTGGGTTTTCGACTACAGCCATAAAATTCCAAAGATATGTGCTTCCGCATATTACAGACTTTAGGAGACAATCAAAAAAGACACCGTCAACGAAAAAGAAGAAGAAAGGCACCGGATTTTCTAATCGATTTTACAAAAAATTTAATACTAGCCGCCTCCAGTACGTTCATTGGAACAATATCCACGAACTAGTAGATCGATTGAGACTATTGGCAGTAGCTAATCACTCTGGGAACACAAGCGAACCAAGCGTAAACAAAATGATTTTCATAGTAGAGGAATTGAGAGAAGGGGGTATAATAGAATAGACCCTACAAAGCAGTTGTTCAGTTTTAAAATGCCAATTGATCGGTTCAGTCGTCCGAAGCACAAAAACGTAGATGTACGGCAAGGTTCTCTAAGACGTGGGTTTACACTTACACCCGATGGTGAAAGTTACGATCTACAACAAAAACGCATCGTTAACGTGTCAGACCCTGAAGATGACTAGGACGTGGTCAGTCAAAAAAGCACGCTCGTGTTCAAAACAAGAGTGGAAAAAATTAGTTTGCTTGGCAAGAGGTGGACGGATGTACTAGAGCCGAAGGATGACACGGATTGCGTTACCAAAAAGTTCGTAGTTAAGCTCGTCTAAACAGTATGGAGGATACTGAGCGTAAGGCGGTAGTTTACAATGCAAGAAATCAACCATCTTCGGCTTAGTTCTCCTGTTGAAAAATCAGAAGCAGTAACCATACAATATTTAGATGAAGAATTGGATAAGATTGTATCGGATGTGAAAACGTTTGGACAGGTGTTTATAAATTTTATAGCAACTACAGGATCGAATGAGCAGGAACTCTTTCTTCCAATTTCGTCGCTTTATAACGCTTTCCCCAAAGTTACGAAGGCCCTGTATTATATTCCAAAACTAGCGGTTAAACCAAAGATACAATTTCAAAATAAGAACCGCTTAATCTAGCTTTAGTATTACCCAGACATGAGTAAAGAAACAATTGTAAGCAAGCTATTCAAACCGGTACGCAAGAATTTTTTGCGCCGGCAGACAGTGCTTAAGCCTATAAAACAAGACCCCTTGCAATTCGATTTCGCCAAATTTCAATCCTACGCGAGCGTGAATAAAGGCCCACAGGTATAGTCTAATTGAGGTGGACTGTTTTACTAAATTCGCTATTGGTAAACCGCTAATCGATAAGACTGCACGTGAAGTAGCCAATTTCATGAATAACATATTGAAAACACTGTCACAGGACAAGCGGAATATTGCAGCAAGAATCAATTTGCAAACGGATATGGGTAAGGAATTTTTTAATAGACTGCTTAGACAACTCATGCACAAATATAAAATTAATCACTATACAACGTTTTCTATTATTAAAGCCGGAATGGCGGAACGACTTTTTGCACACTCAAAAATAGACTGCACAAAAGTTTCTACTTGAGAGGCAGTTTCAAATGGGTAGACAGTTTGCAAAAAGTAATTGGGGAATACAACAACAGCAAACACCGGTCAATAGGGGTGACTCCGGTGCAAGCAGAACCATATCCTGAGCGAGTGCGGAATATTTCCAATAGCGTACCCATAACTCGTGCGAATGTGTTTTACGTTGGTGATTTAGTTAACATTTCTAAATTCAAATCTATCTTCGAAAAAGGTTATTTGTCCAAGTGGGCTACGGAATTATTTAAAGTTGTGCGTATTCAACAGACCAGCGTATTACTAATTTGCTTAAGGATTTAAACTAGAAACCCATCTTGGGCTCCTTCTACACGGACGAGCTGCAAATTACGAATGCTTCAAACACTTATCTAGTCGTAAGGGTGCTAAAAAGGAAAAACAAGGGCCAAAAGTTGTTGATTAAGTGGTATGGATTCAACGACGCAACGTGGGAAAAGAAAAACAGCATAGTTTAATATAAGGAGTTTGTTGGCATTTTTGGCATTCGCGAAACAGTTGCTAACAAACACACATGGCATCATTCATACTAGATCTCCAGGCGTTTCAGTATAAGATATATTTATTAAAGAAATTGCACTTTTAAATGTGGGATCCATCGAATTTTGGCATTAAATTCTGGAAATGACTTTGCCTGCGGTATATTTGAGCAAAGATTTTCAGAAATACAACGCGTGGGTTACCAAGAATCTGCATGGTAGAGATTGGGATACTTCTTCCACAAATTGGTTATCACTGTCCCTTTTAAGCCGGTACTTGCAAGAGATTATACCAGTTTGCGCAACAGTATATGTAAAAAGTTTGCAGAAGCAGAGCACTATTCATCGATACTTACCACTGCACAATGTGCAGAATCCGGAGCAGTACAACACCCCGACTACTGGCAAGTTAAACAAAGAGAATATCAATTTCGGTCATTGCTTGTTACATACCAACAACAATTTAACTTATACCCGACATAATGTCATTCGGTTAGGAAATTTTCTAAATAAATTATTGCACTAATTGCTGTTTTTTTAATTTTAAGAAAGTATGCGTCTTAAACAAACTGAGAAGATAAAGTTCTCAGTTTAGTAACATTATCGACTTAGCAAATACAGTACATTTTTAAGCAACATTAAACACCAGTAAACAAAAATTTTACTTACCTTTCTTTCAGATTCAAACCAGTCGACGACGTTTACAAATAGTCGCGTTTTTCTTGTTGAAAACCCATTGGCACAGTTAAATTAGATTAGTTGCCACATACAATATACTAAAAATTTTAAAATACAATTAAGTATCCTAATAATAAAACCATTTAGAAGTGTGTGTATATTTGAACTTGGCATTTCTTGAATATAATTAGTTGGCCATGGTAACATTGTGTAGTTAGGAAGACGTTTATTCGAATGTTGATCTAAAATTTTAATAATACCAAACCCGAAAATGATAATTTTTAGTCTTTTTTATTGGGAAGTCTTGACATATTATTTGGCATATTCGTCTAATTACACAAACACAACTAAAATGCGAATATTTGTGACCACTAAATGTAAAACAATTACTAGTAGTGAAGCGTCACCCTGTATACAGCGACTAAATAAGGTACAGGTCACGTGGTGTAAAATGGAATAGCAAGTGTCCTACAAATCACGAAATGTAGGTGTGAGTTATCTAACTCTGTTTCACACTCATTATATGTAAGAGATAGCATTCACCTATATTCTATATATGGACAATACCCATGTATTGCTTATGAGCGTAAAGCTCTTCCCTTAAACATTGCTCTTATGGGTGGGTGTTTTGATCATCGTTTTGGTTAAAAGCATTTACTAATAGGTAACCCTATTTCGACTATTAAAAAAAACAACACCAATGTGTGTTTAGACGATCAGTCACTTGATAATAACTACACATTTACGAGGAGTATTTAATATATTGCTACTGTGTGAACGAACGGTGATCGAAACGAAGCTCTTAATGTAAAGGTTGCCGTTTCGATCCTGGCTTGCGGAATTCATTTATTCCTGCAATTTAAATATATCAATCTCCATTTGTTATTAGAATAACACGTATTTGCTCCATCCATAGTAAACATTTTTATTGTTATTGGTAAAAACAACTTATTTCCTAAATTAAACTGCATTTGTTTTTTTATCAAGAATTGTATTACTCAGGTTGTAGTTATGCCTGGAATTTAATAGTAGTGTGATCAAAATACCTAGGATACATTATATTCGTTCTTGGATATATATCAGTTAGAAACAAAATTAACTTATGTAGAATTTTCTCATATTAATAAGTATGTGTTTCAGATTACTTCAATGTCATCCTTTATTGAGAATAACGGAAATTTTGCACTTTAACTAACTATTTCTCTGTCGCTAAAATCGCGGCATACATTTCAGAGCTTCAAATGGTTGGATCGGCAACTTACGTTTGACTTTCCGAGAGGACGGTGTTGAATACAAATTAAGCCAAGGTTTTTAACATTATTTTCCTTATATCAATTAAATGGAATACAAATCAAGGTTGTGTTTGTAGTGCACCTATCAGTTTATATAAAATTATAATAATAGATTTAATATCTGGATCAACACTAAGCATTCTTATTGTTATGGAATTCACAATTATTTTACAAAATAAGCTATCAAACCAGCACTCGTATTTCCAAGAAAAGATAAGGCAATAATTAATATTATTTAGTTAAACATAAGCGGATGGATCTTCATCGTATAGATCGTGTGGAATGCGGTCACTTCTGCAATTTGCAGAGAGCGAAACGGTAATGCTGTATTTTATTATAAATGAGTTTTTAAATTGCACAATACAATAAATAATCTTCACAAGAAATCGATTTTATGAATAAACTGTATGACAAAACCCGTATTTAAACTATCAACCTGCTCTATTTACCAATAAGAGATCAATTACCTAAGCAAAATAAAAACCGTAATAGAACCTTGGCTATTGTATCTTTTGCCGGTTTGCCAAATATACTAAAAAATATCTATTAAAATGATTTCTATTGTACACTCTTTCGATTCCGATTTATAACATAAGTAGACCATTTTCAGGGAACCCACTGCCACATTTGCACCAGCATCCACATTGGCACCCACATCTGGACCAAAAAGTTTTCTTCGACTAACCATTTTTCATCTTTTGAGATAAATGAGCATCCTCATTTCCACACACGAGATAAACCTATTTTTAAAATTTTTTACCGCTAACATTCTGGACCAAATAGTTTTCTTCGTCTAACCATTTTTCATCTTTCGAGATAAATATCTTAAATTTTTCATCTTTCGAGATAAATGAGCATCCTCATTTCCACACACGAGATAAACCTATTTTTAAGATTTTTTTTACCGTTAACATTCTGGACCAAATAGTTTTCTTCGACTAGCCATTTTTTTATCTTTCGAGATAAACCTATCTTGTTTGGTATCAATTAATATTAGAATTTTCTCAGCTACCCGAATCTCTAGGAATTTTTTAGATTGCGCCATCCCTAAGGGAGCTACCCCAATTTTAAGATTTCTTACCTGTAGCGACTTTTGAGCGTTCTTATAAATTTTTTTATACATGCGATACATCTTGTTAGTCTAAAACTTTACGCAGAATTTGAATCTGCAAACAGATTTGAAATCGGACTACGCCCTGCAAAGTTACCCCTTTAAAGCTCTCAGACCTCTACATTTTGCTCTTTGCCTATAAGCAAACCTAACAAATAGTTTTCTTTGTGTAACCAATGCATCTTTCGCGATAAACCTATGTTGTTTGGTATCAATTAACATTAGATTTTTCTCAGCTACCCGAATTTCTAGGAATTTTTTAGATAGCATCATCCCCCAGGGAGCTACCCTGATTTTAAGATTTCTTACCTGTAGCGACTTTTGAGCGTTCTTATAAATTTTTTTAGTCATGCGATACATCTTGTTAGTCTAAAATTTTACGCACATCCCGAATCTGCAAACAGATTTGGAATAGGACCACGCCCTGCAAAATTATACTTTAAGCTCTCAAACCTCTTTAAAATTTTTGCTCATTTATGATATATGCTTTAACCAAACAGTTAGAGGTAGTAACACAAAAATTAAGCACACAAATTTAATGTTAATAAATGTAAATGTTAATAATTAAGAAAGCGCATTTTGCTGGTATGAAATCTATGGAATTTCTCCTGTAATGAAAGAAGAATGCATTCGTAATTTAAAATGATTCTACAACCTTCCCTAGATACCAACCATGTTAATTAGAAATTTTGTGTATGACATCATTAAGTACTGAAAGTAAATGGGTCTTATTACATATTGATATCCTACATCATCAATTACCTAAATTACCTTACGTGACGCTGTAGAAGCATTATAACGCAAATTCCGGAAACTTCCAATGTAGTATTAATTCATTTGTAAATCGTAATCCAGCAAATATTCTAGATTCTTAACGGACATGTGAATCACATGTGAAAGCTGTTTAAATTTCTTCTCTAAACAAATGCGGTTATTACAATAGGAAAGTACGCTATATGCAAGTCAATTAACAGCAATTAAATATTGCTTACTGACCTACCTTAATTAGGTTGCTGTGCTATTAGGACAAGGGTATGCAGACTTTAACACCTTCATCTCGCACGCTTTACACGGATGTTGGTTGTTTCGTACAAGACCCTTTAACAACTGGTGGAGCTGAACGTTTACTGCTTAATGACATACCGTGCTGTTTTTCCTTGTGTTGCTGTAAGCTATTCTTGTAAATCAATACTGCAAGACCCAGAGTTTAAGTACTTTGTTGCCGACGGATGTATAAGCTTAACCGTGGACGATGTTACACCACGACATTAAATGGCATGCTTGAATATTTTCTTTGGAAACAATCGAAGATTGCCGAAAACACTCGAAGAGTGCACAAACGCGGTCACTAAACCACAATTAATAATCGCCTTTATAGGTTTAACATTTCTACTATTACCCAATGACTTTAATTTCTTATTGGAGAGAATCTTTATTCTCCCACGCACTGTTGCGTAGCTGGATGCCCACCCCTTTTGGGAATATATGCTCGTTATAGGTTGTAGCACCCGCGGTTTTACTTAACTACACTTCGTGAGATCCCTTTAATCTTTTTTAATCGTGTCCTTCTCGCGCACAATACAGTAGGACTTAGCCTTACTACCTACAAATTCTAACACCAAGTCACCGTTAAACTCGTCTTTAAATTTCCCCACAACTTTTTGTTAACATGCGGTAAATTGTGTTTACTATTTGCGGGGTACACCACTTTAAACTTAAAAATAAAAACAGGATAGTTTAATACGTCTATTAATAATTTATGGTAATGTTGGCGGTACAAATATGTAAAAACAAACTTTATCAAGAAAATATAATGTTTTAATAGAATACATACACGTATTGATAACATCTATAAACCGCTGTGGTAACCAGAGTCTGGCGAATCTGGGATAGCCAAATCTCTAAACATTTGCGCAAGCGATTAACTTGCAGTTGCATCTTTTAAGTACTGAATGGGGAAACATTTAATAAGTTCCAACACTGTCAAGTAATTTAAATTGTTGCAATCATTAGACAGAGAAATACTGGCACTGCTCTCTCCCTCTAATAACGTTTGAACCCCTTCTTCCTCCGTCGTATTTCCACATACTTTTTTTATATCACCAACAAAATTTTCGTAAAATTCTGGAAAGTTTCTACACCTTAACTCAGCCATTTTAAAACAGATCAATTCTCGCAAATTTAATAGCTTGATGCACTCGTACGCAGGTAGCACAATAACATTCCCATCTTTCGTAATCTCCATATTATATAAATTCTCTTTTTCAAAATTGTTCAAAAACCATATACTTCTATTAAAGGCTGTGCTCAGCTGCAATTTGAAATCTTGATTCAATTGTATCTCAACAACATCGTTTCCAGTAGTCAAACTATTTAATCTGACTTGTTTTGAGTCTTGAGCAAATTGGCGAATTTGAAATTCCACTTGAAAAGTACACAATTTCTTCCAATCGAAGTAAGAGAATGTTATCGTAGAATCAGCACACATACCACTACAGCAAATAACTTGGATGGCAGGTTGAAGACCGCCATATAAATCAAAACCAACTTCTAATATATGGTGGTGATAATTTGAAGGAAATTCGCCTAACCTATAGGTTGACTTACCAACTAGTTGGTTGATATTTAATTGTGGTACTCGCACATCACTTGTAACGTCAACACAAGAAAATCCATCTTTAATTTATAATTTTAATCCAACTCGACGATACTTTGACGACTAATGCACTGGAACATGTCTCTCGCCTTTTATGCCGATGGTCGAGCGTGCGCAGCTCCTTATTATATTAGTTGGCGTTATATGCGAGTCTTGACTGGAAAAGTGACGTGTATAATTGTTTATAGTGGGTTTTACCTGTATGTATTTAACCACCAACGCCATTTTTAGAATTATTAAACAAAATTACTCTTAGCAGTATTTTTAATATACCATCGTGTAAGATTTCAATTATTATTGTGTTTTTCCTCAGGTTCTCAAATCCCTTGGAAATTTTTTCAAATCAAATGACCCCTTACTGTTTTGCAGAATAACCTTTTGCAAGCACCGTATATAATTCATCTTTAATCTATTTCTAAACCGTATGGCTCTGTCTTTTGAGATAAACCCCTGGTGTTGTAGCAGTATAAAATCATGCTAGTATCACTATAGGTAGGCAACCCTAATTACGTGCGTATACATCTATGGTAGTATAAATTTCTATTGCAAATAAAACCAGATAGAACGGAGTAGGGATTCGAGGTCCGACGGCGATACTCGAGGCCATCGTGGTTTTTCTGGTTCTTGTTGAGTTAAACTCGCAAGCAAGATGATGTGTCGAAAAATCGTTTTGATAATGATAATTCTTGCGAAGAATCGAGTTCGTCTGAAAATGTTTATTTAAGAAACTTACAGCAGGCTAGTGGTAAGAGAGATTTCTTTTAAATAAAATTTGGCTAATGAGGTATTACAAATTTTAGCTGTTAAGTACGATCGAAATAAATATAATTAAAGACTGATGCAGCAAATTGGACTTGAGTAATGGAATCTATTATGAAGAATGAATATTCGAATTTAATTTAACACGCGTGACGAAATTACAAGTGCAAGATGGATAGCAAGGGTTGATGCTACACTTTCATTGTTCATAGCAAGGGTCAAATCGAGTCAAGGACGCAGCTGTCGGTTAGGTTGGCTGTTGGCAGTCAGATGACATTGTTTTCCTACAAGTTGTAACTGGGTAATTATACTTTCTTATCGGATCGGGTTTGGAACAAAACTTTTAGTTTAAACAAAGAGTAAATACTATAAATTTTATTTGTAAAACATTCCTGGACGTTTTAAAGTTAATTTTTTTAAGTTGTTAGAAAGTCAATTGATGCCTGCGAAGTCCGCAGTCACTCGACATTAAATTTGATCTATAATTGACCTTTACCTCAATCTAATTTCACTTGTATAATATAGCACCTTTGCAGAATGTGCTTAGTACACATTTGGTGTATTAATAAAACAGTGTAACACTGATAAGGTTATGAGCTCAAACACTTATCGGCGCATTTGATTTATTTGTAAAAGATTTAACGTAATTTAATTCTTTATTAATTGATATAAAAGTGGGGACTTATGAAAGTTTAAGTCGCCTTGTATATAATTTTGTTAATTGAATTGTTTTATTAATTGATATAAATTTGGACTTATGAAAGTTTAAGTCGCCTTGTATATAGTTTTGTTACTTGAATTGTTTTATTAAGGAACTAAGTCGAATCATGCTTTTTTTATGGTACATATTTTTTTGTACCTATATTACCTAAAAGAAACATTAGAACTACTTTGCTTTACAATTGTTTTATTTATTGAACTGGTGTGTTGTGACTTAGTGCATTAAATGGTACACTACTGTGTTAAGCTATACCGGTCAGCCCACCCCTGAGGAAGTTATTAGATGTTTCATGCTCTTAAACGATTATAGCTTAGGCTATGTGTTTGTGGTAAGCAAAATTTAGTGTTTTGTTTAGATTCTGCCATACTTGAGGAGACGGAGTTTGCAGCCAGTGCATCAGTCCCGAGGTAATTGGTATAATTCTACAGATAGGTGCAACAAGGAGCAGGACAGTGTGTCCCACAATCGACTTCCTTTCCACCCCAAACACGTTGACACTGATGTTGTTTAATTCCTCGAACCGGGGTATATCCTTTATGGATATCGGGAACTGCAGTCCTGTCAAATTGAGAATGGTGCTGTAATGGGGGTAGCTACCGACCCTTTGCGGATTGTGAGCACTGGGGTAGAGCGCAGCTATCACGCACCAGGCAAAGCATGCGTTGTCGTCATTTTGTATATTAATAACAGCTCTGGTGTTTCGAACCCATTTGGGGAGCTCGATGTATGAGGATCCACGCAAATGGTTGTACTTGTTTACATTAATCTCCAAGTACAACGCCTGTTTCAGACTCCATCCTAAAACTTACAAATTAGAAAAAATCAACAATTGTAGAAACTAACCAGAATCACGCTCCTGGAACTCCTCTGACTTAGCTGACATCCTCTCTACAAAGGAATTGTAGATCTCCCCCTAGGTTACTGGAGGAGGTGATCACAAACATTTCAGTGTTGAGAGATTTAACATCCTCTACACTGGCCATCTTGGTGTAGCCACTAATTAGGTAGTTTACTTTTAAATTGGAGAAAACCCCAGCGTCGTTTAACCTTGAGTAACATTTCATACCAGTCTATTCACGTCGGTGAAAATCAATTAACTTCTTGCTTACGCGCTACATCTATAATTATCGGATGTATCAAACGAGAACAAAGTTAGACGGGGTAAATATTTATACATATTTTCGAAATTGTGAAATTGGAATAGTCTGCATTTGCATTTTAATAAGTAAACATCGTAATAAAAATGAGCGGGAAAGAATTATATCCTTAGATGCTATAAAATTTTAGAAGAAGTTGTCAAGGAGATGAAAAAGTTTATCGGACAATTCAACTAGCCAACATTTGAATGGTATGTCTAATGAATCTCTGGTAAATACTAAAATAGTGCAAGATAAACCTACACATGATAATGTTGATGCGAAAGATCAGAACATAGACTCCAAGTCAGACGTTTCTGACAGAAAAAGAAAGAGACAACTTAATTCGTATACTAAAGAGGATTTAAATAAAGCCCTTGACGAAATAAACAAAGGATGGATTACTGGTTCAGAAGCATCCGAAATCTACAATGTTCCAAAAGCTACACTCTATACGAAACTCAGATCAAACGAAAATCGTGTGCAAAATTTGGCAAATATGTATACTACACATTTGCCAAATAAAAGGAGGAAAAAGTGACTTTTGCGTGTGTGTATTAGTTTTAATGAATAAAAATATATTTCTATGTGAAGTGTACCTGTTAAGTATTTGAATTGAAATATAAATATTGTTTCAAACGTTTTGGTTTTATTTATATATAATGGTATTGTTGGATACAATTACTCGGAAGCAGTAGCAGAATCTTGGTTTATGTAATATCATAGAAGTTGAAAAAAAATCAAACTAAAGGTATGTTTCAAACACGTAGTTGTACTCATTTCTATTAAAATTAAATGTAGCGCTCTTTGTTATAATTCTTTTCATAATTACTTAGATACCCATTTCAGTTACGTGAACATTTGAAAAATTAAACAATACCAATGTATGCTTTATATTTTAAAACATAAACAAGCTAATATATACAAAATAATTTCTAAATTCACATCATTCATTTCTTATGATAACAGTTGTGGTGGTTAAATTTTTATTTTAAAACTTACAATTTAGTATATATTCCATTTGAATATCTGCCAACAGTTTTATAAACCCCATCTCCTCGATTATTTCCATAAAATCATCCAGATCCTCGGGCATTGATAACACTGCAGTACAGTGCTGTATTGCTTCCTCGTATGACTGACACATAAGACATTTTTCTCCTTCTATCGAAAAGCGTTGCCCACATTCTGCTTTTTTACTCGTAGAGCATTGCGAAATCTTCGAATAACCTCTCCAAAGTCTTTATATATATTTATTATATTGTCTCTTTAAACCGTACAATCAACAAATAATAACTTCTACGCGACTTGTATATATTTTCGTATTAGTCTCTAGCTATCACGTCCGTATAATAAAGATTGTACAGACTCGTCGTCAACTGGTGACTTAATCTTTTTTTAAAAAACCAGCCTTTGTTTTCAAGTTTAACCCTTGTTGTACGTGTGGGGATTCTTCCCGCTATTCCTTGTGACTAGGAATCGGTGATTTGCATGGGTTTAATCAATTGTTTGTACACCTCTTCGAATTTTTGTAGAGATGTAGTGTCTCCCTTTTTGTATGCCGCAAAGTTCTTTCGTACAGAATCCTGCATAAAATGAAGCTTACGTTTATTTACAATAAAATTGTTAACGTTCGTCATCATCGGACTCAGGATGGGAACTAACTATTTTTTTTTGAATAATGTTAAATATTTATATACTCGTCGAAATTCTTCCTATATCGACCATTATCCAAATCAAAATCTTTCACAACGGTTATAAAACTATGTATCAGTCACCCCAACACTGTAAACACATTTCTTTAAATTTCGGATATGTCATGTCACCACTATATGATCCGAAAAGATATGTCTGAGATTGGTTTCATCCTGTTTCCATAATGCAATTACATTAGCGTTATCTCTGAGTCTATGTTTTAAGGCACTAGCGTAAGTTTGACATAGATAGAACGAATCTATTGCTTTATGTCGACCGAACGAGAAAAACTGAGTGATTTTACTTTGCTCGTTTGCAGGTATATCATCGAAAACCATAATTGAATCTTCTTTGGTATCTCCGGGTTCGATAAAATCATCGTAATTTTCAAACTCATGGTACACAATTTCTTCTTTTAATGGTGTAAAAACGTTTCTTAACAATTCGTATTTCGGTTGATATAAACTCTTCGAAAATACATAGACATTTTGGAATCTAAGACCGTTCTCGTGCAAGATCAGAGATATTAAAGCGTCCTGGTCTTCCCACAACTCGATGGTCCCACGAATATAGCTCGTATGTACGGGAACAATGGACCATGTTTACCATCCTCTTTTGATTGACATATAGCAAAGTTATCATAATTCTGTATAGGTATTTTAACTTCGGTATAACATCTCTGGATGCATCGTTGGACATTATGTAATTTTTCACGTTCTGCAACCTTTTAACATGATCTGCATAACGTTGTTCTAGGTATATTATATTTTTACTCAGCGTAGAAACTCGAGCCATCAGGATATCCTCTGCTGCTTTTGTAATAGATTGTTTGGAGCACCACTGATTGCTTGAATGCGACATCTTTCGAAAATGTTTTACTATACTAGCTCAACCCAAACTACTTCCTTATATACCAGAATTTAATCTCCCTGCTCACATAACCACATGACCATATGACCATATGACCACATGACCATATGACCATATGACCATATGACCACATGACCAATGACCACATGACCATATGACGCACATGACCACATGACCATATGGCCGCATGAGCCATATGACCTAATTGCTTTTAATGAGTTTCTCATTAAAATCCATGTAACACTGAATTGCTTTTGAATGCAATTAATGCAAATTAACCTATTAATTTTCCTTTTATCTAACCTAGGTCCACATTTGGTTTTAATGGAAAACTCATTAAAAGCAATTAGGTCATATGGTCATGCGGCCATATGGTCATGTGGTCGAGTGGTCATATGGTCATGTGGTCATGGTCATGTGTCCTATGGTCATATGGTCATATGGTCATGGGTCATATGGTCATAGTAGGTAGAGGATAAATTGGTTAGAGTATTGGGTTGAGCGATGCATTTTCGAAAGATGCATAATCGTGGCTCAACAATAAAAGCAGAGATATCCTTGCTCATCCGAGATTAATATACCGAAACGTTATGAAATGAAGTGCCGTAATATTCAACGATGCATCAGATGTAACCGTTGCTATTGCTAATGATAACTGTTGCTAGAGATGGTAAACATGGTCCTGTTCCGTCAACTAGAGCTATATTCGTGGGACCATCGAGTTGTGGGAAGACCAACGCTTTAATATCTCTGATCTTGCACGAGAACGGTCTTAGATTCCAAAATGTCTATGTATTTCGAAGAGTTTATATCAACCGAAATACGAATTGTTAAGAAACGTTTTTACACCATTAAAAGAAGAAATTGTGTACCATGAGTTTGAAAATTACGATGATTTTATCGAACCCGGAGATACCAAAGAAGATTCAATTATGGTTTTCGATGATATACCTGCAAACGAGCAAAGTAAAATCACTCAGTTTTTCTCGTTCGGTCGACATAAAGCAATAGATTCGTTCTATCTATGTCAAACTTACGCTAGTGCCTTAAAACATAGACTCAGAGATAACGCTAATGTAATTGCATTATGGAAACAGGATGAAACCAATCTCGACATATCTTTCGGATCATATAGTGTGACATGACATATCCGAAATTTAAAGAAATGTGTTTACAGTGTTGGGGTGACTCGAACATAGTTTTATAACCGTTGTGAAAGATTTTGATTTGGATAATGGTCGATATAGGAAGAATTTCGACAAGTATATAAATATTTAACATTATTCAAAAATAGTTAGTTCCCATCCTGAGTCCGATGATGACGAACGTTAACAATTTTATTGAAATAAACGTAAGCTTCATTTTATGAGGATTCTGTACGAAAGAACTTTCGGCATACAAAGGGAGACACTACATCTCTACAAAAATTCGAAGAGGTGTACAAACAATTGATTAAACCCATGCAAATCACCGATTCTAGTCACAAGGAATAGGGAAGAATCACAGACAACAAGGGTTAAACTTGAAAACAAAGGCTGTAAAAAGATTAAGTCACCAGTTGACGACGAGTCTGTACAATCTTTATTATACGGACGTGTAGCTAGAGACTAATCAAAATATATACAATCGGTTTATAGAGTAAAGTGTAACCCCAAT
Source organism: Platerodrilus igneus (assembly GCA_036346225.1). Lineage (NCBI taxonomy): Eukaryota > Metazoa > Arthropoda > Insecta > Coleoptera > Lycidae > Platerodrilus > Platerodrilus igneus. The sequence continues at coordinate 1,091,513 of JARFIW010001110.1, read as the reverse complement.
TGATACGCATAGTTTAGGAAAAGTGTGAGGAAGTTGATTCAAAACAGTGACACAACCTAAAATAATAACGTTTATCCGGAGGCTAGAGGTCTAACAAGAGTTATAATTATTTTAAAGTCCTTAGCATTTTGTTAAGGAATGTAATAGATTTTTTCATAGAATATATTCCTACCTGTTGCTTCGTACGGTACACAAATCGGGTACAATCGGTACATATCCGAATAGGAGTAGCTCATATAAAGGACTGTTCGCGTAGAAGTTATTATTTGTTGATTGTACGGTTTAAAGAGACAATATAATAAATATGTATAAAGACTTTGGAGAGGTTATTCGAAGATTTCGCAATGCTCTACGAGTAAAAAAGCAGAATGTGGGCAACGCTTTTCGATAGAAGGAGAAAATGTCTTATGTGTCAGTCATACGAGGAAGCAATACAGCACTGTACTGCAGTGTTATCAATGCCCGAGGATCTGGATGATTTTATGGAAATAATCGAGGAGATGGGGTTTATAAAACTGTTGGCAGATATTCAAATGGAATATATACTAAATTGTAAGTTTTAAAATAAAAATTTAACCACCACAACTGTTATCATAAGAAATGAATGATGTGAATTTAGAAATTATTTTTGTATATATTAGCTTGTTTATGTTTTAAAATATAAAGCATACATTGGTATTGTTTAATTTTTCAAATGTTCACGTGACTGAAATGGGTATCTAAGTAATTATGAAAAGAATTATAACTAAGAGTGCTACATTTAATTTTAATAGAAATGAGTACAACTACGTGTTTGCAACATACCTTTTAGTTTGATTTTTTTTTTTTCAACTTCTATGATATTACATAAACCAAGATTCTGCTACTGCTTCCGAGTAATTGTATCCTAACAATACCATTATATATAAATAAAACCAAAACGTTTGAAACAATATTTATATTTCAATTCAAATACTTAACAGGTACACTTCACATAGAAATATATTTTTATTCATTAAAACTAATACACACACACACACACACACAAAAGTCACTTTTTCCTCCTTTTAATTGGCAAATGTGTAGTATACATATCCAAATTTTGCACACGATTTTCGTTTGATCTGAGTTTCGTATAGAGTGTAGCTTTTGGAACATTGTAGATTTCGGATGCTTCTGAACCAGTAATCCATCCTTTGTTTATTTCGTCAAGGGCTTTATTTAAATCCTCTTTAGTATACGAATTAAGTTGTCTCTTTCTTTTTCTGTCAGAAACGTCTGACTTGGAGTCTATGTTCTGATCTTTCGCATCAACATTATCATGTGTAGGTTTATCTTGCACTATTTTAGTATTTACCAGAGATTCATTAGACATACCATTCAAATGTTGGCTAGTTGAATTGTCCGATAAACTTTTTCATCTCCTTGACAACTTCTTCTAAAATTTTATAGCATCTAAGGATATAATTCTTTCCCCGCTCATTTTTATTACGATGTTTACTTATTAAAATGCAAATGCAGACTATTCCAATTTCACAATTTCGAAAAATATGTATAAATATTTACCCCCGTCTAACTTTGTTCTCGTTTGATACATCCGATAATTATAGATGTAGCGCGTAAGCAAGAAGTTAATTGATTTTCACCGACGTGAATAGACTGGTATGAAATGTTACTCAAGGTTAAACGACGCTGGGGTTTTCTCCTAATTTAAAAGTAAACTACCTAATTAGTGGCTACACCAAGATGGCCAGTGTAGAGGATGTTAAATCTTTCAACACTCGAAATGTTTGTGATCACCTCCTCCAGTAACCTAGGGGGAGATCTACAATTCCTTTGTGGAGAGGATGTCAGCTAAGTCAGAGGAGTTCCAGGAGCGTGATTCTGGTTAGTTTCTACAATTATTGATTTTTTCTAATTTGTAAGTTTTACGATGGAGTCTGAAACAGGCGTTGTACTTGGAGATTAATGTAAACAAGTACAACCATTTGCGTGGATCCTCATACATCGAGCTCCCCAAATGGGTTCGAAACACCAGAGCTGTTATTAATATACAAAATGACGACAACGCATGCTTTGCCTGGTGCGTGATAGCTGCGCTCTACCCCAGTGCTCACAATCCGCAAAGGGTCGGTAGCTACCCCCATTACAGCACCATTCTCAATTTGACAGGACTGCAGTTCCCGATATCCATAAAGGATATACCCCGGTTCGAGGAATTAAACAACATCAGTGTCAACGTGTTTGGTGTGGAAAGGAAGTCGATTGTGGGACACACCAGGGGTTTATCTCAAAAGACAAAGCCATACGGTTTAGAAATAGATTAAAGATGAATTATATACGGTGCTTGCAAGAGGTTATTCTGCAAAACAGTAAGGGGTCATTTGATTTGAAAAATTTCCGAGGATTTGAGAACCTGAGGAAAACACAATAATAATTGAAATCTTACACGATGGTATATTAAAAATACTGCTAAGAGTAATTTTGTTTAATAATTCTAAAAATGGCGTTGGTGGTTAAATACATACAGGTAAAACCCACTATAAACAATTATACACGTCACTTTTCCAGTCAAGACTCGCATATAACGCCAACTAATATAATAAGGAGCTGCGCACGCTCGACCATCGGCATAAAAGGCGAGAGCCATGTTCCAGTGCATTAGTCGTCAAAGTATCGTCGAGTTGGATTAAAATTATAAATTAAAGATGGATTTTTCTTGTGTTGACGTTACAAGTGATGTGCGAGTACCACAATTAAATATCAACCAACTAGTTGGTAAGTCAACCTATAGGTTAGGCGAATTTCCTTCAAATTATCACCACCATATATTAGAAGTTGGTTTTGATTTATATGGTGGTCTCCAACCTGCCATCCAAGTTATTTGCTGTAGTGGTATGTGTGCTGATTCTACGATAACATTCTCTTACTTCGATTGGAAGAAATTGTGTACTTTTCAAGTGGAATTTCAAATTCGCCAATTTGCTCAAGACTCAAAACAAGTCAGATTAAATGGTTTGACTACTGGAAACGATGTTGTTGAGATACAATTGGATCAAGATTTCAAATTGCAGCTGAGCACAGCCTTTAATAGAAGTATATGGTTGTTGAACAATTTTGAAAAAGAGAATTTATATAATATGGAGATTACGAAAGATGGGAATGTTATTGTGCTACCTGCGTACGAGTGCATCAAGCTATTAAATTTGCGAGAATTGATCTGTTTTAAAATGGCCGAGTTAAGGTGTAGAAACTTTCCAGAATTTTACGAAAATTTTGTTGGTGATATAAAAAAAGTATGTGGAAATACGACGGAGGAAGAAGGGTTCAAACGTTATTAGAGGAGAGAGCAGTGCCAGTATTTCTCTGTCTAATAATTGCAACAATTTAAATTACTTGACAGTGTTGGAACTTATTAAATGTTTCCCCATTCAGTACTTAAAAGATGCAACTGCAAGTTAATCGCTTGCGCAAATGTTTAGAGATTTGGCTATCCCAGATTCGCCAGACTCTGGTTACCACAGCGGTTTATAGATGTTATCAATACGTGTATGTATTCTATTAAAACATTATATTTTCTTGATAAAGTTTGTTTTTACATATTTGTACCGCCAACATTACCATAAATTATTAATAGACGTATTAAACTATCCTGTTTTTATTTTTAAGTTTAAAGTGGTGTACCCGCAAATAGTAAACACAATTTACCGCATGTTAACAAAAGTTGTGGGGAAATTTAAAGACGAGTTTAACGGTGACTTGGTGTTAGAATTTGTAGGTAGTAAGGCTAAGTCCTACTGTATTGTGCGCGAGAAGGACACGATTAAAAAAGATTAAAGGGATCTCACGAAGTGTAGTTAAGTAAAACCGCGGGTGCTACAACCTATAACGAGCATATATCCCCAAAAGGGGTGGGCATCCAGCTACGCAACAGTGCGTGGGAGAATAAAGATTCTCTCCAATAAGAAATTAAAGTCATTGGGTAATGGTAGAAATGTTAAACCTATAAAGGCGATTATTAATTGTGGTTTAGTGACCGCGTTTGTGCACTCTTCGATTGTTTCCAAAGAAAATATTCAAGCATGCCATTTAATGTCGTGGTGTAACATCGTCCACGGTTAAGCTTATACATCCGTCGGCAACAAAGTACTTAAACTCTGGGTCTTGCAGTATTGCTTTTACAAGAATAGCTTACAGCAACACAAGGAAAAACAGCACGGTATGTCATTAAGCAGTAAACGTTCAGCTCCACCAGTTGTTAAAGGGTCTTGTACGAAACAACCAACATCCGTGTAAAGCGTGCGAGATGAAGGTGTTAAAGTCTGCATACCCTGGTCCTAATAGCACAGCAACCTAATTAAGGTAGGTCAGTAAGCAATATTTAATTGCTGTTAATTGACTTGCATATAGCGTACTTTCCTATTGTAATAACCGCATTTGTTTAGAGAAGAAATTTAAACAGCTTTCACATGTGATTCACATGTCCGTTAAGAATCTAGAATATTTGCTGGATTACGATTTACAAATGAATTAATACTACATTGGAAGTTTCCGGAATTTGCGTTATAATGCTTCTACAGCGTCACGTAAGGTAATTTAGGTAATTGATGATGTAGGATATCAATATGTAGTAAGACCCATTTACTTTCAGTACTTAATGATGCCATACACAAAATTTCTAATTAACATGGTTGGTATCTAGCGAAGGTTGTAGAATCATTTTAAATTACGAATGCATTCTTCTTTCATTACAGGAGAAATTCCATAGATTTCATACCAGCAAAATGCGCTTTCTTAATTATTAACATTTACATTTATTAACATTAAATTTGTGTGCTTAATTTTTGTGTTACTACCTCTAACTGTTTGGTTAAAGCATATATCATAAATGAGCAAAAATTTTAAAGAGGTTTGAGAGCTTAAAGTATAATTTTGCAGGGCGTGGTCCTATTGCAAATCTGTTTGCAGATTCGGGATGTGCGTAAAATTTTAGACTAACAAGATGTATCGCATGACTAAAAAAATTTATAAGAACGCTCAAAAGTCGCTACAGGTAAGAAATCTTAAAATCAGGGTAGCTCCCTGGGGGATGATGCTATCTAAAAAATTCCTAGAAATTCGGGTAGCTGAGAAAAATCTAATGTTAATTGATACCAAACAAGATAGGTTTATCGCGAAAGATGCATTGGTTACACAAAGAAAACTATTTGTTAGGTTTGCTTATAGGCAAAGAGCAAAATGTAGAGGTTTGAGAGCTTTAAAGGGGTTATTTTTGCAGGGCGTAGTCCGATTTCAAATCTGTTTGCAGATTCGAATTCTGCGTAAAATTTTAGACTAACAAGATGTATCGCATGTATAAAAAAATTTATAAGAACGCTCAAAAGTCGCTACAGGTAAGAAATCTTAAAATTGGGGTAGCTCCCTTAGGGATGGCGCAATCTAAAAAATTCCTAGAGATTCGGGTAGCTGAGAAAATTTTAATATTAATTGATACCAAACAAGATAGGTTTATCTCGAAAGATAAAAAAATGGCTAGTCGAAGAAAACTATTTGGTCCAGAATGTTAACGGTAAAAAAAATCTTAAAAATAGGTTTATCTCGTGTGTGGAAATGAGGATGCTCATTTATCTCGAACGATGAAAAATTTAAGATATTTATCTCTAAAGATGAAAAATGGTTAGACGAAGAAAACTATTTGGTCCAGAATGTTAGCGGTAAAAAATTTTAAAAATAGGTTTATCTCGTGTGTGGAAATGAGGATGCTCATTTATCTCAAAAGATGAAAAATGGTTAGTCGAAGAAAACTTTTTGGTCCAGATGTGGGTGCAAATGTGGATGCTGGTGCAAATGTGGCAGTGGGTTTCCTGAAAATGGTCTACTAACATATTATAATCTGGTAAGATTGGGTCAGCTTTACATTAAAATGTTTTACCCCATCCAGTCATAGAATTAATTAGAATTGTTGGAATAGTTAATGAATGTCTCGTAGATAACTGATTGTATAAGCATTACAACTAAGCAATATATAACTTCACACATACGCCACATAGTGAAATAAACACAGAGCCAACCAAAGTCATTTGCATTGATTGTATTTTCATGCAATTGCTCCTCAAATACTGTTTAACTCAAATTTATCAGTTTTACCTTTTTAACGATTTAAAAAGTTTTTCTCAAATTTTCATCCTTATTGGTAAAAATGTAAAACTAGATACATATCTTTGTTTCTATTCGTTTGATCTAAATAAAGTTGAGAGAAAAAGCTTTAAAACGATTGACATACCTGTCAGTTTTTAAACTACGTATTTAAGTTCATTTTATGGCGCTCTTGTGCTTTCCATAATAAATTTTTATTTAGGAAATAATTCTCGGACAGCATTAAGCTAACTAAATCAATCATTAGCAAAAAATTTTCCAGTGCTTAGGTGGCTATACTGAATGGATTTCAAAGATCTACTCAGTATTCTGTTTATGCAGACGTTGTAATTAATTTAAGTATGCGTATAAATTAAAAAGTCGTTCTGAAATGTCGAAACACTTTTAGTTGTCCCCAGGGGCGAATCATGGTAAAACGCGACACGTGCATAAATTAAAATTGCGCCATATATATGTATATATATATATATATATATATATATATATTGCTGTGATAAGGGGTTGTTTAAGGGTGTATTGTATAGCAAAGGTCGTGCAGAAACCATAAATTACGATAGGAAGCAGAAAACTGCATTTATTTAGTGGAAAATCAAGTAATTGGGATAGTTAGTAAATAGAAAGCATTTAACACCCTGTAAATAGTGCATAATTAGTTTTAAGCGACGCAAATAAACACATTTTGCAACAATAGGATGCATATTTAGCAAAGAAATAGGTAATTCATACATTAGGTAAATAACAAGGATTTAACACCCGGTATATAATGCTTCATTAATTTTAAGTAATGCAAATAACGACATTTTTCAGTAAAGGTACGCGTATTTAGAGGAATGATAATAAATGTAATTAAATACGCATTAAATAGGGTTCTAATTAGTTGTAATATAATACGGAGATAAGAGATAAAACTTAAAGAAGCTTTGTGTAAGTGCGTAGAAACAATCAACATTTTGATAAGAAAATGCAGTTCAAAGATGCGTAAATAAATAAAAATAGACGAAAGTAAAATTCAAATTACATAATGTATTTTTGTATAATATGGAAAACGCGATATCTAAACAAACAACGTATGATCTAATAACGAGGTATCTATAAGTAAACAACCATTACCGGAAAACCAAGCATATTACATCACAGCTTAATCTGTTTTACTGTATGACAAAAACGAACCCCTCAATCAAATAACAATAATTTTTTAATTGTTTATCCCCAAAAATTAAAGCTCCATTTCCTTATTTTAAAGCCAGCAAAAATGGCACTACTCCACTGGAAATTTTTTGAACGTTCAAAACTTTTCCCCTTTTTACGCAATTTTTACGTATAAAAAAAATTTTGGTGGCTCTTTACATAAAATGCTCAGCTATAATAAATATAATCAATGCTCAAAAAATATAAAGAAAAAATAATACCTTATGCTAGATAGTTCTGACCTGTAGTTTTCCTTGTGCGTCTTTCTGAATCTGCTACTGCGTGCTGTGGATCAGTACCCCAATATTATTTTCAGTTGAGTTGCTCCATTCAATGCTTAAAACAATTCTCTGTTTTGTGCGCCTTTGCCAAGATTTAAACCAATATTCTTATATGGATTTCTTCTCAGTGCTATCATTTAGTTTTTAATTTTTTTTAGTTTACTTAGATTTTCATAGATTTTTATAATCTCTCTTAGTTTACTTAGATTTTCGTAATCTCTCTTAGATTTGCCCCGTCTTACTTAGATCTTTGTAGTCTTTTTTAGAGCCCTAAATTATAAATATTTAACTTTAATTAATTAATAAAAATTCACTTACGTTTTCCAGCAAACGGCAAAACTTTTTTTATACATTCTTTACTATTATTTATTTTTAAAATTTTCTAACACCACTTTTCACAAAATTTGATTATATAATTTTAATATATACTCGTTGCGTAAAATCTTGAGTATACGTAATGTGGATTATACTCGGTTTGAACCAAGACTGTCTGCTTATCAAATTCGTGTGTTATATAAGCTACGCCACATCTAAAAATTCATTGGTTATCGGCGCTGTTTGTTCAAAGTTCACGACCAGTCATAGGATGTTTTGGATATTTTGAGCTTTTACAGGTATATCTCTGATAATAACTCGCCGGACGATTTCTTGATCACGAAGGATACCAATGGATCTCTATTCTGTATTTATTTTAGACCGTCTGTTTTGATGTTATTATAGGAATTTTTAATTCGCCATGGCACGTAATTTAAGTTATGGCTTTTGTTTGTTTAGATAATAGTTTGGGATTTGTATTAACTTCATGTAGAAAGTCACATAAACTAAATGACGTAAATTAACATATTTCTGTTTACATCCTGCGTTTTTAAAACGTATTTATTTCAAAAGATGCGTTTTCTATCAGGACGCTATGCTATCTCCTTTCACTATCGCATGTTTAATTTTAATGGGAATATTAACATGATTTTCTAACTTTTCCTGCATCTATCGCAAGTTACGTATCGAACCTTGAGAGCGGTGTTTTTAAAAACTTCTTCCAAAACTTCGTAACAATTTATTTGGTTTAAACAGATATAAAATGGAATTTTGACAAACTTAATTAAAAATACTCTAAATCGAGAAATAATTAATAAGTGAACTAATATGAGTGAGTAGCCTAAGCAAACTGCTATGTTAAAGCTGAAATACTTGAGACTGATCTGGGGCTTACGGGGTATTTATGTTGTCCCTGCCCCTCACATGTCTATGGGAACTTGCAGAGCTCACGTCGGCTTATTTGTTAATTCTATTCATTATACAAAGTAACAATCTTACTTTCTAAGTAATCGCGGTTCTTAGCCGTCTGTGACCTGCCATCTGCAGTATCACTATCGTCTGGAATACAATGTATTGCATTCGTTCTCACAACTGTTAATAACATTTATTTAATTATCCCTGAATTAAATTGTTGCACTTGACTTAATAATTTCTTCAAGAATTTCTAATAGTTCCTAATAACTTCAATTTTGTTATACATACATAGATTGGGGGATACATAACTCGCGTATCTATTTACAATTTTATGAATGCTTTTTGGTTCAAGATAAGTTTGATTGCATGTAGAGTTATATCTTTTGCTGAATGTGTGTTTATTGTTGAATGATATGCTTCCCGTTAATACATTGCTGTAAATTTGTGGCTATATGCGCCCAGACGTTGGACGCCAACAAAAAGCGTTTTATAAAAAAATGATCCAGGATGAGTTATTACCTAGGGATGTTAGTATTATTTTTCTAACTGAGATTTAATGAAACCACGAAACTTCAACATCAAAACTATAATTTTACAAGTATTCTTTGATAAACAAAATAGTAGTAGTAACTACTTCCACAAACATCTTTCTTCAACCCTCATTATTCAAAAGATTACTTACACAAAAGTATTAAAACCTGCATAAGCAACTATTCACCTACTATTTACAACTATTTACATTAGACGTGTAATACACAGGTGAAATTCTTTTCCCATAGTGGTCTTTCTTTCAAATAACCCTATTATTTTTTTAATTCCAACCTTTTATCATTTGACTTTTCTCATTATCATAATTTATTTCTGATCCTCTTATATTTACACACTATCCCATCAAGCTCAGTCTCCAAAATATTCCTTCTACATACACAAAATATTGTACAACAGTCTCTCATAAAATAGAGCTATTTCAAAGAATGTCGTATCGAATTTTTATGAAGCTATACCAAAGACTCCATATCTCTACTATCATTATGAATGTGCCCATTGACAAATCAAAAGAAAATGATTTCTTTTACTAGATTAATACACCCATCTATCAAAAATCCTTTATACTTCCTGTCCAAAAATAAATTCTTAAATCGCTTTTCAAAGAAAAACCTTCTTATTATCAAATCTTGCTAAAATACTATCCACCGACGTTAGACAATTAAACTTTTTTGATAATACGCGGATTTTTACTTTTCATATTTGACTCTATTTTCTTATTAATGTAGCTGCTTTTTATTACAATTACATAATTCACAAAATAAGTACTCGCAGATATCCTCATATAAATGCTTCTCATCCTTATTTTGGATTTTTAACACGGATACCCTTATTTAAATCTTTATCACCTTCGTTCAACTTATCTTTAATTTCATTTGTCTTAAAATCTTCCGTATTACCTTCATAAGTTGTAGAAATACTCAAATCTTTACTTTTTAACTCACTATCTTGGGAATATTCAATTAACGCTGACTCTATTTAGCTTGTGCTTTACCTGAATCCTCAATACACTTTCACTATACTTCATTTACTTCTGCGTGCACCTCCTTTACTTCTTCCTGTATTCTACTTACTTCTTCTCCTACTTTATTTAATTTTTCATCTATTTCATTTTCTTCTTTCTCTATTTCACATAAACTCAAACTAACACAGTCTTTCTCGGCTTGAATATTCACTTCATTATCCTATTTAGTATACTCTTTACCACACATAATCTTCTTATTCTTTGCATCTACTATTAACTTCAACCTATCATTTACGTCCATTCAAAAATTGCTTCCCTACTCAGTCTAGGTACAACCATAAACTGGTGTTCAAACTTTGTATTCCCTAACTCACATCTTAAGATTCACATGCTATTTATGCTTGTGCTCTTTTTGTTGTTCGGTGATACTAAGTTACATTTCCTTATGTGTATCAACTCGTTTTTCATTTTGTACGTTGTTTTCAATAAATTTTCTAAAATTGGCGAAACTTCAGCTCCTGTATCTATAAGAGCGTTACTAATTTTATACTACATATTAAATTTAAAATAGGTAATAAGTTTTTGTTTAGAATTTTACAATTTTCTAAATCAAATATTATAAATTCTCGTTGTAGTTAATACTGATTAATTTCTAAGGGTGTGTTCGGTTTGTCTATTAATGATAATTCGGCCTCGCAGTTGAAGTTCTTTGTCTGCTCACTGTCTCGGCATATATCCTATTATTCTCACTATTGGTACCATCTCTCTGTAGATTTTCATTGTTTTCCCTTCCTTGGGTCACGATCCTATGCTCAATAGTTCAGTATTCATTCCCACTTCTCCCGTCCCTCCTAATGAAATTATTCTGGCTCCAGTTGGTCTTTTTCACGTTCTTTTTACCGAACGTTCTGCAAATATGTTTCCGTTCACAGCTTTTTTATATCTGAAGAAATTTATGGACTGACTCCTAGGTCTGATTTCCATACTTCGTTGTTGACCAATTTTATCATATCTTTGAAGGTATACTAGAAATACATTCCTATCTAGTATTCTGTAAAGAGATGCATTGCCTTACCTCTGTTTTGATGTGTTCAGTTAAATACTTAATACCCGTTTATCTCCTAAAGGTGTATCAAATTATTTTGCCTCACTGAATTTTCTTATAGCATACAATTCCTTTGTTATGCCAGAATCATTGCTGTATTTGCCCATGATTAAATTGTCCCTCACTTTAAATTGCGGGTTATTCTCCAGAAATGTTTTAAAAACTTAACTCCAAAATCTTTAAAGGAGTTTAATTCACTCTCAATAAGTCCAAAGCAGATTTCGGCACTTTTATTTAACATGGATATTATTATATTTAATTTAGTTTGTATTGAAGTTTTAACACTATTTAAGAATACTATAGGGTTCAGTTTGTTAACCCCATAAAATTTTGAAAATTATTCTAATGGGACACTGTTTGGACCCCACGTCATAAATGCCTCAACATTAATATTTTTCATTCCATTCGCTAAATTGTCCACCTTACTGCCTATATCCTTTTTAAGATTTCCAAAATTATTCCTAAAAGTTTTAATCTAGTTTTACGATCTTCCTCGATTTTGTTCACATTTTGATCTAAATTTCTAAACTATTCATTTGCCTACTTCTGACGTGTTTGCTGATTCGCTTTTATTTGAACAATTTCTTATTTTTTCTTATTCATATTCTCTACAAGCTGTACCACCTTTTCTCTAATTTCAAATTTCATATATTCTGTGGTCTTATTTCTCTCTTCTAAGCCTGACATTATCTTGTCACCCATCTCTTTAAATTTTCTTTCATTTTTTACACTTTCTGCTTTCAACTCCTGAGTATTTTCGTGAAACTTCTCGCTCATTTCTTTGATTCACTTCTCAACCATTCTTTTTATGTTTTTCTCATATATTTATTTTATATTTTCACTCATTACGTGCATACTTTTCTTATTCTTTTCATGTTGTTTACTCATATTCTTGAAACCTCTTTCATTCTTTTCACTCATTTCCTGCACGTTCTTTGTCATTTTCTTCTTGCCTTTTTCATTCTTTTCACTAATTTCCTGCATGTTTTTATTTAAATTTAATAAAGGAGGCATAATTTCTTGTACCTGAGTTTCTTCTTTTTGTTCCTTCTTTACATGGGAATCCTTTTTTTTGGGTTTATTAAATAGACACTTCCTTGAGAACCAAGTTCTACTCCTTTAGCTGAAAGTCACTCACAAACTTTTATCATCCTATCAGCCACAGTGAAAACCAAGCAGATATACTTCACAGACAAAATTTCGACAAAATCTGACGAGACAAGAAACTCTAATTTTCAGATAGCATAACGAGCCTCTACGTTGGGACGCCAATTAAAGGTGCCGTGAGTTTGTATCTATATGCGCTCAAACGTTGGGAGACAATAAAAAGTGCTTTATAAAAAAATGATCTGTTGAGTTATTAACTGAAAATGCCCGTATTATCTTGTTGACTCAGATCTAATAAAACAACACAACTACAACTAACATTAAATTAACATGAAATGCAGCCTACTTAAGTAGAGAATGGGACCGATCCTGGTGCAGATCCTCCTTCTCGAGCTCCTCACAGCAGATCCTCCTTACGGGAATTTACATGTAAATTCCAATGAAGAAGGGTGGAAAGGAGGGATTTCCTCGTTGCTCTCTCCTTGCTCCTCTTCTTGCTCGGACACCCCCACATCAGCCATTTTGGTTACGTTACAGAGCCGTCGACTCAAATTACTTTACATCCGCCATCTTGCTGTTTTACTTATAAAAATATTACCACCGCGTTTGGGGCTCGCTGGATAGGTCCTGTGCGAGAATTACAGATCCGACAGAATATTTATCTAAGCGCTCTTCAAACGGAAACTTTTTAAAACTAATCTGCAGGAACGCGAATACTAACTACTACTTGCGCAACTCCAAACTTTTCTTTAGCGCCTTAAGATTTCCAAGAATTTTTAACAAGACCTTTTCCATGCTTTATTTATTTTCTTTTTTATTCATTTGTCTTATATCTACATTCATTTTAAATTATACCTTTACTGCAGCTCATACCTAAAAGAAAATCTAAAACCATTATTAAAACTTTTTATTACAGACAATTTTTTACCAATACAGTTTAAATTTTGCAAACCACATTTCTACATACATATTCATAATTTTTATTCTTAACGTAAAACTCCTCACATCGGCTTATACTTATTAATATCCATTTCTGAATAGAGCACTTTTTCCAAAGACCAACTGGACCCACGAGTTTTAAATTCCTCTGACTTTGTTCTCATGGTTTCACTTAAGAACACGTACATATTTTCCAGATTACTAGAAGATGTTATAACCATACTTTTTGTGTTAAAGAATTTCACATCGGTAGTCTCTTCTCCCATTTTTGTGTAGATACCGTAGAGTTTGCAGTTAACTTTTGTTGCTGTATGTTGTGTTATTTTTTCATTAATTAATCGAATAAGCAGCCTTTTCTGTTTCCAAAGAAACTCGGACACTCCATCCTCGACACTAACGTTCTTCATGCAATAGCTGGCGATACGGTTGTTAACCGCTGTGCTATCTATTTCTACATCTTTCCACTTCCCAATCGCATACTTTACACAAAATTCGTGGTTGCGTCAGACAAGACCCTTCAACAGCTGACGGAGCTAAACGTTTACGGCTTAATGACATACCGTGCTGTTTTTCTTGTGTCGCAGTAAGTTGTCCATTCTCATAAAAGCGACACCGCAAGAACCACAGTTTAAGTGCTTTGCAGCTGACGGATATATAAGCTTAAGCGTTTACGATGTTACACCACATTTGTTCTGGTGCCGTTTGAGAATATTTTTCCAGATATAGGAAGCACCACAATAGTTGCAATTAAAAATATTTTCGAACGGGAATTTTTTTCGACCAGCTTCCAAGAAGAACGAATCGTAACTAAAGCTTTACATGCAGCGCCATGGTTTATATACATTTTGGAAACAACCGAAAATTGACAAAGACACACGAATAGAGTACAAGCGCGGTCGCTAGACCAGTTAGCATTAATACCAAGTATTCCGTACCTTCGTAGGTTGCTCATTTTCTAGAACCAAATCTTCCGCATAGCGGTTGGTAGCGCGTAATTATTTCTAGAGCCGGTAAGTACTCGATACCACCCAAATAGAGAATTAGATGCTTGGTGACTGTGAACTTCTGCTTCCCTCGTAAAAACTTATATTTCGACCTGATCCCATTTCGGTAATTTCCAAACATTTTTCAAACGAAAATGATCTCAGAATTTTTAAACCTCCACGGGATCTTTAAGTCGTGATCAATTACACGTTCAAGATACAAATTAACATATTTTATAGTAACAGTGCGCTGTAAAATATATGCGTACCCTTGTCTGTGCGACTGCTATTCTTGTAGTTGGTTCAAAAAGTCAGTCGTCGTTTTTACTGCTAGACCGCTGGAATGCATCATTCTATACTTTCTTTATAAGTATAGCACATCGCGCACTTCTCTTGTTTGATAATTAAATTTTGCTTATGTAGGCTTTTACACTTTTCACATATCTAAACGTCTTATACGATCGATTAACCACTTTTGACTATTCTAACGGAAACCGCCATGCATTTCGCCGCACCGTTCTTTTTGAATCCAAACATGCAATTGGCTTCCACACACTAACAGCTAACGTATCTTTCCTACTATTCGTTAAATAAAAGCTACCGGCATTGCCATGCCCGTATGTGGGCATAAGCAGATGTTTGTGGATGTGCACTGGATTATGTGACCATATACATTAATCAGTCTAAGCTCTTTTATTTAGTCTAAAGAAATTGCTCCGTTTCTGAACTATTATTAATAATCACCTTTATAGGTTTTCACATTTTTACCATCTCCCAATGGCAGGTGGTACATGTAAACTTTAAAAAAATCTTTAGATTTCTCGGTCGTTCTCTATTTTTATTCCAAGAAGTTCCGGGCATCTATTATTTCTAAAAACTAATGATATTAAAATTGTTAAACCTCTGCAATATTAAGTAGGACTAACAGAATTGCACTTGAAATCAGAAAGCACAAAATTTTTTTTAGTAATACCCCAAATAAATTGTTTTAATTTTTGCAAGTCTTAGTAACCATAATCGTAACCACATTTTCAAAAGCCTCTTCCCCATATAAAAGTGCTCTATTTAGAAATAAATATTAATAAGTATAAACCGATGTGAGGAATTCTAGGTTAAGAATAAAAATTTCGGATGCGAGTTTGATAATTACAAAGACGTTATTGGGTCAGAGAATGCTAAAGAAGATTCTGCTGGCGGCCCTCGTTTCAACATGGCGAATATGGTCTAGCAAAAGAATGTTGGTATCCAGCGGTCAATGCTGTCAACGCTTTAATCTTTTCATCTTTATATCTAAACAAATTTGTCCGCCCTAGAAAGTAGTCTACATGAGCAAAATTTAATTATCAGACAAAAGAAGTGTACGATGTGCTCTACTTATAAGGAAAGTATGGAATGATGCATTGCAACGGTCCTAGCAGTAAAAAAGACTACTGAATTTTTCAACCAACAACAAGAATAGCAGCCGCACAAAGAAGAGGTGCGCATGTATTATACAACGCACTGCTACTATAAAATATGTTAGTTTGTAGCTTGAACGTATAATTCATCACGACTTAAAGGTCCCTCGGAGGTTTAAAAATTTTGAGATCATTGACGTTTGAAATACGTTTAGAAATTACCGGAATGCGATCGGATGGAAATATAAGTTAGACGGATGATTTATCGAGATTTTCCTATCTTTTACGAGAGAATCAAAAGTTAAGTCACTAAGCATCTAATTCTCTATTTAGGTAGTATCGAGAACTTGCCGGCTCTAGAAATAATTACTCGCTACCGACCGCTATTCGGAAGATTTGGTTTTAGAATATGAGCAACCTACAAAAGTACGGAATACTTGGTATTAATGCTTATTGGTTTAGTGACCGCCCTTGCGCACTCTTCGAGTGTCTTCGGCAATCTTCGGTTGTTTCCAAAATGTATATTAACCATGGCGCTACATGTAAAGCTTTAGTTATAATTTATACTCCGTGCAAGCTGGTCGAAGAGAAATGCCGTTCGAAAATATTTTTAATTGCAACTCTTGTGGTGCTTCGTATACCTGGAAAAATGCACTCAAACGGCACCACAACAAATGTCGTGGTGTAACATCGTCCAGGGTTAAGCCTATACATCCGTCAGCAGAAATGTACTTAAACTGTGGTTTTTGCGGTATCGCTTTTACGAGAATGGGCAACTTACTGCGACACAAGGAAAAACAACACGGTATGTCATTAAGCTGTAAATGTCCAGCTCTGCCAGCTGTTGAAGGGTCTTGTCCGAAACAATCACGAATTCTGTGTAAAGTATGCGATTTGGAAGTGGAAAAGTGTAGAAATGGTTAGCACAGAGTTTAACAACCGTATGGGTAGCTATCGCATAAAGAACGTAAGTGTCAGGGATGGAGTGTTCAAGTTTTGGAAGCTTTGGAAGCAGAAAGAGCGGATTATTCGATTAATCAATAAAAAAATAACACAACATACAGCAATAAAGGTTAATTGCGAACTCAACGGCATCTACACAAAAATGGGAAAAGAGACTACCCATGTGAAATCCTTTAACAAAAAAAAATGGTTATAACAGCTTCTAGTAGTCTGGAAAATATGTACGTGTTCTTTAGCGAAACCATGAGAACAAAATCAGAGGAATTTGAAACGCGTGGGTCCGGTTGGTCTTTGGAATAAGTGCTCTATTTAGAAATAAATATTAATAAGTGTAAGCCGATTTGAGGAGTTCTAGGTTAAGAATAAAAATTGTGAATATGTATTTAGGAGTGTGGTTTACAACATTTAAACTGTATTAGTAAAAATTGTCTGTAATAAAAAGTTTTAAGAATTGTTTTTAGATTTTCTTTTAGGTATGAGCTGCAGGAAATTTATAATTTAGAGGGTGTGTGAAAAGTTGTTTGTATTAAAAAGTTTTAAGGATGGGTTTGGATTTTCTTTTAGCTATGAGCTGCAGGTAAATAGAATAGAAAATAAATGAGGTATAAAAGAAGTTATGGTAAAAATTCTTAGAAATCTTAAGGCGCTAAGGAAAAGATTGGAATTGTCGCGCATGACGTAATTAGTATTCTCGTTCCTGCAGTTTAGTTATAAAAAAATTTTGGGTTGGAGAGCGTTTAGGTAAACACTCTGTCGGATCTGTAATTCTCGCACAGGACCTTTCCAGCGAGCCCCAAACGCGGTGCAAATATCTTTAAAAGTAAAAAAACAAGATGGCGGATGTGAAGTGATTTGAGTCGGCGGCGCTGTAACGTAATCAAAGAAGACGCGTGTGACGTAATCAAAATGGCTGATGTGGGGGTGTCGGGCAAGGAGGTTAGCAAGGAGGGAGCAAGGAGGAAATCACTTCCATCTACCCTTCTTTATGGGAATTTACATGTAGATTCTCCTAAGGTGGATCTGCTGTGAGGATCTCCATAAGGAGGATCTGCGTCAGGATCGGCCCCATCCTCTACTTACATACATGATTTCTATTTAAACATACAATAACTAATTACATAGTAATAGACATATTAGCAGACCCCACTGCTTAAGCCTTACAGTAACGTAATCGCACACTTCTTTAATAATCATCCTCTCACTCGTATAAATAAAAACTAGTTAAAAACTGTTTTCCCAATCATCAGACAATTGAATTTATATGAAATTTACCTATCTAAAAATTAATCAGCTGATTTCACGTGAAGCGTACTGGCCACCTAGAAGTAGCTCCCAGGGCGGCATACACTCTTTTAAGTATAATGAACATTAATAAATCAGTCATCTTTAATTCATGTAACAAATGTCAAACTTAACATTTTTTATTATTTTGACAACGATTCTAGGTCATGGATAGAAACATAAATATAGACAATTTAACAATTATGAGTGGTTTAATACAAAACAAACCACAACAAACATATAGGGTGTAATTATTATCAGTTGTTTCATTTACTTTTTAACTGTTCCCCCTTGCGGTATGGAGGTTTGGCAGGAGCTATTTTGTCAGTTGTGGTAAACACACAGGGTTAAATAAATTTAATTATACAAAAATGCTCATACCCCAGCAACCATCATGAAACATCACATATTTATTTCTTGTTTGCAATCTAGACCGATTGAATTTGAATTTGAAATATATTTTAATCAAATTAGTAGTGATAAACATTTCGCGTCTTTGTGAAAATGTGCATTACAATTTTGGTAGCTTACCTCGCTTGTTACAAAATCATTTGGAATAGAATAGAATGAAATCTGAAATATGCAAAGCAAAGCCGTTATTCCAGATTTTAGAGTAGATGAAATAGAATTGCTGAAAAATAAAAATTGTTCTTTATATAGAACTAATTAAGCATTTTTACCTGAGAAGTACGCAGTATATTTCCACGCATATTATAGGACTAATTGAATAATATTCTATTATTGCTATGCTAGAATAGATGTTTTGATATACTTCGATAAATCTATAAAACTGTAATTAATACGATTCGTATACTAATTACGGAAATACCTTAAAATAAAGATGTGATGTTCTATATGTTCCTTTAGCTTCTTGAAATATTCAAATTGGGTTTCGTACACATCTACTTTAGATATATCAAGTTCTTTAAAACGTTGCTTCAGCACTCGACAGTGCACAATCGTTTCTACACAGCAAAGAAGAAAAATTAAATCCAACGCTAATATTATTGGAGAAACTATTATTAAAGCCATTGCTTGTGAAAGATACGTTGTTGCATATAAAACAGAATGGGATTCCATTTTCCAAATTCCTAGAGGTAAACTTTTTCCAACCAACACAAATAATATCAACGCAAATGCAACAGTGTATGCTCCAGCGTAAAAGGCTCGTTGGAGTAATAAATGATAATTTATAAGGTAACTCAAATCCTTTGTAAGTGGTTCTGATCGTTGTCGGGTCATATTTGCTCTAATTATGATTGGAATTAAAGTCACCAACTTCTGATGGCTGAAGATCATTGCACCGATTTTCCCAATATGCTAAAAAATATTTATTAAAATGATTTGTACTATACCCTTTTTCGATTCAAAGTTATGATAAACTATCAAACACCTACAGTTGAGAGACGCGAATCGATCGCTTTTCGGGATTTGCGTCAGAGGGGTTCGGAGTTGGGGCGCGGGCTGTCGTGGTCCGGTTGAGAATTTTTGCGTACGCTGCATAGGCCAGTTATTATGGCGAAAGAGCCATAAATAAGGGAGAAATAAGGGTTTTCCCGGAAACGATTTATTTGCGGCGACGTATTCACTAACGTGTTAAAAAAGCTACGATCCCGCGAAATTTTCCGATCTCAAAAGCCGAACAAGCTATGCAACAAAGCGGACAACGGGTCGGTTAGTTTTGGTGCGAGAGAGAAGGAAATCGAGTTGGTTTCCAAAATTCGTTTCGGGTTTCGAACAAATCTCTAATATATACCAAAAACCACTGTGCGTATCCTAAAACCTAAATTACAAACGAATTGCAAACTGGTACTATAGTATTTTCTTAAAACATTTATTAAAATTTCTAAAATTAATTCGACAAACGTCAAACACGGATAACAAAAGCCGGCGTAAACGAACGAATGTGTACCTTCAAAATCTAGGAATATACATTTTTTTCAAATTTCTAAAATTTAAACTTACAAAATCTAACATGTTTTAATAGTACTGATAATTGATTATTGCAACTGTTGCAACTGTTGCTTTCTCTAACGGTTTCTTAAAGGACTTCCACTGCTCTCCCTTTGTAAAACTACTGTTCAAAAAAATTGGAAATTGAGGATATAAGACACATTCATAACAAATTACGCGTGTTTATTAATTTGGAAAACGGAAAATTATTTTAATTTCGTTTCTTTAAAATTATCTATATACTCATATGTGGCGACAACTACCAACCTCCATCATTAATAGGAAGATCACAGTTCGTTAAAGTATTTCCGTGTGTGTACATACTAGTGGCGGTGTTATTTACACTTCAACTATTAAAACAATTACATATATTCTTTTCAACAATTTATAACTATTTCAGAATTTATTAAACACAAGTATCTTGATACATTTGCAAATACAATACTTGCACGTGAATTAAACTAAGGCGATCAGCTGATTTAAATAACTTTGCAGACCAAAGTGTGTTCATAATCATGTCTTAAGTACTTAAACAACATTTAGTTAAGCTTTCTACAATTACTGCTTATTGCAATTGTTTATTTAACCAATGTAGATAATATTTATTGTACTTTTAAATCTACACTACGTATTTAACATTTACTGTAAATAATATGTAATTGGTATTTTTCCCATTGAAGAAACTTTCCTTTATATGGTATGTTTGTAAAATATTCATAAGTTACATTTCCATTATTTACATTGCATAGAGCTTTTTTTTCATATGAAGTTTACTAAGATGAAGTGATCTAGATACGCTAGACCACTCCACGTCGTTTTAA
Source organism: Platerodrilus igneus (assembly GCA_036346225.1). Taxonomy (NCBI): domain Eukaryota; kingdom Metazoa; phylum Arthropoda; class Insecta; order Coleoptera; family Lycidae; genus Platerodrilus; species Platerodrilus igneus. The sequence goes on along the minus strand of JARFIW010001110.1, from coordinate 1,070,620 downwards.
CGAAATTTACTGGAGCAGAGTGGTCTTGATTCGATGAATTCCCGCAAATTATTTTACCGCAGTCTACGTGGGCGAACTGATCTTAGTCCGGTCAGTTCCGCGAAGTGATTTCGACCAAGTCTACTTTGCAAAGTGATATTGATCCGATCGACACCCCGAAGTGGTTTCGACAAAGTCTACTAGGGCAAAGTGATCTTGATCCGATCAACTCTCGAAGTGGTTTCTACAAAGTTTACCAGGGCAAAGTGATCTTGATCCGATCGACTCGCAAAGTGGTTCCTACAAAATCTACTAGAGCGAAGTGATCTTGATTCGATCGACTCCCAGTTGCTGTTTCGACAAAGTCTACTAGGGCGAAGTGATCTTGATCCGATCGACTCCCCGAAGTAATTTTGACAAAGTCTACTAGAGCAAAGTGGTATTGATCCGATCGACTCCCCGAAGTGATTTCGACAAAGACTACTAGGGCGAAGCGATCTTGATCAGAACGACTCTCTGAAGTGATTTTGACAAAGTCTACTAAGGCGAAGTGCTCCTGATCCGATCGACTCCCTAAGTAATTTTGACAAAGACTACTAGGGCGAAGTGGTCTTGATCCGATCGACTCTCAAAAGTGATTTCGACAAAGACTGCTAGGGCAAAGTAGTCTTGATCCGATCGACTCCACGAAGTGATTTGGACAGTCTACTAAAGCGAAGTGCTCCTGATCCGTTCGACTCCTCGAAGTGATGTCGACAAAAACTATTAGTGCGAAATGATCTTGATCCGATCGACTCCCGGAAGTGATTTCAACACACTAATAGGGCGAAGTGAGCTTGATACTTTTCCCATTGGGTTTCAGTGGTTCGCAGTGGTTCGCAGTGGTTTCCGATGTTTTCCGATGGTTTCGATGGTTCCCATCATAGAGGGCGTGGCGCAAAAAGAGGTGGACCCATAGAGAGCAGTGCCTAAAGAGGGCAAAGCGCAAAGAAGGCTATGGCAAAGGGGGTGGTGGCGAAGAGGGCTTTGGCGAAAAGGGCGGGAGCGAGGAAAGCGGGGCGCGAGAAGGGCGGGGCGCGAGGAGGGTGAGGCGTGATAAAAGCAAAACCGGAGGAGAGAGGAGCCCGAGAAGGGCGGGCCGCGAGGAGGGCGGGCCGCAAAGGGGGAGCATGACGAGGGAGGGGCGTGTGCAGGGCGAGGCCTGAAAGGACGGGGCGCGATGAGGGTAGTACGCGAAGAGGGCGGGGCGCCCAAAGTAGTCCCGTTAGGACTACAAACCGCTTCCAGTCTAATAACTATAAATCTTGATAGAATGACCTTTTATTAAAGTTGAGAGGTACGAGTGGTTCGCTAATCGCGTATCTCCTCCGAGGGCGTACGTAGTGAAGGTTCGGGAATATGGAGGTCTGTTGATGAACGTCGGCGTACGTTGCGTAGGCGGGTTTTGGTGCCGTCGGAGGGAATATTTTGGGAGAAAATCGGGTTTTTCTGAGAAATTTCATTTTCGTGCTACAAGTCGGTATACGTGTGGAAAAATTTAAGTTTTACTTAATTTTTTCGAAGTAGGGACCCGAGCACGCGGTGAGACAAGTTCGTTCTGAGATCAAATGTCCTTGGTTCGAGAGAAAAGGACGATCCGCTTGGTTATCAAAACTGATATACAATAAGTAAGAATTATGTATTTTACGTCACAACACACTATTTATGTTCTAAAATCGGATTTCTTAACCGCTCCTTAATAGGTATTATACTTTTTTCAAAAAATTTCATTTAAAATTGCGCAATTAATTTGGGAAATGTCAAAGACCGGTTGGAAAGTCGGCGTAGACACACGACAAGTTACCATCAAAATTTTAGGTAACACGAATATATTATGTACTTTTAAATTGGACCGAAATAAAATATCCAATATATATTTTTAAGCTTTAAAATCGATTACACACTTAAAGACGTATCAATTTTTAATATAAAAGATCTAAATTTAAAGAAAAGTTATAAAATGTATTCGCCGTAAATTACCGAGCTCGCCCGATTTGTTACCATTATTCCTGTTATTAAAATAATGATTTAAACAGCACATATACCACTTACGACGTTTTCAAGTTTGTCAAGCGCCATAGCGCTGGGCTAAGAAGTCCAGCTACCATTCGGATAGTTGAAGGTTCGATGCTATCGTGGCTTTTTTTAATTTATTTATTATTTTTAACAACCTGTAACGCCATCTATTCATCGGAAATGGTGCTAAACAGAATTGTTCCAGAACGTTTAATAAAAATATCGCGTGTGCGTAGATTTCAGTGTCGATATCATTTGTTAAAAATTCGCCAGATACAATATGTACGTCAAAAACACAGGTAAAAATATCAAATTTTACCAATAATTATATTGGAGTAACGATGGTATATTTGTTTTAGGTCGCCTAAAATCTATTTCGTTTAATTTCGACATTAATAATACTCCCGAGAATAGCCACGGACGGGGTACGGTAAATATACTTACAACATCTGGAGGTTTTGATGAAGTAGAAAATCTACAATTTATTGTTTTTATTTCAAATTTTTCTGCTGACAAAAGGTTTAAAACGTTTTTGAAGGTTTAAGTTACATATATCTGTTACTATAACGCTAAATAAGGTTTTTCTAGAAATTTATAATTCCATATGCTACAACGATGGTAATCAGAGATTTCCAATAACAATACTTTAATACGATTGGAATTGTGTGTTTGCGAGAATTATCTTGCAGAGCTTTCATTAAAGAACAAGTATTTTATAAACAAACCTACGCAAGGGACAACACCTGTAGATGATATCATACGTTAGTATATTTTCTTAAAAGTTGTTTATGTTACTAATTTATGATTTTCAGGAGGTCGTAGTGAAAAACCACGTGTTTCAAAGCACTTTACATTACGTGGTACCAATAGATGGTATTCCAACCTGTTACAGCATAATACATTTCTTATTTTAACATTACCTTTCCTCCTTTATGCTTAGAACTGTATTTTTTAGGATTAAAAGCACACAATTTTTATTTATTTTGGTCACTGCTTATGTACAACTTATGCTAAACTGTCAAACGTTTAATAATCTGTCTCGTTTTACTTATATAAATATTTACTTATATAAATATTGTCCTTTTTAGCCTTTTTAAATCGACTTCATTATTCCGTTGTTATGAATTTTATATGTTACATTCCAATTTATTACAATAAACACATTTATTGCTTCACATCCAATTTAATAAGTTTACACTCATAACAGTTACGAAAGGTACTGTATAACTTGGAATTGATGTTTTATCCCTATTTGTGTTTATCGAAGCTTTTTAATTACAACATTCTAAATGTTCGTTTAAAATAGGTGTAGCAGTTAGAATTAGCTTCGTTTTATAACAATTAATAACCTTTATATTTACTTAAAGTTTGTTTATATTTGCTGAGAAATAACTTTGAGGTTAGGTTGATTACATACGCTTACAACAGAATACACATGCAGAGGTTTATATAACATAGAATATATGCTATATACAGAAAGCTTGCGTAATATTATATCTGATTAAAATAATATCCGCTTTAAAAGAATACATATACTCAATAATATTGATATGGCTTGATCGTTATTTATTTAACCGAGTTTTGTCATAATTGTGCAGCGAAAAAAAAATTATAAATTGCTATTAACAACTTATATCGAGTTGACTGTCAAAATTGTTCTTGAACCAATGCAAAAGATATAATATATACGTGGAGAATAACTAATCAACTAAAAACATATCTTCAGTATCGTTTACGCGTATGTATTATTATATTTTTAAACAATGTAACTTTGTTAAGGAACATTTATTCCCAATATGTCAACATTAGACTTAATCACAACGGCAAAGTTGGTTGCATGCACTACAGGCGGAAAGTTATGCATAACACATGCTCAACTATGACATTTGCTACATTGACATTTTAGAAATTTTTTAATTAGGATTTTATTCGCCGAGAACGATCGAATTTTAACATTTATTTGTTATGAAAATAATATTTTGGACAATACATACAATGGCTAACTTATGCTTTTGGTGTTATACCTTTATTAGAATTCTAAAAATAAACAGTCTTTCTTTTGATACGGTATATTTTTTCAAGAAAACATTAAAATAGTGATTAATTCAGAAAACGCTCTATTTCGTATATGCCGTATACTTATGCAAGTATACGGCCAACTAGATTCCGATAAACGTCACCAGCATGTCTCTGACTTAACAGTTACATCTGCCATTTGTAACATAAGTGGTTCGGTGCTTAGGAAAATTAATTTTTTTTCTTTTTTTTTGGTGTTGACTTTTTAAAAGGCCAATACCATTCATTATACACAAACAAAAACACAAACAAAAACACAAACAAAAACACAAACAAAAACACAAACAAAAACACAAACAAAAACACAAACAAAAACACAAACAAAAACACAAACAAAAACACAAACAAAAACACAAACTAAAGCACAAACAAAAACACAAACAAAAACACAAACAAAAACACAAACAAAAACACTAACAAAAACACTAACAAAAAACAAACAAAAACACAAACAAAAACACAAACAAAAACACAAACAAAAACACAAACAAAAACACAAACAAAAACACAAACAAAAACACAAACAAAAACACAAACAAAAACACAAACAAAAACACAAACAACAACACAAACAACATTTATAAGCACTTTATTTAACATTATTCATATAAAAACCTAATCCGTTTTTCACATGCTTCGATGATTTCTAATATTTTTCAATTATAAATTGCATATACTTAAACAACCATTTTCAATGCTTTATCTTTTTTTTTAATTGTCCAAACTGTAGTAAAATATTCGGTAATGATCATTTTAAATTATCCGATTCAAAAACCCGAGTGCGACGTGAAGCAAAGCCAACAACGAGTCGATTAGCGTTAGTGTGAGACAAAATGACAATACGGTTGGTTTGCAAAATTCGTATACGATCCCCAAAAAATTTATAATATATGTCAAAAGTCGATGCTTATATCCTATAACCTGAATTATTTACCGTTTCCACACAAGCACTGCCGTTTCTTTAAAAACTTTTATTGAAATTATTACGATTAATTCTACAAACGTCACAAACAGTTACGGAGACTGGCGTAAAATAACGATTAACTACCATCTAAATCTCTGAAGATATACTTATTTTACAAATTTCTAAAATTAAAGTTTACAAAAACATGTCATATTTCTTAATAGTAGTTATAATTAATTTTAATTATAAAAAACTATCACACATTATTATACGCGGTCTATTTAAAAAAAAAAACCTACTGATGTGGCGTTTCGAATTCAAACATACAACAACCTATATTCCTCTAAACGTCAATCGCCGTGACGTATCGTTAAGATATACGCTTACGACTCTCATAGTCCTGGGTTCCATGCTCAATTCCATTACTTTATTTAAATTTTTTATCAAATATTTAACAACTAAAAGAATCTAAAATACGCAAGAATATCCAAACGCAATTTATATACGCTCTGATAAATCTAAATAACAACACCCGGGTTAATGATTTTAGGTATTAGACCTTTTTTTAACATTGCTGATTTTACGCGATTTAATCTTAAATGAAAAAAGAACTAAACTCCCTGCGTTCGTTTGATATTTGTTTTTATTTCAATACATTTCATTACATTCGCTTTAATTATACCGTCAAGAATATAAAATAATCATTAAAACAACGGATACGCATTTCCAAATTAAGGATTCACAATGACAAATTAAAATATATTGCTTTTTCCATTATAATGCCCAATATTTAAAAATAAATTTGAAGATGACATTTTGATTGGTTACTTCAATTTAAACTGGCGATAGCTAGCGTACATACACGATACATTACTATTTACAACGATCCTAATGATGTTGCTATTACGATACCGGCTACAGCGCACAAAGAACAAAATTCCTTACTCTGATAAATTTATTGTGTTAAACATTTCAAAATAATATACGTGTCTCCGATTTTACATTTTCCAACTTATTCAACGGAATCTACCAGCGCAAAGTGGTCTTGCTCGAATCCACTCTTCAAACTCTTCTTTTGCAAAATCAACTACGACGAAGTGATCTTGATCCGATCGACTCCTCAAAGTGATTTCGACGAAGTCTACTAGGGCGAAGTCGCCTTGGCCCGATCGACTTCCCCGAAGTGATTTCGACAAACTCTACTAGATCAAAGTGATCTTAATCCGATCGACTCCCCGGAGTGATTTTGACATAGTCTTCTAGGACAAAGTGATCTAGATCCGATCGACTCCACGAAGTGATTCCGACAAAGTGTACTAGGGTAATACAATTAATTCCCGGAGTGATTTCAACAAAGTCTACTAGGGCGAAGTGATCTTGATCCGATCTGCTCCACGGAGTGATTTCGATAAAGTCTACTAGGGTGAAGTGATCTTGATCTGATCGACTTCCCGGAGTGATTTTTGACAGTCTACTAGGTCAGTGATCCTGATCCGATCGACTCCACGGAGTGATTTCGATAAAGACTACTAGGGCGAAGTGATCTTGATCCAATGGACTCCCAGAAGTAATTTTCACAAACTCTACTAGGGCAAAGTGATTTCGATCCGATCGATTCCTCATAGCGATTTCTACAAACCCTACCAGGGCGAAATGATGTTCATCCGATCAACTGCTCAGAGTCGTTTTGACAAAGTCTACTGGGTCGAAGTGGTTTTGATCCGATCAAAGTTCCGAATTGGTTTTGACGAAGTCTGCTAAGGCGAGGTGATCTTGATCCAGTCGACTCCCAGAAGTGATTTCGATAAAGTCTACTAGGGCAAAATGATCTTGATTGCATCCACTCCACCTAAGTGATTTCGACAAAGCCTACTAGAGCAAACTGACCTTGATCCGATCGACTCACCCTAAGTGATTTCGACAAAGTTCGCTACGTCGAAGTGATCTTGGTCCGATCGACTCCCCCTAAGTGATTTCGGCAGTCTACTAGGGCGAAGTGATCTTGATTCGATCGACTTCCCAAACAGATTTCTACAAACTCTACTAGGGTGAAGTGATCTTGAACCTATCGACTCCCCCACAGAGATTTCCACAAACTCTATTAGAACGAAGTGATCTTGATCCGATCAACTGCTTGAAGTCGTTTCAACAAAGTCTACTAGACCGAAGAGGCCTTGATCCAATCGAGGATCCAAATTGGTTTTGACGAAGTCTACTCCGGCGAGGTGATTTTAATCCAATGGACCCCCCAAAGTGATTTCGATAAAGTCTACTAGGGCGGGGTAATCTTGATCCGACCGACTCCCTGAAATGACTTCGAACAAAGTCTACTAAAGCGAAGTCATCCTGATATGCTCAAGGTCGTTTTAATAAATTCTGCTAAAGTAAAGTGAAGACGACGCGTAGAGAGGGCGAGGCGTAGAGAGGGTGGGGTGCAGAGGTGGGGTGTAGAGAGGGCGGGCCGTAGAGATGTGGGATAAAAATAGGGTGGGTGAAAAGGGGGCCGTGCAAAAATAGGGCAGGGCGAAAAGAAGGAGGACCAAAAAGATGGCCAACCGAAAAAAAGCGGGGAGAAAAGAGGGCGGCACTAAAAAAGGACAGGGCAAAAAGAGGGCGGGCAAAAAGTAGGCGGTCGAGGGAGGGGCGGAGTAAAAAGAGTGCGGGACAAAGAGAGTGCGGGACGAAGAGGGCGGAGTAAATAGAGTGCGGAGCGAAGAGATTGCGGGCGAAGAGATGGCGGTGTGAAGAGAGGGCGGGGTGAAGAGAGGGTGGGGCGAAAAGAGGGTGGGACGAAGAGTGGGCGGAACAAAGAGATGGCGGGCGAGGAGATGATGGGACGAAAAGAGGGTGGGACGAAAAGAGGGCGGGACAAAAAGTGTGCGGGACGAAGAGGGGACTGGGTGAAGAGATGGCGGGGCGAAGAGTGTGCAGCACGAAGAGCGGGCGGGGCAAAAAACGGTCTGGGCGAAACAAGGGCGGGGCGGAGAGAGTGCGGGACGAAGGGAGTGCGAGGCGAATAGAGGGCGGGGCGAAAAGAGAGCGTGGGAGGGAAGGGCAATGAGCGGGTGGGGCAAAGACAGGGCGCGACGAAGACAGTGAGGTGCGAAGAGAGGGTGAACGTCGCCATGAACAGACGTGCAAACGATGTAGACCGTAATTTAACTAATTTTATTATTTAAGTTTTTTAAAATAAGTTTAGTTATGAAGTTCTAATCACAAACACCGGTGTTAAGTGCTAAATTAATTTTCCAGTTAAATCAGACAGAATTTTAGGTGATTTTCTGGGTACCATAGTTGTCCAAATTACACAAGGACGTTTCCGCATACTGCAATATATTCTAAATAGGAAAAGTTTAGGTTCCACTTTAAACTATCAATAACCTTCGTATTAGCTGCCACACTCACAATTATTTATAACAATGATTGTTTACAAGGAACTAACACCAAGCGCATTCCAGTGAATGTCGTGATGTAGTATGAATAACATGTAAACTTGAACTTGACCTAGTGTAAGTGACACAGTTATATTTCTTAGTAATTGCGTAGAGATTAAGGCCGTCATATTGAACATTCTGTTTTATTATTACTAATTGGTTGTTGTTTCCATTTATTATGGCATAGTTGTTTCCGCATACCACAACATATTCTAAACAGGAAAAGTTTACGTTCTATTTTAAACCCGGTAATGTTCTGATTCTCTATTGATTACTTTCGTATTAGCTGTCACGATCACAATTATTTATAACAATCAACAAGGAATTAACACCAAGCGCATTCCATTGAACGTCATGATGTTATGAATAATATGTAAAGTTACTTGAACTTGAACTAGTGTAAGTGATTATTATTAATATACCATAACATTCTTCAAAAAGATGACCTTCTAGTGGAAGTATTATTGTATTACTACAACATTTTAAACGAGCAGCACATTAGATTTTAGTATAACGCTTTTACTGCATATTACGAACTTTTGTCATTTCATTTGTTTTTTAATTAAATTTAAATAACTTAATGATAGGTAATATCACATCAGACAGCTAGAGTACAAAATGCCTACCCAACATTCCCCCAAGGTTTCCCTTGTGGGTAAAACAACACCAGATCTTGACTTAAACTCACATCCTTCACTACATACCACCTCGGCATCACCAATGCAGCTTGACCCTGCTTTTCAAAGTCAAATAAGCGCCGTACTAACACTCTCTGCCCATCTACCAACGACCAAAATACCACAGAACAAAAGATTGAGAGGAATCCCCATCTACAACAACCCGGAAGATATGAATTAGTCTATCCTAGAGCACCTAGGGAACCTAGGGACGGACCTTCTTAACTTTATTGACCATGAACTAGACCCAAGTAACCGTCTGCGAGAAGGAGCCCATAAAACTCTTAGAGATAAAATAATAAAATCAATATATCTACAAGCCGAATTAACTGGCGAACATAAATTCATAAAACAACAAAGCAACACATTACAATTAAATAAACAAATGACCTGTTACCTACCTAGCACTGGCAAACCTTCTAAAAAGGTACTACACCCAGTGCTAATCGAGGAAGTTGGTCGACGGAAACCAATCCGTTTCCAATTAAACATTAACGAATAATTTTGCCTGGCATGGAGAAAGTAATTCGAGCATAGGGGATCCAAATCAATATATAAATTGTTGGTTATTTTGCAAAAAGACAAGCCCGTGACCGGTTTCACTGTTCTTGCAGATCATCAGACGGACGCATATCTTTTTGCAAAACAACCAACTAGGTTCTAAAATAATACACAAATTAAAGTGTATCTATAGTGCAAATATTCCTCATGCGCTCTCTATACTCGAGAATAAGCAACTAACTATCGAAGACTGTTTCCAGTCTCCGACGTGATAGTGTAGATGGCATTGCCAGACAAAATTTAAACAGCTAGTCAAAAGACAAGTTGAAAATTAAATAAACAAATGACCTGTTACCTACCTAGCTTAGTTGGTTGTTTTGCAAAAAGATGTGCGTCCGTCTGATGATCTGCAAGAACAGTGAAACCGGTCACGGGCTTGTCTTTTTGCAAAATAACCAACAATTTATATATTGATTTCGATCCCCTATGCTCGAATTACTTTCTCCGTGCCAGGCAAAATTATTCGTTAACACATTACAAGACAAGATAATAGAAACTAAAGTAGAAAACAGCCATCTGAAACAACAATCAATGCTTAATCCAACCATTTCTTCAAACACGTACGCAAACGTGACGGCAATACCAACACAGACATACGCCAGTGCTGTAGCACAAAAACCGAAAGCTCCAAAACAAGACGCAATTTCAAAAGCGATCTCGAACCAAAATACAACGGTGATCATAACGTCAAAACGTGGTGAAACACCTAGACAAATTCAACAAATTTTTTCAAAAACAGTAAATCCTCTGAAAGACAAAATTAAAAACATCCGAACAACCAACAAAGCAGTAATTATAGATACTGATAACGAAACCGAGGCAAACAAAATTTTACAGTATGCAACCCAAAAACAAACCCTAAATTGCGAAAAACCACGCAAGAAAAACCCTTAGTTATTATATACGACATACGAACGTACCTGAAAGATCAAGACGTCACAGATTTAATTTATACTCAAAACCTTGAACACCTAATTAACAGAGAGGATTTTAATAGAAACTTTCAACTTAGTTTCAAAACAGGACCGAAAATCAAACCGACTCAACATCATGTTGCGACGGTAGGTGGCAAAGTGAGGAATATATTAATAAATCTAGGGAAACTCTATATCGAATATCGCTGTGTTACAGTGAAAGACTTTTTAGTACTACCCAAATGCCTACGATGTCTCGATCTAGGACACGTCACGAAACATTGCACACACACCACCGGTACATGTGGACACTATGGGGAAAAAGACTCTAAGTGCAAAAGGGCAGACGGCTCCAAGCACGGACCACACTCAGTTTGCATACCATGCTTAAAACGTAACAAAAAGTGCGCTTCTAACCCTAAAGATTGCCCAACACACAAAATGTTAATGGACAGACTCATACAAAAAAACCGACTATGGACAGTAAACCTAACCAAACTAAACACAAACAACCCTCACAAATTCAAAGGCACAAAGCAAGGGCAATCACGTATCGACAACATCTTCAACAAACAATACAAGAGAACATGCTCACAGACAAAATAGTAACCCACCCACAAACGGAATACGAACCTACACTCACACAAACACAAGCCACAACCAGAATGCAGCTTAAATACCTATTACCCCTAATGGACGACGGAAAGATCAGAATTGGTCAAATAAATGTCACGCACTGTGCAACTGCAATGAAAGAGTTTAGACAACTAGCTGAAACCTTACGATTACATGCACTTTTTATACAGAAACCTTATCTGGTGCATGGGAAGATTCTAAGCATGCTAGTCAGGGCAAGACAAATACATACAGGTAGAAACCCACAAACGGCAGTGGTCATTTTTGATCCTACATTGACAATCACGACAATCCAACGATACAGCGGAGAACACTGCACATGTCTGGAAGTCTCAAACGGTCGGATTGGAAAGTGGATCTTGGTAACAAGCTACTTCCAGTACAGACTGGATCACCAGCCGTACATAAACAACATACACAACATATTACACACTTACAATAACAAACCAATAGTTATTATGGCAGACGTAAATGGAAAATCTCCGATGTGGCACAGTTCCCTCACGGACGAACGCGGAGGACAAGTCGAAAACTTGATTAACGAACTACAACTCGAAGTAATCAATCTTCTTAATAACCGATCCACATACAACACCCATGCAGGAACAAACATAGACGTTACACTGACAAATGCGCTGGCGTACAACTACATACAAGACTGGCAGGTATTAGAATACCAAACCGTTAGTGACCACAACCTAATCACGTTCAACATTGACATGACAACCAGACCATTTGACACACCACAAAACGTCACCAATGTACAACGATACAAAATACGAAATGCAAATTGGAACAAACTGAGGGACACATTTGTACCCCCACAAGATATAAGATCAGACGAAAACGTTCACGAGTATACAAAACTACTCACCAACACAATTAGACGCACAATGGAGCAAGTGCTCCCAAAACAACGGAAAACACGACACAAAGACAAGTCAATGGACAAGACCCTTACAAAACCTAAAAAAGGAAACACAGCGAGCGAGAAAAAAGCTACCAAAACTCTCTAACACCGGCCGAGAGAGCATACCACCTAACAAATTATCGACAATTAAAAGACATATACCGAAAAGAACTGACTGACATGAAAAAGAGGTCATGGGAATTATTCGTGGAAAGACACTTACAAACTGACGCCTGTGGAATACCCTATAAAATCTCTCAGGGTACAATCAAACCACCGATGGCTTATTCAACCTTAATAAAACAAGACGACACATACACAAAAGACTGGGGTGAAACTGCGACACTGCTATTACAAACATTTTTGCCAGATGACAACGTTCAAGACGACACTAACGAACAAGGACTCAGACGACAAGTAGCAATCGACAGAAACCACATAGGTAACCGACCATGGAACAGACAAGACGACAACTTACATCGTTTCACAGAAGACGAAGTGAGATACGCACTATGCCAATCGAAGAGCAGGAAAGCACCCGGACCGGACGGAATTCTTGCGGAGATTGGCATAGCGCTACAAGGTAAGTTAACACCGACGCTAACAGCACTGTATAATGAATGCATACGACAAGCTGTTTTTCCGAACATCTGGAAACAGGCGAATGTCGCGATTATCCCTAAAGGAAAAAGTAAAGACCCCAAACAACCAGGCTCATACAGACCCATAAGCCTTTTGAACACGCTAGGAACAACGTATGAAAAACTATTATGTAAACGAATGCAGGACCACAGACAAATCACAGGTGTACATCCAAGACAATACGGCTTTACAGATAACAAATCAACCGAGGACGCCATAAACCAAGCAATACAAACCATCAAGCAATCATACAAAAAATACGTCCTATTAATATTAGTGGACATAGAAGGCACATTTAATAACCTTTGGGGGCCTTCACTTTTTACAAGATTTACGACCATAAACTGTCCATCACAACTATACCACTCTTTCAGGAGCTACTGCAGGGACAGGTATGTAACCCTACAAGGCACGAAGAGCATTACCAAACATATAAATAAAGGTTGCCCGCAGGGGTCCATATGTGGGCCCTTACTTTGGAATATTGTAATGGATGAACTCCTGGAAAAGCTGGACACCGTTGACGAAGTATTGTCGACGATTGCATACGCCAACGACATCTTGCTGGTGGTTGAAGGCAATTCCAGAAGGAAAATCGAACATAAAGCTAGCATCGCCCTTACCCATACACAAAGTTGGTGCAAAACCAACAAAATGACCATAACACCACAAAAAACTACGTACCTTGTGATGAAGAAAACCCTGGCAAGGGACCCCACCATCAAACTAGATGGTGTAAATATAAGTAGAACACAAAACACAAAATATCTGGGCTTAACATTAGACGAAAAACAGAATTACTCTGCACATATAAACAATGTCTGTGCAAGTGCAACTTCTGCAATTCAGAACATTGCAACGCTGTCCCAAAGGACCTATAAGATACCACTTAATTGCGTAAGGCTATATCTCAACAGTGTGCTCGGTGCTATGATATCATACGCCGCAAGCGCGTGGAGACATCGCCTTAACACAATCAAACCTAGACAAAAAATTAACAGTACACAACGAATTGTTTTACTGCAACTGACGGGGGCTTATGGGACTACCGCACATGATGCACTTCATGTACTGGTGGGAACTATGCCCTTGGACCTAGTAGTGAAACAGCGAGCTGCAATGTACAATCTTACACACAATGACAACCAACAACTACAACGCATCTTAAACACAAACCAACTGCCCACGACAAAGACGGAAATTAAAATTACATACTTGCAGAATGGCAGACAAGATGGGATCAAAGCACAACCTGTAGAAGTGTATACGCAATGATCTCAAATATTAAAGACCGCCTAAAAGCCAAATACCTGCTGCTCAGTCGGGGATTTCTTCATTACCTAACTGGCCACGGACCCTATCCAACATACAGAGAACGCATGAACTTAGTTGACAACAACATATGCACGTGCGAAGAAATAAGAACACCGAAACATATAGTATTCGAGTGTAATGACTTACAACCGTACCTCTACGAACATAGACAAACATTATTAAACAAGACCCTACACCAGATGATTTGGAACGAAAATCTCTTTACACACTTAAATGCACTCACACAAAAAACCACGGCACTCATCCACCAACGTTATCTTGACGGATAAAAGACACAAACAAAACTACCCGGACAGAGACATAAAAGTAACACCTCTCCTTGGACCGAGGCTCTGCCCCGGAGACCGGAGACCGATCTCCTGGAATTCCAAGAGCTCTGATCTTGACGACCAGAAGCAACAAGATCAAACCATTAACCCGACTTTGAAACGACCCAACCCTCTAATATGTAGAATTTTCATGCTTCTACATATTAGCAACCCTGCCTCACAAATAATAACCAAGAGTAATAGTATAAGTTAATTTTAAGTAGTAGAATAGGGAATTTCTTTTCTTTTTAACAAACGCTAAATTTTAAGAACTTACACATACCTGAGGCAAACAATACAGCAAACAAATCCTTTTCTCTGAAAGAACCTAATTTTTTATTTATGTAATAGTATAAGTTCAAACATGTACAAAATTATACTAATTCAATCCAACCTTTTAGTAACCTGGGCAAACATAAACACAAATTCACATTTCAAACACACTTCACACTCACACACACACACACACACACACACATACACACACACACACACATACGCACACAAACACACAAAACACCTCTTATGCACTGTGCAAACACAAAACACCATTCACACACTTACATTGCCTTTTCAACATCAGGATTTCCGACTGCCGATGGTCCAGACTGATAAGGCAACATCCAACGAGCGTTCCTCTTTGAAGATTGGGATATCCGGCTTCCGATGGTCCTGGTCCTAAAGAAGGAACGTAACACGGATACCAACATCACACACAACACACATACACACAACTCTCTCTCTCTCTCTCTCTCTCTCTCTCTCTCATACACACACACACCTAAACACACACACACACACCTAGAGGGGGAACGTAACACGGACCAACATCACACACAACACACATACACACAACCATCTCACCCCA
Organism: Platerodrilus igneus; assembly: GCA_036346225.1. Lineage (NCBI taxonomy): Eukaryota > Metazoa > Arthropoda > Insecta > Coleoptera > Lycidae > Platerodrilus > Platerodrilus igneus. The sequence continues at coordinate 1,055,321 of JARFIW010001110.1, read as the reverse complement.
CACACACATAACACATGATGATTACTTTCTGTGGGGAAGCCAGGTCTGCTTAAATTTCAGGTAGCAGACTACTGAAACGTTGGAACAAATAACTACATAAATAAATATGTAGTAAAGTAAGCAAAGAAAATCGACCACACCGAATACCGCAATAAAACAAGGGTGGGGTGAAGAGAGCGCGGGGCGAAGAGAGCGCGGGGCGAAAACAGGGCGGGGCAAATACAGGGCGGGACGAAAACAGGGCGGGTTGAAGACAGGGCTGGGCGAAGAGAGTGTGGGGCAAAGAGCATTTATTAAAGATTGGATAATTAATTCGAGAAACGTCAAAAACAGCTAACGATGGCCGGCGTAAACGTATGAATGTGTACCTTCAAAATCTCTAATAACACACTTTTTCAAATTTTTCAAATATAACATTATAAATTACCTAAAATATCTTAAAAGTACCGATAATTGGTTATTATTATACAAAACCATCGCTTTTTAATATACACGGGCTATTTATTTCATAAGTAATTTATTATTAACTTTGGCGTTTCTTTACGATCACAGCCGATGGATTACAATAAAGCGTAAAAAAAGAACGATCGAGTTGGTTTTTACATTTGGTATACAATCTCTAACAAATTTCTAATCTAATATGTACTAAAAACCACTACTTCCATCATATATTCTAAATTATTGACCGTTTGCGTGCAGGTACTATAGTTTTCTTAAAAATTTTTATTGCAATTTGTGTAATTTATTCGTGAAATGTTAAAAGCTGGTTACAAACACCGGTGTACAAGCACGGGTAGGTATTATCTAAATCTCTGTTGACACAATTATTTTACACATTTAAAATTAAATCATAAAAATTATGTAATATTTCTTTATAGCATTGATTATAAAAAAATATCTGATATCATTATGCACGGTCTATTTTTAACAAATATCTTTTGGAATATAAACATACAACAAATCATATTCTTATGAGCATCAGTCCCGGTGATGCAACGTTAATATATACGCTTATAACTCTCATGGCCCCGGGTTCGACGCCCAATTACAACGATTTTTTTTGTATTTTTTAATCTAATATTTAACAATAAATTGGATCTAACATACGCAAAAATGTTCAAACACAATTTATATAAGCTCTGATAAATCAAAAAAAAAGCAAAACACGGAGTTTTCGATTTTAAGTATAAAACTTTTTCTAAACATTACTTATTATACGCGATTTATTCTTAAATGAAAAAATATTACACTCCCTGCATTCGTTTGGTATTTATTTATTTATTTAAATCCATTTCTTTACTTGGACAATTTTTGCATGCGTTGCATAGACCGTACACATTTTCAACTTAAGTATTCATAATCACAAATACAAATACCTTTTTGTTTAGCCATTAACAGCCTTTACAAAGGGAAAAGCTAAACGTAAGGGCCCCTTTGGTTTAGAAACACCGGAATATTTAAATCAGTTTCAAATTTAGCTGTAACATACTATTCAGGGTATTGTTTACATTTCATCTTATACTTTATACAACGTCTACTTAAAGCACTTCTATAACTTTCTACTTTTAAAACAACCTCAAACATCAATAATATAAGATACTACTGTTTATTAATTTTGAAAAAAGAAAATTTATTACAACACGTATTATCATATGCAAGTATCTTAATATATCTCCAGTGCATTCATTGTACATGAACTAAAGTAAAGCGATCACCTGATTTCGATAACTTTGCAGATCAGGGTGCAAGCAAAACATGACTTCAGATGTTATACAGAGTTGATCTAGCCTTTTGCAATTCTGCTTACCATAGTCGTTTATTTAACCAATGTAAATGATATATTTGGTGTTTTTATATCTGCATTACTAATTTCACACTTACTTTGAACAAGAATACGTAACTGATATTCTTCACTTTGCTAAAAAAAAACCTTCAAATACTATGTTTGTAAAATACGAATAGGCTTTACTTCATTTATTTACATTGCTTATAACTTTTGTTTTTCACTTAATTACGCACACAGCTGTTCTAAAACTTTACCGGTTTTCCTACGGAAATAATTTTTGTTATGCATTTTTCTGAAATGTTCTACTACATTTTAAATTGCTCTACTACATTCTAAATTGTTACACCACAGTATAAATTATTGTAAATTGTTGTAAATTTTTGTAAATTGTTGTAAATTGTTGTAAATTGCTGTAAATCATTCTAAATCGTACTAAATCATTCTAAATCGTTCTAAACCACTCTAAATCGTTCGAAATCGATCTAAATCGTTCTAAATCGTTGTAAATCGTTCTAAATCGTTCTAAATCGTTCTAAATCGTTCTAAATCGTTCTAAATCGTTCTAAATCGTTCTAAATCGTTCTAAATCGTTCTAAATCGTTCTAAATCGTTCTAAATCGTTCTAAATCGTTCTAAATCGTTCTAAACCATTCTAAATCGTTCTAAATCGTTCTAAATCGTTCTAAATCGTTCTAAATCGTTCTAAATCGTTCTAAATCGTTCTAAATCGTTCTAAATTATTCTAAACCATTCTATATCGTTCTAAATCGTTCTAAATCGTTCTAAATCGTTCTAAATTGTTCTAAATCGTTCTAAATCGATCTAAACTACTTTAAATCGTTCTAAACCGTTCTAAATCGTTCTAAATCGTTTTAAATCGTTCTAAATCGTTCTACATCGTTCTAAATCGTTCTAAATCGTTCTAAATCGTTCTAAATCGTCCTAAATTGTTCTAAATCGTTCTAAATCGTTCTAAATTATAGTTCTAAATCGTTCTAAATCATTCTAAATCGTTCTAAATCCTTTGAAATCGTTCTAAATCATTTAAATCGTTTTAAACTACTCCAAATCGTTCTAAGTCGTTCTAAATCGTTCTAAATCGTTCTAAATTGCTCTAAATCGATCTAAATATCTTGATTTCGATTCTACTTTGTTCTTGATCGTTCTAGATCATTCTAGATCATTTTAGGTCGTTCTACATCGTTCTAGATCGTTCCAGATCGTTCTAGATCGTTCCAGATCGTTCTAGATCGTTCCAGATCGTTCTAGATCGTTCTATTCGTTCTAAATCGTTCTAGATCGTTCTAAATTTTTTCTATATTGTGCTAGATTGTTCTAGATCGCTCTAAATTGTGCTAGATTTTCTAGATCGTTCTACATCGTTCTAGATCGTTCTAGATCGTTCCAAATTGTACTAGATCCTTCTAGATAGTTCTAGATCGTTCCAGATGGTTGTGGATCGTTACAGATCGTTCTAGATCGTTCTAGATCGTTTTAGATCGTTCTAAATGGTTTTAAATTGTACTAGATGGTTCTAGATCGTTTCAGATCGTTTTAGATCGTTCTAGACCTTTCTAGATCGTTCTAGATCGATATATATGTTCTGTTCTAGATCGTTCTAGACCGTTTTAGATCGTTCTATATCGTTCTAAATCGTTCTAGACCGTTCAAGATCATTCTAGATCGGTCTAGATCGGTCTACATCATTATAGATGGTTCTAGATCGTTCTGGATCATTCTAGATTGTTCTAGATCGTTCTAAATCGTTCTAGATCGTTCTAAATCATTTTAGATAGTTTTAGATCGTTATAGATCGTTCTGGATCATTCTGGATTGTTCTGGATTGTTCTGGATCGTTCTGGATCGTTCTGGATCGTTCTGGATCGTTCTAGATCGTTTTGTATCGTTCTAGATTGCTCTAAATCGTTCTAGATCGTTCTAGATCGTTTTAGATCGTTCTAGATCGTCCTAGATAGTTTTACATTGTTCTAGATCATTTTAGATCGTTCTAGATCGTTCTATATCGTTCTAGATCGTTCTAGATCGTTCTAGATCGTTCTAGATCTTTCTAGATCGTTCTAGATCGTTCTAGATCGTTCTAGATCGTTCTAGATCGTTCTAGATCGTTCTAGATCGTTCTAGATCGTTCTAGATCGTTCTAGATCGTTCTAGATCGTTCTAGATCGTTTTAGATCGTTGTAAATCGTTCTAGATCGTTGTAGATCGTTCTAGATCGTTCTAGATCATTCTAGTTCGTTCTAGATAGCTCTAGATCGTTCTAGATTGTTCTAGATCGTTCTACATCGTACTAAATCGTTCTAAATTGTTCTAAATCGTTCTATATCATTCTAAAATTAAATCTTACAAAAACATGTCATATTTCTTAATCGTGGTTATAATTAATTTTAATTATAAAAAAGTATCGCACATTATTATACGTCTGGATTGTTCTGGATCGCTCTAGATCGTTCTGGATCGTTCTGGATCGTTCTAGACCGTTTTGTATCGTTCTAGATTGCTCTAAGTCGTTCTAGATCGTTCTAGATCGTTTTAGATCGTTCTAGATCGTTTTAGATCGTTCTATATCGTCCTAGATAGTTTTAGATTGTTCTAGATCATTTTAGATCGCTCTAGATCGTTCTAGATCGTTCTAGATCGTTCTATATCGTTCCAGATCGTTCTAGATCGTTCTAGATCGTTCTAGATCGTTCTAGATCGTTCTAGATCGTTCTAGATCGTTCTAGATCGTTCTAGATCGTTCTAGATCGTTCTAGATCGTTCTAGATCGTTCTAGATCGTTCTAGATCGTTCTAGATCGTTCTAGATCGTTCTAGATCGTTCTAGATCGTTCTAGATCGTTCTAGATCGTTCTAGATCGTTCTAGATCGTTCTAGATCGTTCTAGATCGTTCTAGATCGTTCTAGATCGTTCTAGATCGTTCTAGATCGTTCTAGATCGTTCTAGATCGTTCTAGATCGTTCTAGATCGTTCTAGTTCGTTCTAGATCGTTTTAGATCGTTCTACATCGTTCTAGATGGTTTTAAATCGTACTAAAAGGTTCTAGATCGTTTCAGATCGTTTTAGATCGTTCTAGACCTTTCTAGATCGTTCTAGATCGATCTATATATTCTGTTCTAGATCGTTCTAGACCGTTTTAGATCGTTCTAGATCGTTCTAAATCGTTCTAGATCGTTTAAGATCGTTCTAGATCGGTCTAGATCGGTCTACATCATTCTAGATGGTTTTAGATCGTTCTGGATCGTCCTGGATTGTTCTAGATCGTTCTAAATCGTTCTAGATCGTTCTAAATCATTTTAGATAGTTTTAGATCGTTATGGATCGTTCTGGATCATTCTGGATTCTTCTGGATTGTTCTGGATCGTTCTGGATCGTTCTGGATCGTTCTGGATCGTTCTAGATCGTTTTGTATCGTTCTAGATTGCTCTAAATCGTTCTAGATCGTTCTAGATCGTTTTAGATCGTTCTAGATCGTCCTAGATAGTTTTAGATTGTTCTAGATCATTTTAGATCGTTCTAGATCGTTCTATATCGTTCTAGATCGTTCTAGATCGTTCTAGTTCGTTCTAGATCTTTCTAGATCGTTCTAGATCGTTCTAGATGGTTCTAGATCGTTCTAGATCGTTCTAGATCGTTCTAGATCGTTCTAGATCGTTCTAGATCGTTCTAGATCGTTTTAGGTCGTTGTAGATCGTGCTAGATCGTTGTAGATCGTTCTAGATCGTTCTAGATCGTTCTAGATCATTCTAGTTCGTTCTAGATAGCTCTAGATCGTTCTAGATTGTTCTAGATCGTTCTACATCGTACTAAATCGTTCTAAATTGTTCTAAATCGTTCTATATCATTCTAAAATTAAATCTTACAAAAACATGTCATATTTCTTAATAGTGGTTATAATTAATTTTAATTATAAAAAAGTATCGCACATTATTATACGCGGTCTACTTTTTTAAGGAATACCTTCTGATATGGCGTTTGAAATACAAACATACAACAACCTATATTCCACTGAACGTTGGTTCTCGTGACGTATCGTTAAGATAAACGCATACGACGCTCATGCTCCCGTATTCGAGCACTTTCCTTAAGGTTGTTAATCAAATATTTAACAACCAACAGGATCTAACATACGCAAGAATATCCAAACGCAATTTATATACGCTCTAATAAATAAAAAAAAAACAACACCCGGGTTTTCGATTTTAAGTATTGGACTTTTTTTAAAATTGCTGATTTTACGCGATTTACTCTTTAATAAAAAAAGAACTAAACTCTTTGCATTCGTTTGGTATTTGTTTTGTTTTTTTTAAATTCATTTCATTAAATTCGCTTTAACTTACATCAAGCGTCAAGAATATAAAGCAAACATTAAAATAAACTTTAAAACAACGGGTACACATTTCCAAATTAAGGATTCCCAATGACAATTTAAAATATATTGCTTTTCCATTATAATGCCCAATATTTAAAATACATTTAAAACTGACATTTTAAATGGTTGCTTCAATTTAAACTGGCAAGAGCTAGAGTACATTCACAAACCATTGTTGTATACAACGATCCTAATGGCGTTGCTATAACGATACCCGCTACAGTGCACTAAGAACAAAATTCCTTGCTCTGATAAATATATTTTTTTAAACATATCAAAATGATACACTGGTCTCCGATTTTACATTTCCCTACTTAGTCAGCGAAATGTACTAGTGCGAAGTAGTCCTGGTCGAATCAATTCCTCGAAGTCTTCTTTTACAAAGTAAACTAAGGCGAAGTGGTTGTTATGCGATCAACTTCCTGAGTCATTTTAGGATATTCCACTACGATGAAGTGATCTTGATCCGATCGACTCCCCGCAGTGATTTTGACAGTCTACTAGTGCGAGTGGTCTTGATCCGATCGATTCCCTCTAAATGATTTTGACAAAATTTACTAAGGCGAAGTGATCTTGATCAATTCGACTCCCTGGAGTGATTTCGATAAAGTCTACTGAGGCGAAGTGAGCTTGATCCGATTGACTCACCGCAGTGATTTCGACAAAGTCTACTAGGACGAAGTGCTCTTGATCGGATCGACTCCTCGAAGTGATTTCGACAGCCTACTAGGGCGAAGTAGTCTTGATCCGATCGACTCCCCTAAGTGATTTCGACAAAATCTACTAGAGAGAAGTGATCTTGATTCGATCGACTTCCCGAAGTGATTTTGACAAAATCTACTAGGGCGAAGTTATCTTCATCTGTTCGACTCCCCTAAGTGATTTTGACAAATTATACTAGGGCAAAGTGATCTTGATCCTTTTCCCAGTGGATCCGTGGTTCCCAGTGGTTCCGTGGTTCCCAGTAGGTTCCCAGTAGGTTTCAAGTGGTTCCCAGTAGTGCCTGATGGTTCCCGATGGTTCTCTATAGTTTCCGATGTTTGTCGAAAGTTTCCAATGGTTCTTGATCGTTTTCGATGGTTTCGGATGGTTGTCGATGCTTTCCGATGGTTCCCGGTGTTTCCCAGCAAAAAAGGGCGGGGCGTAAAAAAGCGGGGTGAAAAAAGGACGGCACGAAAAGAGGGCGGACCGAAAAGATAGGTTGGCGAAAAGGGTATGGCGAAAATAGGGCGAGACGCAAAGAAGGCGAGACGCGAAGAAAGCAAGCGAAAAAGAACGGGGCGCAAAAAGGGCGGGGCGAGATAAGGGCGGGGCGCGAAGAGGGCGGGAGCGAAAAAGTCGGGCGCGAAGAAAGCGGGAGCGAAAAAGTTGAGCGCGAAGAGGGTGAGGGCAAAGAGGGCAAGACGCGAAGAGGGCGGGACGCGAACAGGGCCGGGCGCGAAGAAGGCGGGTGACAAAGGCGGCGGGACGTTGTTACGTGCCAAATTGGCACTTAAACATTTTTTAGTTTAATTTTGACGTGCGGAAGCTTCGCGCCACAAATTCAAAAGACTTGGCGTATATTTCCGTCACGTCAGAGTGCGTTTGCGCCAGATCGCGCGACGCGAGTGGCGGAGAAAAAGTGGGAGAAGTGTTTCCGTGAGACTCTGTAACGTGGCTGTTTTGTCTGTAACTTCGAATAGTGTGGTCGTGTTAGGTATCGTATCGTGCCTTTATCTTTATCTATGTAGATTTCCTTGCCTTGCTTATCTGTTAGTCGACACTTATACCTGTTTCCTTATTCGTTCCTGCATAGGTAGAAGATAAATTTGTCGCAGCCTAGGGCGACCCGAGTTTACGACCCCGGGAGGAGGCCATGCTCTGCTAGCAGTCACCATCTTTACCTATCTTAAAGGGGGCTCCAGCCATTTGGTAGGCGTACCCTCCGTTAATTGCCTTAAAAGGGGCCATCAGTAGCCTTGATGGACGTCAACAGAAGCCAACTTTAATTCAACCCCGCAGGACGTCGGATTTCTTATGTAAGTACTTTATTTGCTTAATCTGTTCGCGAATTAAATAAATATTTTCCGTCAGTTGCGCATCTAATTTGTGCATTGTGTGACGTCATTGACAGATGGGCGCGCCGAAATCTATATAAGGATTAGCGTTACCAACTGCCCGTGGTGTCTAGTATACCGCGCTTGCGGGTTTGTAGCCATGAACTTAAAATGTAAGAACGTAAAGAGTGCGGGGCGTAAAGAGTGCGGGACGCTCAAAGTAATCCCCCTTCTAGTAATCTATAAAGATTGGGCCAGAATATTAAAAATCCCCAGGTTTCCGTTGAAATATTTTACCCCAACCAGATTCAGATTTAATTGCATTTGTTGATATAATGAGTGAATGTCTAGTAGATGATTGATTGTATTATAAGTATTACAGCTAAGCTATATGTGAGTCCTTGCAAATGCTACACAGAGCAATAAACACAGAGCCGGCCAAAATCGTTTGTATTGATTAAATTTTCATGTTGTAGCTTCTTAAATGCCGCAAAACTAAAATTTATCAGCTTTCCTTTTTACTGATTTGAAAAAGTTGGACTCAAATTTTCAGCTTTATTCAAGTAAACTAAAAATTAAGAAACTGTTCTGAAATGTGGAAACACCTTCATATGTCTCCAAGAGCAAATCATGCATAATAAATACTCCCTGTATGTTTGTAGTGGTTTGTTAAGCATTCTTCCTAATCTTTTTTAGGAATTAAACCACTCATAGTTTTTAAAATCATTTTTATTTACGTTTCGATCTATGGCCTAGGATCGTTTTCAAAATATTATAAAAACTTCAAGTTTGACATTTATGACATAAATTGAAGATGCCTTTGATGTTCAAAATATTTGGTTTGAGTACACTAAGCAAAAATTTTTAAAGTTTAAAAGAACGATTGCCTTCAATTTGTGCCTACGGCCTGGGACATAATTTTTTTAGGTAGCCAATACGCTTAACATAAAATCAGCTGATCAATTTTAATTGGTGAATTTTATATAAATTCAATAATTTATATAAAATTCACTAATAAAAATTGATCACCTGATTTCATGTTAAGCGTATTAGCTACCTAAAAAAATCTGTCCCGGGCCGTAACACAAATTGAAGGCAATCATTCTTTTAAACTTTAAAAATTTGTGCTTAGTGTACTCAAACCAAATATATCGAACATCGATAAATCAAAGGCACCTTCAATTTATGTCATAAATGTCAAACTTGAAGTTTTTATTATTTTGTCAACGATCCTAGGTCATGGATCGAAACGTAAATAAAATTGATTTTAAAAACTATGAGTGGTTTAATTCCCAAAAAAGATTAAGAAGAATGCATAATAAAATTGAGTCATTGGAATTAAATGTATATAGCGTAAGAAATAGCACAATCAGCTACACATACTAGAAAATATATTATTTGTTTATATGAATAGTTGATAGAATAGCCTAGAACCGTTCGAAAACACGCTCATAAGAAATATACGAGAAAACTGGAAATTTACCCCAATACGTAATCCATAGGCGTAGAATAATGGAGGTTATCAACAATTTTGACCTATATTTTTGCACACCCTATATTTAAGAAAAATTAAAACTCAGTTATTTCTGATACAATTTCCCCTGAAAAGGGTACGCTGTTAATCTCTGTACAGCTTTCCATTTTCGAGATATTTTCAATTAAGACATACTCAACTCATGCATGACTATAACCTATTATTAATTCTTTCAAAAGTGCAAAGGTTTATCTTATGAACTCCGAACTGGTATCTGATTTAAATCAAAATTATTTAGTAAAAATAAACGCATTTAATAAACTTGTCGGTGTTTACAAACTGAAGAATATTTTACGCTGCAAGCTAAAATTTACTTACTGAGCCGCTACAAACTACAAAATAGAAATTAGCTCATATCGCTCATTATGTAAGTAGATGTTCAAAGTGACGTTCTCCAACTTGTATACATTTTCAGGCTCGTTTCTTAATCTGGTGAGTAGTGTTTTTGTAGAACAAACCTAAAATTGGCTAAGTCCCTAAATGCATTTTCCATCCTCTCTTAACTCCTGAATAGTATTAATAAGTTCAGAATAAACTTTTTGCTTTAAAATACCCCAAATTCCATAGTTCATAAGATTTAACTCAGGGGGCTAAGGTGGCCAATTAAGCGGAGCATTTACTCCACGTCCAATCTACCTGCCAGAAAAATTGTTATTTAACCACTCCATTGCAGTTAATACAAAATAAGGTGTTGCCCCGTCATGCATGAACCACATGTTAAGTCTTCGATAACTAGGAACATCGTCAAATAAACCTATGAAATATTCTCTTAGAAAAGCTGTATATCGCTCGCCAGTTAAATTTTCTTCCAAAATAAATGGTCCTATCAGCTGATTGGGTATTATTTCATACCAAACATTTATTTTAAATTTATGCTGAAACTGTTGGTTTTCGTAAAGTGCGGGTTTTCATCTGACCACACATGCTCATTATGCATGTTAAATTTTCCATTTCTGCTAAAGGTTGCTTTATCAGTAAAAAAAATATTGTTAACAGTTTCATTATCTCTTGTAATGGTCTTAGCAGCCAATCGCAAAACTCGACTCTAGGTTGGTAGTTGGTTTTTAAAAAGTCTTGTTGCAGGTTATAGGGATACAGCTGTTGATCTTTTAGAATTCTCCAACAAGTAACATGAGAGACTCCTGTTGGCAGCGAAAGTTTTCTGGTACTTATTACTGGGTTCTCCTCTGCTAAATTTAAAACATTTTCTTGTATGTTGTACTCTTTCAATTCCACGATGTTGAGCAACAGGTAAAACAGTTCCAGTTTCCGTTATCCGTCTATCTACTGCCACAAAAGTTTTTCTATTGGGAACAATGCGTCCTGGATATTTCTCTGCATATCTTCTCACAGCCTTTCCAGAATTACCTTGGCATTCTCCTGGTACCAAATGCATGTCAGCATATTAAGAGAATGTGTATGTTACCATTATTTGAATAATTATTAACAAAATAATAAGAAATAAGCAAGATGTAGTTACCTATTGAAAGAGTATAACACCGAGCAAGGAAAGTTTACTAAATACAGTAACAGTTTGTAGTTATTTGTATTTTAGTAGTAAAACTATTATGAATGAAACATAATTTTTACGAAATATGTACTTGTTTGTCAACTTACTGTATTTGATCTGAATCAGATACCAAATTAGAATTCATAAAATAGGTCCTTGCATTTTCAAAGAATTAGTAATTCGTTGTCTTCATGCATGAATTGATTATGACCTAATTCAACATATCTCAAAAATAGAACACTCTACAGAGACTAAATAAGAGTACCTATTTCTGGCAAATTGTATGAGGAATAATTATAAACTTTAATTTTTATGAAATACAGGTACAGGATATGCAAAAAAGTATAGGTCAAAATTGTTCGATAGCCCCCCCATATTCTACGCCAATGGATTAGCCTGTTTTGTCGAAACGAAGTGTAATTATTCGTATTCGTAGACAACTAACGCGTACCTATTTTCAAGTCAAATAAAAATATTCTCATCATCATTAGGTTTTCAGTCCTGGAACTGGTTAGAGGCGTACCATCATTGCTTCCCATTCTGAACTAACCTATACATTTCCCTCAAATCTACACAGTCTGCATCTATCACTATCTGATCTAGGTCTACATCTACCTCTTTTTCCTATCTCTGCTTGTAATATATCCCATACTATTTCCCAAAAATGCCTTAAAAAAAATTTAAAAACCATGTATTTTTCAATATCACTTCATCACCCTGTATAATGGAAAGGGTGGGTTTACAGGAAACTGTTATCTAACTTTTCCCGATAACCTGTTAGGATCTCTATATTCCCCAATATACGGTACTTTATTCTGCCACAGCCTGTATAGCACACTTACGTTTTTATTACAGATATATAATATAATCTTAAGCAAGTATGAAAAATCAAATATATCGTAAATTAATTTAACTAAAATTTTGATCTATGCACACAGACGTATTGTAGGTATATTTCATCAGTTTATGCAATACGTTTATTTAACTACAAACTCTTTATCACTGGTATAGATTCAGATAAATTCATAAATACCTGATGAATGATTGATTGTCGTTAATGTGAATACCATAAGATGCGTAAAGTGATATGGCCAACCGTCAACATGTTTATTTCCAATCTGGGAACCAGTGTGCCTTAAAAATTGAAAATACTCCAATTGGTAGGGTATTATCGGGACATGATTAGATTGCCTTAAGCCATGTTCAATAACTTTGTGACCAAAAGCGACTAAAGTGACATTTTGATGACTTGGATGTTAGGTACAAAATGTTCTAGAAATGGATCTTTCCTTTTTAGCATAATTTGACACATATTCGACAAACTTCGGACGGATGGATTAAGACTGCTAAATAAAAATACCCCGTGCCGTTATTTCTCTCAGATGTGTATGTCTAATCAACTTACTGATAGCGGGGGTAAAACCAAAAACGAAGAGTTTCTATTTATTTGTGTCAAAACGAATATACCTATAAAGTATACACGCCCAACCAATGAGATCATCGACGCGTCGGCGTAACACGTTATTATTCAAAGCAATTGAATCACGAAACTAATAATTTAGAATGGTAATTACAATAACGATATCATCTGTAAGCTTTAAAGACTGACATAATGATTTTAACAACCTTTGAATGTAAACTATATGCAATACAAAATAATTTTACCTAAAATCAAAATTGTAGTTTCCTAAAAAGTATATCTCTTGTACGAAGTAACCTAACTTTATCGGTGGGATTTACTAACACAGAAACTATTAAAATAAAATGTGATTATAAGTATTTCAGAGGAGCGAACGTTACGAGCCCTTTAATTCTAAGTGAGGGGCATTATTCGTTTTATTACCGTTAATTTTAAATGTTGCAAAATACTCTTCTGTAGGCAGGTAAATCAAATATATTCCGTTAAGAGGAATATGCATGTAGTCCTGTTGTGTGGACTCTTTTTTTGCATCGCAAATCTTAGTTATTTGGGGTTTTTTCAACATGCCTTTAAAAATAGACATCTTTATGCCCATTTTTCTCTATAGGAACAAAATAAAAACATGAAATTATTCTGGGGGATATTAATGAAACTGAAAATCTCTTTAGTTGATCTTTTGCATGATAGGTTAAGATGTATTACCTGGTTGACAGACGGTAAACGACTTTAGACAAAAGATATAAGTATTACTACGGCATTAGTCGGGCATAATCTCTGCAAAAAAACACAAGAGTGGTTGCAGGTTTGTTTTTTACTTAGTTAAATAACAGATGAAGGAAGAAAGGGTAGGCGCCACTAACTATAATACTCCTACAAAAAAATGAAAGAGAGCACAACTGAACAGGTAAAAATCCTTATGTACACGAAATTAAAACAAACACTCTGAAAACAATTGTTAACTATTTCGACTAGAAGGAGCTGCACTTGTGATCGAAGATAAACAACAATAATATGTGAAGGATTAGAACCTACAGAAATTCAGTATTTTGTGTATGCTAATGAAAAATCAAAAAGTATTTCTATTTTTCCCATCAAAAAATCGTCGATTTTAGTTACAAGCTATAAACTAAAATATTTATAAGAATAAATCTTAATGGTTGTAATGCAATAAACAACATCAAGTTTAAAGAAAGGTTTATTTAAATATAAATCAAGCTAAACGACTACACATCTTGAGAGCTTCTTACGTTCTCACTTTCTCCTTACGTTCTACCTTACGTTCTACCTTACGTTCTACCTTACGTTCTACCTTACGTTCTACCTTACGTTCTACTGTGTCTCTAAAACAACAAGTTACAGTAACCCCTTACTTACTCCCTCTACTACCCTTAGGTCCATCGACGCACGCAGAAGGCCTGTAATATTTTACACATCCTCCGGCGCGGCGATACAACTTAGCTTATCACTTCTTATTTCTAAAGGATACAATAATTGTATTGGGCGCCTAATTACGGTGCCATTCGCAATCTTAACGTAACAGGCACGCACTTTGCTATCACGGCCGTTTATAACGTCGTTCACCAACCCTAATTTCCACAATAACCGTCGCTTATCATTTCCATGTATTAATACGACATCCCCTTGCTTAAGCGCACACTCACGCACATTCACGTTATGATGAGCTCCTCTTAATAATTGTAAATATTCTGCGCTCCATCTTTTCCAAAAGTAGTCGATAACGTTTGTTCTCTGCTTCCATAACCTACGAATCTCATCTCCATTAATAACACGGTCAACAAAAGGAATAGTAGCCAAAGCGGGTCCCAATAAAAAATGCGAAGGGGTTAACGGCATTAAATCCATAGGTTCACTACCTAGATATGTGAGCGGGCGGGCGTTTATTGTTGCTTGAACCTCGGTAATGAGTGTATTTAGTTGATCTAAATTTAGTAAAGAACGTCCTATCGTAGCCCTAAGGGCGTCTTTTACACTTTTTACAAGTCGCTCGTAAAATCCTCCGTGCCAAGCCGCTCGCTCTATTATAAATTTCCACTTAATTTGGTGACTGTTTACAAACTCGATCAATTCTGTACTCGCCATCACTTCGTTTAAAGTTGATATTTCACGTGATATTCTTTTAAATGTTTTAGCGTTATCTGAGTAAATGACCTTAGGAATCCCTCTACGGGCAAAGAACCGTTTACATGCACTGATTGTAGACGCAACATCCATTTTCAAAACAATCTCTAGATGAAGTGCTCGTATAACGGCACAGGTAAATAAAAGCACATAACATGACTTTGAGTGATAACCCTCTTTAAAATGCAACGGTCCGGCGAAGTCTAAACCTGTCACTTCAAAGGGCTTTGTTTGCTGTATTCGATCTCTAGGTAACGGCGCGAAGCAATGCGACCCTGATTTTCCACGAAGTCGTTTACAGATAACGCATCTTGCTAAAACGGACTTTATTAATTGCTGTCCTCGTACAATCCAAAATTTTTTACGTACTTCATAAAGTGTCGCATTAACACCACTATGATGAACAGTTTTATGGAACTTCATTATTAGTAGTTTACTTAAATGCCCATTTTTCGGTAAAATAACGAAATCTTCTCTTAAATTATGAAGTCGTTCACCCAAACGCAGCAATTCATGTTTATCTAAGAAAGGGCTTAAAGTTGAAATACTCGATTTACGTTCAATGCCTTGACCCTTTTGTAAGCTGTTAATCTCCGAATAATAAATCTCCCGCTGAGCCTGCCTCAGCAAATATATCTCGGCCCTTTCAAATTCGTTTACGGTTACGCTCTTCATTTCTTCATTATTTCTGGTTCTTAAATTTCCTATAAATCGTAAAACATATGCCGTTATCCGCACTAAACGATCAAAATCACTGTATCTGGAGGAATCTATAAATTGATTGCTACCTTTTATAGTGTCCTTAATTAGTAAAGACATTTTCGATACTATATCTATCGTTGACGTAGCTGTCTTTATTGTATTATCTGGCCACGTTTGTTCACTTTCTAGCAACCACTTAGGACCGTGTAACCAAGTTTCGGAATTTATTAAAGTACTTGCACTTATTCCGCGGGTTAATAAGTCCGCAGGGTTCTCGCGACCCGGACAATGTCTCCATGTTATATCTTTCGATAAGGTCTGAATTTCTTTAACACGGTTAGTCACATATGGTTTCCATTTTGACGCATCGCCTTTAATCCAATGTAACGCGATTAGAGAATCTGTCCAACACACTACCTTATCGATTTTAATTAACACATTAGTTTTTAGAAATACCTGTAACCTAGCTGCTAATAACGCGGCAGTTAGTTCCAAGCGCGGCAAGGTTAGCATTTTATCGCTACAAGCTTTTAGGGGCGCAACGCGATTTTTTGAATACAGTAACTGCACATTAATTTTCCCGTTACGATCGTTTTGTCTTAGATATGCAGCCACCCCGTATGCTCGTAAAGATGCGTCCGAAAAAACATGTAACTGCGATTCGTTTGGATGGTTCGACACACCTACATAACGCGGTATAGAAAAATTCACTAATTTCATTAATTGTCGACTACATTCCTGCCATTCATTTTGCATATCTTGCGGTAACAAATCGTCCCAATCAATTTTTTCAACCCATATGTTCTGAAACAAAATTTTAAGCTTTATTACACATGGTGCAATAAACCCTATCGGATCATACACACGAGCAATTGTCTGTAACACGTGCCTTTTTTTCACTATCTTAACGGAATGTATGTACTCCGTCACACTACTCAAATCGACACTAATTCTATCGCTCTGATTGCACCAGTTAATTCCTAACACCTTTGATCTTTGTGCATTTTGCGATTCAACCTTGCTGTTTACTTTGAAATCGTTAATCGTCCATTTGCGTAAATTCATGGACGCTCCTTGGAAAAGCTTACTTGAAAAGTCTTTTAAATGTTCTGCAACATTTAGATTGTTTACACTAACCACTAGATCGTCTACATAAAATCCCCTTTCTAAGATTTCAATAAATTCAGGGTTTTGTTTTCGATTATTGATTAAATGTGTTCGTATCCCCGAATTTAAAAGAAACGGGCTACATGTAAATCCGACTGTTACTCTATTCAAACGGTACGTTTCCAGTTCATTGTCGTTATTGTACCATAAGAATCGATGTGCGTCTTTATCCTCGGAATGTAAATAAAGTTGTAGAAATGCTTTCTCAATGTCAGCCGTAATTCCGATCTCGCCTACACGAAAATTAAGCAAAATCTTAATTAAATCTGGACTTAAATTAGGCCCCTTTTCTAATAAGTCATTCAACGATTTTTGTCCCGGGGCATGTGAAGACGCATTGAAAACCACTCGTAAACGCGTTGTTTGTTTATCTTCTCTAAAAACCGGCCTGTGTGACGTGTAGTAAACACGATCGCCATTTGTTTCTTCAGCATCACCGCGGAAATTAACTCGGCATAATTATTATCCAACATTCCTTTGATAGCAGCATTATATTTACATATTTTGTTAATATTGGTCAATTTAAACTTTAGCCTCTGAGCACGAACGCGCGCGCTAATTAAATTATCATTTTCAATGACTGCATCCTCTTTCTTCCACGGTAACGCTACTAAATATCGATCATCACATTTATGAACGTTATTTTTCAAAAAATTATCGAAAAATTTCTTATCATCGTCTGCTTCTTTGGTTATACCTATTGTTTCCAAATTCCACATACTTTCGATTTCAGCTTCTGTTTTTATAACTGTCGCATGTAACTCTGTCTGCAGATTTACTCCTATGGTTGTAGCATCAACTGGTATGGGGCCATGCAAAGCATAACCAAATTTCGTGTTCTCTGCTACTAAACCTTTGTTTAGACGAATATTCTTTTCTGTCACTACTTTCCAGTAATTGTCTGCCCCAATAAGGATACTAATTCCATCAACAATTAACGCTCGATCTATATTAAACGGGATATTGTCAGCAAGCTGCAAGTTTTGATACTCTACCACGCTTTCTTTAGGTATATGTAAATCATCCATGCAAATTTCTGGAACTTCCACAGCCTCAATCGTTAAAATTTCATCTGTATATTGTCCCTTCAAAGTAATTAAAACGCGGTTGTAAAGCTTAGAGGGTATCGAACTATTTCCAAAAGCGGCAATACGAACCCTATGTTGTCCAACTACAGGTAAATTTAATACCCTTGATAAATTCTCCTTAATAAATGAAAGTTGACTGCCGCCGTCCATAACTAATCTGATTAACTTCTGTGAATTTTCGCCAAAGGCATAAACACAAGCGGTTTGTAATAGCACATTCTTGTTTACGTTTGTCATCAAACTGGACACCGACGGCGCTGAAGTGTTCATTGAACTCTCGCCTTTCGTTAATTTTAATGTAATACCTGTCGTCTCAGAGCTGGGTCTATCTTTACCTGGCTTAAAGCTTAGGTCGCACATAGTTGTAGCATGCTTACCGCCGCATTCCTTACATTTTAAGAATCTATTTTTACAATATTTAGCACTATGGTTATTTCTCGTACAACGGTAGCAATTTCCTGCGGCCCTTAGAATTTCTTTCTTCCTTGTCAAGGGTACATCTGTGTCACACATTTCGGTTTTATGGTCTTTCTTGCAGAAAGCACAGCATTCAAGACGTTTGTTCGGCGTGACTAATAAACTAGACGCAGTTCCTTTGTAAGGCGTTCTCTTTTCTGTTGGGAGCATCTTTTCTTTACAACCTGCATCCGGCTTTAAAGCTTGTTCTAAAGACTCGATTTCGTTTTTAAGAAACTCCAATAAATCCTTTACCTGTCGATCTGCTTCTTCCTCTGACCTTGATGATGAACTTTCTAAATTATTCGTAATAATTTCTAGATGATTGGATGATTTCATTTTCATTTGTCGATAAAATCCTAAACGCAATTCCGTTGGCAACGACTTAATGAGAGTCGACTTTACGATTATGTTATATTGAGAACTAGATACTTCTAATATTTCAAGAGCACGCATAGCTGAAGTAATTAGATTGTAATTCTTCCTTAAAGTGCTTACGTCATTTTTGGATTTTACAGGTTCGATTTTCATAATGCTATCAATATATTGTTCAATTAGCCGTTCCCCATTTCCAAATTGATCTTTTAATATATTTAAAGCTTCTTCATAGAATGCTCCAGATGGAGGAAATCCCTCAATTGCTTCAGCGGCCCTTCCCGTGACATACATTCGCAGGTAGTTGAATCGATCTCCGTTCGTTAATTGTTGATTGTCGTGGATCATACTTCTGAATTGTTCCCAGAAAGGAAGCCAGCCCTTTGCAGTACCATCATACTTTGCTAACTGTACACGTTGAAGCTTCACTGACGTAAAGGACGGCCTACTTGTTTCGTTACTTACTGGTACCGTATTCGTTAAATTCGAGTCAACCTCTATCTGCGATTTTTCCGTGCATTTTAATCTAAATTCCAACTTAGACATCGTAGTTACAGCAACCTCTTCATATTCATATCTTTTCATTAACTCGTCCTCTAGATTTTCTGTAAGCAGAGGTTCAATTTGTTTCTCAATTTCTTTCAGATTGTCACTCGCAAGCTTTAATTTTGACATAGCGGTATAAATGTCTTCAACACTGAAACTACTTTCTAGCATAGAATTTATATTATTAACTGTTTTAGTTAACTGCGTTCTACAAATTGTCCGTTTTACTTGTTCCATCATGAAGCCTCGATAGTATAGCCGTTTGTTAAATATTCGCGTTCCCGTTCCGTTATTTCGAATATTTACGTTAAAGCTTGTTTATATTTATCACCAGATCGTTCCCGTGTTTCGGCACCAAAGTTGATGTAATGCAATAAACAACATCAAGTTTAAAGAAAGGTTTATTTAAATATAAATCAAGCTAAACGACTACACATCTTGAGAGCTTCTTACGTTCTCACTTTCTCCTTACGTTCTACCTTACGTTCTACCTTACGTTCTACGGTGTCTCTAAAACAACAAGTTACAGTAACCCCTTACTTACTCCCTCTACTACCCTTAGGTCCATCGACGCACGCAGAAGGCCTGTAATATTTTACACAATGGTCTAGTCTAAATTCAAAACAATTGCTTAAGTTCATTTAATTAATAACGTAAATAAGACACACAATGTTTGTATGAGTCATAATAGTTTTCATATTTAAATACTTTGCAAATACTTATTAAACTCGCTTATATACTCGAGGTCAACTTAGAAACATTAGTAATGTATATGTGCTTAACTATTCATTTAGCATAAATCTGGTAGCAAAGCTAAACAATTCCAACATATGCATGTCTATATAATCTTACATATTCTGTGACTCGAATACATATTTTAATAGAATAAATGGAGTAGCTTGTTAAAACCAATATTTTCTATAAAACAGCAGTTGATTTTATAATCTGAGGTACCGTTTTCAAAAGAAAAGTTTCCTAGGATTAATAGACTAATACGATAAACAACTTATAACCACCCATGACACTGACTGCTTAATTTTGTACTTGTATTTATTCAATACTTCTACTAAACGAGCAGAACCAGTATCAATATTGTTTTAATGCAGTTAAAAAGAAAATAGGGGATCAACAGCTATGTAAAAAACAGCATTTAATTTATTAATTGAAATAGGCAGGAAGCTTCTAAACTACTTCACCAAACAGCAACAATTCAAAATTAATTCAAATCCTTGTTTGATGGAGAGGACTGATAGCAGTTCCAACGTTAATCAAAGATTTTATGCTTCTCCTGTTAGCACTCAAATAAAAGTATTACAAATAATCTAAAGCAAACCATGTACAATCTATGGACAAAAAAATTATTTTGTGAACTATCCAGATCCCGTAAGGCAATTCTTAGATTGCGTCCTTTCAAAATCTTTTTGGATATTAAAATGACTCCATATGACCGTCTTGTACTAGTTTCGAAAAGCCTTCGTTACCCACACCAGCGTAGAGGAACACTGTCTTGATAGTGTTGAAACGACAGGCAGATGTTTATAATAAAGGCATTTCAGCTCCTGAATATTACACAACCCACAACACGTTTAAATATAACTTAAACCTTTTTTTTAATTTATCAAATTCTAATAATATAAACTTAGAAAAGTTAAAGTAATCGACAAAGGAAATGTACATGAAAAATACTGCAAATTAAAAAGCGTGGCGTTTATACGTGGTACAAGAACTTCGACATAGGAATATGTGCAGCCAGTCCGCCCAAATATAGGCTGAAATAGCTCTAATTTTAAGACAAGGTCAACCTACTCTTAAGACGTATGTTCCTTCACACTACGACGAATTTTGATATCTGTTTAACCACTTTGCCGTTTTTGTTTGGTCCATCCTACACAACTTCTACACAAACAATCTGTAAACAACTAAAACTACATGCAGAAATTACATAATTTATTATCCTGCTTCTGTTCTTAATATTTAACGTCAACATAAGCTGATATTCAGCAAGTTGTACTGATTACGTACACACATTTCGAAAACTAACTTGCAATTTCCTAGCAAATTAGGATTACACATATTATTCAGCGCATGACAATTCTCAATAATGTAGATAAGTATTGATGCCTCTTGGTTTGAGTTAGACATTTTTATTTAATGTGTTAAACGATTTTTAATTCTCTAATACTGACTTATGTATTCTGTGTCTACCACCATCTTAGATAGAAAGCCACCTATACATTATATAACTGGAGCCGAGGAATGTTGAACAAAGGCAAAGATTGTATTCGAATCAAATGTGTGGGTAAATCTACCAGAGCGCAAGCAATTGCAATATATCGTGCTGTACATTTTAGAGAAAACTGAAGGATGTCGAAGGCATCCGAACACAGTCAAGGAATGAGTGGGTAAAACAATAGTAATAGACTAATTTTGCGTGTGAACATGCAAGCGCGGCAAAAATAGTCTTGTACAGAATAGAATCATGCGACAGTTGTCGATTGGCACTCCCATCGAACTGGAGAATAAATTGGGAAAAACAAAGGTGCTAGACAAATTTTGCAAAGCACAACAAGATATCATATTTAATACTTACACTCCTTTGTGAGAGCTGATTCATTTTCCGTAAGTCCTTTAACAATTTCTTTAATTAAAGTCTGTTACTTGCGCACCTATACGCATTACATGTCAAATGTGTATACTTCTTGTTACTATTCTTTCTCCTTCCTGCCAGTAACCTGTTTACACCCACATGTTTTTCACGCCATGCCTTGCAGGTACAAATTTTGGAGGACTACCTGTGCAGATTCCTATTCAGATCCTACATATCTCCCTTTCTAACAAGAAATTTATCATTTTTGTATTAATTTACAATTATAACTTGATTGCTTGAAAATCAGTGTTGAAATTTTTCATATAGATTTGTGTCTAAAACATTCTAGTCAAATTCTACATTTTAGTTTCAATTTTTTAGGTATTAAGTTTTAATAATTTATTTATACAGTACTTGAAACAAGTATTGTAATATTCAACACATTTGGTGTTCAAATTTTGTAGCGAAACCGTGAATTTTTACCAAACCCTATTGTAATTATCTACAAAACGACTTAGTAATAGAGTATCGCGTAAGAGGACTACAATTGCATCTTAGTGAAAACCAGCATACTATCGCGAACTATTTGATTGTTACCACATTCAATTTGTTCAAAGGGTGCGCATCGAATAGTTCATTTTCATTTGCACATAATTATAAGGGTACGAACGCTGTAAAACGTCTTAACATATTGCACCTCTAGCACAACTTGAGTTCAATAAATGAAATTTCACTTGTGCACACTGGTAATCTACAATATTCTAACAACAGCAATATTAATGTTCATGAATGTAATTAAATTATGTTAGTTTACATATTTTATAACAAGATTCTTTAAGTAAGTAGGTACCCCCTTTATGGTTATATTTTTGAACATTATAATTTTTATAGATTAACTGCAGTTTAGATAGAACGAATAACTGAAGTATTACATAAGCGACATTGGACCAGTAATACCATTAACTTTATAGAAATTATTCAAAAGCAAAACCTAAAGGCTACTCGCCTTGCATTATCTGTAGTATATACATATAGATTTATTTGAACTTATTAAAGTTGTCGTATCAATAATTACAATAAATTATGTGCTAAATATAAACAAATTTGAAATTTGTTAACAAACCATTGTTAATCAAATTGCTGTCCTGTTTTGAAAAGCAAAGCGATTAAATTCACAAAAGTGTTTGTTTATTTTAAAGACTGAATAACTTTTTATGAACAAAATGTCTTCTTGGAATAATATTTTTTTGTGGTTATGTAAAAAATATTAAATCGGAAAATGTTTAAATTTAAATGTTGGGAGGAACTTGACAGCAACAGGCTGCTTACCCGCCTTTACAACCGTTCATTTACATTTCCAAAGCTCCACCAGAAGGTACTACATTGGCCAGGAGGCGAGTTTTTTGTTGCCTGGAAATTTAGAATTTTGCCGAACCTTTGCCGTTCCAGGCAAGGTAGGGATCTTTAACGTGCGTGACAACACTCACACACGGGACCTCCATTTAACCTCTCATCCGAACGAGGGCGTAATTTTTGTGAAAAATGCTCACCTGCCATTTTTCAAGCAGTCGGCCGTGTCGGCATTTGAACCCAGGACCTTGGGATCTGTAGTCTTACGCTTACTACATTGATCCACGGCGACGCCTCCGCCTATATAACCACTGAATGTCAGAGAAATAGGGTATATAATTGTAAAACAATAGAAGGGGGCCGAACTGCATCTAACAAGATAGAACAGCGCCTATGATGAAAGACCGCAAACATAGAAACAAGAAGAAAATTGTTGAAAGTATAGGTGTGGAGCACAGCACAGTATGCCTTTGAAATACGGGCAGTAGGAAAAGCAGACAGAAAAACGGCAGCAGCCTTTTGGAATGCTGTGCTTCAGATGTATGAGGATGATAGCATGGACTGACAAAGTTAATAACAAAGAGGTTATAGAAATAGTAGGGGAACAAGGATATCTGTGGAGAAAAATTGGAGAAATAGAAGGGCAGAAAATGTTCGAAGGCATTTTTGGGGAATAGCATGGAATACATTACAAGCAGAGATAGGTAAAAAGAGGTAGATGTAGATCTAGATCAGATAGTGATAGATAGACTGTGTAAATTTCAGGGAAATGTGTAGGTGAATTCAGAATAGGAAACAATGAGGGTACGTGTCTAACTAATTCCAGGACTGAAGGCCTAAAGATGATGATGTGGTTATGTGACATTTATATTTGTTTATTGAAATAAAAATTTTGTTGAATTCAATATTTTTTTGTGTGTACTTCAATTTCTTACAGTTACCATCATCATTAGGTCTTCAGTCCTAGAACTGGTTAGACGCGTACCATCATTGTTCCCTATTCTGAACTAACCTACAGATTTCCCTGAAATATGCACAGTTTGCATCTATAACTGTCTGATCTAGGTCTACGTCTACCTCTTTTTTCCTATCTCTGCTTGTAATATATCACATACTATTCCCCAAAAATGCCTTAGAACGTATTCCGCCCTACTATTTCTCTTTTTCCCCAGATATCCTTGTTCCCCTACTATTTCTGTAACTTATTTATTATTATCTTTGTCTGTCCATGCTATCGTCCTCATACATCTGAAGCACATCATTTCAAAAGGCTGCTACCGTTTTTCTGTTTGCGTTTCAGACTTCCCGTATTTCATAGGCATACTGTGCTGTGCTCCACACATATGCTTTCAACAATTTTCTTCTTATTCTATGTTTGTAGTCTTTCCTCATAGGCGCTGTTCTTTCTTGTTAGATGCAGTTCGGTCACTTTCTATTGTTTTACAGTTATATGCCCTATTTCTCCGACCAATGGTTGTGAAGGGAGGTAAGCAGCCTGTGGCTGCCAAGTTCCCCCAACACTTAACCATTTGGCGATTTAATATATTTTTCAATTTATCTTTTCGCACAGTCAACATTAGTTGCAGGTATTTCGCAACCAACAACTAGTTGTTTATACTAATCATCAGATTTATCTGCGCTTATTTTTTCGTCATTAGGTTTTCCGTCTCAAAACTGGTTGGACACGTACCTGCACTTATTTATATTCTAAGCTAGACTACATAGTTCCCTGAAATTCTCACACAGCATGTGTATACAGCTCGTTCCCCTTCTATTGTTTTCTAATTTTATGCCCTATTTCACCGAGATTCAGTGAAGGGAGTTAAGCAACCTGTGGCTACCAATATCCCCCAACACTTAGACGTTTGCCGAATTAATGGTTTTTCTGGTTGGACACGTACCTGCACTTATTTATATTTTGAGCTAGCCTACATAGTTCCCTGAAATTCTCACACAGCATGTGTATACAGCTCGTTCCCCTTCTATTGTTTTCTAATTTTATGCCCTATTTCACCGAGATTCAGTGAAGGGGGTTAAGCAACCTGTGGCTACCAAGATTCCCCAACACTTAGACGTTTGCCAAAATAATGGTTTTCCAGTAAATCCTTACACACTTAACATTATTCGAGAATATTGCCCAACCAATTCTTGTAGTTACTTATAATAATCATCATGTTTAAGCACAGTTATTTTTTTTTCGTCATTTGTTTATCCATCTTGGGATTGGCTGGATGCGTACCTCCATTGATTTCTATTCTGGGCTAGCCTACACATCTCCCTGAAACCTCTACAGCCTACATCTTTTACTATCTGTGTGCAGTAGTCTAATCTAGGTCTGCCTCTTCTTCTCTTTTTTCCTATCTCTGCTTCTAATATATTCCGCACTATTCCCTCATGCCGTAGTATGTGGCCTATCATCCTATCTCTCCTATTTTTTACCGTTTTCCACATATTTCTTTCTTCCCCTACCATTTTTAGTACCTCTTCGTTCTTAACTTTGTCTGTCCATGATATCTTCATCATACGCCTGTAGCACCACATTTCAAAGGCTTCTACCTTTTTCTTGTCCGCTTCTCCTACTGTCCAGGCTTCACAGCCGTACAGTGCTGTGCTCCACACATATGTTTTAAGCAATCTTTTCCTTGTTTCTATGTTTGTGGTCTTTGAGCACAGTAGTTGATTTTTCTTGTTAAATGTAGCACGACCTTGTGCTAATCTTTGTTTTATATCTTTTGTGCTTTTCCCATCTTGCGTTATTTGGCTTCCTAGGTAGCAGAAATCCTTAACCTCTTGTAAGTTCGTGTTAGATACTTGTATTCTTGTTTTTGATTTATTTTCCCCACCTTTGCAAACTAGGACTTTAGTTTTAGTTTTGTTAATTTTCATACCGTATCTCTCTGTCAGAACCGTTTCCATTTCATTAAGAGCAGCTTCTAACTCTTCCTTGCTAGACGCTAATACCGCTATATCATCTGCAAATCTAAGGATATCAATTTTTTGTCCCTGCATAGTAATTCCAAATGTCTTCCTGCATTTGACAGTATTCATTGCATCTTCTATGTACAAGTTAAAGATCAATGGGGATAGGGCACATCCCTGTCTCACCCCTTTCCTAATGTTTACTTCTCTACGTTCCTGCTCTAATTCTATTACTGCTGTTTGCTCTTTGTATAAGCTATGTACTATTCGTCTATCCTTATAACTCATTCCAGTCTTTGTGAGTATTTCAAACATTTTTTTCCATTTTACATTGTCAAATGCTTTCTACGGATCTACAAACCCTATATACATGCTATTCCATTTTATTTATTTTGTTTTCTCGATTATCACTTTCAGAGCTAAAATAGCCTCCCGCGTTCCCCTGTTTCGCCTAAACCCAAATTGGTCTTCTCCTAGTATTTCTTCAGCTCGTTTTTCCATTCGTCTTTGCACAATTCTAGTTAATATTTTTGACACGTGTGCTGTCAAACTTATTGTTCGAAAATTTTCACATCTATCCGCGCTTTTCTTTTTTGGTATAGTTACTATGATGCTATGTTTGAAATCTTTGGGTATCTCGCCTGTCTCATACATATAGCTTACAAGTTGGAAGAGACGTTCTGTTACTGCTTGTCCAGCGGCCTTTAGAGTTTCTGCTTGCACCTTATCTGTACCCGGCGCCTTACCATTTTTCAGACTCTTTAATGCTAATTCAAACTCGTCTCGAAGTATAGGATATCCAAAGTCATCATTTTCAATGTCTGATTCCTGTTCTAATGCAGTTAGTTCCTCTCCTGCATATAAATTCTATATATTCTTGCCATCTACTCACTTTCTCTACGTTTTCTATAATGACGTTTCCTTGTGCGTCCCTTATATTTTTACTATACGGTTTTATATCCCTAAAATTCATTCTAATTAATTTGTATGCTTCGTCTGTCTTTCCTATTTCCATCTTAGTTTGTACCTCTTTGCACTTTTCATCAATCCATTGTTCTTTAGCTTTCCTGCATTTTCGAATAATTTCCCATTTTATGGCTTTGTATCTCTGTTTTCCTGTTTCGTCTGATTTATTTTTGTATTTTCGTCTTTCTTCTATTAAATTCACGATATCCTTTGTTATCCATGGTTTCTTATTTTCTTTTTGTGTATACCCCAGAATATCTCTGGCCGCCATGTCTAGGCTGGATTTAATGTTATTCCATTCTGTTTCTACTTCCTTAGTTTCAGATATTTTCCCGATATCATTCAGCAATTCATTTGACTTTTTTTCGAATCTTTTGTGAATATCTTTAACTTTTAGGTTCTCTAAGTCCAAGTGCCCTTTTCCGTTCATTTTTTCAAATTTTTAATTTGAGAGCGGTCTTCATAATTACGATGTTGTGGTCAGTGTCTATATCTGCTTCTGGGTAGCTTCTACAGTCTTTTACTTGATTCCTAAACCGTTGTCTAACAAGAATGTAATCTATTTGATATCTTCCTATATCTCCTGGCATCTTCCACGTATATTGTCTTCTAGCATGATGATATTGAAATAATGTGTTTGTGATGATTAAATTATTTCTTGTCGCAAAATTCTATCAACCTATTTTCCCTGTCGTTTCTCATGTCTAAACCAACCAAACCTACTACCGCTCCTTCCCTACCCTTAACTACCACTGCATTAAAATCCCCGTAATTATTAAATTTTCATGTCCTTTTACGTATCTTAATGTTGTCCATATCTTTGTAGATCGCTTCTACCTTTTCGTCACTGTAGCTAGAGGTGGGCATGTATACTTGTATTATTACTGTGTTTAAAGTTTTAGATTCTAATCTAACCATGAGTACTCTTTCGTTCTTTTGCAAGTAATTTTCTACACAGTATCCTTTTTTTTTTCACATAACTATTCCCACACCCATATTTCCTTCCTCTGCTCCTGTATGAATTACCTTGAATTCTCCAATCCAAAAATCCCCCGCCTCTAGCCACCGAACTTCGCTGATCCCTAGTATGTCTAGTGATAACCTATTCATTTCAATTTTTAGGTTCTCTAGCTTACCTACTTGTTTCATACTTCTAACATTCCACGCTCCGACTCGCAGAATGCTCCCTACTCTTATTTTTAACTTTCCGATCGCATCCTCCGAAGTAGTCCCCTCCCGGAGATCCGAATGGGGGACTATTTTAACTCCGGAATCTTTTACCCCAGAGAATGCCATCATGTTTGTAACAATTTAAGTACGCTGTGTACTTGGGAGATAATGTGGTGGTTTCCCGTTGCCTTCCACATCGCGGTAGTGTGTCTTAGACTGCCACACCGACCCCTATGGTCTCTGCCAATCTAAGTACCGAAAGAGCCGCTGCCCTCTTTCGGGAACCTGTCTTAGTCTGGTTCCTCACTAACGACCCTACTACTTTGGTTGGACCTGTAGTTTGGCTCTTTAGCTCATTAGAACACGCAAGCCATTTCACCTGTTCTAGTAATTTAGAACTTCGGCAAGGTGCAGGTCCATTTGAAATGGACAGTTACCATATAGAGTGGTAAAGATTGCAGTTCAGAATTGTTAAAATTACAATTTAGATAAGATACTATATAAAATAGTGGAAACTCAATGTAGTATGGTATAGACTGCAATATCAAATATATAAATTGTAACTACTTGCGGGGTACTTTTTAATATAAATTTAAGAATCATTACAAACTATCAAATTCTAATATTGGAAATTGTAATGGAACAATAGAAATAATAAAGTATTATACAAAGTAAATATGTGAAATTTACAATATTGAAACTTTTACTACACTTTTAGCTGAAATATTACTAGTAAATAGTGTAACACCAGGCTCTCTGTGACCTCATTTCCACCAGTTTCCCTCATTTCCACACACATCTGGACCAAATTTACATGTAAATTACCATAAGGAGGAAATATAGAAAGAAATCTTCTCCTTGCTCTATCCTTGCTCTCCTCTTTTCTCGGACACTCCCATATCAACCATTTTAATTACGTCACACCCGCATTCTTTTCACCCGCGAAATAAATCTTTCTCCATATTTCCACTCACGAGATAAATCTATATTGTTTGGTATCAATTAATATTAGAATTTTCTCAGCTACCCGAATTTCTAGGAATTTTTTAGATAGCATCATCCCCCAGAGAGATACCCCAATTTTAAGATTTTTTTACCGCTAACATTCTGAACCAAACAGTATTCATCGACTAACCATTTCCACCCACGAGATAAACCTATCTCGTTTGATATAAATTAATATTAGATTTTTCTCGGCTAAATGAATTTATAAGAATTTTTTAGATAGCGTCATCCCCCAGGGAGCTACCCTTATGTTAAGTTTTTTTACCAGCAGCGATTTCTAACCGTCTTTGTAAATTGTTTAGCCATGCGATACATCAAATTAGTCTAGAATTTTACGCAGAATCGGAATATGCAAACAGATTTAAAATAGGACCGCTCCTTACAAAGTTACACTTTCAAGCTCCCAAACCTCTAAATTTTTGCTCATCTATGACTTATGCTTTAACCAACCATTCCTGAAAATCTAAAACCGTGGGCTTTTAGAAATGAACCCTTTATAAGCCATAAGTGTTTAATATTTAAAACCATTTTCAAACAGTAATGTACTGTTTTTATAATATCCAAAACCACGACTTTTAAAATGTATGCATTTGCTGTTAGTAAGAAAGACCTTTTTAGTTATGTAGGCGTCCTTGCGGAAAAGGATGGTACTAAATCTGTATATTTTTTAATAGGTTATTCTAGAAACGTATTTATCAAAATGGCAGATAACAAAGACAAACTAAGGAATGCGGGTTTTGTAATCTTTGCGTACACCACACGCAAAGGGGTTCCGCTAAACATTGTATATTTGCCTAGTAAAGGACCTTACGAATCACTTAAAACCGAGGGCCCTACAACCTATAACGACCATTAATTCCCAAAAGTGGTAGACATGCAACAACGCAACAGCGAGTGTAAGAATAAGGATTTCCTCCAATATCGACAAGAAGAACTCGATCAAGCTAACAACATACGTATGCAAGATATAGTGAGAAAGTTGCGATTAAAAGATTGTCATAAACTGCACGAATTACACGAAGGAATGGATCTGGCTGTCGGTGGAATCAAATACTTTATATATGGAGACAAACTTTGGTACATTTTGCAAGTCGAAAACCTATACGGTCTCTATGTATCAAACTATTGGCTAGAAAAGGAGATATAGGACTTGAGTGGCGATTTAAATTTTAAGCTGCGAATAAAATTAGATAAAATTAAAACCACTCCAAACAAACATAAAGAAATGACTGTTTTCTGTGTATAACTTTTTATTAAAATTAAGTTTAAATGACTCCATACTTGGTATTAATTATTTTTAAAATTTTGTTATGTATGTCAGAATAAAAATTTTAGAATAGTATTATATTGTTCTTAATTTACAAAAGGCTGTGACGTTACCACGAAATAGCAGTCGTACAGAGGGCGGTGCGCATGGGTAAGGGTGCACACGCGCAGGGGTGCACATGGGCAGGGGTGCGCATGGGCTTTGATGTGTCTGGGCGTACACGAGGGAAGCGGAAGTTAACAGTCACCAAGCATCTAATTCCTATTTGGTGGTATGGAGTACTTGCCGGCGTATGTGTCCGTAGTAAAAAACACGATTTGTACACGCAGCTTATTAATAAAGCTAGTTTATCGATCGAAGATGACAAGCGTAACGTCATCCCTGCAAAAAATATCAATCTACGCATGGGGGCATAAAGATATAAAATAGTTGTTTATATTTGTATAGATTTTGTAAATCTATTGTATACATTAGTTTTAAGATTCCATAATTTTTAAGTTCTTCTCCCACCTTTCCTTCTTTCAAATCCTTCCTGCTTCTATCCTGGTTGACAGAGTATACGTGTTATCTCCACGTGGTGTCCGTTCATTTACATTTCCAATGCTCCACCCGAAGGTACTACATTGGCCAGGAGGCGAGTTTTTTGTTGCCTGGAAATTTAGAATTTTGCCGAACCCTTGCCGTTCCAGGCAAGGTAAGGATCTTTAACGTGCGTGACAAAACTCACACACGGGACCTCCATTTAACCTCTCATCCGAACGAGGGCGTAATTTTTGTGAAAAATGCTCACCTGCCATTTTTCAAGCAGTCCGCCGTTTCGGGATTTGAACTCAGGGACTTGGGATCCGTAGCCTTACGCTTACTACATTGATCCACGGCGACGCCTCCACGTGGTGTCTGTTCATTTTTTCGTTCATTTACATTTCCAATGCTCCACCCGAAGGTACTACATTGGCCAGGAGGCGAGTTTTTGTTGCCTGGAAATTTAGAATTTTGCCGAACCCTTGCCGTTCTAGACAAGATAGGGATCTTTAACGTGCTTGACAACACCCACACACGGAACCTCCATTTAACCTCTCATCCGAACGAGGGCGTGATTTTTGTTAAAAATGCTCACCTGCCAGTTTTCAAGCAGTTGGCCGTGTCGGGATTTGAACCCAGGACCTTGGGATCCGTAGTCTTACGCTTACTACATTGATCTACGGCGACGCCTTCCCACGTGGTGTCCGTTCATTTACATTTCCCATGCTCCACCTGAAGATACTACATTGGCCAGGGGGCGAGTTTTTTGTTGCCTGGAAATTTAGAATTTTGCCGAACCCTTGTCGTTCCAGGCAAGGTAGGGATCTTTAACGTGCGTGACAACACTCACGCACGGACCTCCATTTAACCTCTCATCCGAACGAAGGCGTAATATTTGTGAAAAATGCTCACCTGCCATTTTTCAAGCAGTCGGCCGTGTCGGGATTTGAACCCGGCATCTTGGAATACGTAGTCTTACGCTTACTACATTGATCTACGGCGACGCCTTCCCACGTGGTGTCCGTTCATTTACATTTCCCATGCTCCACCTGAAGATACTACATTGGCCAGGGGGCGAGTTTTTTGTTGCCTGGAAATTTAGAATTTTGCCGAACCCTTGTCGTTCCAGGCAAGGTAGGGATCTTTAACGTGCGTGACAACACTCACGCACGGACCTCCATTTAACCTCTCATCCGAACGAAGGCGTAATATTTGTGAAAAATGCTCACCTGCCATTTTTCAAGCAGTCGGCCGTGTCGGGATTTGAACCCGGCATCTTGGAATCCGTAGTCTTACGCTTACTACATTGATCCACGGCGACGCCCCCACGTGGTGTCCGTTCATTTACATTACCAATGCTCCACCTGTAGGTACTACATTGGCCAGGAGGCGAGTTTTTGTTGCCTGGAAATTTAGAATTTTGCCGAACCCTTGCCGTTTCAAGCAAGGTAGGGATCTTTAGCGTGCGTGACAACACTCACACACGGGACCTCCATTTAACCTCTCATCCGAACGAGGGCGTAATATTTGTGAAAAATGCTCACCTGCCATTTTTCAAGCAGTCGGCCGTGTCGGGATTTGAACCCGGGACCTTGGGATCCGTAGTCTTACGTTTACTACATTGATCCACGGCGACGCCCCCCACGTGGTGTCCGCGGGGCACAGCGGTTTTAGATTTCTCGGGAATTGGTTGGTTAAAGCATATGCCTTGGGTAGCGAAAAAAACGGTTTCAAAGATGGAGTTAAATATAGATGGACAAAAATTAGAGGTTTGAGTCTTTAAAAGGCGTGACTTTGTGAAGGGTGGTTCTATTTAAAATCTATTTGCAGATTTGGGCTCCCTAGAAAAATCTAATGTTAGTTGATACGAAACAAGATATATTTATCTTAAAAGAGTGACTACCCCGCGTATAATAAATACAATGTACCCCTTGTCAACAAAAAAAGTTGTAGGGAAATTTAAAGATGAATTTAATGAATAAAGAACGCCAGTGTCGACGATGGAGTGTCCCAGTTTCTTTGGATGCAGAAAGAACGGTTTATTCGATTAATTAATGAACAAAAGGACACAACATACAGCAATAAAGGTTAATTGCACACTTTACAAAGTCTACAGAAAAATGGGAGAAGAGACTACCTATGTAAAATCCTTTAACACAAAAAAATATGGTTATGACATCTTCTAGTAATCTGGAAAATATGTACGAGGTCTTAAGCAAAACCATGTAAACACCGACTTAATACCCAATTAATTAATAAAACTAGTTAGTCGGGCGCAGATGACAAGCGTTACGTCATCCCCGGAAGCATATCAATCTACGCATAGGGGCATAAAGGTACAAGATAGTTGCTATATTTGTATATATTTTATTGTGTTTCCTTGTACAAACAATTAAGGTAGGTAAGTAAGCAGTATTAAATTAGCTATTAATTGGCTTGCATTCAGCGTACTTTTCATCTGTAATTAATGTATTTGTTTAGGGACGAAATACGCTTTAAAAGGAATTATACACTGCTTTCACATGTAATTTGGGTAATCCATAATCGTCAAGAAATTAGTTCGGATACGAATTGTATTGTCCAAGTACCTATTTAGCATTGACTAAATTGACTACATAATTATGTTATGACGTGTTTAGAAATTCAATGTATAACCAGAAAATTTTACTCTGTTTAAAATTTTAAGAGTCGTGGTTTTGAATATTCTAAAAACAGTACATTACTGTTTGAAAATGGTTTTAAATATTTAACACTTATGGCTTATAAAGGGTTCATTTCTAAAATTCCCACGGTTTTAGATTTTCAGGAATGGTTGGTTCAAGCATGTGTCATAGATGAGCAAAAATTTAGAGGTTTGAGAGCTTTAAAGTGTAACTTTGCAAGGAGCAGTCCTATTTTAAATCTGTTTGCAGATTCGGATTTTGCGTAAAATTCTAGACTAATTTGATGTATCGCATGGCTTAACAATTTATATGGACGGTTAGAAATCTTAAAATGAGGGTATCACCCTGGGGGATGATGCTATCTAAAAAATTCCTCGAAATTCAGGTAGCTGAAAAAAGTCTAATATTAATTGATATCAAACAAGATAGGTTTATCTTGTAGGTGGAAATGGTTAGTCGAAGAAAACTATTTGGTTCAGAATGTTAACGGTAAAAAAATCTTAAAATGAGGGTAGCTCCTGGGGGGGTGATGTTATCTAAAAAATTCCTCAAAAATCTGGTAGCTGAGAAAAATCTAATGTTAATTGATACCAAACAAGGTAGGTTTATCTCGTGGGTGGAAATATGGAGAAAGATTTATCTAGCGGGTGGAAAGAATGCGGATGTGACGTAATTAAAATGGTTGATATGGGGGTGTCCGAGCAAGGAGGAGAGCAAGGAAGGAGCAAGGAGGAGATTCCTCTCCACATTTCCTCCTTATGGAAATTTACATGTAAATTTGGTCCAGATGTGTGTGGAAATGAGGGAAACTGGTGGAAATGAGGTCACAGAATGCCTTGTCTTACTTTACTCTAGTGTATGTAGATTAATCATATAATAATTTACTACGAAACTTTGGTGAATATTACAATAATTTGTTTCTAGTTTTATGTGGAACCACAAATTGTAGTAAAAATCATTTAGTTGTAGTACATTTTACGATACTTTTTTTCGGTGCATTAGATGGAGAATCAGATCTCGTCTTATTAATTGTGATAAAATTTCTATAAATTTAGATTAAATGTTGGGTCATCAAACGATTACTTTTTGATTGTGTTCTCGATTTTTAAGGTTTATTATTGCTCTATGAATGAAAATGGCACAAAAATGAAATCCTTAGAAATACGTACAACATAGATGCTTGATAAATAAACGTCAAACCTGAATAAAAATTTTTGGCTGGGAAACATGTGCAATAGGTGGGCTTGCGTCTTGCATAATCGAATGCTTATTTTGTACCGCGTTATAAAGCTTCACTACATAGAGGTATTATAATAAAAAATGCAAGATCATACCTGACCATATACACTTAATGCTTCTATAAGACTAGCAATTTCATATATGTCCTGTTCAATGTACCACAACTGTAAAATTTGTATAAAGATGTTGTAAACAAGTAACCCTATATAAAATGCAGTAAAAATTTTGAGGTTGATATTCATTGGTTTATCTTCGTTGTACAATCCTATCTTTTTTAGAATAAAC
This sequence comes from Platerodrilus igneus, assembly GCA_036346225.1. Taxonomy (NCBI): domain Eukaryota; kingdom Metazoa; phylum Arthropoda; class Insecta; order Coleoptera; family Lycidae; genus Platerodrilus; species Platerodrilus igneus. The sequence goes on along the minus strand of JARFIW010001110.1, from coordinate 1,020,199 downwards.
AGCGGCAGCTCTAGGGATTTTGGTGTAGTTTTCATATTAGCTTCTTATTATGAATGACAATCATTCATTACAGAGCAGATCACCAGATTTTACCGCCGCTGCAAAAAAAAAGTGTAAAACTAGATAATTATACTAAACGCCTGTAATTTACGTATTTTGTAATATAAAATATTAAATAGATTGAACTTTAGAGAACGCCTGTAGCAATTAACTTCTTTAGAAATAATTTCTAAGGAATCATCTCCACGGTATTTAACTATTTATATAGATACTATGATAAACTGTGAACCCAAAGTTTTTGTATAATCTTAGCGTATAATACCTGTAATTATCAGTACGCAGAAATACAGTGAACTATCAACTCCTAAAACAAAATATCTGTAAATGTGGTTTTCACCAGCTTGTAGGGAATTGTTTAAAAAATGAATAGGGACGAAATAAAACAAGAGTTTAATCACAAACGAATAAGCCGATTCGAAACGTACTGCGATTAGAATACAAGAGCCGCAACGTGTACTTCAGGTAATTTATATGCTGTTTCATAACCTCTAAAACTACCAATACGTTCTTCTGACTACCACCCCCCCTTTGTTTATTATTTATTATATTTAATTTATAAATTAATATACACTCTTTTTTCGTCGCCCCTTGTCTTATTAAATGAATGATCTTTATATAATGTGCAACGTTTGGTCGGTTCTTTAATCAAAATATTTATTACTATTATGCCTCGACTATATGAACTCTTTTCTCAGGGTGTCCACCTACTTACCGTGGGTTCGATGGTAAGTAGATGTGCAATGCCCAACCAAACTGCACTATCTTTTGTTTTACTACTTTTATGAGAATTTATTACTGTATATGCCAAATTTTTACAGATCAACGTAGCCTTGTGCCTAATTAATTAATGTACACAATTTCTGACTTTTGACGTTTTATGATATTACACAGTACTCACCTGAATTATACTTTGCTGATGGCCTTTTGTATTGCTGCTGGCTCACGATCTTAGTCGCCGTATGCGTCTTTACAAGGACTCACAATCACTTAGAAATTCTCGTATTGCCTCCAGGTGTCTTAGTACAATTTTGATGATCCCCAATCTGAAATGAATAACCCGAATTTTAGAATTTTGACTACACCGTTTTAATTACTTCCCCTGCGCTAATTCTTCTGTGTTACTTTCTCCGTTGCCTTTAATGCTTCCTATCGCTGCTCTCAACTCGCTCACTCCAAATCTAGTCTCGTTCCGCTCAATCCAAACCTATTCTCCTTATCTGAAACCACTCAATGACCCGCTTTACATAAATCTCTATCCAAATCAATCCAATCTTATTCCCATTAACCGTAGCTCCTTAACCAAACCAATCCAAACTTATTCACTCTTACTATTCTTCACTGATGCCTTCTTTCTTTATTAGCTCCGTTCCTAATCAATCGTATTTTTCGCCGCTTCGCTCTTTCACCAACACCAATCTTCACTTTAAATCGTCGTCGTTATACTTTACTAATCACCGATGCTTCTAGTAACTCCACTTTAATAAATTAGACTCTTTTTAAATACAAACGCATTTATTTTATCAAAATATTTAACAACTTTAACGCAGGTTTTTCAAAACACGTCTTTATACAAAATTTTATCGAAAAGAATTCCCTTGTTTACTCTCCAAGGCAATAACTACAACAAATCCAGCTTACTTAATTACATTTCACATAAATAAAAATATCCAATAACAATTTGTCCTTAATTTTGTGTCACAAATACCTAAACTATTGTCTTTTTACACTTTCCTAAATTCTATCATTGGTCCTAAATACTTTACAATTCTCCAATTACATTTGATACTGCTATAACTTATAATTTTGAATTTACAAATTCGTCCAAAAGTTGATTCTATTTAAATAAAAAGCCAAAATAATTCACACATGACCTGGATGCGTGGTTGATAGTAGACATCCGTAGACGCATCCGGTTTTCGGACGGCAAATGTACTTTCAATGGCCTATTAAATATCAACTCAGTATAAAACCTTCAGCACTGTGCATTTTATCAACGTCATTAAGTCATTTAGTTTACCTTTTGGCACATACATTTCAAACTAACATGGTAAATACTTTAGCATATGTAAAGTACGGCAAAACATAATTTTGAATTACGGGATCTGATATATGGATCATTTTTATTTGGCATACACCCCTTTTAACACAAATCTACCCTTAGAAGCCTTGTATCTCCCACTGACACTACAACGTAAATCGAAATATTTAAACATAAGGATATAAAATTATCATCATTCCTGATGTAGTCCTCGTAAATATATATTTTTCGATTTTGTTCTTTAGCTGCTTCCTACGAGCTTTTATTCGTATTACTTTATAATGAATTTTTCCTTAGTTGTTGTTAATATATTGCGTGAATGGAACAAAAGCTCCAGGTACTGTAGCGGGGATACGGTTATTGAAAAGTTTTTCTAAACTAGCACTGAACTTTACTTCAGCGGTTGAGAGACGAGCAAGGGAAGTGTAGAAAACTTGTAATGTTTTAACGTTACGGGAGATAAAAAATAGACAAAAAATGGGGGCAAAAGGGTTTAAAACGGACAACTTCTTATCAAAGCACAAAGTATTATTTTGGTTTTATGTGTAATAGAACAGCAATTTAATAGAATTGGTATTTCTATTCAAATCATAAATTAAAAATTACACTAAAATAAACGATTTTTAAATATAAATTAGCAGGGAAAGTAGGATGATAAATGATTCTAAACCACAAAAATGTAAACAAAATGTCTATAATTGAAAGCGTTGGTAATGGAAGCATTTTATTTCTTTATGAAATCTTTAAGTGAGTAAATAAAAGTATACTTTCTAAGTATGAATTTTAGAAATTCTATTTAAATAAATTAAATTTAATATTACATAGTTGCGAATCCCAAGTGAACTAAAAACACTTTAGTTATATTTTATAATGCAATGTAAAAACCAAACGCTTTATATGGGAATGGGAAATACATAAGTATAAGGTTACAGGTGAATTAATTATTTTCATACAATTTCATACACATACGATGTTTTTAAACAGTTCAGGTAGAGAAACAATGAACACGTAAAAATCATTGACAGGCATTCACCCTTCACGTGTTAGTTATATTAGTGGTATACCCTTCTGAAACAGAAAAGGTGGGGATAATGGCACGCTAGACAGCCATTCGAGCTAAATAATTGTTTTACTTACAGGTCTATCACACCAAGGGGCTAAACAGTTAAAAGTTTGTATTTTCATAAAACTCGCCATTAGTAATGGGATAATAAACGAGGGGCCGCGTGATAACAATGGAATTCGGCATAACCCTCAAACACTCAAATAGATTGGGACACTTGGCCTTCCAGCAACTAGGTTGGAACTAAATGCCAAAAGGATGAAAAAATCTCTTGGTTTCAAAAGACTTTCGGGACTCAAAGGTGAAATGTAAATTAATTTCTTTGTAGACTTAGATGCTGTTTTCTTTGTATTTATGTGTGATTGTTGTGGTCTTAATCGTAGTTACACGTATAGTGTTATATTGTTAGAGGTGTAAAACTTGGTACATTTCCAGTTGATGGTTAAGTGCAAGCGTATTGTAAATTCCTATTCTGGTTAAAGATCAAAGTATAAGGAATCACAGAAGAATTGAATGTACAATTACCCCCTTTGTACCTTGTTATAGGAGTATCTCTACGTCACTAACCCAGCTATTATTATAAGTATATTTAAAAATGGTTTTATGCCTATCTGTTCTCAGATATGCTCCCGTAGTATAATTATGGAATAGCTTTAAGTAGGGTGAGTTTAGATTTGTATTATATTTTCAACCAGACAGGTGGCCTTTTGTAAAGAAACCCATTTAACTAAGAAAATACCTTGGAATTAAAACGCCTTGTGCTGCTCGTCGTCCATTGGAAATCCTATGAGACTAGACATAGTTAGTGCCCATTAAACTGGAAGGATTGGAAACCTAACAGGGTAAGTGCCACTAATAGCGTAGCTGGAGATCGCACCCAGCTAAAAGTGTAATCATTACTCAATTTTGTTCCATTTTCTGCATTTATTGCTAGAGGAACCTACTTCCTCGTCCTTTTTAAACAACTGCAAGTCTAATAATGTAATATTTCAAAAACTCGTAGTAAACTAACATTAGAGAAAATCACTTATGTTGTGTAATGCCGGTTTGAATCAATCAGTCCGACACTTGATCATCATAAACTTAGGTTGGACTGTTTGAACTGAGAAGCACCCTTAAGATCAAAATCACGATTTGAAGCAACATTGGCATGACGTTCTAAATATTATCGCCATAAACTTTACATAACTTTTGTAATAACATCTGTAGTTGTTTACGATAATCATCAGATTTAAGAGCACTTATTTTTTCGTCATTGGGTTTTACATCTTAAAACTGGTTGGACTTGTACGTCAGCTTATTTAAGTTCTGAGCTAGCCTACACCACTCCCTCCAATTCTCACAACAGCCGATATACAGCTCATTACCTTCTATTGTTTCCTAATTATATGCCCTATTTCACCGAGATTCAGTGGTATATAAAAGGGGTGGGGAGGCGTCGCCGTGGATCAATGAAGTAAGCGTAAGACTACGGATCCCAAGGTCCCGGGTTCAAATCCCGACACGGCCGACTGCTTGAAAAATGGCAGGTGAGCATTTTTCACAAAAATTACGCCCTCGTTCGGATGAGAGGTTAAATGAAGGTCCCGTGTGTGTGTTGTCACGCACGTTAAAGATCCCTACCTTGCCTGGAACGGCAAGGGTTCGGCAAAATTCTAAATTTCCAGGCAACAAAAAACTCGCCTCCTGGCCAATGTAGTACCTACGGGTGGAGCATTGGAAATATAAATGAACGGACACCACGTGGGGGCGTCGCCATGGATCAATGTAGTAAGCGTAAGACTACGGATCCAAAGATGCCGGGTTCAAATCCCGACACGGCTGACTGCTTGAAAAATGGCAGGTGAGCATTTTTCACAAATATTACGCCTTTCGTTTGGATGAGAGGTTAAATGGAGGTCCCGTGTGTGAGTGTTGTCACGCACGTTAAAGATCCCTACCTTACCTGGAACGACAAGGGTCCGGCAAAATTCTAAATTTCCAGGCAACAAAAAACTCGCCTCCTGGCCAATGTAGTACCTTCAGGTGGAGAATGGGAAATGTAAATGAACGGTATATAAAGGGGGTCCCGACACGGTCCGCTTGAAAAATATTAGGCGAGCATTCTTCACATAAATACACCCTCGTTCGGATGAGAGGTAAAATGGAGGTTCCGTGGGAGAGTGTTGACACGCACGTTAAAGATCCCTACCTTGCTTGGAACAGCAAGGGTTCGGCAAAATTTAAAATTTTCCAGGTAAAAAAAAACTCGCTTCCTGGCCAATGTAGTACCTACCGGTGGAGCATTGGAAAATCACATGTAAGGTATATAAAGTGGGGTGTCGCCGTGGATTAATGTAGTAAGCGTAAGACTACGGATTCCAAGGTCCTGGGTTCAAATCCTGACACGGCCGACTGCTTGAAAAATAACAGGTAAGCATTTTTCACAAAAATTGTGCCCTCGTTCGGATGAAAAGTTAAATGGAGGTCCCGTGTGTGAGTGTTGTCACGCACGTTAAAAATCCCTACCTTGCCTGGAACGGTAAGGGTTCGGCAAAATTTTAAATTTCCAGGCAACAAAAAACTCGCCTCCTGGCCAATGTAGTACCATCGGGTGGAGCATTGGAAATGTAAATGAACGGTCGTAAAATAGTAACCAGACTCAAGTGTCCTTCGTGTAAACATTCTTTAAACCGACGGTAAGATCTTGGGCTTGAGTCGGAGTTCCTATCCATTCATTAAACTCAGATTTCTTGATCTCAAAGAACAGTCTCGCTTCATACTAGATGTTGTGCGTGCGAAAGTTAGTGGCAAGCGCCCTTATCAGTGAGAAATATGCGCCTATCGCGTAAAAAGTGTTTGTCCAAATTTTTATTTTGGAAGTCCCTTGATAGGTTATTTAAAATTATCCCCGCGCATATCCCGTTATTTATTATTAAGCTGCTGCGCGGTCGCTTGCTGTTTGATCGTAAAACAGTACCCCCACCATAGCCGCTAGTCGTGTCACCCCTTTACCTTTTGCTAAATTTAATTGGGCGTATTTCATATTCTTTTGCCTTTCAATATGTGTATGTGTTTCACAATCCGTAATCGGTATTACCTATGATGGCGGTCTTTAGTCGTAGCATCGTAGTGCATCTATTCGACTCAATGTCGTGTCTTGTATCGACCTTTGCCCCATCGCTCACTCTGTCATTTGCCCTTGCGTATACCACACAGCAGGATACTGCTTTCCGGCAATTCTCGAATTCATGCCCGACTTCGCCACAGTTACCACACTCTCTTTAATTATCTGCTACCCAAAAAAACTTATAATCAGGTATCGCTAGGTGGTAGATATAACCGCAAAATTAGAATTTTGACATGCTTTATCGTAAAGATTCTAAAGGAAATTACGTCGGCTTCTAGAACACAAATCTTACTGAGCATGTAAATCAAGCTAATTCCAACGTAATAAATCTGAAGATTTGGCTTACTGTTTCACAGGGTCAAGATAGTAAATGTAGCCAAATCATGAAATCCTTAGATAATGAGAGCAAAGATGTTAAGAAAATTTCTAAGTTATATATAGGCACACTATATCGAATTATTCCCTGACAGGGTGGTAATACTACTGATTTACTCTTTGTATCTTTAAATAATCAATATCAGCTGCTGAAAATCTTTTATGATTATCAAAGTCGTGTAGGTTGGAGAAAAGCGATAGCATCTATCAGTTGTACTTTTGGTCTTCAAACATAGGTCGTTATGTAAAAAAGTATGTGCTTTGCGTAAAAATCGTTCTGACCCTATGCACGGTTTCCTTAAGTTCATTACAAACCGAGCGATCCTTTTTATACTACATATGTTGATTGTATGGGACCGTTACCTGACAATCCGGATAAATAGAAATACATGTTTGTCTTATATGATGCATTTTCTAAGTTTGTCCATCTCTATCCTAATTTTTTTTTCACAACAAAAGAGACCAAAGCCAATTTTACAACATATATCAGTGTTTTTGCTACACCGAACAAAATAATTCATGATACTAGAACAAATTTAACAGAATAGATTTTTAAATCGTTTGCCGAACATTTCGGCATTGAACTACACATGGCGACTCCAGGTGCCCATCGCTCTAGCGGGCAAGCAGAACGCTACATGCGTCCATCACTAACATGCTGAGAGTTGAGTCTCATAAGGATTCAGATTGACTGAGCAAACTTTGGACGACACAATTCATCATTAATACTACAATACAAAAACCACTGGACATTCTCCGTTTAAATTAGTTTATGGGGAAGAAAAGCAGACCCAGTACATTCGTACCATTCTTACAGATATGCCTATATCCAAACTAATGCTATTCCAGTAGATTGGACACAAGTGGTATATAATTTAAAATGCAATACTAACAGGAAAGCAACAACAGTAAATAAAAAGCGAAGGGGTTCCATGATTACTAAGTAGAGGTCAGAGGTCAAAGGTTTAATTGTGGATTTTGTGGTCCGTATATCATTAGAAGTTTACTACCACACAACTGCTACACACGTATTAAAGTTTACACTTGAAAAACTTTAATATGTGCAAAAGACCAACTGCGCTTTTGCACAGATCACTTGACTTCTGAGGATGATCAACACTTAATAGAATCCGAGACGACACTCGATTCATGTGAGTATTTAGCTTTTGTTTTGTATGTGCTAATTGTAATTGTTTGATAGCGTGTAAGATTAAAGAAAGAGGAGAGAAAGAGATAGAGGGAGCGAGAGAGCGAGAGAGAAGGATACCCATCGTAAATGTGCACATGCTGTGTGCATCATTTCCATCAGGTCTTTTTGTATTTGTGTCAAAGATTCATCGCATATACGCACACCTTTGTGTAGTATCTTCGTCGCGCCTTTGTGCTGACTTATCGTGTTGTTTACAGCAACAGACCCTTCGAAAATACGCCCACCTTCTGTGTGGTATTTCCTTCATATCTTTTGTGCTGAAATATTGTGCTGTGTACAACAAAGGATCCAACGTAAATACATTTAGTATTTCATCGTGTCTTTTGATAAACCTAGATGAAAGTGAAAGACATAGGTAACGTTTACCTATTTGTTTCAGTGAAAAATCAGAATACCAGTTAGCACTAGAAGAATCCAAAAAAATAATCATCGTTAAAACTCCTGCTCATATGTCCTTTTCAATTAGTGCAGTTATGTATTGGCTTAAATAAAACGATGAATTGGTTTTGAATATACAAATCAGTATTAAGTTGTTTTCAGTATTCTGAGAGCGGAATGGTGTCGATGTGGCCGTATTAAATTCCCTCTAACATATTGGAATTTGGCGGCAATTATAATTGTTGCAGCAACGTACAAGTAGACATTAATAACAGTGGCAACGCCGTAAATATTGTTTGCGTTTTTCGCACATACAGTCGAGCTCCTTCATTGGTAGCGAAAGGACTGTCTGTCGGTACATCAATAAGACGCTTACTTTAAGATAACACTTCATAGGTTACTCTAATAATATCGATCTGGTAGAGGTTGCCAAGTGGGAGCCCCTGTTAAACTACGGTAGGTTTTTTTAGCTGCAACAGCTTCCTGCACTGGCTGTCAATAGTAGTATAACTATGGAGAAGCTGCGACAGCCCTTTATAAAGGGTCATAAATATCTTGTAAATGGTGTGTGTATTATGGAAAAGAGAAGTATGTATGTGTGAAGGTCATGTATGTGTAGGTGTGCGTGTGTGTTAGTATTAGTTAGGTTTGAGGATAACGATAGTATGGCTATGGAGAAGCTGGCCGGCCCTTTTTAAAAGGATAATAAATATCTTGTAAAGGGTGTGCGTATTATATAAAAGAGAGGTATGTATGTGCAGGTGTGTGCGTGTAGGGTGTAGGGTATGTACGGTTTGTCGGTGATGTTAACGTGGAAGTCGTGCCGCCCTCGTGATAAAAGTGTGTGTGTGTGTGTGTGTAGATATCGATCGGGGGGGCGGTGTTGTTGTTGTAGTTTTATTTTGGAAAAGAAAGGTATGTATCGTTATGCGTATAGGTGTGTAGGGGGGAGCGTGCGCGTTTTAGTCTAAGACGAAATATCGTAAGGGGCGCGCAAGTGGTGCGAACGTGTTTTTGTTTTAAGAGCGTGTTTTCGGGGGGGTGGTGGTCGCGTTCGAGAACGAGTCTGGGTAAATAACCGCGAGGGTTTTTTTTATTACAGGTGTCGATAAGAAAAAATTGCGTGCTGCGTTTGTATTTGAAAAAAAAAAATTTCTCCCCTACTACGAATAATAGTTTCGTCGTCTTGGTAAAAAGAATATCCAAAATATTTTTCTATTTATTATTGTGTAATTATTCGAACGGTAAACATCGTGTGTCGAAAGTGTAAAAAATGTCTCAAGCTTCGGACGAATTAAAAATTCCAGACGCGCCTACCTCAACGCGTGCAATTTTAAAACAATTGAAAAGTGCTTGCAACGTAGGTCGAAAACGTCACTATGAATCGATGCTGCTAAATCTGAAATGTAATCAGATCGTTTCTAATGCAAAAGCAAGCGTGATAGGGCGATCAGAGGGCAGGTATTAGTAAAAGAATGGATCCGGCGATAATACTAGTGCGAAGGACGACGACGAGGGTTATGCGAACGACGTCGAAGTCGACGATCCTGCTGAAAATTTCGATAGATTAACATCGAAGAAGAATGTCAAAAGACGTAGAACGTCGAACAATATCGTGTGGGTCGATTTGAAATCGGCTTTCGCCCGCAGGATACGTTCGAGTGCTGTGGTCAATTTATATCACATAGATCCCATGCAATTTTTAGAAGATGCATTCGCCCTAATAGAGCGACGTTTGAGAAAATGTTTGAGAAAATTCGGCTCTCTTAAAATTAATTTCGTGTTTAACGGTGAATACGTAAAGCCCAACGCATCAACATCATCGTCTTCAGAAGCCGTGGATACATCGTCATCATCATCATCGTCGTCATCGCTCAGACATTTTACTACTAAAAATTATAAAATTTTAAAATTGAAGACTTTCAAACTCAAGTTAAACCCGAAGCCATTCAGGAATTGAACAATAAACTGGACGAATATACCGAAAAGCAGAGCGGGTTAGCTCTTTCGAGAATATTAAATTTAGGCGTCAATATAAATCATGCAGGAACATATAGTATGCATTCTTAAGGAAGGGGATAAGAAAATTGTCTACGAGATGATATGTTTATTTTAATAATCATATACGTTTGTAATATAGAAGAATGTTGACGGTCGAGGATCTTACGAAATTACCGCTCGAGTATATCGAGAGGCATGCAAGTAAAGACATCGCCAGAAATTTCGATAAATTACCGGAGTATTTGCAAAAACAATTATGGACGCATCGCTATTGTTTAGCGCATGGCTTACAATCGTCGTCGCATGCAGATCAGATAGATGGACCTCCTCTGCAAATAAAATCGTGTCCTGAATGCGCATGTTCTACCCCATATGTACGCGCGCACAACAACACATCGCAGCCCTGCAATAAAACCTATGAATGCAATTAAAATGCTCATTGTTCGAAATGACTCCTAAAGGACGGCCCGCAGCCGTCGCAGCATATCTCGCCTACTCTTTAATATGTAATAATTACCTATACATATTTAAACCGAGCGTGCCCTCCTGGCAAAGAAATCCGGTTCCCGTAGATCCCCCGGATGCATTCGTATGTTTCGAGGTTGTTGAAAATAAAGACGTTTTGGCATTGTCGAAGTCTGAGTCGTCACAACAACAAATAAGATGCTCTCGCTCTAAAGATTGGAAACGTATGGAATTAATTACCATGCAGCTGCAACAGCAATGGCAGCAGCAGCAACAGAACCATTCGGAAGAGGTTCCCTTATCGCCATCATCAGAGACGTCGTCGTCGTCGTCATCGTCCGCGGTATCGAGAGACCTTTTAATTTATAAAAGTTATCTAGGAGGAGGAGGAGGAGGAGGAGGAGGAGGAGGACGCCTTCAACGACGACGAGAAATAGAAAACGTAGATGGATCCGGCGACGGCGAGGACAGCGACGACGACAACGGTGCCGAATGGTTGAACAATGGATGCGCGGGCGATTGTGTCGGAGACGGAGTTGGCATCGATCCTTTTCTGATGTTTAAAATAAGATTTACATATAATAGCAGTTTTACGGAGACCGAATGGTACGTCATGCCATGGAATCATAAACGAATCGCCTTCGAAAGAGAAAGAGAGAGCGAGAAAAAAAAAAGATCGAGAATTTGATAGTTCAGATGGTGTATGGACGTATTTAGAACACATCGTACTTATGCAATTAATAGGAGCGTGGGCATACTACATCTATTACAAATATAAAATAAACTATGCGCGCATGAGCAACATCGTTTGAGTTCAAACGAAAACCTACGCATGCAAAATAATTTTCAGTTCTAACCGGGAGGTATCTTCGTTCAGGGTGTGTATGTGTGCGTGAAATTTTGCACTTAATTAAATAGCAATTATGGTGAAGTATATTCAAGACGAAAATAATCATACAAGTGGTGACGACAGTCAAGTATTTTAAATAACGATGATGATGACGTAATTTCGTCATCATCATCATCTACGTGTGCAGTATCTGGATCGCCGCAAGTTTTGTCAGGTATTCATGTCTACGATAACGATCAGGCGATGGATCCCCTGATATGTAGCACCGAATACCGATTGAATTCCTCCAAGGAGAATGCGCAATGGTGCGCTCACGGTCATACGATCGAAGTGGGCTTAACCAAACGAAAGAGCAATATGGATTTTAGCCCTGTTATCAGACTTATATGCCCCAACAGATTTTGTAAAGAAGGCGAATTGCAAATGGACGAAAACGAGTGGAAAGATTTGTCGTCTATCAATATCGAACATAAATTTAGAAAATTTTTTTCCAACCGCTCGGATACTGCCACGGTTGGATCTGCAGGCGCTACCGCCGCCTCCGTAGTCGCAGACGTATGGCACTGGAGGCGTGAAATGCATCAGACGATCGACGGATACTTGGAAGTGGAATTTAAAGACGAATACGAGTCCATTCATAGAGTCGAGGTGCAAAACTGCTGCGGCTCTCGCCGCATTAGAATCAACAACAACAGGATCCGGATACAATGTTGCGCGAATTTCTCTCTCCGCGAAGAATTTGCAAAAGTGTTTACTCTAGCGCCTCTTATAATGCTCAAATTAGAAATATTGAAAGGACAAGATTTTCAAGAGTTCTACGATAGAAATATAGAGTGCGTCGCCACTTGCCTTCCCGAAGAGTTCGGAGCTTACGCGTATAACAGGTGCAAGAGCAGTAGCGGCGACGGCGACGACGATGGAGGTGAAGGCGTCCCCCTCCTCGAGGATGCTGGACTTTATTCGAACGTGCAGGATCAAATCTTATGTCGAGTCGAGATGATAAGCGAATACGTATTTGGAAATCCATCCTAAGTACCCTAAACGTTCTTTACGACATCAACAGACTCGGCTTATTAGAAATCACGCGCCATTTCCCTCACGAAATTGTCGATGACGTATTATGTTTATATCAAAAGAATTTAAATGTCGAAATGAAACCTTTGTATTTTAAAGATAGTGTATGATCCTTTTTTGTAAATAAAATTTATTCTGTATGCAGTTATTTTTATATATATATATATATATATATTTAAATTGTTACGTTATTGCAGGAGAGATGTTAGTCAATGTTGGTACACGGGGTGAAGGGTTGTTCAACAACCTCTTAAATAAATTGCCCTTCGAACTGCACCTTCCTGGTCATAACTTCTGCGGTCCCGGAACCAGGCTACAAGAGCGTTTAAATCGCGGAGACAAAGGTATTAATCCTCTAGACGAAGCGTGCAAGCAGCACGACATCGCGTATTCGCATCACAAAGACGTGGAGCGCAGGCACGAGGCCGACAAGGTCTTGCAAGAAGCGGCTTGGCGGCGAGTCAAGGCCAAAGATTCTAAGTGGTCCGAGAAGCTCGCAGCGTTGGGCGTAACGGCTGCAATGAAAGCGAAACGCAAACTAGGAATGGGAATAGACAAGAAAATGGCCGTGAAACTGGATCGTCGACAGCGAGGAGGACGACGACGACGACGACAAAAACGACGACGTCGAGTACGTCGATGCTCGGGTAAATTCAAAGACAATAACGGTAACGTCGGCAGAAAATGCTCCTTCAGAGGCGGTCTTATAAGTAAAATATCTAAAGAAATCAGAAAACAAAGCATCAAGAGTAAAGGACACGGAGATGCTTCGCATAATCGTCTCATTTCGAGCGCGATGAATGCTGCAAAAATTATAGTCAACAGGATGGGAGGTCGTTCGAAAATTAAAGTACCGCGCATAATACCGGTGCCCAAGCGAGGAGGCTTATTGCCTTTGATTCCGATATTTGCGGGTCTTTCGGCGCTCGGAGCACTAGCCGGCGGAGCGTCGAGCGTCGCAAACGCCATCAATTCGGCCAAAAAAGCAAAGAGGTATTTCGACGAGAACGCACGTCACAACAGAGCCATGGAAGAGAAAAAAGTCGGCAGCGGATTGTATTTAAAGCCTCACAAGAAAGGTAGCGCCTTGTACTTGAAACCTTATCCGGGGGATTCAAAAAACGGATGACTTCGACGGTGTCGAGGAATGCTAAGCTCGCCGCCACCACCACCACCCTTACACCTCCCATGCGCGCATTGACCGATCTCGATCTGCACAAATATGCTAAAGGTGTTCCGTATTTTAGAGGCGTGTACATGCGAGACGAGTTGCCGCTAAAAGACGCGACGGAAGCTTAGCACCGCCGTGGCGAAACGAAAGTGGTATTATAAATTTAGACGATGGATCCGGTCCGGGCACGCATTGGGTCGGTTATAAAAAAAGGGCCAATACGGTGATATACTTCGATAGTTTCGGAGACCTGAGGCCTCCCGAGGAAGTCTTAAGATATTTTCACGGTAGCGATATATATTATAACGTGGAAAGGGAGCAAAACTTTAACACGATCGTGTGCGGTCATTTAGTGTTGAAATTTTTACATAAAAGAACCATAATGCCCTCGGAGCGCTACAGTCATGTCTAGGACATTCACGATATTCGGGTATGGAAATACCATCAGCAGCGGTACTCTATACCCACCTGTGAGACTGAACGATGGCGGTACGTACACCTGCGGCTTGGTGGGTCTTTACACGTGCAACACCGTTCGAAATATTTACGAAGGAAATAATAAGTTCTATTACGATAAAGATAAAGAAATCACCATCGACGAGGGATGCTACGAAATAGACGAGCTAAACACGTTCCTGAGAAAAAAGATATTGGAGTCGGCTAAAGCCAACAAAGAAATTAATTCGTCCGTAACTTTGGACGACGACGGATTGGTCGACGACTTGTTTTCTTTAAGAGCTAATAATAATACCCTAAAGTGCGAAATAAAATCGAAATACTCCGTAGACTTCACGAAGCGCGGCAACATCGGTCGAATGCTGGGATTTCATGATCGAATTTTAGAGGAAGGTCGTTCGCATACGTCCGATCGCGATGTGGAAATAATTTCGGTATCTAATATTTTCGTAGATACTAACATTACGACGGGAGCGTACCGCAATAACCAACTTTGTCATAGCATTTACGAATTTGGCCTAACCGTGCCCCCAGGCTACAGCATAGAACAACAACCCAGCAATATAATTCGTTTCCTCTGTGCGTGGACGAATTCGATAACATTACGTTGAGACTGGTGGATCATACGGGTGAAGCGGTTAATTTTTCGAAGGATACGTACCTTTGCGTTCGCCTAGAGCTAAGACGCGAATAATAAAATTATTATTAAGTTAAAATGGGCGTCGTTTACGATGACGAGCGTCAGCATCAGCAGCAGCAGCAACAGACGTTAGCCGCAGTCGTCAATATACCTAAGAAAAATCCGCGCGTTGGGCATTGTTATCGTCGTTGCTGCCGAAGTCTTCTTCTTCTTCTTCTTCTTCCTCAAAACAAGCCTATATAAAACGCAAAAACGTTCTCGAAATCTGCAGTCGCACGCAAATCATCGTTAGGCCATAACGAAATAAAAAGCGGAAGAGGTGTGAAAAGCGACATCATATTAAAAGAAGAGGAAGAAGAACCTCGCTCTTAGTCGCGCAGACGCAAGTTTCTTAAAAGCGCTCGGCTACAAGCTTTTGAATACGAGAAAGAAAAAGTACTAGAAATGGCTAAACGTGGCGGTAAAATACGTGGTGATTTTGGTAGTAGCACGAAAATGGTCGCAGATCACATCTCGTCGGTGATTAGTTCTCCTTTGAAGAAATTACGTTTCGACGAGGTGGCCAAATTAGACGTATTCAAAAGGCCTCGCTACGAAGAGACAATTTCGAAAGAAGATTATTATTCGTATTTACCCTTCACGCGAAACACAGACCACAGCGATAGAGTGATTATAGAAATCCAAAATTCCGATGCTATGACCGCAACCTACGACAGTTACATTAATATTAAGGGAACGTTTTCGGTGAAAACCGAAGGTAAACCGTATACGATAACGAACAACGCAATATTATTCTTGTTCGATGAAATACAGTACAAAATGGGGAGCACGCATGTGGTCGACGTTTGTAAGCAGCCTGGTATAACGTGCACGATGAAGGGTCTCGCTTCGTATCACAAAAAATTCAACGGTTTGAGCAATAGCACCTGGGACCCTCGAGGAGATACAAACGCCGACATTTTTAAGAACGGACGCTTCTCGTGCAATGTGCCTCTAAAGCATATTTTTGGATTTTGCGAGGATTATAAGCGAGCCGTCGTAAACATGCCGCAAGAGCTTGTTTTAATTAGATCCAAGAGCGACGTCAATTGTTACAAGAGCGACGAAAACGAGCTAACATTTAAAATTACTAAAATATCGTGGGAGGTTCCGCATTTAAAGCTTAGCGATGAATCGAAATTAAATTTATTCCATCATTTGCATAAAAATCCCAGAATTGTGGTTTACTTTCGTCGCTGGGAGCTTCACGAGTTGCCGTCCTTTCCGTCTTCGAAAATTCACGTTTGGCGTATTAAGAATTCGAACGAATTAGAAAAACCTCGATGGATTCTATTTACTCTTCAGCATGGCAAGTATGATAATGCGAAGCAATCGGCAGCCCAGTTCGATCACTGCAATCTGACAAATTTAAAACTATACCTTAATTCCCAAGAATTTCCACTTCAAGATATGAATTCGGACTTTGCCAATAACGATTATTCGACCCCGTTCATGCACTACTCGAAATTTCCGGAAAACTATTATGCAGGCGCGAGCAATTTGAGCTACGCTCTGTGTTGTTTGAACGACTATCAGCAATTTGGCAATTGTCCCGTGTTCGTGATCGATTGCAGTCGTCAAGAAGATTCTATTAAAAATTCGGCCGTCGATATACGTCTCGAAATCGAATCCAGCAACATTTTCGATCAAACCACTAAAGCATACTGCTTAATTTTGCACGACTCTATATTCGAATACGATCCGTTTACGGAAATCGTTACGCGTCATATTAGCGAATAATAGACATGAAGGTTATTAAACAGAAACAATCTCTACCGGTTGCAAATATGGATCTAACGGTCGAGCAGGATGATTCTTATTCCTATTTTGGAACGCGCAAAAAGCACGGAGATCTCTTACCGGCCAGCATAAGATGCATCGTATGCGGACCTTCTGCGTGCGGTAAAACAAACCTGATTTTGAGTTTGTTACTGGCACCCAACGGATTGGAATTTGAAAACGTTTACATTTACTCCAAGTCGCTATTTCAGCCCAAATACGATTTTTGAGTCGAGTTTTGAGACCGATCAAGGGACTAGGCTATTACGAATTTAGCGAAAATTCCGAAATAATTTCACCGCAAGATGCTAAGAGTAATTCGATTTTCATTTTCGACGACATTCAATGTCACGAACAAAACGCGATTCGTCAATATTTTTCAATGAACCGTCATAAGAATATAGACGCGTTCTACCTCAGCCAATCGTATGCAAGAATACCGAAGCATCTTATTCGCGACAATACAAATTTAATTATAGTTTTTTGCAAGACGAAATGAACTTAAGACATATCTATTCGAGCACATTAATACCGACATGAGCTTCGAAGATTTCAAAAGATGTGCCGTCTAGCGTGGGAAAAAAGACGGCGATGGCAATAAAGCCGGATACGGATTCTTAGTGGTAGACAAAGAAAAGCCATAAACGAGGGCCGCTACCGTAAAGGATTCGATCATTACATATGTATTTAAAATCACGACGTTCGAGCGAACTTTCATCAACGCAATGTCTGCGGCTGCGATGAGACGAGGACGACGACGACGTCACTCTACGAATTTAAATCGAGCCGTAGTGCAGGCCACTAAAACGATAAGAAAAAGTTTTAGATTTTAAACGAGATCAAAATCGAGCTCAATTAAAATACGGAATGAAGCATGCTCAATTACTAGAACCGTTAAAATCGCTATCAAAATTCTCTGCAAGTAAAAATCCTAATTATATTCGACGTCAGAATGCGGAGCACGAATCTGATAATGTCGGCGACGGTTCAGATGCCTTACTTAAAAGTATGCCGACATCCTGTCCAAAAGCGAGGATCCCAATATAGACGATACCGGAATCGGCATTCAATACGACGACCTTTCGAATAAATGGTCTATGGGCAATTCAGAGTTAGCTATTGCAGACGACGGATCTACGATTAATATTAGAAATAAAAATATCCTATTACGGAGGGCTTACTTCGATTGTTAACTTATAAGAAAATCCTTCGAATAAGAAAACGCCTGCTGGCAATCCTTCCGAGCTAGATGTAAAAATTACATCGATATTTTGAAGAAAACCAATGCATATAATAAACTGTTTCGCAAGGATCTGCCTAAAACGCCCAAATATAAAAATTATATCGTTCCGAATTTAACACCGTCGCCCGTG
Organism: Platerodrilus igneus; assembly: GCA_036346225.1. Classification (NCBI taxonomy): domain Eukaryota; kingdom Metazoa; phylum Arthropoda; class Insecta; order Coleoptera; family Lycidae; genus Platerodrilus; species Platerodrilus igneus. The sequence continues at coordinate 1,002,118 of JARFIW010001110.1, read as the reverse complement.
GCGACTACAATATCTACGCCTCCTCCCTCGCCGCAGCATGCTTCGTCGCCGTCACCGTCGTCGTTGTCGTCAAGAGAGATGAATACAGCATCGGCGACTCCTACGATTCCCATGCAATTACGATCCAAAATAACGAAGAAAAAGAAAGGTCTCGGTATGGATAATTTATCGAAAAAAAGACAGACGTCGAGTAATATAAGCAGAATTTGGCGATACAAAAAATTCGATAATTCTAATCATAAGATAGAATACGTTCATTGGGACTCGCCGGCCGAGCTGGTGAGCCGGCTTCGTTTGTTGATGGCCGAACGTTCGGCGGGCAACAATAGCTCTCAGAATCAAAACGAATTTCTTTCTATTATATCCGAATTAAAGGAGGTGAAAATAATCGCCTAATAAAATATACACGTTCTATAGAATAGTCTCAGAAATAAAATGGTCGTCGATAAATTTGGAAGAGCGTATGTTGCCAGAGACTCTGGAGGCGGAGGGTTTGGTAATACCGCTGCGCGCGGGCCTCCTGGTGTAGGCTTTAAACTAACTCCGGAAGGCGATTTCAACATAGAAAATAGAAAACTTTGCAACGTAGGCAATCCCGTGACCGGAACGGATGCGGTAAATAAACGAAGCGCCTTGGTATTGGACGAGGACGAGAAAATAGTTAACTTGAAGGATTTTAGAATAGTGAATTTGGCCGATCCTAAAAAATCAAACGACGGCGTAAACTTAAAATTTTGCAACGAAGAACTCAATCTGCGTATAGGCAAAGCATTGGAAATATGTTTGACCGCTTCATCTTCGGGAAAAACGCATGCTAATAAGAAACTTAAATTTGACGCCAAATCGCGATCCATTGTAAATTTGCACGACCCGCAGAGCTCGGCGATGCCGTTAACAAGAGATACGTGGACTCGACGTTGTCAGAAAAAGCGCAAAATTTTATGAAACTAACCACGATCGACGACGGTAAGGCCAAGAACTTCGACTCTCGAGGCTTGAGAATTGTCAACATAGGCGAGGCCGAAGATGAGCACGATGCCGTTTCTAAGTTCTATGTGAACGCGAGAATACAAAATCTTATCGAAGGTGTCGCCATTCACCGCGATAACGTGATCATTCGAGATGTATTGCAAGCGGTCGTTCAAGTGTTGAACGAAGTTGTTTTAAACACGAACTTCCTGATTTTCAACCACTTGAAATTAGACGGAGTCAAGACGTCTGCTGGAGACGATTTACAATTTCACAAAATTAATACCGACGTTATAAGACACCTGCACGTGTTATTGGAGCAAGATAAAGCCTCGTCGTCTAACTCTCATACTCGTGTCAAACCTTAAAATGTCTAAGAAATATAACGATAAGGAAATACTAGTGGATGAACTGCACAGAGGGGTTAGAATAAATTTTCCACGTCGAAGAACGATCATCAAATCTTATCACGACTTATTCCAAGCCGATATTGCTGAATTTATTCCATATTCGAAATATAATAAAGGGCATAAGTATATTCTACTCGTGATCGATTGCTATTCAAAATATTTATGGACGAGACCGCTTAAATCCAAGAATGGCCATGAAGTCACATCTGCGATGCGCGAGATTCTAAATGAAATTAAAAGATCGCGGCCGCCTTTACCGAAAAATCTGCAAACAGATAATGGTACAGAATTTTATAACGGCCAATTTGCACGGCTGATGAAGGAATATGGCGATATTAATCATTACTCCACATATAGCTCAATCAAAGCCGCCATCGTAGAACGTGCAATCAGAACGATAAAAAACAAACTGTATAAAGCTTTTAGTCTGAGAGGCAAATGGAAGTGGATTGATATAATCGATTCGATTGTATCGAAATACAACGATACGGTGCATTCGACCACTAAAAGAAAACCCAAAATGTGACCGCGAAAACGCGTCTGAAAGTTTACGATAAATTAAAACTGGCGACTAGAAAACCTCGTTATGCCGTGGACGACTTTGTACGCATTTCAAAATATAGAAGTATTTTTTCTAAGGGCTACAATGCAAACTGGAGCGAGGAGACGTTTAAAATATGTAAAGTGTTTCGAGCAAATCCGACTACTTATTTACTCGTCGACATGCATGGCGATCCAGTATTGGGACAGTTTTATGAAGCTGAGCTGCAGAAAACGAGAGTTCCAAATATTTACCTTATCGAGAAAATACTAAGGCGAAAAGGAACCAAAATTCTCGTCAAATGGTTGGGCTTCCAAGAGCCTTCCTGGATTCAAAAAGCTGATCTTATATAGATTGTTACATTTAAAAATAAAACATTTGTTTTTTTATATTTTTTATTATATAAATATGTTACATTTCAAAAAATAAAAAATTTGTTTCTTTTTTTTGTTTGATTTTTTATTATACATTTTTTTTGATCTTGTAAAAAATAAGAAAGATAGAGACGCTACAACTGCGATACTTTGACATGCAGCAGCACTTAAAATGTATTATTTTAGTTTATTTTATACATAATATAAAAAATAAAAATACAATGCAGTTTTTTTATCTTGGCTTGTTACAATATTTTAATTAATTTTTATAATAAATATAAAAATAACAAAATACAATGCTTTTTCTTGATTACAATATAACAAAGAGAGCCTCTACAACAGCGCTTAAAATATATTTTAAATTAATTTTATACATAATATAAAAATTAAAAAAAATACAATGCGGTTTTATAATATAAAAATACAAAAAGACAATGCAATTTCTTTCTCGTTACAAGATTTCAATTATTTTTTTTATAATAAACATGCAATTCACAAAATAAAATATGGTTTTATTCAAAGGTCCTTTATTAGATAGTGCCCATGAGGCAAAGTATCTATTCCGTTAGATAAAATGTATCTTTTATCATCTTGATAACTTAAAGCAATTTTCGTCTGACGTATGGAATATACCTTATGCAAATATGATCGTATGCTATTTTGGTCTCGTTCTATAACTACTTTATTTCGTAACGTATCGAGATAGTGATCGAAACAGATTTGCCGATCGATAATGTACTTTTTAACACCCTTAGCCTTCTTTATTATCTCACGGCCTTCTATTTTTAAAGAGTACATTTTCGATCGAAGGCCTACAAAGTGCGTTAAAATACGACCTCTAGTTTCGTCTTTCATAAGACCAATGACTTTTTTATTAATTAAAGGAATTTTATAGATGTTATCGGGATCATAAGCGCTCGTATCAAATTTTTCTAGATTCGTCTTTATACACTCTTCATAGAAATCATTGCACGTCACACTATACAAAAGGCTGTCGGTGTCCATGTAGCATAATTCGCAATTATTTGCAAATTTTGCCTTCATGAAATCGTAGTGAAAATTATATAATTCAATTTTTGATAATTCTAAGATGGCCATACCTATGTAGATAGGTTTGTTGAACTCTATCTCTGTTTTGCTCAATTCGATCGCGACCAGATTTTTGTCAAAAATCGTTGCCGAATGGAAATTTGGTTTGGAAATTAAAGATAGAGCACCATACCGACCGCTCCAATGAGTCACTAATTTTATGACGCGTCTTTTCCTAACATTCTCCATTGTTTTACCAAAATGGAATTGTTTGCAAATTTATATAGATTTTGTGCAAATTCCGTTTTAGCTTCCGTGCGCATTCTTGTATTTAATTCGACAAACGGTCTCAACCAAGGAGACTGACCGAATTCTAAAACCTTATGAACGCGCGTCATAACTACGCCCGCAGATAAATAAACCTGGAGATTTCTGTAATGCACAACGTAGTTGAACTTTTCGTGAGAGTGCACATTAATTTTGAAAATTTCGAACCCGGAGGCGTGTCCTGTTCTGGGCACATCGGCAACTCTTTCTGAGCGTCGTGAATGTCCGTAGGAAATTCCAAGTCGCATTCGATAATATAACCTTTATCGCTCGTAATGCTCACCGTTGTAACATTAAATTTTAATATTTCTTCAGGCGTTAGCCATTTGAAATCCCCGTAAGGCAAATAGCAAGATTCGGCATGACCATAGAGATTATTAATATCTCCGTAAAATAAAAATTTATTCGGCTTGGATGGATCATACGTTTGGGGATAATATTTATTATTGGATTCTACATATCGTTTTACGACTTGAGTAAGGCCCCCCCGAATGCCTCTTTCGATCATTAAAACATGTCGACGTCACAAATTAGTTCTAGCCTGATTTTAGTATATAATAACATGCTAGACCACGAGTAGCTCGCCAAAGTCACAAAATTTAAGGGATCCAATTTGTATGTTTCAAGACAATTTTTCTAAAGTCTTGGAATATATCGCAAAGTAAAAGAATGTCGCATTTTAAATATAGGTCCGCGTAGTCGCCTAAATTTTGCATTTAAAAGTGCTCCATACGGTTTGCGCATGAATATATTCCGATTCTTCAATATGTGATTCGTTAAGATTGCTATAAAAACATTCTATAGGAGGAAGATTTTCTTCGCTTAATTTCAAAATGTCATCCAAATACTCGTAGGAAAAATACCCTTGCGCATTAGCAATTTAATGCGATCCGGGTTTAGCGAGCTAAATTCCTTTTTTAAAACTTTAAAGTCATCGAAAGACAACTCGCATGCTAATTTTTCCAATGACATTGCCATAAAGCGAAAGGAATCTATGAATCTGAACGTCACATTTGCGTCGTTGTATTTTTTAGAAAATGTTATGTATTTTCATTATTCAAGGGTATTATATTCATGGGGCCTTCGAAAGCGTTAGCAAGCTCTTTAATAATAAAATGAGCATCATAATTGCTCAAATTATGATAGACTACGGGAATAATTGGAAATAACCTAAAATTTAAATTACAGCTGCTATGCGCAACACCTCTTACAGAACCATTCATGTGATCGTGATCGATAACCTTTTCGTCGTCCGGCAAGAAATCGACTTCGCAAATAAAGCACGTTTTTGCCGTCGAGGCATCTATAGAGGACGTAGCAGGCTCGTTTTTAAAAATGCGCCCCATAGCATATGGCAATATGTTTTAATTGTCGCACAAACCAAGAAATGCAGTCTGTGCCCGTGTATGAACTGTAATATGAAAGAGATTTGTCATATCCACAATAAAAATAATATCCTATTGAAAACGGAATATGTTCCTGGTATTTGAAAGTGCGTTCTGATTCGGAAGCTCTTTCGGTTTTTTAATAAGGCATTCTATGTCAGAATAAACCACCATCGGCACAGGTATTTTATACTTAAAATCTTTAAATTGTAAATATTTGTTTTTTCGGAGGGTAAAATAACACGACACTCGTTAAGTTTTTCGCATACTTGCTCGTGGGCATCGAGACGTTTGCGATCGTAAAAATAGGAGAGACATCTATCGCATACGTAAAAGTGACCCGTATGTTTAGTTAATTGACCTCTCACAAGTGAGGCTAAATTTTTATAAGACAATAATGATATCTAACGCCCCGTTTATAATCTTTAATATTTTTTTAATTCTTCCAAACTTTTTCCAACTTTATCGGCCTCGCCGCCGTCGTCGTCGTCCTCGTCGCCGTTGACGTCTTCGCCGTCGTCAGAATTAAATTTTGACGACTCGTCGACATACGCATCTTCAACAATTAACAGATTAACGTGTTTATCTCGTTTTGGCTAGTTAATTGTACCGGTGTTACGATGTATCGAGCGCGTTTTAAAATAAGAGCAAAACATTTACAGAAATATCATTCTGCTTTTCGAATTTCGATATATCCGATATAGGCATGGGGCTGACGAAATTTTTCATATTAAAATTTCTGCAAAATGCGGATACGAAGTTGTGCGATTAGCATGCTTACCTGCTGTAGGCTTAATTATTCCGGCTAAAACGCTCCAATAAAAGCATGAAAAATCATTGTTTCTAATGTTTAAACAGGCCTTTTGTTTTGAATTGCGATAGGAAGAGGCATGAAACAACTCGCGTGAAACATATCATAGCATTTATTAATATTAACATTTAAAAATAATATTTCGGATAGCGTGAATCCTGACCCGTGCATTGCGTCGTTCTCTATTTTATCCAACAAGCGTGTTGCGATATTGCACGCAAACCACTCGTTAAACTTCTCTAAATTGCCGAAACAAATTAAAAGTTGGGCGTCGAAAAATACCTAGTTTGAAACTCATTTTCGTTGAGCGCGACGGAAAATTTGAAAAATCGCACGCTAACACGACATTAATTTTAAGGTTTACCGAGTGATTTTTAAAAATCGTATACAATTTGGATAAAATTAGTTTTTACAATCTTCGATAAATAAATTAAGATCTTTATGTGCAACATTAATAATTTGAGCTGTTTGAATTCTCGATTTAAACGCAGACACGATCGGCTTCCAAACCAATTCAGAATGTCGTGGCGTGCTCCGAGAATACATCCATTGTTTAGGAACATTCTGCCGCAGTAGTTTTTAATAGATTTTAAATAGCATTTTATATCTTTTCATATGGCATAGAAGATTTTCGAATAGATTCAGATAACTAGCCGAGAGCAAGAAGAAGAAGTTTGTTTCACCGTTCTTAAAATCGATTCGGTGTTGTGAATGTGTGATTTTAATATTCGAACCCAATTGCGAAATACTTTAGTTTTACGACATTTCGTTAAAATTGCGTGCACTTTTCGATACAACTGTAGCATCTGATCACAACACATCGAAACGCCCGCGTCCGCTTCGATTTTTCTGTTAGTTAACATTTTTTTTCGTATTTCAATGCCAACTTTCTGTATTTTGAACCGTGCAATTTTACTAATACGTTCGGCGTATCGTCTTTGGGCGATAAATCGCAGGACCATAAAATGGCTTCTAATTCGGCATGCAGTTCTCGTTTTATTCTAACAATTTGTACGAGTTTAAAAATCTTATACAAAAGGATAAGTCTATAGCATATTTTTCTGAATCTGTAATTTTTAGTTGATTTTATAGAAAATACATCGGTCGTTCTAACACATTTACTATAGACAAATAAATCGTCGATTTCATGCAAGCGCATGCGGAGGGGTTTTTCTGCAAATCAACAAAGAATTAATAAATTGAGTTGAAAACACGAATTCTCTATTTTTTAAGTCCACGTATAGGCAATCGGTTCTTAGAGTTGCATAAAAGAAAATGTCACTTTCACATTTATACTGAAAATTAAACACTGTTATTAATGGCGATACGGCAGATTGATCTACAAATCTAAACAACCTAATACCGGCCGAGATGCTTTCGCTAATATTATAAAATGCCTTTCGGTCGTAATTACATAAATTAAAAGCTTTTCTTTCATACGAGACACGTCGGTGAAGCAAAACGCTATTGTGTTAGAATACGAATCTTCTAAGCACGTTAAATTGTCGAACAAATTAAACTGCATGCAAAATAGAAAAAGGGCTCGAGACCCAATCAAAAAACCGTCCCGATATTTAAAGTCTTTTAAATAAGCAGGCAATTCCTTGCATGCGATTCTATAAAAATTATGTGGATAATCCGCAATTAGCATATCACGATTGTAATGGGCTGCTGATCTAATTCTATATTCAATACTCATAACTTTAAAAATCAAGATGTAAAAATACTAAAATTATAAAATTAATTACCATGTATAGGTAGGTATTCTAGTGTGACGACGATACGGATGGCTTTTTTTGCTCTTGACGTTCTTGATTTTCCTGGGGAGGATCCGTGAGGGCTGATGATGATGGATCCTTTTGTTTTTCGCCCATGCAGCAGAAGGAAATGCTCGCTGCAGGATTAGGTTTACCTTTAAAATAAACGAATTTCGTATTAGTTTTTTAAATAAAAAATTAAAAAATAATATACTAACCAACTTCGAACGATCCTAGGTAGTGCAAACAAAGGCATTCCTGTTTATTCAGCTCTTCGATATCTTTGTCGCTAATTACGTCCGCGATTCTCTGCGGAAGGAACACAACGCATTCTTCTAATTCGACGAGAATGATCCGAGAATTCTTCTTTGACTGAAGAGATTTGATGCTTAAAACCGGATAAGGGCGCTGTAGCTCGAGATCTTTGACTTTTACGGTCTTCTTCCTATCGATGCGGCTTACTGAATTGATTTTTTTAATTAACTCCATATTTTAATTCTAATTATGAATATAATTACATAAAGTTAAAAAATATATTTACAATTATTACCTGTTTTTTAATGCAAGCTGCACGATGACAAAACACGTTGCACGACTCTCAAAACTTATATTTTACAAGATAAAAAAGCCTTACAAGGGATCCTCTATTTATATCGCTCCGAATGACGTGCAATTTATTACGCATCTGAAAACCGCTCCCCCACACACGATTCAGACATTAACGATAGCAATTCATTAGAATTAAATAGCATTGCCCTTGTTTTGGACAAAAAAGCGCTCATTCAAATTAAAAACGATATCTTTTATTATGCGGGTATTGAAATCGCATAAAAATTAATGATGCATATTTTTTATTCCAAGATGTAACAAAGACATTTTCGCCGACTCGAAGATTTATAAACCATATTTGTTAAAAGTAATGGGTTCCTATATAATTAATGATTCAAAACGATGTGTGCTGAAATTAAAACTTACTCATGAATGATGTGAAATCATGAAATACACTATTTTCTTAACGCGTTCCAAGAAGCTATCTTCGATAATAAAAAATAATTATACAAACATACTCGATCAATTATATTTTAACTTCCGCTTCATACAATGAATGTATACTATACAAAATTTACGACCACTTTTTATTTCTCGGCAAACATACGATTTTGTCATCGTATATGCTTTGGGTTCATATAATTAATACACACAAAATTAAGGAAGAACTTTTTTATTTTCAGCAACAATACGCACGTCATCGAACCATTTATACCGAAAACAATTATATCCTTATACTTTATCATAATTGCCTACGACATATCGAGCGTAACATTTTTCAAATTATTAAAAGACTACTTGAAACGTCTTGCACGTGTTCGATGAGATAATCGTTGACCCCCGTATTTGTATACGAATTAAATAGCGCACTTTCATCATCTTCTCTCTCGGAAGGCAAAAAATACACCCACACGTCATCGATCGAACCATCTTGAGCAAAAATACGATTACGCCATTAGTATAGCTATGGAGAAGCTGCGACAGCCCTTTTAAAAAGGCCATCGCAATTTTTTTTCTTATAGACACCTGTAATAAAAAAAACCCTTGCGGTTATTTACCCAGACTCGTTCTCGAACGCGACCACCACCCCCCCGAAAACACGCTCTTAAAACAAAAACACGTTCGCACCACTTGCGCGCCCCTTACGATATTTCGTCTTAGACTAAAACGCGCACGCTCCCCCCTACACACCTATACGCATAACGATACATACCTTTCTTTTCCAAAATAAAACAACAACAACAACACCGCCCCCCCGATCGATATCTACACACACACACACACACACACACACACACACTTTTTTCACGAGGGCGGCACGACTTCCACGTTAACATCACCGACAAACCGTACATACCCTACACCCTACACGCACACACCTGCACATACATACCTCTCTTTTATATAATACGCACACCCTTTACAAGATATTTATTATCCTTTTAAAAAGGGCCGGCCAGCTTCTCCATAGCCATACTATCGTTATCCTCAAACCTAACTAATACTAACACACACGCACACCTACACATACATGACCTTCACACATACATACTTCTCTTTTCCATAATACACACACCATTTACAAGATATTTATGACCCTTTATAAAGGGCTGTCGCAGCTTCTCCATAGTTATACTACTGTCAATGAAGCTTGGGGAGCAGAAATATTGAGATACAAAAGAACTGCAGGTCGATTAAATTTCTTTTATTCAGCTTGTAAAAGTCAGATGCCGTTTGTTATATTAACAAACTATTGTACATAAGTCATTGATTGTAAAGCTTATTAAAACGGACCACCAAGATGGGTGGACACTTATTTAAGGTGTTGCACGGGGAGGACAATTTAAAGCTTGTTGTAGATATCCAATTCAACTAAGGACGATAAGATTATTGTATAAGCGAATTGGCACGTAAAATTCAGTTGGCTAAGATTTTAGAAAACTGCATCATTAATAATATAGAACATCGTTTTTTTAAGGAAACGCATATTTGGACAACTAGGGGTAGACTTGCTTTATCGCTATTTACTGTTAAAATTCACCTTTTACAATATAGGCAAGGTAGACTAAAACGAGAGATTTTATTAATTAGTAAAAGGAAGTGACAATTTTTCGAACTAGGAGAGAAACTCCACCAACTCCATCGGCAGCAAGCACCGCCACATAACTATTTAAAAAATTCAACCTCCGATTAGACTTTGCTTTCTTCAAGTAGATTGGCTCTCAATGGCTGTAGCATAGACAAGGGAGTTTAAAGATCTTTCAAGGGAAGCATTAGGGTATTTATTAGTATTGTCATATTTTTAATACCCCTTGTAGTATTATATTTGTATTTAATAGAACGCACCTCGCTCCACCGTAAACTAGTCGGTGCACCAATTAACTGTTTTATCATCTCGCTTTCCCTGTGAATTAAAAATAATTAAACAACATTATGTCATTTTATTAGTACAACAGAATTTTTTACGCTCAACGTGTGGTGCTGATTATTTTACGCTTTTTCGTTGTTAAAGAGATTTTGTGCTTAAAGAGCAAGCTATTTATTTGTATACTCCTTGATTTCTAAAATTGTCATTTTTAAAAGGGATATAATTTAGTTCTTTTAAAAGATAGTTTTTAAAAATCCATCTTGAGAATTTTATAACAAAAATTTAACCGATTGGAATAATATGGGAAAAGACAAAAATTTATAGTTCAAAAATTGCTTGTACTTATTACGTGATCGCTTGTCGCAAACAGAATTAAACGTTTGAAATATACAAACGAAAAATTTGATATTTAACCATTTGCAGCTTTTTTATTTGATTAATAGCACGTAAGCCGTAGTCAAAAGTTTGAAAAAGCGTCAATTTCGGAACAGAAATGTTCTTTTCTTGAAAATTACCAACCGTAGTTTAGTGTAAAATAGTTGAAAGCTATGGAAATGAAATTCGTGAAATTTCGTAAGGTAAAAACTTTTGAATAAATCCTCTAGGACATTGCAATTAAAGTATATATTTCTTAATTGAATTAAACTCTGAGCTTGTTCTGATAGACGGTGTATAGTAAATGTGCAATTGTCAATTCAGTCAATCGTTGCTTACTTGTTCTACGAACACCTTAGTTGTCTTAATCGGAGTGTATTGAATTCTGACCACTAGTACCTTATCTGGAAAATATGCTAGTCTGAATTACAAGAGCTTCTCGTTTTTGCTCATTAAAAAATTGTGTTTAAAGTCATGGTGTACTTTTATCATTAAGCAATAGCTACTGGGTACCTGTAACCTAGACTACATTTGCAGCATGATTTCACAAAAATCTAAAATTAAAAATTATTTTTTTAATATACTTGACACGGATGCTCTCTGTTCTAATAACTCATTGTTCACCACTTTTAAAAAATTACCAAGAAAACTTATCAAGCTACTGATGTTTAGATATTATATTATTCTCGCAAGGTAACAATCATTATGGAAAAAACTCGTTGCCTACAAATTTTGTCAATAACTTTAAGGTTGTGTTATGCGTCAATATTGTAACGTGCTAAAAGTTAAAACGCAAAATTTCTTAGTGCTAATTGTCTGCGCTGAAGCGCTTCAAGTTGCAAGTCACATATCCTCAGCATTTTGTGGGATCCGCTTAACTGACCTCAGTATGGCACACGCAGACCAAGTCATTTTCAGTACCTGAAACAAAATTAATAAGCAATCAATGTACAGGAATGTAATAAAAGTGCTTAGAAATGCAGGATAATGATACATCTACATTCGATTTGTATTTGGCTTGAAAGTCAAATTGCGGCGCATGGCATGTGGTAATCTGCAGTGATATTTGCATTACAAAAAGTATTTTGTTTAATTTCAATGCTATCTTAAACTAATGCTAGCTCCTTGACAAAATGAAGTAAAAACAAAATTTACTTACAAATTTGAAAGTTATGAATGTCATGAACATAAATGTGTCAAAAGTTTCGGTAATTAATGAAGAATTGTTGCCAAAGTTATATGTAGTTATCCAGCAATATATGATTCCCAAGAAAGATTGCAGCTATAAGCGAATTATTGTTTGTGCTTGGAGCCATATTCCTCTTTGTGTTCAGTCATCAGGTAATACACCAAGAACTTAGTAAGTATAGACATTACTTAACCATTTATCAATAGTTGAGAAATGTAAAAAGAGATAGCGTCTTTTCGAGAAAAGTATGTCACAGGAAAACAAAAAATATAAGTATTAAATTACATCGTGCTCCATATATACCAATTCCTATAAAACTCTGGATGTCCTTTTTGATTAGATGTTTGAAAACAGAACACGTAGAAAGTTAGTAAATCACCTCATTATATTGAATATAATAAATCCACACATTCAATTTAAAACTTTGTCAAGCCTCATTATGGAAACCGACACTGTGACTGCAGCAGAAGTTATTGTCCAATATCTGAGCTACCCAATGAAGTGAGACTGATGATTGTTGTAATCTCAACACTTGGTCATTAAAACGTAAAACACTCGAAATTATTTTAAATCTTACATATAACTACATAATTTCCAATGTAAGTATACATATTCAGATAATAAATTACACACTTTACGATTTGTTAGCATAATCCAATCGCCAAGCACAACAAACAGTTCCTTCGGCATTGAACATTTGTTTAATATAGTTCCTGACGACACAGCTCCTCGTGATGCATGTCTATTTGCAAAACGAATACTTTGCACGCGCTACAATACACTATTGGCTAGCGCTTCTCTTTTTTATTTTCCCAAAACAGTTTCCTCACCAAGGTTACGATCAACAAAACATTTAGGACAATATTTGCTTGCGTCAACGGTTTGAGATCTAAATAAATTATGTAGGCACGTAATAGCTTATATAATTCCATCAACCGTTTCGGGAGTAGCATTTATTACATTGTAAGGAGTCATGAACCTAGCAACCATAATTCCAAATGTGTCTCAATAGTTCTGCTGAGGCGTGGCAAACTTCTATATACAGAGTAAGTAACAGGCACATGGTTACTTATTTGTTCCTATCGGTAATTCGAAATTAACTCATCTTCTGGCATTTTTATAAATCGCTTTCCGCTGTATGGTCTTAGCAAATGAATTTGTAGTGAGAATGCTTTATCTCCTACAAAATATAATGGAACCACTTGCTCTGTATTAAATAAACATGAAGCAGGAGGAATATTTAAGCTTCCTCTTTTTTAACTCCATGCCAAATGTCGAAGAACCACAAATTGCTAAAAGTACCATACAAAATGTTTTTATGTTTCAAATACTGCGATTCTTGTGATAAAATTATCCATAAAACATCATAAACTTATACTAACATACAAATAGTTGAAAAATATATTCAAATACAATAAGCAAGGCTTTTTTACGAATCTTTTGTAGCCAAATGCCTGAATGTAACATTTAATCTTTGTAATAGTGATATTGCTTCTTGAACTGTATATTTTATTACACTGTTTTCAACGAGTGACAGAAGAAAATTAAGTGACTGTACACTCATCCTAGTAAAATAAAAGACAAGAGAGAATCGCCAAAACGTATTTCCCGTATTAAATTGTGATGAAAACACGGTTGCTTTCTTTTTAAATAAATACCTTTTATACATATTATTCTCTTCTTTGGTGGGTTTTAGAAATTGGTCATAAGTATAAACTGAGGAGTACACTAACTGTGTTCAATAAACTGTATACTCTTTACATTGATCCACGTTCACTTTTCTCGTACCGAGACGATATCTCGAAATAAAATTGTAGTTTTCTATTTACCTTGCGATCAGTTATTAAAACACTTGTCGTCGGTCTAAAGTGTTAACCTGCTAAGTCACTTCTGACCAATTTTACAGAAGAGATGAAAAACGATTCTTAGCAATTATAGTTTATAAAAATCAAGAAAATAAATTTAGAAAACACCTGCAAAGTATAAGAAAACTGTACATTACTGTAATATGTAAAAATTATTATGTAAACTGTACTTTTTAGTCTTTTTTGGCAGGTAAATAGTAATCGTTTTTTAAAATTAATTTAACAATGGACTTAGCAGGTTAATTAAGTTAAAAGAATATTTTATTCAAAGTACTTTTGTAACGTGCATTTTTAATAGTTTAACCTTTTACGCTTTTTCCCAATTAGTAAACACATTTCTGTAACTACTATTTTTATATTTGATACTTATTAACTCCTTAGGCGAGTGCATCGTATTAATTATAGATTGCATCGTCCTTGTCTTGCCGTAACTATAAATTTGGTTCCTTATGTGAATATACGGGTTTAGATAAGAGACGATAAGCGGTTGTGATGGAACGAGTTTAATAAACAGATGGGGAGTTGTAGTTTGTCCTTTGTTCCTATATATTAATAACGTTGAAAATACTGTTCCTGTTTGCTTTGACAATAGTAGTATGCTTGATAGGCGAACGTGTAGACTCCACCTGCACGTGCGTTTTACGGAACATTGACTTAGTGATACGCGTTGTTTTACTGATTGTGTTTTTCTTAATTGATTTGTCTTTTTATAAATACTGTTTCTTTTTGCTTTGAGAATAGTGAGAATTAATGCGGGATCAATTCTCAAATTGTTCATGAACAAACCACGGCACGATTTTAGTTGTTTTTCTTATGAAATAAAAGTTGTATATTAACGTGTTTGGTCGACGCACGTGTGTTTTTAAGGTCATTGACGGACGGTTTTAGTGATGCGCGTTGCTCTACTAACTGTGTTTTTTTGTTGATTTGTCTTTTTATATTTGAACTGTGTGTGCGATCTAGTTGTCGTGGTCCTTTTGTTATCAGAGTAGTGCATACTTTGGATTATCCAAATACAGTTTTAAGCTTGAGTGCTTCGAAAACAAATGATGATACAGTTGTAGCAGGTTTAGTAGAAAAGGTTGCTTCTTATAAACATGTATCTCATTCACTTGTAAAGACAGTTGATACTGTAGTTGCAGAATTTTCTAACCCCAACGAATCTAAAATAGATCGTTAGTTGCGCAGATTTCGTTATTCAAAAGCATTAGACTTTTCTTTGTTACCATAGGTAGCAAATAAAACACCTCACGTTACTGTTAGTTTAATGCATTACGTCGCGCCTTGAAAGCGTGATTCTAATTTTTTATTACCAGTTCTTTTTTACGATTTGTGTTACAAAAGATTTCGAAATTATTGTCTCAGGAAATAGAGTTAACAAGAATTTATCAATGCTACATAGTTCCATCAGCATGATAATGTCTGCTGCAAACGCCAGTGAAATACATAAGTGTGATTAGGGTAAAGTGTAAGAAATTCCATCAACACCCTCACAGTCCAGGGTGAAGTGCTTCGTTAGTGCAGGACATCGTGAATCTCACCCTTCCGTTGCAAGGAAGCGTTGCTGAAGAACTTTTTGTAAGTTGAACTATTTCCTACTAGTTATTACTTTAAATATCTATCCGTGGCTTTACCATATCTTTGTCGTTCTGATACCTTTTATAAAAGACTTGCATGATATTTTAAAACATAAGAAAAGAAAAAAAAAGAGAAAGAAAGAACAATCAATACTACTGAATTACTCATACCAATGGTGTCTTATCTATTTATCTTTTGTTAATATTGTATCTGATTTATGTTTAATTGGTGTGTAAGGAAACGTTTCTGCTACTCCCCAATATTACCTCACTTTGTATTAAAATTTTTTATAATGCTTTTACCGTTGTTATATTATATAGATTATCCAAACAGTTTTCTTTTTACATTCTACAAAGTACTGAATAATTTAGACTTATCATTGCTGCTATGCTTTTTTTTTCAGGTTTGCTTAACTATTTTTCTTGCAGGTATTATCACTAACTCCTTACAGCCGCGTACATGGTATGTTGGTCTGCTTTCTACAACCCCCCCCTCCCACTCTCCGATTGAGCCTGGTCATTTCTTTGATTTTCTTTATCCTTTCTTTGATTTTCTTGGTGTTACGCTCGGCTACGAGTCAACGTAGTATAACTTTGGCGCCCAACGTGGCTGCCACGAAAAAAACGTAACACTTTATTATCATTTACAAAAACTATTAACAAAAAATAACGTATTGCACTACTTCATTCGTGTGGAAGGTCATCATAAAATTTGTGGTAGTCTACATTCAAAGTTTTTTTAATAGCTTGAAGGTCTTCATACTTTTTAGCGGTTATTTGGCGCCTTTCTAAATAGATGTTTTCAAGTGTTCTCAAGAGTGTTTGAGAATTTTGGTGTTTTTCCGTTGAGGAATAGTTCTCCATTAATCACCAAAGCTAGTTTTATAATAAATTTTACCTTAGGAGGTATACCTCAAAGCTCGAATATCTATGACTTTTAAATCTCCTTTAGATTTTCCTGGACGGATACTTCTATAATACTATATTAATTTGAATTTTAAAAAATCATGAGTCAAGTATTTTACATCATATGGAGCAGATTTCCTCCTTACCTTCTAGCATACACCAACATAATCCACGGCTAGGTTAATCATTTTATTTTTAAGTTTTTTTTATGGTTGCGTGAACCGAATCCACCTCCATCTGTGTATGACCAGGTTCAAGGTATTTTTGTTCGATTATTAAACTATGCGTAATTGCTACATTTAATAAAACATTGACCATAATACTGTTTCTATTTTAAAATCCGCAGCCATCTGTGTATAGTATAATGGTATATCGGTCATCAGCAATTGCTGAAAGAAGTATGTTCGGCAGTACCTTCTGTTCTATAACTACATCCAAATACTTGCAAATTCTTCAGCATCACCACCTCCTTCACATTCGTTCCATAAAAAACAGTAAGCGTGAGAACTTATTACATCGTAGAAACAAAGATTGTGTACTTGAAGCTTCGCTTTGTAGTATAATGTGGAAACTTTTTATTTTGGAACCATCAAGACTGCTTGTAAATCTGCTGTGAAAACGTACTTTTGTCATTTCTTATCTTTTTTTTTCTTTCCGTGTCTCTTCTTTCTTCTATATGTGACTATTATATTCCATTTCTGAAATTTGTCCAACCCGGTACCCAACACACTTTTCACGCTCATCTTTTTTGGGGTGAAATAGTGCAAAGTTTTTTCTTTAAACGGTTTGGAGATTGACGCTATTCAAAGAGACTCTTGATCCTTTGATTTACACCAGTCCCTGACATAGCATTCTTTAATACTCTGCGAAGACTGTCATTCAGGTAAAAAATATTTATTTGGGATGATGCCCTGCAATAGTGAGGCTCGATAACAGGTATAGAGTGTAAAAATTGAATTAAGCATTCACGTGTATCTTTAAAAGGCTGTATTCACTGAATTATCTTCGTCTATATATACTATAGGCTTGTGTCTCAAAAGTACTCTTCTAATAATGAACTGTTTACCGTCCAATCCCAATAGTATTAAGAAAGATGGTCCTACATACCCTTTGATCTTTTTCCTTCACTCTCAAAAAATATTGAAAGGAATGCCCTCTCTTCGTTTCGTTTTCTTTTTTTCGGTTTCAATGCCTTTTAGTTGACATAGACATAACTTGATTATTGATATAAACTTTCTTTTCGTCCCATGATTGTTGCTAAAACTACTCAAAAATATGTTTCCTTTTATTTTCAGCAGTTACATGACACTTCATAATGCATTTATCTATTGATTTACATTTGCATCTTAGTTTCATAGCTCGAGGTTCTTTAGGCTTATCATAACACCATTTTTCATTTTGTTTTACTCTACCTAAATAACGTTTACCATTTTCTCGTAGTCTTTTATTTTTCTGAGCAAACCATGCTGATGTCTGGACTTGGAAACGTTTTTTACGTATTTTACTTTTTTGGATATGCGAGTTAATGTTCGTGGCTGGGAGCGGTCCTTTTTAAAAAGACAGTTTCAACTTCTTAACACATTTATTTATTGTTTTACAGAAATTAATTGGAATTTTGACAATCTTGAATGAAACTAATTAACTAATTGTACAAAATGAGTAATCTAACAAACTGCAGGGTAAAAGCTGAACGATGGGTTAACTGTCGTCGACTGGGGCTCCCGGGCCTTTTATAATATCCCTAACCCCTCACATGGCTGTGAAAACTTGCGGACCTAATGTCTGCTTACACTTGACTCTATTTATAATACAACGTTGCTATCTTAATTCTATTCATAATTACTTTGTTGCGAGCTTACTTTCTAGGTAATCTCGGTACGTGACTGTCTGTGACCGCCTGTGACCTGACATCTGCAGTGTCACTTATCGTCTGTGCTACAAAGTAGCGTTTCCGTTCCCATAAACGTTAATAAACTGAATGAATTGTCCTTCATTTACATTGTTGCACATCACTTAGCGCATTTTCTTAATATTTTTAATAATTTCCTAATTATTAGTTTCTTTATATATATATATATATATATATATATATATATATCCTGTCCAAGGCCTTATATTTTCCTTCTTTCAATTACTAGCTCGATTTGAAATGATCATTTGGGCTTTACTTAAAAAGTCTAAGTTATTATTTCATCTTATTAATTTCAATACGTAAGTAGTTATACTTGGCTTATAGCCGTGATTTTGATGTTGCTTCCTGTCTATATCTGACATAAGTCAAAAACTTGACAATTTCAGATATGATTGACAAAAAATGCTAAACGTAATTGAAAGTTAGGTTTATATATGGTACTGTACACGATTTAGATTTGTAAATTTCCCAATTATAGCCATCGGCCTCGGTAGCGTAATTGGTTAAACGCACAGTTCCGGCAAAACTGAGATGCAGGTTCAAATCCTGTCCAAGGCCTTATATTTTCCTTCTTTCAATTACTAGCTCGATTTGAAATGATCATTTGGGCTTTACTTAAAAAGTCTAAGTTATTATTTCATCTTATTAATTTCAATACGTAAGTATTTATCAACTTACCTTGTATATATATATATATATATATATATATATATATATATATTGCCGTGTTAGCCTATAAGAATCGAGCCTCACGAATTGGGCGGCATAAATTGCCGTGTAACCCCTCTGGTAAATAGAACTTTCTCAAATTATTAATTTGAAAAAAAAATCGAAAATTTCACACAATAGAAAATTTCCAAAAAAAAAATTCTTACCCAAATTTCTGTTCCATCACCTTAATTGATTTCTTCAACAGCTCTCTAGCTAGCTTAGTTGGGCCTCCTCTTGGATACCTAGATTTACTATCTTTAACTATTCTACTTCTACACTAAAATTCACCTATCTCCATCTTTTTGTCATTACACTTCATTTTGCTCATTTAAATCTGACTCTTTTCTTGGCCCTCCATGTTTTTCTTCTAACAATCCTAATACTCTTCATCCCTATTTCTCCTCCTTCAATTTCTATACCTATCATCCCTGTTACTTCACATAAAATAAAATCATCCCTATTATTCTGACTCTTAAATATTTCTTCTTCTTTCCATATACATCTCTGTTTCTCATTTTTTATAATTTCTTTTCTGCGGACAAACCAAACGATACTACCTCAACATCTTTATCTTTCCCCTCTATACAAAACTTTTCATCTTTTCTAGATTCTTTATGTACAATATTCATCTCATAAAAATCTTTCAAATTCAAATTTAAATTACCAAAATTATTTTTGCCCCTTAACTCACTTATGCCTGCTTTTACCTCTTGTGTGTCACATAATGCTATTTTTATTTCTATCTTTCTTAATTCTGACTTGTTATCCACTATTAATGCTGCGCCTGACTCTACCTCTACTTGTTCAGCCTCTTCTTTCACTATCCATTGTACCTCATCTAACCTTTCCACCTTATATTCGCCTGAGTCGATCTCTTTCACTTCTTCATCATCTCCCTCTATACTATTTATACATAACCCCATGTCATCTTCTGTGACCTCATAGCTTGCTTTCCAGGGCAATATTCTATCCCCAATCCTAACTATTTTCCTCTCCATATCAACTATAACCCCTAACTTCGTCATGCAATTGACCTCTAATATACCTTTAAACTTTAACCCAGGTACAATTATAAATTCTTCTTCACAGCTTACTGAACCTAACTCTACTTTCAACATAACTACACTATTTACGACAGCAAATCGCTTTTTATTCGGCGAAACCAGGTGACGTTTTTTTATGGGCATTATCCTGTCACACACATTATCTTTAATTTTATTGACAAATTTCTCCGATACCAAACTCGCCTCACCTCCTGAATCTAATAGTGCTCCTAAATTAATCTCAAAAATTTTAATCTCAATTATGGGCAAACAAAATTTTTCTATAATTTCTGGCTCAATTTCTTCCTCTATTTTTAAAAATTCCTAGAATGTTCATATTTGTACACAGTGATGTCTAGTGGTTTGTCCTGCTCTAAAAATTCTGTCCAGATCTGGTTTCCCTACTCGGTCCTGGTCTTGCTGTCACTTCTGCGTATGTCCTTGGCGTCTCAACCCTGTCCGTGTTGTTGCCTTCCCTGTTGGTAGTTGCTGTCCCCCTCATGTCCGGTGAACTGTTCTGTCCCGGTCTAGCTGCAGGTCCCCTACCTACACTGTTGCTCCTGTAAAATGTCCGTCGAGGTTCCCAATTCTGTCTCTGATATGTATAATTATTCCCCCGTCTGGCGTAGTTGTCTCGTCGTTCGAATCTTACAGCATTCACCTGTCTTTCCCTATTTTCCCTAGGTCGTCCACTGTTAACGTCATCGTACCTTTGCAGGTACTCCAGAAACATCTCTTTGTCCACAATATTCTGCAACGCTACGTGTTGCCTCATTTCAACCTCAAAATGTCTTTTTAAGTATTTAATGATCTGTCGGTCCGTCGGTGGTGGGTTAAGTTGTTTTGCTATGCTATACTTTCGTATAGCATACTGCTCCCTACTTCCTAAAAATTCCCCTTTAAATTTCACCGTGATCAAATCGTCTCGTCCCTGGTCCGTCTGTGGTCACTCCAGTAATGTTTTTAAAATCTGTCCTCAAAGTCAGAGTAAGTGTCAATTTCTTGTCCTATTAAATTGTACCAAGCTTCAGCATGGTCTTTTAGTAAAGCTTTTACAACATTTAATTTCGCCTCTTCATCATATACATTATTTATTAAACCCCTAATGTTATTAATGATTATCTCAGGGTTAACTCTACTATCCCCATAAAATTTCATCTGTTGCTCTAATGACATATTACCTGTTACAAATCTTGGACCACCCATTAAAGTCGCTACATTCTGTTTAATCTCGGTCACTTCTCTCTCTACCCGACCTAACTGATCCTTACATGAGTCCGTTACCTCAGTCATTTTAGCATTAATCTCGTCCTCACAGAAAATCCTTACATCTGTCCTTAATTGTCCCATTTCCTGATTTAAACCTCTAATATCACGCTCATTTTTATCTTCCCTATTTTCAACTTCCCCCATTTTTACCGTCAAACTATTTTTAAATTCTGAAAATTCTTTCGTCGAATTATCGATTTTCAAACTAATTTGCTTAAACTTTATGTTCGATTCGTCTCTAACCCCGCTTAATGTTTCATTCATTCTTTCAAGCATCTTCATGATCATTTTGTTTCCTTGATCCCCTGATTTCGTCCTCGACTGATCCCTACTACCTCCAGCTTCCTCTATTTTCGAATTTTTATCACACAAGGTACTATCGTCACTTCCAATTTGCGCTCCTTGACTACTTAAGCACTCCTTTCTCTGCATACGTTCAAATCACACCCACACACCCTCAAAATATTCTTACATTTATACACAATCGACTCTCTCTCTCTCTCGGATCGCCAGTTTCCTGGAATAAAATTGTTAAAATTCTATCTGGAACTCGAGCCTCACGTTCAGGTCGCCATAAATTGCCGTGTTAGCCTATAAGAATCTAGGTCACGTTGGGCGCCATAAATTGCCGTGTAACCCTACCTACTTTTTAAGACCTCGCCTAAGTAAAGAAAATCCTTCAAGCCCCAACGTTGGGCCGTCATAAATTGCCGTGTAACCCTTGATAAAGCCTCGCCTGAGTAAAAAAAAATTCGAGCAATTATTAATTTACCAAAAATCGTCATAAATTTCACAAAAAAAATCAAGAAAACATCTTACCCAGATTCTGCTTTCATCAACTTAATTACTTCAGCAGCTCCCTGGCTAGCTGCCTCCTCTTGGATACCTAGATTCCCTATCATACTCTTTATCGTTCACGCACACTCTCAATAAAACCACAATAATACCACAATCATACAATATTTATTTACCACTATTTACAAATAATAATTCAAGATTATTTACATTTCGGTGCTCAAGTTACACCTCAATAAATTCTATTTTTGTAAAGTCCAGGATTTTGAATTGAAATATCAAACACATTGAATGTAACAGGAGTAAATGGGCCCTGAATAATACCTTATTATTATTATTTTTATTTATAATTATTTTTAATTAGTAAACTCTAGAGTATGGTGAGCTCATGACAACCCAGTTTATTTTATTAAGGTATGCTTTTTACTTTGCATACTCAATAAAAACCGATAAAAATAACAAAATTCAGCAGAGAAGCACAATGTACTCTTGTCTTGACGAGCTTACTGTACGTGTTACTGTGGAGTTGGCTGTGTTTACGCAGCAAAATTACTCGACTGGACTTATCTGGTATTTGCATCATCTAATATTTCAGTTTCTTGAAATAATATTACTTAGCTGTTTAACGAATCAACCGAAAAAATTCAAATCTTTTGAAGTTACCAAAAACTCAATTTACCTAAAAATTGGACTTAGCAGGTTAACAACACTTTAGACCGACGAAGTGATAAATTTTAGAGACCGTAATTGCAAATTTGGTTAAATGTAAATTTAAATTTGAATTAATTTTCTTACAAATTGAGTATAAATGTAACTTAACCCATCAATAGGTAGATCTTTCTTGATCAATATTGGTAATTAAACTGAGAGTAGGTTTTTGCCTTAAAATGGGTAGTTAGTATAGAACACAAGTTCACATATTTCACTTTTAGTACTTACAGTCAGTAGTGACTTTGAATTAATTTCAAACAATCCTCCAGCTGTAAACGTTACTTTCTTATTAGCTCGTTGAAGGACCATCATCACCGGAGTTCTGAGCTGAGAGAAGTATTGCACATGCCAGTTAGAGTCGTATAGTCCAAATGCTATGTCCTCAACCTGAAACACAACACATAATATATTATATTTTCCGGATTAGATAGTAAAATAATACTATTTTAAGGTCAAGAAACGCTAGGGACAATTCACTTGTTTAAAGACTTGGAGCAATTATAAAATGTAGGACTGGAGAATATGTATGTACCAATAAACGTAACTTATTGATGGAATTGCGCCAAATTTCTAATCCTTCAATCTATTTCCTGTCATATTTTCCTGCCTATGTTTCGCAGCCGTATAGTGCTATGCTCCATGAATATGCATTCAGCAATCCTTTCTTTGTTTCTACGTTTGTTGTCTCCGAACACGGCAGTTACTCTTTCTTGTTAAATTCAGCACAACATTGTGCTTAATTTTATTATAATGTCGTTTGCACTTTTCCCTATCTATTGCTTTCTGAAAATGTATCCTATTTTACCGATATTCAATGGCACGCGAAGGGGGTTAAACAACCTGACGGCTACCAAGATCCCCACGACTTAGACACTTACCGAATCGATAGTTTTCCAATTATGAACATAGCACAATCAACTTTTGTTGAGCATATTGCGAAACCAACACCTGTAGTTGTCTACTATACTAATCGGGTTTAAATACAAATACTTTTTTCATCTTTAAGATTTCCTTCCTAGAACTGGTCGAACGCGTACCTCAATTGATTTCTATTTTGAGCTAACCTATACGATTCCCTAAAATTTCTACAACCTAGAGCTTTCACTATCTGTGTGCTATAGTCTAAACTAGGTGTGCCTTTACCTTTTCTTTTTCCTTTTTCTGCTTCTAGTATATTCCACACAACACCTTCGTGTCCCTTAATATGCGTCATATCATCATATCTCTATTTTGTACAGCTTTCCGCATATTTACTTCTTTCCATAACATTTATAGAGCCCGTTTGTTCCTAACTTTGTCCGTCCATGATATCTTATACGTATGTAGCACCACATTTTGTGTCCACTTCTTCTACTGTTTACGTTGTACAGCCATACAGTGCTATGCTCCGCACTTATGCTTTCAACAATTTTTTCTTGTTTCTAAGTTTACCTTTGAACAAAGTAGCTGCCTTTTCTGGTTAAATGCAGCATGGCCTCATTCTAATATTTGTTTTATATTTAGCATCTTTCCCATGGTGCTTTATTTGACTTCCAAGGTAGCAGAATTCCTTAATCTCTAGTAAATTTTCGTTTTCCATTTGCATTCCGATATTTGACCTATTTTCTCTCTTTTACATACTGGTTCCCTAATTTTGTTTATATTAATTTCCATACCATATTTCTTTGTTAGGACTGTTTCCGTTTCATTAAGGGACGCTTCTAACTCTTTCTTGCTAGACGCTTGTGATGCGACATCATCTGCAAATCTGAGCATATCAATCATTTGTCACTGCATAATAATTCTAAATGTTTTCCTGAATGTGAGAGTATTCGTTGCATCTTCGATATACAAGTCAAAGTCAACGATGATAGGACACATCCCTGCCCCATCCCCTTTCTAACATTTACTTCTCTAATTTTCGGCTCTAGAACTATTTACACCTGTTTACTCTTTGTATAGGTCGTGTATCATCCGTCAATCCCTATAACATATTCCTATCTTATTGAGTGTTTCGAACATTTTTTTCCTTTTTACATTATCCAGATCTACAAACCATATATATGCTTTCATCTTTTTCTATTGTTTTCTCCATTATCACCCATAACGCTAAAATCGTCTCCCGTGTTCCTCTGTTTCGCAATAACCCCAAACTGATATACTCCTAGTATTTCTTCAGCCCCTTTTCCCATCTGTTGTTGTACAATTTCTGTACTGTATGTGGACAGTAGGGAATATTGAGCTTTTGATTACAACAACTGGCTTTCATACGACCGCGGAGGCCGCAAAATTTAAATGAAAATTAATGAAAGTATCATGTAAATGAAAACATCCATCTCGGTAACAATTATATGAATTGACTTGTCTTGCGATGCTTATCCAGCGGCGATTGTCTTGTAGAATCGTGGCCACGGTTTTGGAATTCATAAAAGGCTTAATACAAATTTGAAAACACCTTTTTTGAAGATCTTCGCCGCGACACACTATTCAAACGTCACAACCCCTCGGCGGTTGGTTGTATCCTTACTGCTAGCGCACTCGCGATCACCGATGTTTGATTTAATTCGATTACTGAGCACCCACAAATAATGCGTCCTTAAAGTTAAGTATAAGCAGACATTATCGAAAAAAATGTTACGGCAGTCGTCATATCAAATACAACAAAGGACATTGTAAACCAAACACACTGAGCAACAGAAACGTTTAAAGAGCCGCAATGTGATAGTAGTGAGTATAGACGACCTACTGCGAAATGAGTTAATTGAAAAGTTACCATATTCGCGACAAAATACAGAATTATTTTAAAAGTTATCAATTCACGATAAAACACGTATTAATATTATTGCAGTTATGAATAAAATTTTGAGTAAATGTAAAATATCTACCAAAAATTTTGCAGTCTGATTTTAGAAAAGAGTATTATAACAAACAGTTTCGGTCATTAATGCAGAGGTTCGACATAAATCAATTTAGAGTTCTCTCTACAGATAAAGCATATATTGTGAAATGCGTAATTAGAGCTTTAAAAAGAATAGTGTGACGCTTTAAGTTAATCGAACGGAAATTACAATTGAACAAAAAGTTTAAATGATATTGTTAAACAATACAATACCACAACACTACGTGATAGTGTAGAGTATAATGTTTCTCTTTTTCACACAATTCATCAAAAAAATCTTTTAATTGTTTATCTAATACGTATGTTTATTAGTTGACTTTCAGCCATAATTTTCAGCGCCGCTTCCTGTCTATGTCTAACATAAGTCAAACACACGACTTCGTTACGTATTATTGACAAATATGCCAAACATACTTGAAAGTTAGGTGGATGTCCAGTCCAGGTGGCGAAATTGAAAACGCATCAGCTGCAAAAGTCACAGATACTGGCTCAAATTCTGTTCGGGACCTTATAGTTTTTCATCCTTCCATTATACTAGTGTTAAATGCACATTTTGCTTATTGATCATTATAGTACCTTACTTCTGTTTCGTTCGCACTTATATAAATTGAAGCCGGCTGTCATTAAGCTCACGTTATCCTACCTTCCAATAGAAATTCCTTACACACATAGGCTTCGCCCTTAAAAGATGAGACGGAAAGGAACAAGAATAAGTTTCAGTCATACCTCGAGAAAGTTAACATCGCGAGAGATCGACTAAAATCTACATACAGCGAGAAACTTCAGTTCATTTCTACTGTTTTCTACGAAGACGCTCGAGTGAATTGAACTTCTAGCTGCTGAAGAGGTGTACATCACGCGCCCCAGCATTTAGTGTACCTCATCGTTATTAACCTCTCTTTTCAAAGCGAACCAATGCCATCAAAGAATTTCCTGAAATCACGGACATCCGTCACCATCACCGACGACACTCTTCCGACATGGATTACGAGAACGCCTCTACACAGGTGACGAGACGACGGATCATCTTCCAAAACGGAAAACAATAAGAAGCAGAAATCCGATACCTATAAAATAAGAATTGAACCGAAGACATCCACCGCAACTACTACACCAGACTCCGACACCACCACGGCTCCGATCACCGCAAACCTGGAAAAACCATCAACTAGCAGAAGCTACACCAACGCCGCCGCCACCATCTTCACCATGGACACTTCAGACATCGAAAGACGTTCACAGCCTCAGACACGGACAAGCAGTAACCATATCCCTCCTATTTTCATCGAGAGGTTTCCTAACTTCATTCAGCACGCCAAGGAGTTAAACCGACATCTATAAAACAAAGTTGACATCCGAACATCTGGACAAAGAGCAAGAATAATACGCACCGACAGTAGGCAATTCAAATACCTGCAGGACTATTTAAAGAAGAACAACATCGAGTACTACACATACACCATCAGATCCCAAAGCGAACTCAAAATAGACATCAAGGGCTTGGCCGCCAACATCACGACAGAAGACATCAAGACCGAGATAATCGACATGGGGTACAAAATTAACTACGTGACTAAGCTACAGAATAAAGAACAAGAATACTGTAACACCGTCCTCGTATCTTTGGATATTTGAGCCATAATTGCAGATACAAACCCCGCTGTGTTAAATTCTCCAAGCAGCACCTGGTAGCGGATTGCAAGAATAACAGGGAACCACCTATATGCGCCAACTGCAGTGGTCCACATCCGGCTAACTACCGAAATTGCCCTGCAAATCACGAACAATTGCGCAAGAGATACACCACCGCTACTCAGCAACGACGCAACTCACTAACAGCACAAGAAACCGACGACGACGGATTCACTACAATAATTACTCCAAAGACCACCGCTAAAGACGACACAAGTACTACAGAAGACAAAGAACAATTAAGCTCCGAAGAATAGCCACGCAGAAGAACTAAACAGAACAAAAGCAAGAGGCGACGGGAAAAGAAGAAAGCCATCACTAACCCAAAGACATCAACCAACACCGACACAAAATCACCGACAAATACAACAAGAGGCAACAGAGACGAGCAGCAAAGCACCAAAACGACTAAAACACTTTCCACACAACCACAAGCAGAGCCGTCCATCAGCGTCACTCCGACGATGACACTACCTTTTAAAAAAATACTGTAATGGGCGCAAAGACTCATAAGTGCCTATATGGCTGGAACATTCAAAACTGCGGTACTATGGACGGCAATGTGCGACATACTAAAAACCTACAATGGACAATAGACCAGCACCAAGAAACTTTCCTGGAACGCTAACGGGATACGGAACAGGATGACCGAACTGAAGCACTTCCTGCAGCATCACAACGAGGACGTCGCAATGATTGGGGAAACAAACCAGATTACCTGCACACAGACGACTCAGCCTGGCAAATTACAACATTGACAGGACAGAACGCGACCTAAAACCAGGACAACCAGCTCACGGAGAAGTTGTCATACTTATACACAACCGACTACTTTACGAACAACTCCAACTACACTCGACTGCTTTAGATAGCGTGATTGCCAGGTTTCAAGCCTACAGGCAATTCTTTAAAGCAATAGCTGTCTACAGAAGTCGGACCAGCACGGAAATACGCCCTGAAAAAATCGACGACCTTCTACAGGAAGATACACCGACGACAATCTATGGAGACCTAAATGCCAAACACGAAGCCTGGGGAGCAATAACTACCAACAAGAGCGGCCGCATCCTCTACACACACTCTCTCGGCAAGGACTTCGACATTGTAACACCGAACGCACCGACAAGAATCCCACCGGACTGAACACAAAGAGCAGACATCGTCATCATAAAGAACATACCGTACCCGCTGGATATACAAGTTCTTCAAGACCTCAGTTCGGATCATCTACCAATTATCACCGAAATACAGATACAACCACAGACGACCCAAGCGCACCAGGATAAGACATATTTGGCGAAAGTTCAACGAGGCTCTCCAAAGAAAAATCACCTACGAAAACGCAGACATAAACAGCACACAAAATATTGACGAATCACTACAGTATCTCGCGAAGACCATCCAAGAATCAATGCGACAGTGTTCTGTAGAGACTGCTACCCGAGACAAAAAACCTGACATCCCACGATACGTAAAAGAGGCCATCAACGAGAAGAAAACCCTCATTAGAAGGTGAAAGAACACACGAAATCTTCAAGTAAAAACGTTACTTAATCGAAAGCAACGCACAATCAAGATTATGCTGGACGAATCTTGCGACGAATCCTGGACCAACCACGTCAACTACACAACACAAACAGAAGGAAACTTGTACAGACTAAACCATCGACTTATGACACGGAAGAACTCTAGCCCCGCACCGCTACAAGGAGTAAACGGAATGCTGTACAGCGCCAAAGAGCAAGCAGCCAAATTTGACAAAGTCCTCCAAAATACGTTTTCAGAAAACCCAACATATACTAACTTCATAAACACAAGAGTAGATCAAATACTACAATTATCTGCAGAGAACGACATTCTACACGTCACTCCAGAAGAAATAAAACAAGCTATCACGAGACAAAGTTACAGGAAAGCTCCAGGAAAAGACGGAATCACGCACTTGACGCTAAAACACATAACAAAAAAGACCCTGGCGTTCATTACAAAAATCTTCAACAGCATAGTGGTAATGATTCCGAACCCAAGGAAGAAGAGGGTAGACGCCGAAAACTACAGACGAATCTCCCCACTGAGCACGTTATCAAAAATCTTCGAACGATTACTACTGACAAGACTTAAATCACTACTGAAAGACCGACCCGAACAATACGATTCAAGCAGCAGCACTCCACCACTTTACAAGCCATCCGGGTAATAAACCTCATAACCATCAACTACAACCGAGGACTAACCACAGTCGTCATCGCCTTCGACATCAAAAACGTTTTTGACGAGGTATGGATCAACGGACTGCTGTTTAAGCTTGCCACCATTTACAACCTTCCGACGTCTTACATCCAACTATTACGAAGTTACCTGACCAACAGGAGGATACAGGTGAAAATAGAAGACATCCTGTCACCAAAAACCCCCGTCACAACCAGCGTCCCACAAGGAGGCTGCCTTTCACCAACGCTATTCAATGCATACATCCAGGACTTACCATGCCGCTAAAGAGTCTTCTGCGCCATCTACAACGACGACACCCTGTTCCTGACAACCGAACAAAACGCTAAGGAAACAACATCAAGAATGCAAAAACAGCTCGACACACTACCGGATTGGTTCCCACAGTAGAAAATCAAATTAAACATTCAGAAGACTGAAGCTATACTATTCTCCAGACGTAAGAAAAAGCAAAAACCACCGACGCTAGAAAACCAAGAACTAGTTTGGAGCCACTCAATAAATACTTAGGGATACACATCGACAAGCAATTAACTTTCACCAAACACGTCACTGAAACGACAAACAAAGCCCGAAGAGCAAAAGGCTTCATCCACAGAATACTCGTCCACAAAAATAAAATGGACATCAGACTACAGACTTACAAAATATACTTGTAACGTATTTTTTTTAGTTACATATTCTCTATAAATTTAATATTATGCCTTAATCAAATCAAAACATTATTTGTAATTGTCTGGTGACAAAAGATAGCTTATTATGTGTATATTGTATAATGGAATCTTTCCTTTCAGATATCTAAGTTACTAGGCTAGTTACTTATCTGTTATTTTCGCAATCACTTTTTGAGTAGGGCTTGAACGAGAAAGAAACTCGATTGGTGATAAGAATAGTCAAAATGGTGCTAAGCGAATTTGCTTGGTACCGTGTTTGTAAAAAAGGTTGTTAAACAATTAATACCATCTTGTCATATTCAGGTACCTGGTAGCTTTTAGTGTAGATTGATTTGAATTTCACTATGGGTGAAGTCAGTTTGATTCCTGCAGATACGATGAAAAATTTTGGTGTACATCATTAATGCAGTTAGTATGAAAAAATTTTATAAAATTTATTAATTCGTTTTCCGTAGTGTAATAATGGAGAGGTAAAAGCTATACATAAATTTTGGAATAATAAAAACTGTTAGATACATCAAGTAAAGATTTAATTTAATAATATTTTATTAAAAAGGTTTTTGTGGGCTCCAATTTAAATTCAACGTAATAATATGATCATCTTTTTGTGTGGATTGCAGATGGTTTAGATTGGTCGGCATATGGCGTTGTTTTGTTCTGGTAAAAACGTTCAAGTTTTTTTTTTCACTGTACTTCGTGCACGTGAGTGATCCTGACCTTAAAGTATATTGAATTTATTTAAAAGTTCCAAGTTAGATGAAAGATTGATATTTTATTTTAATGTTGTTATCTTGAAGTGGGTTTTTGTGCAAACCCCCTATTTTAGTGCTAGTAACTTTACTAAAATTTTTTATAGATGGCAGTATTGTAGCTTTGAATATTTAATCTTTAAGGAAATAATTTTTAGCTTCACTAAAAAGTGTTATTGAAACTACATGTCAAAATACAGTATTGCCCGAAATAAACAGTACTGAAACTAAGTTGGCGGTGTTTTTATGCGTGCGCTGCCACACTCAAGTTAGCTAGTATAGACCTGTCAAGTAAACCTCAAACAAGTAATTAGTAGGGCCTAATTGTTAAAAATGGTGTTAAGTACAGAGGAGAAAGTGTTTCTGGTAGAGCATTATTTTCGTTCATACGGAATCGGCCGACATAATGGTGCAAGTTTGCTATACGTGTCTGATCAATTCACACAAAGGTTTAATAAACGTTCTCCAAGTAATGCTGTAATTTTGAAGGTTATTGAAAAGTTTAGAAATACAGGTAGTGTATTGTGCCAACGAAAAGGAAACTCAGGGCGTCCCAGGACAGTTAACAACAACAATAACCATGAACGTGTTTTGAGCAAATCTTAGAAAATCCGAAAGTCAGCCAGGCTAGGACAGCGTTACAACTTGATTTAAAAAGAACTTCTTTTCAAAGAATCCTGAAGGAGCTGGGTACATTTTCGTATGTGATTCAGGTACATCAACAACTACATCCTCGGATTATCGCAGTAGAGTGGAATATTGCGCCAAAATTCTCGCGTTACAGTATGAAAATCCTGAATTTTTGAAAATGTTTGGTTTTCAGACGAAGCACATTTTCACTTGTCAGGCTATGTGAATCGTCGCACAAATCGATTTCTGGGCTTTGCCAGACCCGATGAGGTTCAAGAAGTTCCTTTACATAGTGAAAAGTGAGTGTCTGGTGTGCTGTTTCCGGACACGGAATCATTGGTCCGTACTTTATCGAAGAGAATGGTAGGCAAGTCACACTTAATCAACAGAGGTACAGACAAATTTTAACACGATTTATCCCTGATCTACGTCAATTCTGTCGTGCACGTAACTTGGCATTTCGAAACCAATTTTTTCAGCAGGACGGGGCAACTTGCCATACTGCTGCCGCAATTCGTCAATTTCTTCAAGAACATTTTCCAAGCAAATTCATATCACGATTTACGGACTTCCCTTATCCTTCACATTCTCCAGACCTCACACCTCCAGACGCATACATTTGGGGCATGGCTAAAAATGCCGTTTTCAAACGGGCACCACAAACCATCGATGAATTAAAGGATGCCGTTGAGTCTTCTTCGCAGCCCTGAGACAACCCTTATTCAATAACATGACCAGAAACTTAAAACATCGTTATGAAGTCTGTCTCGAACGAGGAGGTGCACATTTAGAACATATAATAAAGTGTCAATAATATGTATTTTTTAAATATACAAAACAATTACAATTTCAGTACTGTTTATTTCGGGCAATACTGTACCTACAATTTTTAGATACCATTATCACATAGTATTTTAAATTACAATAAAATATTTTTGCTTGTTATTGAGGTCATGTACTTAAACCTTAAGAAATGATAAATTTTTAAAGGACAAAATGTTAAAGTTTATTCTTTGTCTGAACGATATAATTTAGTAACACTTAAATGAAATATTTTTAATTGTTAATTGTAAAGTCTATTGTAGTACTACTCAAGGCTATCTTAATTCCAAAGAGTAATATTATTGAGAAAACAAATACATTTTACTTATGACATGGTGTGATATGGAAAGTCTAATGAAGTATATATTATTCTAGAAAGAACTGTAATAGTTTCCTTTCAAGTAAATTTTTATTATAAATGTAAATATTTCCATTGAAACAAGATAAAAAAAAATTTAAGTGAATAGAATCTCTTTAATTTTGTTTAATTTTTTTATTATTAAAAATTTAAAGAAAATTTCTTGGTTCTTAATAAGCAAAAGATTAACTCTGTCTAATGTTAACAAGTTCCCTGGGTATATATTATTTTTGGAGCTTAAAAGCAAATATATTATTTATTGGTGAATATTTTTAAGGATACAAACGGTGTCTCTGTTGTGCATTTGTTTGTTCACAGGATATGCCGAGACAACTGTAATACATCTGGTAAGTGATATTTTGGTAAGTGCTTTGCAAGGTCGATATTTAGGCTTTGTGGCTACATAAGGGGTATAGACTTCAGGTTTCCGCATTCCCCTAATACAATTACACGTATTTTAATATGTTGTTGTATTGAAAAATACGGGGGCACTCTTTATCTATATTTTTGGTCGTTTGTCAACCCATGACCCAAGTTCATGATGTCATGATCCACCCAGAGCTAACACTTTACTAGCCGTGTATCTTTAATGAGTTTGTCTTTTCCTCAAGCCGTTTCCCATCCAACTTTACCTTGGGCTTCTCTCATTAACAAGAAATTCTCAACCTTGTGATATCAGGTAACTACCCATACTGAGTTACGCATCCGCGGCATGGTATACCTACATTTCAAAAACAAACAAAACCAAACTTGAAGCATTCCAAAACAAGACCGGTATGACCATCACCGGAGCATCATCGTTCGTTGGAAGTGAAACCCTAAGGCAGGACCTTAGACTACAAACGCAAGAAAACCACATCAAGACGCTGGCGTCAAATATATACGAGAATATCAACAACTCAGATAGCGAACACATTCAACACATCGCACCTCCACTGGACGGAATCCCACACAAACGCAAGAAAACACCCAGAAGCATATTAGATGGCTGAGCCGTAAACACATACACCAAGCACACAAACCTTTCCGCCAGCAAGACTGGCGCGAAGAAACGATTTCACACCCCCGCGTGTAGAGAATCAAAGGCTTATACAGAATTAAAATCAGTTAGCAACGAGACAGTCAAAATTAATTGATTTATGCTGTAAAAGGAAGTTGGACCTGCGAGATTCAGGTTAGACTAAGCTGGGAGAACAAAAATAACCCCCCCACGGAATAAACCAGCGTTATTCTTTTTTGTTTCTCTTAAAGTTTATTTTCTCTTCATATTTGAAACTATATTACAATTAAAAGGACAGTGCTAAGTTATAAATGAACTCTTAATGCAGTGCGGGTACGAGTAATCTCCCGATTGAAGATATAACCTACATGCAAATTCCATTGTCAATCAATATACGAGATTAGTAAGCCACTCTCTTTATTACACTTGAAATTACCGGCATCCCTTTATAGTTTGCATAAAATTATGAACAGCAACACGATTCACTGGTACCGGCTACTTCAAAAGTACGATACAAATTCTATATTGTCATTGTAACTCATAGCTTTCTACATTTTATTTACATTAAACTTAAACGTTATCAACATATTAAGTTTTATATTTCACTGTACACAGGATGGTCCTATACAAACAACTCGTTGCCTTTTAGGTCATCTAAGAACATAGATCATAAGTCGTCTTTCCGATCGACATAACAACTAGCTCGAGTTAAGTAATGACCTTACAAAGCGAAATCCGCTGAAAGTTAATATTTGAAAGACCAAAGACAACACGACAATCAAGTTGTGCAGACCATTAATATCAACTCTTCTTAATCTTCTTTGGGAATTAAATCACTCATAGTTTTTAAAATCATCTTTATTTACGTTTCGATCCATGACCTAGGATCGCTGTCAAGAGAATAAAAACTTCAAGTTTGACATTTATGACATAAATTGAAGGTGACTTTGATTTATTGATGTTCGAAATATTTGGTTTGAGTACACTAAGCAAAGATTTTTAGAGTTTAAAAGAATGATTGCCTTCAATTTGTGTTGCGGGCTGAGACCGACTTTTTATGTAGCCAATACGCTTAACGTAAAATCAGCTGATTAATTTTAATTCGTGAACTTTATATAAATTCAATAATTTGCGGTTTGGAAAACATTTTTTAACATGTTTTGTAGCGTGATCCCTTTCACTGCACGCCAATGATTAGTTTAGTGGAACACACTCCTAACCTCTTAATAGATAGTATGTGTTATGCCGTGTGGAGGAATGGTCGTATCCTTTCCTCGTTCGTGTATTATGCATTGTTTTGATTGTTAAGTCCTTAATATACGTAGTTTACTGTGTACCATTGCTTTATATTAAAACCCTGAGATTAAATTACAAATACATATATTGTGCACAACGAGTATTATTAGTAATTATAACAAAAACCGTCCCTCGTCCCGTTAAACTGGCTGCCCTACGTGGCGCTGCGAATAACATTACGTGTAACTTCGAATAATAATAATATCGTGTTTTCATTGATACAAATAAAAACCACCCGGTGGTAGTGATTAGTGATAGTAATAAAACCTAGTGTTTGGTAAGTTAAAGTTTTTGTGGATGCTCTTTCAAGAAGTTTTGTAGATGTGCTACTTTTGCAAGGAATTATTAAGGATTTTCCGTAAGCTTATCAGTGGTGTTCATTGCATTTATCGTCAAAACTGTAAGTAGAAATTATATTTGTTTTGATCGTTGCTCTTGAAGAATCCAGCTGCTTATTATCACACAAACTTACGAACAGGTTGGTTTGCCGTTTGTTTACGTTGCTCAGAAACGTATGGTTTTGTTCCGAAATAATAAAATCATTGTCGTATCATTGAAAGGGACAATAATTACATTTTGAACTTTTACTACGAATATATTTTACGCATAAAATACTATATATTGAAGGCGTTGGACTTTTATTTTGTTTATATACAGTGCATAAAGAACATTACGGTTTAAAATATTTACATAGAACATTTGCGTGTTTCATTAATGCCTTTGACTAGAAGTGGTGCTACAACTAATTTAAGCACCATGGCTCAACAAGTAGCGTTTACTAATGAACAATTCGCCGCTTTATTAGATAAAATCGGTTCGGTTTCGGTTAATAACGACGACACTAATGTATCTAAACTTGAAACAACCACCTTTATATCTGCAAATAATCATGGTAACTTTTCACAATGTACAGCAAGATTCGATGGATCTGATTCATCGGATGTCGACGCTTTTCTAGATGCAGTTTTAACTTATAAAGATTGCTTAAACGTTTCGACTGAAAACGCATATAGCGGATTACCTATGTTATTGGAAGGTATAGCAGCAAAATGGTGGCAGGGTGTAAAAAAAACAATTCTTGATTGGGATAGTGCCGTTAGTTCGTTAAAAGACGTATTTTCTAGGCGATTACCTGCTCATTTAATTTTTAAAAATTTCTTCAGTCATGAACAAAGCGTTAATGAAACCACAGAAATGTTTGTTTGTAATCAAAGAGCTTTGCTCTCACAATTACCATACGTTGTGAATGAAACTATGGCTATTGATATGGTATACGGTTTATTTCGACGCGATATTAGAGAAAAACTTCCTCGGTCTGAATGTTCGACTTTCAAGGATTTATTGACTCGCGCCCGTAGCGTTGAGCAGTCTTTGCAAGAAGTTTTTGTCGACGTCCATCGTAACCATAATCCTGTTAAAAACGATAGTCAAGAAGTAGTTTTGAAACGTGTTTTGCGTTCTCGTTGTTCATATTGTAAAACATATGGTCATGTTAAAGAAGATTGTCTTAAATTGAAATCTAAGGAATCAAAAATACACTCTTTAACTACCGCTACATCTTCAATCATTAAATGTTTTGGATGTGGTGCACCTGGCGTGTTACGCTCTAAATGTGCTAATTGTAATGATAAAAACTCTACAGTTTTAGAGTCAAAGTTTGTTCAATTTTGTTCAGCCACTACTGACGTTCCTGTTTTGAATAAACCTATTTTGGGCGTTAGTATAAACGGTCGATATGGCAATTGTACTTTGGACTCCGGTTCTACTGTAAGTTTAGCGAGTTATGGTCTTTACCAAATTGTTTTGAACGATGGCCAGAATTTTTCAAAGCGTTCCGTTAAAATTTGCTTTGCGTGATGAAGAGGTTTTAAGTACGGATGTACAGGTTACTCTTGAATATAAAACTGTCACTGTTACCGTCAACGTATTGCCGCATGCACAAACTAAATCTACGTTACTAGGTATTGATTTTATTACCAGTGTCGGTCTTGTTTTAGATATTTCGAGTAACCAATGGTATTTTAACGATGATCCTGTTAGAAAATTTAATTTTTATGGTAACTTTCAGGTGAATCGTGAAAATGTTAATTTCGTGTCTCTGCGCGAGGATGAAGGAGAATCCCTTTCCTCAGATCAGCGTATGATTATAGAGACGCTTTTGGAAGAACATTCCACTGTCTTTAAGATGGGGGGAGCCCCCACCGACTTTGCGCTTCATAAGATAAAGACTGTCGATCACGATCCAATTTCAGTTCCACCTTATCCTCTTAGCAACCCGAAAAGACAATTTCTAAAGGAAGAAATAGATAGGATGCTCTCAGAAGATATAATTGAAGAATGTGAGTCACCTTGGGGATTCCCGGTCGTTCTTGTCCCGAAAAAGGATGGAAAGCTTGGCTCGTGTGTTGATTATAGGCGTTTGAATGCTATTACGGTCCCGGATTCCTTCCCCTTACCTCGCATCGAACAGCTTCTGCATACTTCTAAACGGACTATGTACATGAGTACTATAGACTTACAGTCTGGATTTTTACAAGTTCCTATAGCTGAGGAAGACAGGGACAAAACTTGTTTTGTCACACCCTTCGGTACGTTTCGCTACCTTCGAATGGGTTTTGGTCTTCGAAACGCTCCGGCTACTTTTCAAAGATTAATGTCCAGATTTTGCAACGGTCTTGGTGACCGATCCGTTTACGCATATTTGGACGATATTTTAGTGATATCGGACAGTTTTAAACAGCATGTTGATGATTTACGTGCAGTTTTCGAAAGGCTTAAGTTATATAAATTACGTGCGCGTCGCGAAAAATGTTGCTTTGTACGGAAATCCGTCAAATACTTGGGTCACGTTCTGACTACTACTGGTATTGAAGTTGACAAAGAAAAGATTTCTGCAATTAAGAACATTAACGTTCCGTGTTGTGTTAAAGATGTTCTTAGGTTTGTTCAAACGTGTTCCTGGTATAGGAAATTTATTCCGCAATTTTCGTCCATAGCGCGTCCGCTAACTAACTTATTAAAGAAAAATAGTGTGTTTTGTTTTGGCGAACCTGAGCTACAAGCATTTAGTGCGCTCAAGGAAAAACTTACTTCAGCTGCGGTATTAATTCAAGCTGATCCGAACTTACCGTATTTTTTACAAACTGATTCTAGTGGTTTTGCACTTGGAGCCGTTTTGTTGCAAGGTACTAGCAATGATTTGCTTCCTATTGAGTACGCAAGCAGACTTCTTACTCCAGCTGAGCAAAATTACTCCACTGTAGAACGGGAAGCTTTGGCTGTTATTTATGCTACCGAAAAATTCCGAACATATTTGGAAGGGGCAGAAGTAAATGTAATTTCTGATTGCCAGCCATTGCAGTGGCTATTAACATTGAAAACACCTACGGGTCGTTTAGCCCGTTGGGCTTTGAAAATTCAGGGAATGAATATGAAAATTTCTTATACTCCCGGTAAAAGAAACATTGTGGCTGATATGTTGTCCAGACCAGGTTGTAGGAACGAAAGTGATACCTGTGATGTCTGTTTTGTTAGTGTTGAAATGCCAAAGATTAATGCTACTGATCTCAGGGTCGCACAATTAGACGATCCAGATTTGTCATTGATTGTTAAAGCATTAGAAGGTGAAGACACTCTTCATATGATCCGATGGTTAGATCGTGGTTATATGTTAAACAATGGGATACTTTATCGTAACAATCCTCATGAGGATGTAGAGGATCCGCAATTAGTAGTTCCTGCGAGTTTGAGGCAAGACTTGCTAAATCATTATCATGACTCACCCACTAGTGGTCATTATGGTGTTGATAAAACTTATCAAAAGATGTTTGATAAATATTATTTTGTTGGTATGAGACGTTTTATTGCAGATTATGTAAAAGGTTGTATTGAATGTCAGCGTTATAAAGCTAGTAATACTAAACCTGCTGGTTTATTACAAACCCCAGCTCCTGCACAACGCTTTGAAATCATAGCCGTTGATTTATTTGGCCCTTTGCCAATAACTGAAAATAAAAATTGATGGATTTTAGTCTGTGAAGACACAGCTTCAAAATGGGTTGAGCTTTACCCATTAGAATCTGCTAATGCAGATGCATGTGCAAAAATACTTATCGAGGAGATATTTTTACGTTTTGGCACTCCGAGAAAAATGGTATCTGACAACGGTGTACAGTTTATTTTAGATATTATGCAAAAGGTGACATATTGTTTTGACATAGATACTTGTTTTATTCCATTGTACCATCCGGAAAGTAACCCGGTTGAAAGGAAGAATCGAGACTTGAAGACTCAGCTTTCGATTTTAGTTCAAAATTGTCACACAAAATGGGATATTCATCTCCCAGCAATACGTTTTGCTATTAATTCAACCGTATGTGAGTCAACTGATCGTACCCCTGCTTTTCTTACTTTCGGTCGTGAATTACGTGCTCCTCACGATACCGTGTATGATTTAAGAACTGTGGTAAACGCTGAGAATTTTGTTCCTCGGATTACTCCGTATTTAAAGCGTGTAATATTTACCTAATCAACCGTCCGTCGAGGGTCTGTAAAGACCAGTCAAGACGGTTAATTAAGGCCAGGCAGACTAAACTCAGCGGCGTAGGTCGTGGTTCAAACTCTTAACTAAAACCTTGCTTCTACTTACCAAATATGCGATATGAATAAAAATCATCAATACATATATTAACAATTTATAATAAACATGGGCGCCAATCAGCGGAAAGGCACTGATACCTAATAAAAGTAATCATTAAATAACTTCGTAGTTTAGAAAAAGAAATAACATTTTATTATACCATCGACTGTCAGGAAAAGCATATATATATAAACAAATAAATAAACAGTCTTGAACTCGAAATGAAATAGGGCCTACAGGGCCCACTATTCCGACATAAAATAAACGTAATTCTATCTAACCTAATTGATATCTAGGGACGTGCACGTCGTCACATATACCTAATCTTTAGCCTAACTATGATTAACTTAAGACCTTTAATTATATTAACAAAAGCACTGTGAAACACAACTATGCATTACTGTCTTTACAACACGGTATCCGTATGTACAGATTAAATCAAGGATTTCATGGGTTAATACCGCATGCTCTCTTCAATGATTATTTCCGGAACACGCGAACGTAATTTACTGTCAATATAATTCACAAAAAAAACAGACCGGTCTATAGCTCGCAACAACAGCTCCCGCACCCCGTCGTTAGCGTCTATAGGTAGAACGAACATACATTTCCGCGAGCAAAAGTAAACAGTATCAACTGGTCTATAGTGATTAACCTTTACAACACTACAAAAGTTTGACACGTAAATCCGAAAAAGCTTTCTTTACTGAGCTATTAACAAAGGTTAGTTCACGTCTTTATTACGTTCCAATGACCGGTAGTTGAAGCAAAGGAATTTTCTTTTAAATAACCCTAAGCAATAGCACACCGTCATTAGCGTCTATGTAGAATTAAAGTAATCCTTCCCTACAAATTAATAAGACGCTACAAAAAGTGATGCAGAATCGAAATAAAACTCATAGCAAAGGGTTGCTTTGCATTATTAAAAAAATGTCCTTCAAACAAAATAAATACTCACGTGTTCTAAGCACACACATAAACACGTCTTTACCCAAAGACCACACATCAAAAAAGCCCGGAATCATTGCTGTTAACTTACATCTGCCCACATTCCTGCAAACCCCCAATGAATTCGTCCGGCCCTGCGGCCGCACCATTTGTTTAAATACCAGAAACTAAACCCTCTCAATACATTGTATTGTAAATATTATGCGATCCCAGGTACCGTAGATGTAAAACGAAAACTTTTTAAAATATAGAAGCATTCGCTTGTATGAAATTATTCCACCACGGTCTATGCAGGCTTTGTAACACGTACATATAATAATTCAACCACGGTTCGTGAAATATACAAGTAATAATTAAATTGTGTCAACTATTAATACTATAAGTATTGGTACGCAGTAGCGCAACATTATATAAAAATAATGATAAAATTTATGCTTAACAAGGCGATTGAAAATCGGGTTGTTACAAGCGGTTATCACAAAAACTTTGTACGTCACAAGAAATTTTACAGCAAAAGCAAGACGTTCGTAAAGCACAAGTCGATAAGACAAGACGTGCTGAAAATTTTTAAGTTGGTGATCAACTTCTGTTGAAAACTCGCCTACTTAGCAATGCCAGTAAAGGCATTACTTCTAAATTAGCACCTAAACGTGATGGACCTTATGTTATATCCAAGGTGGTTACTCCAACTACCTTTGAGCTTACTACAGCTACGAAACCCTATGAAAGGATCGGTAAATTTCATTCTGTTGATTTAACGAAATTTGTTCCGTTTAGTGCCGGTGTGCCCAGTGCTTCGTCGGTTATACCCGCGCCTGTGGTGCCTAAAAGAAAACGGGAACGCCCCCGTAAAGTGAAAAAGTGATTTCTAAACGCACGCCAGTAACTTCTGTACGTTTAGAGGGGGGAGTGTGTAGCGTGATCCCTTTTACTGCACGCCAATGATTAGTTTAGTGGAACACACTCCTAACCTCTTAATAGATAGTATGTGTTATGCCGTGTGGAGGAATGGTCGTATCCTTTCCTCGTTCATGTATTATGCATTGTTTTGATTGTTAAGTCCTTAATATACGTAGTTTACTGTGTACCATTGCTTTATATTAAAACCCTGAGATTAAATTACAAATACATATATTGTGTACAACGAGTATTATTAGTAATTATAACAAAAACCGTCCCTCGTCCCGTTAAAGTTTCTATTTATACAATTGAGAGGATGGTTATTAAAGAAGTGTGCAATTGCGTTACCGTAAGCCTTAAGCAGTCGTTTTTATATTTATTTTAATTTGGAAAATCATTATGATTTAGGTGGATTTGGTGGATTTTAACATGATTCTATTTATACATACAATAACTAATTACGTAACAATAAGAATATCAACAACCCCTGTAAAACAGCATTGGTATCTGACAGGTGTAAACCCACAATAGGGTTACATCAAAACCATATACAATCTGCGTTGAACAGTATTGGTATCTGACAAGTGTAAACCCGTCTTAGGGTCGCCTTAGAACCATATACAATCTTCATAAATCAACATTGGTATCTGATAAGTGTAAACCCGTCATAGGGTAGCCTTAGAACCATGTTAAAATCTACCAAAGAGGTAGCCTAAATCATAATGATTTTCCAAATTAAAATAAATATAAAAAAACGACTACTTAAGCCTTACGGTAACGCAATCGCACACTTCTTTAATAACCATTCTTTCAATTGTATAAATAGAAACTTGTTAAAAAATGTTTTCCAAACCCCAAATTATTGAATTTATATAAAATTCACCAATAAAAATTAATCAGCTGATTTCACGTTAAGTGTATTGGCTACCTAAAAGTCGGTCCCAGGCCGCAACACAAATTGAAGCTAATCATTCTTTTAAACTTTAAAAATTTTTGCTTAGTGTACTCAAACCAAATATTTTGAACATCAATAAATCAAAGTCACCTTCAGTTTGTCATAAATGTCAAACTTGAAGTTTTTATTATTTTGACAACGATCCTAGATCATGGATCGAAACGTAAATAACGATAAT
This sequence comes from Platerodrilus igneus, assembly GCA_036346225.1. Lineage (NCBI taxonomy): Eukaryota > Metazoa > Arthropoda > Insecta > Coleoptera > Lycidae > Platerodrilus > Platerodrilus igneus. The sequence continues at coordinate 959,297 of JARFIW010001110.1, read as the reverse complement.
TTTAAAAACTATGAGTGGTTTAATTCCCAAAGAAGATTAAGAAGAATGCTAAACAAACCACAACAAACATACGGGGAGAGTATTTACAATATCAACTCTCACCAAAGAATACGAACTTCAATTCAAATTTAATAAAATCGATGCACTAAATTCTTAGTTATTACTAAATATTAAATGTAACTTTGTAACGTTTTGCCTTACTAATGGGTTTTACTCCTATGTTGCTAACTGAAAGGCACAAGGATAATTAACGAGGATTTCCTGATGAAGTAAAGAGCCTAAGGTTAGTTTAGATGGATAACGGCTCATAGATAAGGAAACCTCCAAAGGCTAAGCGGCTAGTAGGGTGATTTGCTCTAAGTAGAACATGAGTTTGGCTCGCGGTTAGATTACGACCAAAAATATAATGAATATGGCGTCACCGAATTTTTGAATACAATGAAGACCTAATTTTAGTCTGTTTGTATAAGGGGAATGCGGAAACCTATGCTCAAATACCCCTGTACTAAAAATATCACGGGAACATCCTTACAAATGCATACCTTCTGGCTCGATATTGCTTGATAAAGATGCACTGTTACACCTGTAATCAAACTAAACTAAGACTAGCATAGTTTGTGCATTCTGTTAATTAATTCAAAAAATTTTATAATTACTAAGAATCAAACCTCATTCATTTCAACTAATAATCATAGACGTGACCGAAATGAATTTCTATTTTCTTAAGTATCAGTTGAAAATTATTTACAATGATTTCTTTTAACAAAATTAATTTAAAAAAAATTCGACTATCTTAGTTATAGTTAGGAAAAATATGTACTTATATACACAATAATCTTTACAACACCTATATCTCACAAAATTTGATAGTGTTGTTATTCTTACATCATAAAAATTTAGCAATGATTATTCTTATTAATATTCAAACTTGATTAATACGAATTACTAATGGTATACTGACAGAATCTTTATTGGCCTTCGGTAGTACTATCTATACACTTTACATTTAACTTGCATTTTAAAATATTTCAATTAATTAATATTGTAGTGCAAAATAAAACAATTTAGTTATCTGAACTTAGATAATTTTATATTCAACATGATAGTTTAAATTTTGTTAGTCTTGAAAGTTAACCCTTATATACATATATACTGCCCTCTGTAATCTGTTCATTTGTACTCATGAAAAATAAAAATAAAGTTTATCAGATTCTCTTCACCAATAACAAAGCCATCCAAAGGTCAACAACATAACAAACTTGAAAACTTCCAAGTCGAACAATATAAAAAACGTACTTGTTTTGTCATTCCAAATGTTGTTACAACTTAAACGTACGTAATGAGTAACTAATTACATACCAGATGATTATCCCACAAAAAAATAATTGCGATGCACTTGAACCATTTTCAGAATATTTAATGATAATTGAAATTTTCTTGTTACATCTGAATCAGGTTAAAATTCTCCAAAATCACTGTTACAAAATATCAAATGAACATCCACGTGTATCTACGTCAAATTTATATTAACAATGGCCCTGAGGCTCGATAATACTTACTGTTGTTCAAACGCCAATTTTTACATTTACGTCTAGTTTAGTGCAAACATAGTCGGCAAAGCGTTGACATGAAGTGCACCAACAAACACAATTTCATTTTAAATCGACTTTTTTCTTACATCATACCAAGCGAAACAGCTTAGAGCCATGTTTCTTATTTCAACAGCAACTTTCTTAACCACCTGCCCAAGTGAAAGTGCCGGATTCTGACGTATCCTATCGCTTGACAACAGTTACAACGATCTTTATAATTATCGAAGGAGGGAGGTCTTATAATGACACTCGTAAATGATATTTTATGTCACCGCTCGACTTGTAATTCATGCTCGTGATTTTGAAGCTTACATTAGATTAATCAACATGTAATAAATATTACGTAAAAATATGTAGAGATATTAGGCTTGAATTGACCTTCTATAAAAATAATAACATAAATATTCGTCAAAATATTGCGGGAAAATACACTTGTTACAACTTATAATGTATTAAATATAGAAGTGCCATAGCTTGCTATATACTTAAATAGCTAAGTTTATTGCTGTAAATATAATTTTTGTATGCTACAATAAGAGAAATAGCAGATGACATTTATTATCAATAGTTTCATTTTTCTTTAGAAGAGCGTCATAACTTCCCCGGCTACAAAAACGCGGGAGTACATATTACATCAGTAGTGGTTAACATTTAGTGATAAATATATTTAATTATATATAATCACCCTAGCCATTTTGAAGCATCGTCTATTTTATTCGTTGTTTGCTATCGATCTACAATTGAAGTGCATTTTAATCAAATCAATAGTCTTAAATATTTTATTTCTCTGTGAAAATGTGTATTGCAATTTTAGTAACTTACCTCGCTTGTTACATAATCATTTGGAATAGAATAGAATGCAATCTGAAATATGCAAAGCAAAGCCATTATTCCCGACTTTAGAGAAGATGAAATAGAATTGCTGAAAAATACAAATTGTTCTTTACATAGAAACTTATAAGCAGTTTTACCTGAGTAATGCGCAGTACATTTCCACGCATATTACAGGACAAATTGAGCAATATTCGATTATCGCTACACTAGAATAGAAATTTTGATAGGCTTCAATAATCCTATAAGACCGTAATTATTACGATTCATGAATATTACTTACGGAAATACCTTAAAATAAAGGTGTAATGTTCTATAAGTTCCTTCAACTTCTTGAAATAGACCAAATGCGTTTCATACACATTTACTTGAGATATATCAAGTTCTTTGAAACGTTGCTTGAGCAGTCGACATTGAACAACCGTTTCTACACAGCAAAGAAGGAACATTAAATCCAACCCTAATATTATTGGAACACCTATTATTAAAGTTGATGCTTGTGAAAAATACGCTGTTGCATATAAAATAGAATGGGATTCCATTTTCCAAATTCCACAAGGTAAGTTTTTTCCAACCAACACGGATAATATCAATGCAACTATAAAAATGTATGACCCTGCGTAAAAGACACGTTGCAGTAATAAATGATAATGTATAAGGCGATTCAAATCCTTTGTAAGTGGTTCTGATCGTTGTCGTGTCATGTAAGCTTTGTTTATGACTGAAACTAAAGTCACTAGCTTTTGATGGTTGAAGATAATTGCACCAATTTTCCCAATATACTAAAAAATATTTATTAAAATTATTTGTAGTATAAACTTTTTCGATTCAAACTTATAACAATTTATGGCTTCATTAAAGATTAGAAAAAAAAATCCAAAGGTCTAGCTTTCCGTTAATATGTTTTATTCCAACCAGCTCCAGAATTAATTGGAATTGTTGGAATAATTATTGCATATCTCGTAAGTGAGGGGGATGTATTATAATTATTACAGATAAGTAGAATATGAATCAATACATATACTGCGCAATGCAATATACACGGTTGTCGTGGTGGCTTGAATTGATTTAATTTTCTTGCAATAACCTCTCAAAAATCGTTTAAATCGAATTTATCAGTTCTTCTTTATTGGTTAAAATTTAAAATCTATTGTGTGTTCCAATTTTTATTCGTTTAGTCTAAATAAAGTTGAAGAAATTGGCTATCGACGTTTTAAATGCTTGACATATCTGTCAGTATTTTAAATTATGGATTTAAGTTCATTTTGGAAGTGTTCCCTTGCTTATAATTATAAATTATTATTATCTAAATGATTCTCAGACAGCATTAAGCAAATTAAATCTAATAATTAGCGTGATTATTCGAGTGACTATATACTGAATGGATTTCTAAGAGATATTCTGTATTGTGTTTATGCGGATTTTGTAATTAGTTTAGGGAAACGTATAAATTAAAAAGCCTTTCTAAAATGTAGAAATACCATTCCCAGGGATAAATCAAGGTAAAATTCTTCCCATGCGTAAATTGAAATTGCTCCATTAGAATCAAACTATATGGACTCGAAAATATTGCAATCAGTTACAAGTACTAAAAATATATTATATATTTATACATGTAGTTGATTGAATAAGCCTAATGTGTGCCAAAAACACGCCTGTAAGAAATACATAGGAAAACAAGAAATTTTTGCCCATAAGAAATACATTCTGGTTATCTCTAAATTTGAAGAATTCATTCTTGACTGTGTACACGAAATTTTCAATAAAATTCAAAAGAGAGTATTCTCGTGTAGAAATAATATAATATTTAAAAAAGTTTTCTAAAACTACAGCATAGTGTTTTCGGCGTTAGCCATCATCGGTGCCATGTCAACTTAAAAATTAATATTCCATCAAACTATTACATTAAATATAGGACATGTTAAGTACTAAACTAATATCACATCAATAAAGACTAGTTCAATTATTAATTATTACAATAAATATGGATTACATATTGTCTACGTCGTTGATAAAGTCGAAAAGATGTAATCTATATTTATTGGAACAATAAATAATTTAACAAGTCTTTATTGATGTGATATTAATTTAGTACTTAAAATGTCCTACATTTAATGTAATAGTTTGATGGAATATTAATTTTTAAGTTGACATGGCACCAAAGATGGCTAACGCCGATAGCACTTTGCTGTAATTTTGTAAAACTTTTTAAATATTATCTTATTTCTACCCGCGAATACTCTCTTTTGAATTTTATTATCTCTAAATGGACTCTTTGTGTGTGGAGAGATGGACACGCATTAACCTAATCACTTTGTTACTCTATCTTCCGTTCTACCACATCCTTCCATGCACATTCTACCTTCTATATTCTACTTTTCAAATTCTACATTTTGCGTTTTACCATCCACTTTTGACCTTGGACATTCTGCTTTGCGCATTCCACCTTCCACATTACACATTTTAAAATATCAAATGCTAACTGCCAAATCGTATACCGTTTTACATTAAATTTCTTATCTTGCAATATTCTAATCTTCTGTGCAATGCATTCTCCATTTCCTTCGCTACACTAGAAAAAAGTTAAGTCCTCTAATTTCGAAAGCAAGTGATATTAAACGTTGTAATGTCATTAGTTCTAAATGTTACAAATCATTTTCTGTAGACAGACATATAAAATCCATTCCGTGGAGAGTAATATTCATGCAACCATATTTTGTAGGCCGTTGTTTTGCATTGTACATCTTAATGACCTGGTTTTTGTAAAATTCCTTTCAAAAATAAACATCTCTACGCCCTTTCTTTTCTACAGGAATGCAACAAAAGATCCTATGAAGTAAATTATTATCCCTAGAGATATTTTATGAAACTGAAACCCTTTTGATTTATGTTTTGTACGGTAAGTTGTATTACCTACCACAAAAAAAGAGCTTATGTGGCAGATATTTAACAGTTTTCGATAGAAGGTATAAACGTTACCGCTGCATAGATTTAGACATGACCCTTACAGAAAGCACGCAAGTTGTCGAAGGTTCGTCATCTACTTAGTTAAATAACAAATAGAATAAGGGGAAGGGAAGGCGCCACTTACCCTAGTACTCATACAAAGATAGATGGAACAACGCACAGGGAAACAGGTAGAAATCCTTATGCACAAGTCACTAAAATAGACACACTACGGACACTCGACAACGATTCCTACTAGAGGAGACAGTGCCTGAAAAGGAAAGTTACAGTTAGTACATAGAATGGGATCACTGTGAGACCCAAAATAAGCAATAATAATATTTGAAAAATTAGACCTTACCGACTTTCACTTGTATGATAATCAAAATTGCATTCAGAGACTACGTAATTTATTGTGTTGCATCTGTTCTTGATATTTCTCGGGAACTTAAATTATAATGCAATAAGTTATACCGAATGTGATGCGTACACACATTTCGGAAGCCGATTTGCAATTGTTGACGCCATCACGGTAATTTTAGTTAAAATAGAAATTCTAACATTTGTTATATAGTTCATTTATCTAGTTGATAACTCGCAGATGTTGAAAGTTAAGTTACATATTAATTGCTATTCGTAGTTTGCTTTGAAAGGTGTTTTTTCCAATATGTAAGTAAAACTTGTGTCGCAGTTCCAATATCAGCAGCCACCTGTCGAACTCGTCCGCCGCCACCAATAGCTGTATTGATTAAAGGTGCCTTTTTTGAATTTAGTAAAAGGGTGGTTTCCTGTTGATCTTCTGCAGTCGATGCTGAATTGGTAAGTACTTTTGTCTTGCACTTGCTTTATTTATGTATTTGGAACTTCCGCTAAAATTGTTCATTAAAATTAGTTTGTACTACCGCTATCACGCTCATCATTGGTCCTTATCGAGTCGGTTGTTCAGTTTTTTTTTGTTATAAAATAATTATTCTATGATAAAATATATGATACAATTCTGTTGAATTTCAACATCTGTGGTCTTGTTGCGTTGTTGTGAAAACGCCTTTAAATTTGCGATAAGTAAACTATTGAAGTTAGACGTAATCTTTAAACTAATTTGTTTAGGTTTTTATATTAATTAATAAAAGATTATTTACAATGAGTCATTTAGAACTTAGTTCTTTGGTAACTAAAAGGGAAAAATATTTTGCTAGCATTCAAGCACTTTATGACGTAGAAAAAGAACAATCATACGCAACTGAATTAGATAGTTTTATTTCGTGTTTCAGTAGAATGGAAGATGATTTAGATGCTTTTGAACGCATAAATGATATAATAGGAATTTTAAATTTTAAGGTAGAAGAAAGGGAGCGCATTGACGTTAATCAACCTTCAGTAGCCTATGATGAACTTTACTTTAGTATAAAAACGCAAGCTCGTAAATTAAACGTTCAAATGCGATCGACAATTCAAGGGCAAACCTCTGCCGCCACTTCGTTTAATTTAGTAAATATTGAATCTCAATCGGCAAAACTACCGAAAATAGAAATTGAACCGTTTGATGGGGTAAAAATAAGCGATTGGCCGAACTTCTACTTTCAAAGGTGGAAAAATCAACGTATTTAAGAAGCTTATTAAAACAACACGCATTATCACTTATCGATTCCTTATCGATATCAGATCAGAATTACGATATTGCAATTAAACTTTAATAAAACGCTTTCAAAATAAACGTTTACTAGCTTCAAATTATTTAGATAAAATATTTTCATTTCGTACACTGTATGACGACTCCTCGAGATCATTAAATTTGTTTGTTTAAGTATTTAGTACGAATTTAAACGCTTCAAATTCCCGATTTATTTGACTTTACTATTTTATACGCTGGTTTACGATCACTGTCGCCTACCTCACGCAAAGAATTTGAATTCAAATGTTCTGATATTGATATTCCTAAATGTAACGACTTGATCAAATTTGTAGAAGATAGGATTAAAATTGTTGAATTAACGCATTCAAATGCCAGGTTCGCGCCTCCGCCATCATGTAAGCCTGTTCTTGCAATTACAAAATCAAATAAGGGACATTATAGCAATCCACGCAATTCATTGTTCTCTATCGCTTCCAATAAATCTGACATTACAAGAGGACATCCTGGATGCTGTAACGTTCGGTTTAATTCAACGTTTAGTATTGTATAGTTTACTTTAGCGAGCATATTAAACATGCCAATTTGTGATAAAGGACAGTCAATTAAACTGTACACTTTTTCAAAATTGCGAAGAAGGCTAGAAAGTGACAGGAGAGGATTGTCAAATTAATTAAAAAGTGTCGAGTCGCGTTTTACGTTTGGGGTGTGTTTAATTAATCTTTTGTAGGTCCACTCTAACATCCGATGTTATATACCGTCATTGTTATGCCTATAAGATGCCAATTCATAGTGGGAGTTTATTTGGATGAAACAAAAGTAACCTCAGATTACATTTGCCGTACGCTGTAATCAACCGATTTAGTCGGGAACCTGATGAATTAACACACACCTATGATAAAGTTAGTTGGGCTGTTGCATTATATCGACACCCACTCTCCTCGCTGTGTCTATAGTGACCTGATTCACCCCACAAACCCTTCAAGGTAAGCGTTGCATTTTAGTAGTTACTAAGTGACCAAACTGGTTCGCACGCTGGTATTGGGATATTTTACGCTGAACTATAGAATGTTCTTTTGCATCTACCGCCAGTGAAGCTAAAAGTAGATAGTGTGTTTCGCCCCGTATTTACCCTACTTTTACTGTAGTCAACAGTGTAAAACAGAAAGCCGCTTGTGTGCGCATTGTATATCTATTAGTCCGTAAAACTTTAAAGCTGCGATACTTTTCCAAATTGTACCACTTGTTTCGTAACGTAAGACTGTACCAGTTGTAGCGCCTAGATAGTTCAAGTAGACTTACGTCTACCGTCCACATTGCTACCGGAGGTTTGCATGCACCCGTTGTAACACGCGTGATATTTCGGACTATAGTCTACACTCTTTTGGTCGTTAAACCTAAGAACCCGTACTGCCGTGAGGCCCAGGTGCATTCAATCCTACCCCCATCTTAGAAATAATTGTACTCACAAGTATATCTTTGGTAGCCCTGGCCAGTGCGAACTTACACTTAGTTGTTATTTTTGGTTAGTTATCATAGTTAATTTGATCGTAGTTGTGGCGTACTCCATATACGCCGTACCTACATTTGCTTATATACACCTTTGTTCATGTTACTTTCTGTACTTAATTAATGTGTTCTTTTCAGCCATGTGTTTGTAAATAGAGTTAAGAGTATAATCCAGGTGCATTATTCTGTTGTAGTAATTTGCGTGAGTAGGGTGAATCAGTACATTCTACACCGTGAGTTTTCTTTACCATCATATTTTCTTATTATAACAAGTGCAGGGGCGTTTGCTCGACCAGTAACGAGACCCCGATTATATCTAACACAGTGACATTACTGGTGGTGCCCACCTGATTTTGCCGTCATACCCGATTTTTGGCATACTACCAAGTTTACGACCCATTATAATTGTCATCTTAGGGCATTTAGCAACCCCGAACTACGACTTTTATCATACCCACCCCTCACCGGCTAGAGCTAGGCCGCGCACGGATTCCGATCCGTCCCTTGGTGTCGTAGTGCTGAATTGGCCCGTAACAATGCCCCTTATACAATGCATCACATAAAATTTACGCATGTGAAAAGTTTAAGGAGTTTCCCATTTCTCAACGTTATGATGTTGTAAAGAAATTTGCATTATGTTTTAATTGTTTAGGTTTTCATAGATTGTCTGTATGTAGATCTCAGTCAAAATGTGTACAATGTGGAAATCCCAGGCATCATAGTTTATTGCATATGATTAATGATAATAAAAATCGTTTCTCATTAAATACTATACGAGATTGCCAAAATAGTGTTTCACTGAAAGATGAGAATAATATAGTAGTGGCTGAATCAAATTCTGCACTGCAGACATTGTCCTGCTCTATTACCGAAAATGTTTCGATGAACAATTGTTCAATGTTGTTAAGTACCGCTATTATTGGGATGTATGATGCAAGTGGTTATGTAATTCCTATTCGTGCCGTAATTGATAGTGGTTCCCAAGTTAGTCTGATTACCAATGCTTGTGTACAAAAACTAGGTTTGGTACGATACAGAAATCATATCGCGTTGAAGGGGGTGTCTAATATCGCTATTGAGAAAAATAGAGGTTTTGTTAATTGTTCGATTACACCATTAAATAATTCAAATATCAAACTTTATACAAATGCTTTAATCAATGCTTTGATCAAATTTGTAGCGACCAACCTAATGTACCCTTAGTTTCAGATGTAAGGAATCGCTTTTCTGATATCAGTCTAGCTGATCCTTATTTCGATAAAAGGGCTTCTATTGATTGTTTATTGGGCGCTGATTTATATACCGAAATTATGGCAGACTCTCATTCTATTATTAAGGGACAACCAAGTGCTATTTCTATAATTTTTGGATGGGTTCTGTGTGGCAAAGTGCCTCAACCCCTCTCACTATCACTTAGTAACAAATCTGATCATACTTCGCTTTTTTTATGTTGTGAATCATTAGACACTTTTCTTCGCAAATTTTGGGAAATTGAAGAAGTTAACCGCCCTCTGCCGGTTAATCCTGAAGATTCTATAATTGAATCGCAGTTTATAAAGAATTGTTCACGTGATCCTTCAGGACGATATAGTGTTAGTCTTTCTTTTCTTGAGGAAAATCCCATTCTACCTGATACGAGGATGTACGCTCAGAAACGCTTAATTAATTTGGAGAAACGCTTACAACGCCAACCCTCACTTTATATTGAATATCGCAATTTTATGGATCAATACATAAATTTAGGTCATATGAACATCGCTTCCTCACATTCTAATTATATTATTCAACATCACTGCGTAGAAAAGCAGGCTAGTAGTACCACCAAAATTAGAACGGTTTTCGACGCGTCGTTTTGCCCCACCTTAAACAGTAAATCTCTTAATGATTTTCTTTTACCAGGTCCTAAATTGCAACGTGATATAACAGACATCATTTGCAATTTTTGACTTCACGCTGTAGTCGTTTGTTGTGATGTTCAACAAATGTACCGCCAAATATTAATAAACAAAGATCAACGTAAATTTCAACACATTTACTACCGCACTGAACCCGACGGTGACATTCAAGAATACGAATTAAATACTGTCACCTTCGGCGTGTCAACCGCACCCTATTTAGCGCCAAGGGTGCTTCATCAATTGGTTGAAGATGAAGGTCAACAATTTCCTTTAGCTTCAAAAGCAATAATGCAACAAACTTATGTGGATGATATCTGCGAAAGTGTAGATACCATTCAAGAAGCATTACAATTACAAACGCAATTAATAGACATTTCTAAACTAGGAGGTTTTAGTTTACGAAAATGGATTAGCAATCATCAATCTGTTCTTGAGGGTGTACCCATTGATTATCGCAATCACGCTTTAATTTTAAATACAGAAGATAATTCTATTAAGATCCTCGGTGTTCAATATGAACCACGCGAAGATTGTTTTTCGTATCGTATAAATTCGAATTCAAGTGCTATGACTAAAAGAAGTATGCTATCTGGAATGACAAAATTTTATTACCCTTTAGGGTGGCTTACGCCAGTTATTTTTTACGCAAAATTACTAATTCAAAAGGTATGGTTATTAGGATTAAACTGGAATGAGCCGCTTCCAACTAAAATTCAAGAAGAATGGAAACAATGCGTTATTGATTTACCTTTGTTAACAGAAATTAGAATTTCTGGTCAAATCGATTTTAAGTTAGCACTTTCTCGTCAAGTGATCGGATTTTGTGATGGTTCGTCAAAGGGATATGGAGCGGTCATATATATCCGCTGCGAATTTGAAAATTATATTAATATTTATTTGCTTAAAGCAAAAAGTCGTGTAGCCCCGCTTAAAACTCTAAGTATTCCTCGCTTGGAATTATCTGCTGCAGTTCTTTTAAGTCGTCTATTAAATTCCGTCGAATGTTTTATAAAACAAATCGAACTATGCCCCGTTCATTTGTTTACGGATTCGTCAGTTGTACTTGCTTGGTTACGTACACCGCCTCATACCTTAAAAACTTTTGCGTCTAATAGAATTGTTGAAATTTTAGAAACTTCTCTGCCTACTTATTGGCATCATGTTTCAACACTAGACAATCCTAGTGATTGTGTAAGTAGGGGTTTACAACCCAAATTCTTATCGCAATTTACCCTCTGGTGGAAGGGTCCTCGTTTTTTGTATACGCCCTTTAGTACCTGGAACTTAAATTCTTGCAGTCCCCTACAGGATAATTTAGTACCAGAATTAAAGTCTGAGACGCTTATTGCCACCACCGCTAAAATATTGCCTCTATTAGAATTAATAAATAAATGTTCAAGTTTTGGTAAATTGCAAAGAAGTATTGCTTTTGTATTGAGATTTTGTTTTAATTCTCGATGTAAAAAATTTCAACCTCCACGGTATACTGGTCCGCTTTCTCCGATTGAATTACAAAATGCTAGGTATCTATGCATAAAAGAAGTACAGGCATTCTATTATTCTAATGAAATACATCAAGTAAAAACGAATCAGTTGTGTTCTCATTCGTTACAAAAGTTAACTCCGTTTCTAGATAATCAAAACTTGCTTAGGGTGGGCGGTCGTCTTGTGAATAGGACTCTCCCCTATGACGCCAAGCACCCCATATTAATTTCCAGAGATTCCTATCTGGCGGTCTTAATATGCAATTATACACATAAAATAACGTTGCACGGAGGTCCGCGTCTAATGCAATCTCTCATTCAATGTCAATATTGGATTCCCGGAATTCGTCAATTCATACGTCATCGTATTTATAAATGCATGCGCTGTTATAGATCAAAGGCTCAAACCTGTAAACCGCAAATGGCAAATTTGCCAAAAGCTAGAGTTCAGCAATCGCGTCCGTTCTGGAATACGGGGATTGATTTTGCTGGACCTTGGACAATCAAAGAAAGTCACAGAAGAAATGCTCCGCAATCAAAAGGTTATTTGGCCATATTCGTTTGTCTAGCTACCAAGGCGGTACATCTAGAATTCGTATCGGGTCTATCCACCCCTGCATTTCTTGCTGCCTTAGATTTGTTGCTTGCAGAGGTTTGTGCCACGAAATATTTTGTGATTGCGGCACTAATTTTAAGGGCGCGTCCAATTATTTTGCCGATGTTTATAAAATGTTAAAGGACTCTAATACCGCTATCGCTGATCACGTTTCTACTATCAGAATTAAATGGAACTTTAACCCATCATCTGCTCCGCATTTTGAGGGGTTATGGGAATCGGGTGTCAAATCCGCTAAGCATCATTTGCACAGAGTCTTAGATCCTAGAATCCTTACTTTTGAAGAAATGACTACTATTATTACCCGCGTAGAGGCAATAATGAACAGTCGTCCGCTAGGTTCTATTTTATCAGATGTAAATGAAGGTACGGATTACCTCACTCCGGGTCATTTTTAAATTGGATCCCCTTTGTTAGCACCCCCAGAAATGGATTTTGAAAAGGTTAAATTAAGCGGTGTGGATCGCTACCATTTACTTCAACAAGCTACCCAGTCATTCTGGCGCCAATGGTCAAGCGAGTATTTACACACGCTAATGCCGCAACAAAAATGGTATGCAAATCAACCAAATATAAAGGTTGGTGATATTGTTCTATTAAAGGTTAGTGACACGCCCCCGTTGTCCTGGCCACTTGGAAAAATTCTTGAGATTTATCCTAGCAAGGATGGCAGAGTTAGAGTTGCTAAAATTAAAACTAGTACAGGAGTTTATGTCAGACCTCTATGTAAAATGGCAACCCTACCGCTGTTAGATTCTGAATAACAATTTTGTAGTCTTTCATTACTAAAAGTTAATTTACCTATTTTGTTTAGAGTCATTATATTATAGTTAAGTTATTTAATATGGGATAGACTTATATTACAATAATGACCTTTTTTTTGTGTTTTTTTTGCTTTGGTATTTTTTATCAAAACATTGTTTCGGGTGGGCGGTATGTTGACGCCATCAAGGTAATTTTAGTTAAAATAGAAATTTTGACATCTGTTATATAGTTCATTTATCTAGTTGGTAACTCGCAGATGTTGAAAGTTAAGTTACATATTAATTGCTATTCGTAGTTTGCTTTGAAAGGTGTTGTTTCCAATATGTAAGTAAAACTTGTGTCGCCGTTCCAATATCAGCAGCCACCTGTCGAACTCGTCCGCCACCACCAATAGCTATATTGATTAAGGGTGCCCTTTTTGAATTTAGTAAAAGGGTGGTTTCCTGTTGATCTTCTGCAGTCGATGCTGAATTGGTAAGTACTTTTGTCTTGCACTTGCTTTATTTATGTATTTGGAACTTCCGCTAAAATTGTTCATTGAAATTAGTTTGTACTACCGCTATCACGCTCAACAGCAATTTTCCAACAAATTAAGATTATTTAAATTATCCTCGGTATAACACTCTTAAATAATGAACATCTAGTCCTCTAGACCGTTAGTATCATACTGTAGTATCATACCCTTTAGCCAAACCAGATCTAAAAGTCTTACTTAATCGAGCAACTAAATTGCTGATTACATCCGCTATATAATTCCTTATCTCTTTGTTAGTTAATTACTAGGCCATTTCCACCTAGTTAAATATTTCGACTAAGGTTCAAAACTTTCAATTACGTAATTTAATCTTCGTTTATTTAAGTTACACATTTGTATTTAATACGTTAAACGATTTTTAATACTTCAATACTAAACTTATGTAGTCTGTTTCTACCACCATTGAATACCAGCTTACATAGAAGGGATGCTATCCATACCCTATTGAGCAAAAGTCAAAGGATGTCGAGGCATGCGAAAAAGTCGAATTTTTTACTTAAAAATTGTCAAGCTTTGATTCACCGACTAATTACCAAATTTTGGCTTTCGAAAAATTGTCAAGCTTTGATCCCCAAGAATTATTAAGCTTTGACTTCAAAAGTTGTTAAACTTTGATCTTTTATAAAGAATCAAGATATTTTAGCTTAGATTAGTAGGTTGGGTTATTTTTGGGCAGGTTAGGTGAGGTTTAGACTGTGGTATATTAAGTTAGGTTAGATTAGATAGTATTGTTTTTGGTTAGGTTAACCTTCAAAAATTCGGCTAATTTGAAACACAGACCTACCTTTAAAAGAAAGTTTGGCCGCTTTTTTGGTGCAGTTCCTTTTAACGGATTTGTTGTGGCGTGGCGCGTTGTTTTTAACTGGTTGAATTTGTATCAGCATTACCTCAAGCGATAAGTGACTTAAGTTTAAGTAAATTAACTAAAAAGGTAGAAGCGCTTATTTAAATTGACCATTATCAAATCATTATTTTAAAACGCATCGTTGAGGTGTTATCATGTCTAATGTACAAAGCATCGTATTGAGATATCTATACTGTTTGTACACAAATCCTTCTGCTAATCTCGTCAAGGAACACGTTCGAACTTTTTACAAAGCTAATACCAGAATAAATCTCAGATTCTATTTGAACTACATATTCAACTACTATATCAAGGCAATACCAAAGTAAAAGGAAATTGTTCGTTGTAAAAATCGTAACAAGACTACATACCACTACTCCTGTTATTTCTAATTAGGGCACATGTAGTATAATAATCTAAGTGATTGACCAACTAAAGTTCTTTATATAAGAAATAAATTATAAATAAAAAGAAATTCATTGCAAATAACATCCATTAATACGTAATGTACATTTGTTAATATAATTATTAATATTCTTCACGTTCAAACTCAAACTCTCCAATATCTTCTATACACAACAGTAAAGTAGAAAATTTATGCAGTTTTCGTAATCAAGCACGGAGATTCATTATATCCATCCACGGTTGCTCCGAAAATACAACTTGATCTCCATCAGAATTTTAATCCTTTTTTTTTATTCTTTCGGAGATTTTATTAGAGAAAGTGTGACAATATTATATCAAGAGTATAATTATTATGCTTACAAAGATGTATATGATAATTCCAATTTAAATAAAGCAGCCTGTTCGTTTCAAATGACAATTCCAGCACTATAAACAATTTTTGATATACTCTAGTATTGAACAGATAAAGAAATGGCTAATAGGTTCTGATGATGTCTTTACTGACACAAATACTTATAGAAGCGCTAAATTGTTTATATATCAGGAGTTATAAAAATGGAAACCTTTCAACCACAAGGTCATGCTACTTCAACTTTACTTAGCAATTAAGATTTATCCACAATTACGTTTATTACGCTTACGCAGGCATGATTATTTTTTATACATTTGCGTTTATTGCCTTTGGACAGGTAGTTGTAAATTATACACATATTCATCTATTAAATTTGTGTGGACAAAAGCTAGGGGTTCATATTCTCGTCAAATCAATTATTGTATAACAATTAGCAACTAGAAAAATAACACGACGAATTCTGAAACAGTGTGTAAATATAAGTTGTGAAATTATAAAATTGACTTTGCAGTGTCTCAAACCTTAAAAATCTATTTACGAGATTAACCATAACGTTGCTATTGTTAAAAAATATAAATTTCTAAAAGTTCCAATTAAAAATATAATCCATGGAAAGGAACTCTGCATCTGACTTTGTAATGCTACAACCGAAGGTAATAGGAAATAGGAAACGAGTTTCTTTTTACTTTGAAATTTTGAATTTTGCCATACCCTTACTGTTGCGGGACAACGCTCATACACAGGACCTACATTTTACCTCTCATCCGAACGAAGACATATTTTCGTGAAAATTACTCGCCTGATATTTTTCAAGCGGTGCGTGTCGGAAACCAAACACAGGATCTTGAAATTTGTAGTCATACTGTTACGTTCCATGTCGTATTTGAAAATATACTATCTTCTAACTCTAATAACCCTTTCAGTTTCTACTCGTTTGAATTTACTGGTTGCTACACTTCTATGATTTCAAACTCGCTTAATCTGGCAGCCAACTTTGCACGTCCTTTATTAAATTCACGAGTTGGTTTGTTTATATACTTTACTGCTGAACGGGATGTAGTTTTTCAACATTCTAACAACATAAAGAGCAACATTTTAGGTTAAGATTTATCTAATAAATTACGGTTTTATCTGTAAATGTGCTATTGTAAATATTCGTGCTCTTTGTGTACTTATATGTTTTAGTAACTCTAGCGTACCGTTTTATTATTTCTGGTGTAAAAGTAAGCATGTACAAGTGAAATGTTGGTAGTGTAAAGTGTTAAGTCGAACTTTTTTATTTTGGCTATAGTATCTAATAGAAAAACTAATTTAATTTGTTTTGTTATTAAGCACTGAATTTAAAAAAAAAAGAACTTTCAATAAAGTCCACCCGGTATATCTAGTTATTTAAGTACTATATGAAGTTTTCTTTTAAAAAGCAATATCATGAGGGTTTTCTTTATTGCAAACTTCAATAAAATTAATGGTGTTCTAAGTAGAATCGTGCGCAAGCGTCAAGATGAAAAGTCGTTGATTCGTTAGGGATTCGTTTTAAGGTAATTAGTCGAATCTTAACAAGTAGTAGAGAAACACGGTAAGTTTGTCGAAATCTGACTTATGTATAGGTCCGCAGAGGCAAAAGCATCTCCTAGACCGAAACATATCGGTAGACATCAAAACAATAGTAAGTGATTTTTCATGTAAAATTTTAGGTATAACGTAATTTTGTTTATAGCGCAACTAACATGGGTTAATGCAACTATTGCAGGGTAACAGATAATGTAAGGTAACTGCAATTAACTTTTGAGTCATATAAAAATAATTTGGATTGATGAGTGATGAAGAATCATCAATATTATGAAGTATATTATAAATCCCTTCTAAATTCCTAATTTAGAAATGCGGTTTCTACTTTAAAGGTATAACGTCTTTAACGACTTTCCGAGACATTTGAAGATGTGGTTCTTGCCTTGCAGCAGTTGTTACAGTCGCTTTCACAGGTGTTTGTTTCTATGTGACAAACAAAGTCTTGTTCAACAGTTGGAAGTGGTTTTTTCCGGCCATCTGAAACTGGTTTGTTAGCTTTCTGAAGTTTTACAAGTTATAATCAGGAAAAGTGTTTTTAACAATATAATATTCGGACATTAGACACTTTATTTAGTGTTGTCTACATTTTTCGCATCATTGAAAACATAATACAAAATTTTAAGAGTATTTAGACAAAAGCTAGTTTGGTGCTACATGCAAATCATGAAATCGAACAGTGACCCTTATGTCATACTGTAATGTAACTAACAATTTCATTTTCTATTTTAATTTGTAAACTAATGCTATGCTTGCATCTATTTGCTGTAATTTGCTTTCAGCGATTTGCATAAAATAAAAAAGTTAATAAGTCCAACCTTTAGACCTTCTATTAAAAACCATTAGTGTCTACTAAAAGATATAATAGGGAAGAAAAGAAAGTAATTGCCATTCCTCAACCAAATGTAATTGCCGAAGATAATCAACATATGGAAGAAGTTGATCTCCATGATAATAGCATAGCAAATTACAGAATACATGTAAGAGGAAAGAAGTGGTAGTGGCCACTTTTTACGAATTTGATTGATAGTGCAATAGTCAATGCCTCGAAAATATACAACATTAGAAATAAAACGAAAATGACACAACTAGAGCTCAAATCATATGTAGCTGTCACACTTATAAAACAAAAACAAATAATGAACATAACGTGGGCAGAGATCTCGGAAGAGCTACATCGAATGTTGACTCTTCAAACCACTTATTAAGTTTATGATCGTTTAATATTCAATTATCAGAAGCTAAATTTCGAGTTAACATTTGAGTATTTAAGAGTATTTTAGCTAGAAGAGTCAGGCAATGTTGAATATACTTTTGTTATGTTTTATCTCAAATTTTCGTTCGGTACATATGGTGCCTCATTATAAATATTTAATAACAATGTCTTATTTCAGTATCAAAAGTCTTGATTGCGGTGAATTGGGAGATCTGGTTTAGTGTCCGTGTCAGCTCCTGGAGGTATTTGCACTAACCTTTTAGAATTAGCCTGCCGTTTGGTTTATCTAGTGCAGTGGCGCCTGTCAATCTGTAATTAACTCCCCAGTCCCATCGAACTCCGCGAGAGTCTTGAATTATATCAGAAGCTGCAGAAGGCTTGTTAATTTTAACGGATACGTTACACTTACTCAGTATAAAACATAGAAACGAGTTGGACGTACTTTGCACCTCTAAGGGGTTGTGATGTGAAAGACCATCTTAGAAACTGAATTTCTGCAAATTGCGACAAGGAAAAAGTAGTTATACTACTCACAACCTATTCGGTTTGCATCAATATAGTAAACAAATGCTTAGATTGTGTAGTTTTCTGTCGTTGTGGATATATGATTAGTATTAAATACTTACTGCCAATCCAGATTATTATTAATTACTGTGGCTAAATTCACTTAGTTTGTTATCTTAAATTATGCGGTAATATTTAAGGGGGTGTATACTTGCATAGTTTTTTTTTCCAAAACACACTTCGATTTGATTTTTACTAGATACAGTTAGTATAGTTAAGAAGGAGTAGAAAATACAGATGTTCTTCTTCACAATTTAGTTACATATTTCAGGCCGAATTATGGAAACTGCATTTTCGCCGACAATTTTAGTGCTTCTCCGTAGAGGCACTAAAATTATCTTTTACTCCTACCTATTTCTACTACATACTATCCTTACTTATTGGCATTTCTTATTTCTATTCATATTTGATGGTCATTCGCTCTTTTCTTTTGGTACTTAAAGATTCTTGTCTAAATTAATTTTTTTGCTGCTTTAGTTGATTGGTTCGTTTTGCTAAAACACGGATACAGATTTTAGCGTGTTGTCTTGGTTATATCAGGTATATCACTTCTCCTTCATTGGTTGCAAGTATTTTTCGTCGTTGTAAGATTATTCAAAATCGCAGATTATAAGATGGACATCTATCGGTTTTGTCAAGACAAACTCACGTTTGAGTTATTGATTAGTGGAATTGCTATATGTCCTGTGGCACCTGTGAGTGGCATGAGCGCATGCCTAAAAGCGTTGCCAAGAATGGAACTACCTGGCCGGACTTCTTTTACTACCTCAGAGCTTAAACCATATGAAGAGCTCACTATTGTTATTGCAAAAGTGGTCGAACTATAGCATGACTTGTAGAAATTTGACCGTCCTTTAACTATTGTGTAGAAAACAATTAACCCTCTCATACTAGGTACTCTATCACCGGAACAAGTAGAAGTACCTACTTACCATTTAGACATATCCTTCTTTTACTAGATACTTTCGACTCCCTTCCTGTCAAATAAGCCTAAAACCTTCGTAATTTTTCTCAAAATCACATTCAGTCAGTGCCGACGGTGACAACAAAACATTAATAGCCGCTATCCTACCGTACACCTTTTTGAATACTCCTTCTTGTACTACAAAATTTCAAATCTATACTGTTTTCGAAATGGAATTTGAAATTTTCGGAAAATCCTGACACACTGACGGTCCATAATTTTATGGAAAGCGTGAATGAGCTCTGATGAGTCTGTTACGTGTCCGGATTCGAATTTTTAAAATCCGCGGTAGACTTGTTTGAATTCATATTCCTCCTCTGGTACGGTAGTAATCGCCATCACTTTTCTAACTGGAAATCATTATCCAATCTACTCTTATAGCATTTTGAGTGTCCCGATTGTAAACGTTGGATATTCCTTAGCATCCTGGTCCGCAATCAAAATAGTTCTAAAGGTATATTAGAGTATTTTTCCAGCATGGGTGTCATATTTCGACGTTGTGATGGTATGACCGACGACGTGCTACTAGACGTCGTCTCCTTCAATCTGTCTCCTTTTTATCTAATCCAATTATCTAGGGAGCATTCTTTACAATAGTTGGAGAAAGAATATTTGAAAGTGAACCATAAAGAATTCAGGGTTGACAGAATCGCCGGTCATTTGTAGAACCAGATTTTACTTTTCGGCCATACATCACTACTAAGAATACTGTTAGCTCTCATGATCGGTCGACTACTACCTGGGCTACACCTACTTATACGTCTAAATTAGTTCCTGTTGCTGCTCCTACACCGACTCCTATCGAACCGATGATATGTTATAGGTATGATCAAGCCGTACATATTTCTTCTCCTTGTGTCCACCCGCAAGTCCTGCATTAACACGGTTGTAGTCGTACATGTGATGCGCGATCCAACTGTCCCTCATATAACCATTTGTTAAATTGGGGTAGGGTTTTAGACCAAGACTTTGGCCCTCTTTTCGTAACTCTTGGATTTTCCATTTTCTGTTTCTCAAAGATTAGTCATTTTTCATGCCAGATTTTATTATTACATATATTCTTGGCAACGAGCACCCTTATCTGTCCATCACAATCTTTGGTATTCCTTTCACCAGTCTCTTAGATTCCGAAGCCACCCGTACTACGCTTGGCGGTCCCGGTTGTCATAGATTTCGTTCTTTTCCTCTAGCCCATCGCACTTTCTTTTGTTCTTTCTGTACTCTTGCTGGCAACTCCAAATGTAGCGTCTTAGGTTTAGTTTCCATTTCTATTAGCCTCCAAGATCCAGCCACTACTGTGAATGTCTTTGTAATTTCTGAAGTTTCCTTCCAGCTCATCCTTGGTCTTAATTTTTGGAAGTCTGTACAATGTGTCCTAAATTTCCGTGACAATTTATGTACTATACTTCTTGTTCCCCTTTAAGTAGCGTCATCTCCGATGCTTCTCATGTCATTCCCAAACTTACGTCCTAACTAATACTTCCTTTAGACATTTTAGTTACTACGGCTTTTTCTAAGCAGTTTACTGGCCTTGGCTGTACCACTTTGGTAAAACATTTTTCAAGCGATCTGTGTCGGGAATCACACATGGGACCTCACAATTAGTAGTCATACGCGAACCTATCTAACCAATAGAGCCGCGTTCATGAAGGGAAAATCCATACTTAATATTCTAATGCTCCATCTCAAGTTACTACAATAACCAGGAAGTAAGTTCTTTTTACTTGGAAATTTTGAATTTTGCCGAACCCTTACTGTTCCAAACAAGGTAAAGTTCTTCAACGTGCGTGACAACACTAACGCACATTACCTTTGATCCAAACGAAGGTGTTTTTAATGAAATATGTTTATCTAACATTTTTCAAGCGGTCACTCTTGAGAATGGAACCCGATGTCTTGGTATCAACAGTCGTACGCGAAATCCACAAAACTACCACATGAAGATAAACCCTACATTTGACTTCCCATTACTCTACACGAAGGTACTACGTTGGCTAAGAAGCGAGTTTACTCTACCTAAAAACTTTAAATTCTGTCGAACCTTTGCTGTTCATGCAAGGTAAGGGTCTTTAACGTGCGTGCCAACACTCACAGACGGGATATACATTTTACATCTCATCCAAATGATGGATTATATTTGTGAAAAATGCTCGCCTAACATTTTTCAAACGGTCCGTTTCAAGTATTGTACCCGTGACCTTGGAATTAGTAGTCATACGCGATTCTATCTATCTCTCGGAGTCGCTTGAACAAATGACCCACGGGACTTTAAAGCATTTAGAAGTTTTAGGATAAAAATATTTAATCTCTTAAAAAATTTATGTTAAAGGTAAATGTTGCGTTGGCTGGAAATTTTAATAAATCTCAAACCAATAAAGCTGAAACGAAAACGTTTTGCACTGCTAATTATTCAATATATTCCAGTACAACATTAAGTTGTGGTATAACAAAGAGTAGATAAGTTAACTAAATTAGCAGAATTTAGTGAAAAATACTAATAACGGACTCTTCAAGCAGTAGTAAATGTAAGAAACAATTATGAATTTAATTTTTTTTTGCCAGATTTTCTGCAAGATATACTGCAAAGGACTACCTGTTATCTTTACTATAAAGATGTCTTAAATTATGATTCAATTTAATTTTCAATTACATGCACGAAATAAAATGATTTGAAGAATTTAACCATTAGTGAATGAATGTTTGTTTCCTATAGGGTAAGAGAAAAATGTGCCTGTTTGTCGTAGTAAAAATACTAACATTAATATACAACCGACAAATTTATTACATTTACCAAATAATTTGCGGAAGGTTTTATTGGAAAATTATTAGTTCGGCAAATGTTTAAGTGTTGGGGTTTTTGGTGCCACAGGCTGTTTAACCCCCTTCACACACCACTGAATATAGGTGAAATAGGATATATATTTACAAAACAATAGAAGAGGAACCGAATCGTATCTAACAAGAAAGAGCTGCGGAAAAGTTCGAAGACAACAAATATAGAAACATGGAAAACAGTGTTGGAAGTATTGTGTGGAGCACAGCACTGTACAGGTATGAAATAGGGACAGTAGGAGACATACAGGAAAAGAAGACTTTTGGAAAGTTATGTTTCAAGTGGATATATAAAATTAATAACAAAGAGGTCATAGAAATAGTAGGGAAATAAGGATATCTGTCAGAAACAAAAAAATAAGAGAAATTAAAGGGCAGGATATGTTCTGAGGCATTTTTGGGAAATAGTGCGGGCTATATTTATATTGCAAGCAGATATAGGAGAAAGAGAGGTAGATGTAGATCTAGAACAGAATATTGCACGCAGATAGTGAAAGATGCAGACTGTGGGAATTTCAGGGAAATATGTAGGTTAGCTCAGAATAGGAAACAATGAGGGTACGCGTCTAACCAGTTCCAGGACTGAAGACTTAATGAGGATGACCGAATAATTTGAAATGTAAAGATTTTCAAAGGAAAGCGTGTTATCATTTTACATGTATTAAAAATATATTCTCACATCGACTATCTTCCATGAACGCAAAACATTTATACGTAATACATGGTTGTATAGAACTTCGATAGCTAGAGCAAGGGGCTGGCCATTGTAATTAAATTTCGCGAAAACGGTAGATATGCATAAGTAACAATTCAGAAATGACAAATGAAGACCGTACTTACCTACGTTCCAGTACTGGTACACTGTAATTAAGGTAGAGAGGAAAGAATTCAGGAATTGTCGGGAACTTTGAACACTTCACCAGACTGACGCGTATGGTAACGTACTTTAATGAGCGCTCGATCGATACTACTTGAAGGTTAAGCAGTGATTATTGATTTGTGCCTACAGAGCTATAAGTGGGGAAATAGTTAGAATTGAATGGCAGGCGTGAACAATGGTTAAACAATTTCTATAGCAACAACGTGCTTCAAAAGCATTTAATTATAGTCAGAAGTAAAACACATATTTTGTTAAGCTGTCAACAAACATAGAGAAAAATCTATACTTTAGAAATTGTGAGTATCAGGAAAAGCATTCTGAAGCAATATATTTAACCAACGAAGAAGCTACTCTAAATATACTTAAAAATCAAGTACAAATTCTTTACAGCGTTGTCTACTATCTAAAATGTTCCTATGATAATACCCTCTCAGAATTTCAATCGTATCGCGTTATTGACTGTATAGATTGGTTTGTAATACAACTACAGCTACTTAGTAAAAAAATTCACATTATGCTGTGTACTATAAAATCGATTTAATCTACATGTAAATGGAAATTTTAAATATAATGCTGAAAAAGCAGAAACAATTTCCTGACGAACAAACTAAGGTGAGTCATCACTGCCAATTGACTAGCAAATTTCGAGGAGCGGCTCAACAGCATTGTGTAACATATCTTTATTATCTCGTTTATGGTTGTGGGTTGGGAGTAAATGAAATAACGCTTACAAATTTAATAACTGCTACTTTAAAAGAAATAAAAAATTGTAACTCCAACGTTTTTGTTCAGATGGCAGCGTATATCTGGTGACCGATATATTCGAACAGTAAGGCGAAACTATAATAATAAAATACTTATACATTACTACTCCATAGAAGCTAGACACAGGGCACAAGCTTAACACCTAATCTACGATCCTTGAATTAGTGGAACTTCAAATAATCTCGATGCACGTGCACGAGGCACAATTCTATAAACAAATCCACCACACTGCACTTTCAATACGACGTGACTGAAAATTATTGCATGTCGAACTACTACCACTATTGCTCCATAACACCTTACACCATTGTTTTAATATTCCACAATTACAGTAACTTAATCGTTAACAAATCATTTCTGCTACACCAAACGTAACACAATCGTTTGTGAAAAAAGTGATACGGTCCCTCATGTGGACAGTGCAGTGCTTGACTGACTTTTCCTGCACCCGACAAATTTTAACAAGTAACACCTCTTTTTAGTTAACCATTTAACCTCACAACTTACTTGCATTTACAGGTAAATCGCCGTCCTAGATAAAGCTAACGATATTAAAATATCTATAAATAGGGCATTCTAAAGATTCACTACCTGTAACGAAGCGTAATTTTTACTAGAAATATCTGTTCATTAGAATACAATTATATCGTGGCGTAGTGAGCGCAATACAACTGTAGTATTAACTACAGAAATAGATATAGTGCCAATAGTATTTCATAATTTATCGGGTGGCGACTATTATTTCATTATCAAAAATTAACTAACAATTCTCCGGGAGTAATAAAACACTTACCAATAAACAAGGAAAAATATTTAACCTTTAGTAAAGTTGAGGATGGATTAGTGGTTAAACTTAGATTCATAGGTTCATTTAAAGTTATGACTAGTAATCTTGATAAACTGTCATCGTATTTAGAAAACGACAAAAAATTATTACTCGGAAAAACTGCAATACCGAAAAGGAATTCAATTTAGTAATTCTTTATGAGTGTATTAACCCTTGAGAGAAACTTAAACAAACTAAATTAGCTTCCAAACAATTATTTTATACTCGTTTTCGCGATGAAGATGTTAGGGATGAAGGTTACAACCGTGCCGTTAATGCTTGGCAAACAAAATTTATATATATATATATATATATATATATATATATATTGCCGTGTAACCTGGGTAAAATCCTCGCCTAAGTAAAAAAAAAACATTCGAGCCCAAACGTTGGGCCGTCATAAATTGCCGTGTAACATCTTTAATCGCCTCTCAATAACAAAAATCTTCGAAACTTTTATTTATTTTTCAAAATCGAAAATAAATTTCACACAATAGAAAAATTTAATACAAAATTTTTAAGCTCTTACACAGATTCCTCTCTTCATCACCTTAATCTTCTTCAGTTCCCAGGCTAGCTCAGTTGGGCCTCCTCTTGGATACCTAGATTCACTATTATACTCTGTATCGTTCACGCACACTCTCAATAAAACCGCAAAATAATACAACCATCATACAATATTTATTTAACACTATTTACAAATAAAATTCAAGATTATCCACATTTCAGAGATCAAGTTACACCTCAATAAATCCTATTTTTGTACTGTCCCGGATTTTAATTTAAAATATCAAACACATTGAATATACCCGGAGTAAATGGGCCCTTTCATCTCTTCTAGACCCTTCACGTACAATATTCATTTCACAAAAAATTTTTAAATTCAAATTCAAATTACCAAAATTGTCTTTGCCCCTTCACTCACTTATGCCTATATTTACCTCTTGTGTGTCACATAATGCTATTTTTACTTCTATCTTTCTTAATTCTGACACGTTATCCACTAATAATGCTGCGCCTGACTCTACCTCTACTTGTTCAGCTTCTTCTTTCACTATTACTTGTACTTCATCTAACTTTTCTTCACTATATTCCCCTGAGTCGATCTCTCTCACTTCTTCATCATCTTCTTTTATACTATTAATACACAACCCCATGTCATCTTCTGTGACATCATAACTTGCCTTCCAGGGCAATATCCTATCCCCAATCCTAACTATTTTCCTTTCCATATCTATTATAACCCCTAACCTCATCATGCAATCGACCCCTAATATCCCTTCAAACTTTAACCCAGGTACAATTATAAATTCTTGTTCACAGCTTACTGAACCTAACTCTACTTTCAAAATAACCACACTATTCACAACAGCAAATCGTTTTTTATTCGGCGCAACCAGGTCACTTCTTCTTATTGGCATTATCCTGTCACACACTTTATTTTTAATTTTATTGACGAATTCCTCCGATACCAAACTCGCCTCAGCTCCTAAATCTAATAATGCTCCTAAATTTTTCTCAAAAATTTTAATCTCAATTATGGGCAAACAAAATTTTTCTATAATTTCTGGTTCAATTTCTTCTTCTATTTTCAAAAATTCTCAAGGATGTTTATATTTGTACACAGTGATATCTAGTGGTTTGTCCTGCTCTGAAATTCCTGTCCAGGTCTGTTCTCCCTATTCGGTCCTGGTCTTGCTGTTACTTCCGCGTATGTCCTTGGTGTTTCCACTCGGTCTGTGTTGTTACCTTCCCTGTTTGTACTTGCTGTCCCTCTTATGTCCGGTGAACTGTTTTGTCTTGTAGGTCGCGGTCTAGGTGCAGGTCCCCTACCTACACTGTTGCTCCTGTAAAATGTTCTTCGCGGTTCCCAATTCTGTGGCTGGTATGCATAATTATTCCCCCGTCTAGCGTAGTTGTCCCGTCTGTTGTCGAACCTAACCTGTCGTTTCCTTGCTTCCCGAGGTCGTCCACTGTTTACGTCGTCGTACCTCTGCAGGTACTCCAGAAACATCTCTCTGTCAACAATGTTCTGTAATGCTACGTGCTGTCTCACTTCAACCTCAAAATGCCTCGACAAGTATTTTATCATTTGTCGGTCCGTCAGTGGTGGGTTCAGTTGTATCGCTATGCTATACTTTCGTATAGCATATTGCTCCCTACTTCCTAAAAATTCTCCTTTAAATTTCCTCGTGATCAAATCGTCTCGTACCTGGTCCTGTCTGTGGTCACTCCAATAATGTTTCAAAAATGTGCCCTCAAAGTCCGTGTAGGTGTCAATTTCCTGTCCTATTAAATTATACCAAGCTTCAGCATGGTCTTTGAGTAAAGCTTTTACAACATTTAACTTCGCCTGTTTATCATACAAATTACTTATTAAACCTCTAATATTGTTAATGAATATTTGCGGGTTTACTCTACTATCCCCATAAAATTGCATCTGTTGCTCTAAAGACACATTACCTGTTACAAACCTTGGACCATCCCCCATTAAAGTCGCTACATTGTGCTTAATCCCGGTCACTTCTTTCTCTACCCGACCTAACTAATCCTTACACGAGTCCGTTACCTAAGTCATTTTTGCATTACTCTGGTCCTCACAGAAAATCCTTGCAACAGTCCTTAATTGTCCCATTTCCAGATTTAAACCTCTAATATCACGCTCATTTCTATCAACCCTATTTTCAACTTCCCCCATTTTTATCGTCAAGCTATTTTTGAATTCAGAAACGTCTTTATTCGTCTTATCTATTTTTTCACTTAGGGTTTCCCTAACTCCTGTTAATGTCTCATTCATTTGATCAAATTTCCTATTCGATTCGACACTCATCTGCTCAAATTTTCGATTTGAGTCCTCTCTAACCCCGCTTAACGTCTCATTCATTCTTTCAAGCATCCTCATTATCATCTCGTTTCCTTGATCTCCTGATTCCGTCCTCGACTGATCCCTACTACTTCCAGCTTCCTCCATTTTTGAATTTTTATCACACAAGGCACTATCGTCACCTCCAATTTTCACTCCTTGACTCCTTAACCACTCCTTTCTTTGCATATGTTCAAATCACTCCCACACACACTCAAAATATTCTTAAGTTTATACAAAACACCGACTCTCTCTTTCAGATCGCCAGTTTCCTGGAATAAAATTACTAAAATTTTATCTGGAACTCGAGCCTCACTTTTGGGTCGCCATAAATTGCCGTGGAACCTTGGGAAAATCCGCGCCTAAGTAAAAAAAAAACATTCGAGCCCCAACGTTGGGCCGTCATAAATTGCCGTGTAACCTCTTTAATCGCCTCTCAATAACAAAAATCTTCGAAACTTTTATTTATTTTTCAAAATCGAAAATAAATTTCATACAATAGAAAAATTTAATAAGAAATTTTAAGCTCTTACCCAGATTCCTCTCTTCATCACCTTAATTCTTCTTCAGTTCCCAGGCTAGTTCAGTTGGGCCTCCTCTTGGATACCTAGATTCACTATTATACTTCGTATCGTTCACGCACACTCTCAATAAAACCACAAAATAATACAACCATCATACAATATTTATTTAACACTATTTACAAATCCACATTTTAGAGATCAAGTTACACCTCAATAAATCCTATTTTTGTACTGTCCTAGATTTTAATTTAAAATAACAAACACATTGAATATGCCCGGAGTAAATGGGCCCTGAATAATACCTTATTTTCGTTCTTTATTTATAATTTATTTTGGATTTGTATACTCTGGAGTATGGTGAGCTCATGATAACCCAGTTAATTATGAATAATGTATGCTTTTGTACTTCGCATACTCTTACAACCAACAAAAAAAAACCATGTACTCTTCACAATAAAAATTTTAAATTTCTGATGGACGTTAATAAGCTTTATATACACCTTTAGATTTCTATTTAAATACCTTAATAAAGTTAGTCATACGTATTATTTTCAATACGCAAAAAATGCACAATCCCTTCAAAATTTACTCTCACACGTCACACAATTTTCATAGTTTCATAGTTTATAACAACAACAATTTTAAAGCGTTACCTGGAATTTCTTGTAGACCTCCACTCCGTTGACGATGCGGTAAAGTTGTTTCGCTCTGCTCTGCTGTCCGCCGCTAGCTATTTGTAGAAGAACCCCATTTAAGTTGTGCTGCTTTCCCGGTGCATCCAATTCCAAATCCAAATTAATTCCACTTTTTCATACTTACGTACTTTCGTTTAATTTAATTTTAAATTTACGTTACTTCACGTAACTTTCCGAGTTTGTTTAAAATAAATGTTGCACCTCAAATTAAAATTTAGACTCACCACTTATTCGCGTATCAAATTATAAGGCCAACGCTTTACTATTTAATTTAAAATAATTTTATATACTTACAAGCTCGTTCGTAGTCTGAAGCGATCAAAGTACCAAGAGAACGAAGTTTAAAAGAGAGCAGTGCTAATTCGCCTCGAGTATTTAAATGCTTCGACTGTAACCTCTCCAGACCCTCTTACCGTGAAGAATCTAATTTAAAATAACACTTCCTCAAATTTTGTTTCAACCGTTTTCGAAATCTCCGAAATTTAGCGCGTCGTTACGATATTTTCCAATAAACCCAACTTCAAATATCCCTGTGTTTGCCTGTTTTAAAATTAACGATATCGACCAATAGTATATGCATTGACGTCTTCAAAATCCCGCCTATATTAACGCTGTCCCTTACTTATGCATATTATATGTTTCCTTCTAACCTTGTTTGAGTGGTAGAGAATCGATATTTCTGTCCGCATTCTATTTACCCCATGTGGACTGAATACGTGCTTTTTGAAATGCACTGTCCGTATGCCTGTCTCATTCCGACGTATTTCATTGACCCTCTATTCTTTCTGCACTTTAAGGAAACTTTTAGTTAACATTTACGCGAACCCTCCAACCGGTTACCCGATATTCTTTGAAACTTGTTTGTTATCTATAAAAATAAAAGGAACCTGACATTTAGAAACATGCAGGTGTTTAATTAACCGACGTTTTAATACAACATTTCTAGGAGCTTCTTTTCATGATATTTCAACCCAACCGATTTATTTGTTTGTTATAACACACGCTATTCGCCTTGGATTTATTGGTTTTTCGTGCTTTTATGCGTATTAGACGTAATTAAACTCCATTAAATTAATAAATAGGTTGCATTGGCTGCTAAAATTTATTTTCTTTACGAACCTAACTCAATTTTATTCATTAATTGTAAATTTTTGTTAATACTTGTTACATTAAACTGAACTAAATGAAATAAATGTCGCACGTAAATTCTGGTTGTTTCCTCTATACAGGGTGTTTCAAATTGCTTTGTTTATAGTTAAATTTAACTTTTAAAACCACTACAATGTATACAAATATATATTACTAAAACTCACTGTCTGTCACTCTTTCTTCTATATTCTTTAAATTTTTATTTTATTTTACCCCTTTTTGTCGCGCCTTTTAAGAGATGTGCACACCTAATGCACGCCCCGTACTTGCAACGTTTGGTTGGTTCTTTACTTAACTATTTATTTCAATGCCTCGACTATTTAAGCTCTTAAATCTCAGGGTGTCCACCTACTTATAGTGAGTTCTGTTATAAGTAGATGTGCAAAGTCCAACCAAAGTGCACTCTTTTGTTTTAGTACTAAATTTTTACTCTACTTTTGTATATGCCAAAATTTTACTACGATCAACGTTGCTTTGTGCCAAATTAAATTACTACCAAAATTTATGACTGTTTTGACGTTTTAAGATATTTCAGCACTCACCTGGTTTACACTTCGTTGTTGGCCGCTCTAACTGCTGGCTCAAAATCCTTGTCGCCGTATGCGTCTTTACACGGTTGTCCTAACAGATGAATTTGTGTATCGCCTCCAGGTGTCGTTCTCAAAATTTTAGCTGCTCCCCAATACCTGAAATAATTAACCCTAATTTAGAATTTTGAATACCCTGTGATGTAACTTCCCCTGTGCTAATTTCTGCTTTTAATCCTCCACTACCAATTGTTGCTCTCCTAAATTCCGCTCCTCGTATTCTCAATCAATCCGTCCGCTTCTTCGTATTTAATTCAAATCTACTCGCCGTCCTGTTAAATTGCTCGATGCCCCGCTACAAATCTATAAATCGCTATCCAAATCCAACTCCGTTCCTTATATATGTCCTCCCGATGTCCTGCTACCTATAAATCGCTATAACTCGCTATCCAAATCCAAATCCGTTCCTTATATATTTCCTCTCGATGTCCTGCTACAAATCTATAAATCGATATCCAAATCCAACTTCGTCCCTTTATATATAACCACTCGATTTCCTGCTACCTTTCCCAATATCGTTCCAAATCTATATACTTATCCGTCGCTTCGCCGTCGCACAATCACCACTCTTTACACTTTTACTTTCGTCGCTGTTACTTCTTTACGCTTCTTTACTCAATCAAAACTCTTTAAAATCAAATACTTTTATTAACTTTTTTTAAAACTCTTGATACAAATTAGCACAGTATGAAAAACACGTCTTTTTACAAATAAATTTCGAAATAGTCTCTCGTTGTTTGCTTTCCAAGGCGACCATTTTAACTTTTCTTGCCTACTACACATTAAAGTACATAACTAAATTGTCCAATAACATTCTAACATTTCGTTTGTGTCGCACATACCATAGTTCATGTCCTTTTACACTTTCACAATTTACATAAAATTTTAGTATTGGTCCTAAATATTTACAGTTCATCAATCACATTTGACGTTGTTATAACTAATAATTTTGAGCTTACAAATATTGTCCAAAAGTTGATTCTATTTAAAATGAAAAACCAAAATAAATCACACTTGAACCTGGATGCGTGGTTGATAGTGAACATCCATAGACGCATCCGGTTTTTGGACGGCAAATGTACTTTCAATGGCCTTTAAAATTCAAACTCGGTATAAACCCTTGAGCACTGTACATCTTACTACGTCATTTTAATATTACCTTTTGGCACTTAATTTCAACTACCATTTTAAATGGTATTTTAGCATATGTAAAATACGGCAAACATACATTTTTAAGTTTATGTGATCAAATATGTGGATTATTTTGCTTGGCATATACTACCTTGTACTAAACAACCCTTAGAACTCTTGGTAGCTCCCTTATACATTACATTGGCCCCACTGATTTTGAATGAAATTGGAAATTCCGTCGGTTTTACTTTTTCCTGGTGTGCATAATTTCTAGTTTTATTTAAAATCAAACCCCCTCTCGTATTTCTACACAAACCCCCTTTCGTATTTCTACATATTGTAATTATTCAACCCCTATTTTTCTTTCTCAAACATGTCTGTCTAACTACGCTATATACTAACCTACACTATAAACTAAAACAAACTAAACTTTCCGTCGCATGAACTATATAACAACTATTCTACTAAACCCTCTTCCTGTACAACTTTATATGGGTATAGATTTTCCAAGTGAAAACGCCCACGATATTCCCCTGTCATAGTAGCTAATTCAAATGTATTTCCTTCCGCAAAAATACGCGTGATCTTGTACGGTCCTTCATAAGGAAACAACAACTTCGCGCAAATGTTCCTGTCGCGGTTCGAAACTCTTAACCTTTTTACAATCACCAAATCTCCTATTTCAAAAGTCGTCCTTTTTTTGATCCTGCTACACCTTCGCTCGATATCACTACGCTGCATCCTTTCGATCCTACGTCTAACACTACCCAACAACTCTGTGATGTCTGGTACCTCGACTTCTTCCCTCCATGGCCTAGCTGGTATAATCCTTCGAATCAATGTTACCAGACACGTTTTCGTAACTGAACTCGGTACACAATTCATAAAATTTTCAATCTGCGGCAGATATCTAATCCATCTATTATGGTGCTCTTGCGTCGCTAACCGTAGATATTTTATTACCTCCCGTATATATCGTTCGCATGGATTTGCTTTCGGATGCCTTATACTGCTAAATGACACCTTAATGTGCGCTCGATTTAACCCGTTCCTAAATCTTTAGTTGTTAAAATATGTCGCGTTGTCTACCAAAATCCTTTCCATCTTCCCGACCTGGTTTCCAAATTCTTTAATCGACTGTAAAGCATGCACCGTGTTACTTCGCCTTGCCGGAAATAATTTAACAAATTTTGAAAAAACGTCCACCATTACTAATATGTGCCGATACCCCTGTTCACTCGTAATCAGGTTGCTTAAATAATCAATAGCTACCAATTCCAACGGTCCGCTCACGTTCACACTCATCGGTACGTTCTGCAACACCACGTTCTTGTCTTTCCCTAAGATACAAATTTTACAACGATTAATCCTTTCTTTAACCACCGTAATATCGTTCCGTGCATAAAACGCCTCCCTGAATACCAAAAATGTTTTTCTTATGCCTATATGTCCAAAATTTAAATAAATTTCATCTATAATTTCCACAGCCGCTTCTCTGGATACCACTACCAGCTCTGCATCACCTATCCTTTTTACCACAAACTGCCCTACGATGGTAAATCCACGGTACTCCTCCACATTTTCGCTTGTTAATCTCTCGCGGATCGAGCTCACCTCACTGTGCCTCTGCGTCTCCATAAGCTTGGCGTTTGTCCACCGACCAACATCCCTGAACTCCTGCAAAGCAACTAAACAATCCTTCGCGTCTTTATTCGCTTCCACCTGCGGTCTGCTTAGAAAATCCGCCGTCACATTCTCCTTTCCTGGTTTGTGCTTGATTTCAAAATCGTATTCCTGTAATACTAACGCCCATCTGTACAACCTGCTGTTTAGAAACTCCTTTTTCTTCATAAATGTTACCACCGTGTTGTCGGATTCTATCAAAAATTTGTTACCTAGCAGATAAAAACGCAACTTTTTCACTGCATATACTATCGCCAACATTTCCTTCTCTGCCGTCGCATATCTGGTTTCGCAGTCTTTTAATACCCTCGAAATGAATACAATTGGTACCTCAGCTCCGTCCTGGATCTGCACCAACTCAGCCCCTATCGCATATTTCGACGCATCCGTTCTTAAAATAAATTCGTCTTTGAAATTGGGATATTTTAATGACAACTCTTTATAAAACGCACTTTTAAATCCTGGAACGCCTTCTCTCGATCAGCAGTCCATTTCCATCTTTCATTTTCTTCAATAAACTCACCAACGGCACACACAACTCAGAATATCGCGGTATAAACCGTTTATAATAATTTAGAACCCTTAAAAATCCTCGCAATCCTCTCACGTTCTTTGGTTGAGCAATATTTTTCAACTCGTCCAACCTTTTATTACAAATTTTCATCCCATGTTCACTGATTTCAAACCCTAAATACGTAACTTTGTTCTTAAACAACTCGCATTTCTCCACGTTCAACTTCAAACCCCCTTCGTCCAGCCTCTGGATCACCTTTTCTAAATGCTCCAGGTGTTCTTGCTCCTTCCTTGAAAAAATCAACAAATCATCCACATAGTGCGAACAGAAACATTCATACTCGTTAAACAGCTTCTGCATGGCCCTTACAAGTGCTGCTGAAGAACTACTTAACCCAAACGGAACTACAGAAAACATGTAAATCTCCCCTTCAATACTAAACCCTGTAAACTTCTTACTGTCTTCATGCAACGGAATTAACCAAAATGAATTTTTTAAATCTAAGTTACTGAAAATCTTCATCTCGTACACTTTATACAACAAATTATCCAACCCTTGTGGTTGTTCATACTGCGGTTTCGTAATCGAATTCAACTTCCTCGCATCCAAACAAATCCTTATATCTCTTTTGTTGGGTTTAGGAACAATAACTACCGGGTTCACATATGGAGTTTTCGCTGGTTCTATGATTCCTTCTCGTAACATCTTGTTAATCTCGGCTTTAACCCTATTTCTAATAGCAAACGGAATTGAATACACCTTTGTATTAAACCCGTTGTCTTCCGTGACTTCTAACTTATGCATATATCGCCTCGCAAATCTTGGCTCTTCATTAAATAACCCTATATATTTATTAAATAATTCTCCTAGCTTCGCCTTTATCTCAATACTCACTTTTCCAATCTGTCCATCATTAATTAATCTCGCAAACATATTACATAATCGTACTTTAACCTGTCTATAATCACTTGTCCTATCCATTCCTAATCCCGACTTATCTATATTATTTCCATTCCTATATTCTGAACTAACCGTAGACACCATCCATAACTTATCTTTATCAAATATTCGAATCGACCTATCCTTACCATCTATATTCAATCCAAAATCCTCTATAAAATCCATTCCTAATATGAAATCTAGCTGCAACCCCTTTGTAATTAAAAACTCTGCCTCTCCTGCCTTTTTATCCCCTACAAATATCGGTACACGGATTACCCTATAAATCGTCGTTAACTTTTTATTCATTGCCGACCATAAATTAACCCCATCAATCGCTTCTATTCTTCCTTTTAAAAAATCAGCATGTTTTATCAACACCTTCTCGTCTACCAGCGACAACTGTGAACCACTATCAACTAAAGCAACATATAAACAATCCCTTAAACTAATATTAATAAACAAAAGGTTCTTTTTATTAACAGTATAATTATTTAACAATAAGTCTTTTAAACTATAACCTACGTCGATCTTTAATCCTAGACATTCGTTCTTCCAAAAATTTGCGTTTTTTTTTCTCCTGATGGTGCCTCGTGTATCTGCACCACTTCAATTTTATCCGTGTCCTGAGTCCTTGCGCTTGTCATTATGTGGTGGACGTTGGCGTCTCTGTCCGTCCGGCTGTATCCGTTCTGTGTTCCGCCCCCTGTAATCCGGCCGTCATCCGCGTTGTCGTGCTGGTACCTGTTTTGTCCTTGTGAGTCGTTCCCCCGGTGTTCCCTATTGTAGTATGGTCTTCTGTTTACGTCGTGTCCCCAGTGATTTCGGTGTCCGTGATTAAAATAGTCCTGTCGATAGTTGGGTCGCTGTTCGTGATTGAAATTGTCCTGTCTGTGGTTATGTCGCTGTTCGTGGTACGCATGTCGTCGGTTGTCTTCCTGTAACCCCGGTTTTGTTCCCAATAACTTGTCCGCGTTTTCGCCTCCAGTGCCGTTGCTAAATCGAAGTTTCTCATGACGCCTAAAAATTCCCGCAGTGTTTTTACATTATGTACCACGACCATCTTTGTCACTTCCGGTTCCATGTGGCCCGCAAGTAGTAAAACTATGTCGTCCTCGCCCAATTTTGGGGTCAAGTGCTGTGCCTGGTTGAATTTGTTGATTGCGTATTCTTCGCGTGTCCCGTGTGTCCTACTGTAGTGTCCCGTGATTAAGTTTGTTCGTATGTCCGTCTGGTGCGTGTTGCTCCAGAACTGTTCCACAAATAATCGTCGAAATTCCGCGTATGTGTCGTACTGTCGGCGTATGATGTTGTGCCACTTTTCCGCGTTCCCTGCCAACGTCGCCCCTACTATCTGTAATTTAGTCCTTTCGTTTTCCGTTTCGACGATTTCGTCCAGTCTGTCTAAAAATCCCATTGGTTGTTCCGTCCTCCGTCCTTCAAATTTAGGTAACGCGTCCCGGTTCAATTTAATGTGCTGTCCGTAGTCCAGTCCAATGCGCCTTCGTTCTAGGTCGTCCAATTTTTCCTGTATCTGTCTTACGTCATGTCCTACCCGGTTTTCTAATACAGTGACTTTGTCGTCAAGTTTTTCGTCCAGTTGTGTCTTAGTGTTCATATTTTCGTTCTGTATCGTCTCTAAAGTTTGTCCTAAATTTCTGTAGTTTGTCAAATGTCTTTTGTCGCATGTTTGAATTTCTGAATTTAATGTCGTAAACCCGCTGACCATCGTCTCCTCGACTGTCTCTACCCGTGTCTTAATTTCCGTTCGTAGGTCCGTTTTTGTCGCGTTCAAGTCTCCCTGAATCTGTACCCGTGTATTTTCTAATTTGTCATCTATTCTGTCTATTTTTTCGTGTACCTCAGTCCTTATGTCGTCCTTTACGTTTTGCATTTGCGTGAGTAGATAGTCCTGGGTATAATTCAGTTTGGCCGTCAGTTCCGCGTGTGCCGTCCTAAACTCATTCCTCAGTTCGGTGTGTGAATCGGAAATTTTGTTAGTTAACTCAGTGTGCGAATCTGTAATTTGGTTCGTTAAAGTCGTTATTTTGTTAGTTAGATGCGTATTTGCCTCTTTTTGTTCCGTCTGTGAAGTTTCAAAAACCGTCCGCGACTCTTTTTGTTCCGTACGTAAATCTGCAATTTGTTTTGTTAAGTCCGTCTTCAGTTCCTTGTGTGAAGTTTTAAAATCGTTCTTTAAATTTGTTTGCATGCTCATCAGAAATCTCATAATGACCTGGGTTGCGTCGGCTTCTGCTACCCTTACCTCCGGTGCCGTCGCCTGGTCCGTGTCCATGTCTAACCCCTCCGGCTCTGTCTGCCTCACCTCCATCTACTGGATGTCTCCGCCTGCGTCTAACTCTATGTCTTGTGTCCTAATTTCATCGTTTAGTGTCGTAAGTGCTTCAATTCCGTATATCCGTCCCGGTCTCGTAATCCGTTTCATTTCTGGGTCCGTCATCTCTGCAGCCTATTTTTGAACTCCTTTGCCTGAAAATATCTAAACTACGGGCCCCACCTAATCTCAGGCTCCCGTATCCTACTACTATTTCTGTCTAATTTCACTCGATCTAGCCTTTCTTTCAGCCCCACGTTGGGCGCCACCTTTACTAAAACTCACTGTCTGTCACTCTTTCTTCTATATTCTTTAAATTTTTATTTTATTTTACCCCTTTTTGTCGCGCCTTTTAAGAAATGTGCACACCTAATGCACGCCCCGTACTTGCAACGTTTGGTTGGTTCTTTAATTAACTATTTATTTCAATGCCTCGACTATTTAAGCTCTTAAATCTCAGGGTGTCCACCTACTTATAGTGAGTTCTGTTATAAGTAGATGTGCAAAGTCCAACCAAAGTGCACTCTTTTGTTTTAGTACTAAATTTTTACTCTACCTTTGTATATGCCAAAATTTTACTACGATCAACGTTGCTTTGTGCCAAATTAAATTACTACCAAAATTTATGACTGTTTTGACGTTTTAAGATATTTCAGCACTCACCTGGTTTACACTTCGTTGTTGGCCGCTCTAACTGCTGGCTCAAAATCCTTGTCGCCGTATGCGTCTTTACACGGTTGTCCTAACAGATGAATTTGTGTATCGCCTCCAGGTGTCCTTCTCAAAATTTTAG
Source organism: Platerodrilus igneus (assembly GCA_036346225.1). NCBI lineage: Eukaryota > Metazoa > Arthropoda > Insecta > Coleoptera > Lycidae > Platerodrilus > Platerodrilus igneus. The sequence continues at coordinate 921,064 of JARFIW010001110.1, read as the reverse complement.
CTGCTCCCCAATACCTGAAATAATTAACCCTAATTTAGAATATTGAATACCCTGTGATGTAACTTCCCCTGTGCTAATTTCTGCTTTTAATCCTCCACTACCAATTGTTGCTCTCCTAAATTCCGCTCCTCGTATTCTCAATCAATCCGTCCGCTTCTTCGTATTTAATTCAAATCTACTCGCCGTCCTGTTAAATTGCTCGATGCCCCGCTACAAATCTATAAATCGCTATCCAAATCCAACTTCTTTCCTTTATATGTTTCCTTTCGATGTCCTGCTACCTAATATCGCTATCCAAATCCAACTCCGTTCCTTATATATGTCCTCTCTATGTCCTGCTACCTATAAATCGCTATAACTCTCTATCCAAATCCAAATCCGTTCCTTATATATTTCCTCTCGATGTCCTGCTACAAATCTATAAATCAATATCCAAATCCAACTTCGTCCCTTTATATATAACTACTCGATTTCCTGCTACCTTTCCCAATATCGTTTCAAATCTATATACTTATCCGTCGCTTCGCCGTCGCACAATCACCACTCTTTACACTTTTACTTTCGTCGCTGTTACTTCTTTACGCTTCTTTACTCAATCAAAACTTTTTAAAATCAAATACTTTTATTAACTTTTTTTAAAACTCTTGATACAAATTAGCACAGTATGAAAAACACGTCTTTTTACAAATAAATTTCGAAATAGTCTCCCGTTGTTTGCTTTCCAAGGCGACCATTTTAACTTTTCTTGCCTACTACACATTAAAGTACATAACTAAATTGTCCAATAACATCCTAACATTTCGTTTGTGTCGCACATACCATAGTTCATGTCCTTTTACACTTTCACAATTTACATAAAATTTTAGTATTGGTCCTAAATATTTACAGTTCATCAATCACATTTGACGTTGTTATAACTAATAATTTTGAGCTTACAAATATTGTCCAAAAGTTGATTCTATTTAAAATGAAAAACCAAAATAAATCACACTTGAACCTGGATGCGTGGTTGATAGTGAACATCCATAGACGCATCCGGTTTTTGGACGGCAAATGTACTTTCAATGGCCTTTAAAATTCAAACTCGGTATAAACCCTTGAGCACTGTACATCTTACTACGTCATTTAGTCATTTTAATATTACCTTTTGGCACTTAATTTCAACTACCATTTTAAATGGTATTTTAGCATATGTAAAATACGGCAAACATATATTTTTAAGTTTATGTGATCAAATATGTGGATTATTTTGCTTGGCATATACTACCTTGTACTAAACAACCCTTAGAACTCTTGGTAGCTCCCTTATACATTACAATATATATACATATATATATATATATATATATATATATATATATATATATATATATATATACATAAAAGGGCTGTGCACTATAGATGCTCGAATGTTGGACGACAACAAAAGATTTTGTGGTCTGAAGCGGTTAACAACAGTTAAATGTAACCACTGGAACCAGACGTCAAACTTATAAAGACACGAAATATTTTTTAACAAACAATCCTTCAAATAACGATTCCTACATGCTCAACAGCTTTTCTCTGGCAACCAATATCTTTTATATAACTTGTAATAAAGGAACACCCTTATACACATATTAAAATCTAAAAGTAGAGTCCAAAAGTTGCCACAACGGGTTTGCCTTACAAACAGTATCTTAAAACTAACAAAACTATAACTTCTGAGTAGTCACTCACTCATACTAAAACCCAAAGTCTTCTCTATAACAACGATGCACACTTTAATCTTAATTTGATTGTTCAGTAACTCCATAATTAATTTTATGACGCACAAAATTTTCAAGATAATATAGATAACTTAATATTTAATCGTTAATCTCATAAATTATGCATGCCCAAAATTTTTAAGCCGAAATAAATTGTATTGTATATTAATATGTAACCTCACCTATGAGACGTTATGTCACAATGAGTTATTATTGCAATATATATTTCCAACCAACTAAAACCATATATATATATATATATATATATATATATATATATATATATATATATATATATATATTATTCATATGAACCTATATACAAAGATGAATTTATTACCAATTAATTTATAATACAGAGAGTTTATAAAAAAACTTGACTTAAAAAATCATAATAAAAAATGAAATCAGTAATAAGCTTTCGGGTTTTAAACTTGAGTTTAGTATATTGTCAAGATTGTTTTATATTCGATCGCAGTGCGTGGCCTGGAACGAGCGTGGTGGGGGAAGAATGCTACGGCTTCCGCCGGCCGGCAGTCACCACTTACCAGTCATGGCTACGCCACAGCAGAAAGCTCAGTGTGTGATTTGGTTTATTCAATCGAGTTCAGTGATCACAGTTCAGTGTAATTATCGACGTGAATATGGCGGTGATGCACCTACTAACAAAACTATTCTGCAGTGGTATAATCACTGTCGAGAAACAGGTAGTGTCTTAAAAATTAAGCCACCGGATAGGCCTTCAGTCTCTGAATAGAATGTGGAACGGATCCGTATATCTTGTATTAGTAACCCTAAAAAGTTATGGGCAAAGCGAACTTTGGAGTTGGAAATACCTAAGTCTACCGTGTACAAAGTGATGTGAAAGATGTTTAAACTACGTAAGTATAAGATTTAACTTCTGCATGAAATCAAGCCCAATGACAAAGTGAAAAGATTCGATTTAGCAGATTTGACTCTACTAGATTTCTTTTTTTGGGGACATGTAAAAAACACTGTTTATTCCGAGAAGATCCGTGACATTGCTCATTTGAGGGAAAGTATTGTTGCAGCTGTAGCATCCGTCACGCCTGATATGCTCCTGAATACCTGGAAAGAAACTGATTATCGTTTAGACGTAGCTAGGGCAAGAAATGGTGCACATATAGAACTTTATTAGATTTCTAAAGAAACTTGAGAAGATTCTCTTTATCACTATATAGGTTAAATAACTATTATTTTAACGTTACTGTGTACAAATAAAACTTTAAATCAAGGAGTTCTTTTATAAACTCCATGTATATGATAAAGTTAACTTAAATTATTTATATCCTTTTTGTCGTTAACTGCTGTAGGATTTTTAGCTATGTAGATCATTTCAAAAAATTCCCTTTTCTTTTGATTAAGCTCAGTTTTTCTCATTTTTACATTCTCCAAATCAAATTAATGTTTTGCTGTGTTTAGTTTATATATAAAACCCTAGAAATCTATAATGTACATTATATTTATTCTATGCAACTTTCAATTGAAATCAATATGAATGCACTTGCAATTGAAATCGATATGTGCAATATCAAAGGAGAACCTGTTTTTATATTACAAACAAATACCTTGGTGGCAGCGCTTCTCCCTTTTTGATTGGGTTCCTAATTTTTCAAGGCACATTATTGCTATAAGGATTAAGTCTGCACAAAAATAAAATCCTTAGGTAAATCTATCGCTCATATTGGCGTTGCTTCATAAATTAAGGTCATGCCCGAATAAAAATATTCGGCAAGAGAGCATGTGCGACAAGTGTGGCGCGTCTCACGATAGTCAACTGCTTAATTTGTACTGCATTATAAAGCTTCACTACATAGAAGTATTATAATAAAGGATGCAACATCATACCTGACCATACCCAGTTACTGCTTCTATAAGACTAGCAATTTCGTATATGTCTTTTTCAATATACCATAGCTGTAAAATTTCCATAAGAATGTTGTAGACAAGTAGCCCCACAAAAAATACAGTAAAAACTTTACGCTTGAGATTCATTGGTTTATTTTCGTTGTACAGTCCTAACTTTTTTATAATAAATAAGGGCAGAGTTAAGGATTTAAATGTTGTTTTCATATTAGCTTCTTATTAACACTGACAATCATTGAAAGCCGGACGAATTACCAGCTTTTACTGCCGCTGCTAAAAAATACAAAAACAAGCTTATTATACTAAGTACCTATAATTTAGAATATTTAATAATATACAGTATTAAATAGGTCGAGTCTTAGCGGCTGCTTGCAGCAATTAGCTTTTTTTAGAAAGAATCTGTAAAGAGCGATGCCTTTGGTATTTAATTATTTATACAGATACAATGATAAACTTTGGATGGAACATAGCGTCTAATACTTCTAATTGCCAGTACGTAGAAATACATCGAACTCTCAACTCCAATAATAAAATATCCGTAAATGTGATTTCTACCAGTTTATAGCAAATTGTTTTAAAAATTAAAAGGTGGCGAAACAAAGCAAGAGTTTAAATCACAAACGAACAGACTGAATCAGAATGTGCTATGACTACAAAGTAAGAGTCGTAACATCCACTTCAGGTAATTTATCTGTTACTTAATAGTATTACCCTCTATCAAAGTTCATGTGCTGGAAATAGAGCAATTCCGAAAAACACTGGAAAGCTCTGGCAATAATACTAACAACTCCAAACGCTGCATTTCCATTGGTTAACGTCCTACACACTTCTTCTACATATCAAAACTAAACCCTGCATTCCGATTGATTAACGACGTAAAGAACTTTTCTACATACCAAACATAGGAAGGAAAGACGATAAAAGAATTTGCATGATCAGTAATAGGCATTCACTCGGAGCTCCTCATAGCCCTGGTAATCAAATAGCATTGCTGTTCCATAGCTTGCCATCTTCTTCCTGCAGCGATATCTTATAGCCTGCCATCTTCTCAGAAATTAGCGACGATACCCTAAAGCCTGCTAACACCGACGACTCATTGAATGACAACGACGTTTACCACATTTTCGATACCTACATCCATATCTTACCGATCAGTGCTTAATCCCTGGTCTACCGACACTGACACCTCCACGAGTAGAGCGCTGTATCACTACGCCGACGTACCAACGAGTGGTGCGATGCAGCACGACTCCGCCCCCTCCTAGATCCACACTTTACTCAAATGTGCTTATATCAAAGCCTGCACCGACACCGCAACAAATGGTACGCTGCACCACAACATCGATGTTTCCTACACTCGACGCCTGCAGCAAGCCACAACGCCTTCCGAAAACCAGTCGCCCCATGAAGTCTGGTGAAGAATTATTAACTTGTACATATATTGACTTTATTTTGTAAATAATGGTCAGTAACAGAATCCAAAACTCACACATTCTGCCTAAGAATTTAGGCGCCGTCCATAACCACAGGCACCAAGCCGCAACAATAGCATCTAAAACTTCCACTAACGTAATTAGTGCTATTTAGATAAGAGATTATAAAATGTTGTAGCCTCGACAAAAATATTTTTCTTCATTTTATTCTTCAACGGCTGTAACCTCATTCATCTATTACTTCTGCACACAACTGCTGTTTAACATAATTTTCGTATTTCCACTTACAGACGCAACACTTCTTAGTTCACCTCGTTCCTAATTGGCTTATATTTATTTTGCCAATTTTTTTTCTAAAGGTGTCATTCATATAACCTTTGTGTGCTTATAGAGAAAAAATATACTAATCTGAAGAGCGTAAATATAACGGAAACGGTAATTTGTTGTTTTCTCATTATAAAGTATCAATAACCACAACCGTAACGATGCTACATTACCATATTCTAAATAGGCAATCTTTCAGGCGGTTACTCGTGGTCCTATGTAGGGGCTTATTTACGCTACTTCTTAATCACAAAACAGTTGAGGACCGAATACATCTCGGCATACTGGCCTCTTGCAAGTGTTGGCTCAGAAACCCAATATTATTTTGAACCATTTCAGCCAAATAAAAAAAAAACACGAACCTCTACAGGCAAAGTGACTCTTTTTATATTTAGTAATTATGCTCTACTTATGCACATATTTGTTTACTTATTCCAAAATAATAACTTCATATAAAAGAATAGCGGCAAATGTGTGCACAATTCGTCAATACTTATAAAACTAGAACACATTATTAATGCTTATCTAAAGATGGTCATTATTTTGTTGATTATTCTAATGACCTATATAAATTTAAATTAAAATTCAAGAACAAGTACCAGAGGCTCTTTGCCCTTTAAAAACACTTTATTAGGTATTTGATGAAACTTCAAAATAAGTTAATCGTAGAAGAAAATCAGGAATCTTGGGCCCTCATTTCCACCGTGCATTTACATTTCCTATGCTCCACCCGAAGGTACTACATTGGCCAGGGGACGAGTTTTTTGTTGACTAGAAATTTAGAATTTTGCCGAACCTTTGCCGTTCCAGGCAAGGTAGAGATCTTTAACGTGCGTGACAACACTCAAACACGGGACCTCCATTTAACCTCTCATCCGAAAGAGGGTGTAATTTTTGTGAAAAATGCTCACCAGCCATCTTTCAAGCAGTCGGCCGTGTCGGGATTCGAACCCAGGACCTTGGGATCCGTAGTCTTACGCTTACTACATTGATCCACGGCGACGCCTCCTCATTTCCACCAGCATCCTCATTTCCACACACATCTGAACCAAATAGTTTTCTTCGGCTGGTCATTTCATCTTTCGAGATAAATCTATCTTGTTTGGTGTCAATTAATATTAGATTTTTTATAGCTATCTGAATTTATAGGAATTTTTTAGATAGCATCACTTCCTAAGGCGATACCCCAATTTTAAGAATTTTTACCGGTAACATTCTGAACCAAATAGTTTTCTTCGACTAACCATTTCATCTTTCGCGATAAATTTATCTTGTTTTTAGATAGCATCATCCCCCAGGGAGTTACCCTCATTTTAAGAATTTTTACCAGTAACGATTTCCGACCGTCTTAATAAATTATTTAGCCTGGCGACACATCAAATTGGTCTAGAATTTTACGCCTTATTGTTTTACACGCATACCCACTGCGAGATAAATCTTTCTTCACATTTCCACCCACGAGAAACATGTATCTTGTATGATATCATTTAATATAAGATTTTTCTCAGCTATCCTAATTTCTAGGAATTTTTCAGGTTGCATCATCCCTCAGGGAGCGAAATGAAATGGGTCATGGGTCAACTGGGTCACTGGGTCCAAGTGGGTCACTTTTTTGTTTGGGTCACTGGGTCAGTGGGTCCCGTGTACTGACCCTGATTGACCCAGTGACCCACATTGACCCAGTGGCCCACATTGACCCAGTGACCCAAATTGACCCGGTGACCCAAACTGACCCAGTGACCCAAACTGACCCAATTGATTCTGTAACAAATTGAATTATTGAAGTCATAAAAATCTTTTTCCCATACTTTCAGCTCAATTTATTAACTATTTTCACAAATGCATAAGCTTATTGGTGCCGTTAGTTGCTAGCATTCGTTTCATATTTCAAGCAAACGCTAAAATGTTTTGTAATCAATACATCGCTTTTTATATAATATGAAACGCATTTCTACATGTTTTTCAAGAAACGTGCTGTGGCGCTGTGCCGCGAAAATGCAGTGTTATGAACGTATACAATTTTGTATGTTCAAATAATAGTATTCTTTCACATAAGAACTGAAATAATTTGTAGCAAAAATCTTAATATTATATACCCGGTTATTTTAAGTGTCCATTATTTTTGTAATTTTTGTAATAAACATCACCTTAATTGTAATTTAAACCTTATACAGAAGTGCTGACTTTTATAAATCTCCGTGAGACCAAGTTTTCTTGATAAGACTAATTAACTAAAAGAATGATGAAGATCATATAAAACAATGTTCCTGTATCAACTCGATGTCAGAAAACGGGATTATTCAATTTATATTTTATTGCGTCTGTCGTTGAATAATATTTTGATCATTTAGTATATTTAATTGTTAAACATTCTCACACTAATTAAAATTGTCTCGGACAGCAGCTACTCCTTCTGCCAGATAGTTCTGAGATTTATTTTGTAACTATAATTTGTAGAACAGCACATATTTATTAAAAATTAATAATAAAATTTCCAAATTTCATAATCGGTTATTCGATAAAACTCGCCCACTAATTGAAGACATCAAAGGGGGCCAATTTGAGACAGTAAGAAAATTTTTGCGACTGCATCAATTTCGGTCAATTTAGGTAACTGGGCCAATGTGGGTCACTGGGTCAATGTGGGTTATTTGGTCAATTTGGGTCATGGGTCACTGGGTGGTGGGTCACATCCTCATTTGGGTCACTGGGTCATGGGTCACATTTTAGGTGACCCATTTCATCTATGCAGGGAGCTACCCTGATTTTAAGAATTTTTTACCAGCAGCGATTTCTGATCATTCTTATAAATTTTTTAACCATGCGACACATCAAATTAGTTTAGAATTTTACGCAGAATCTGAAACTGCAAACAGATTTAAAATCCGACCACCCCTTAACGTTTTACACGCATACCCTCTAGCGAACATATAAAAGATTATTTTTGTTTTTTTTAAGATAAATATATCTTGTTCGGTATCAACTAATATTAGATTTCTCTAGGGAGTCCAAATCTGTAAATAGATTTTAAATAGGACCACCTCCTACAAAGTTACACTTATAAATGTCCCAAACTTCTAATTTCTTTGCATTCATATCTAACCTAGATAAAAGTTTTCTTCGACTAGCCATATTAACATTATCTATTAGTTCCCGGGCAATCTAAAACCGTCGGAATTGTTTAACTCCAACCGCCCTTTACAAAGTTATACTCTCGATTTTAGGAAGTTCTCCAAACCGTCTTAGGGTATGACACATAAGTTTGGTCTAGATTTTTCTGAGAAACCTAAATCTTTAGGATTTTTTAAACTAAAGCAAACCTCGGGTGAATTGTACCATTATACCTAATACCAAACTTATTAAAATTTGTATAAAAGTATTGCGCGGGTCGGATTTTTTGATATCAACCCTTTATAAGGTTTGGTATTTTAAACCATTTTCAAACAGTAATGTTATGGTTTTACATTTAGTTAACTCGATACTAATTAGGTACTTTGGAAAAATACAATTCGTATTTGAACTAATTTCTTGTCGATTATTAATCACACAAGGCACTTGCGAAATCGGTATATAATTTCTTTCTAGTAGCCATCCTTGACTACGTATTTAGGAAAATACAAATTCCATAGTTAAAGCACTAGCAATCAACTTCACTTTCTATTAATTATATTATTGACTACATGTTTTGAGGAATACAAGAAGTATGTTTCAATCCCGTACATTAGAAATGGACGCATAATTGTTTGTGGATTATTAATTATTCAAGATACTGGAAAGCGTTGTACTTTGAGTAGATAAAATTTATTGACTAACCTTCGGCATCACCAAAACTTTTAAACCTTTTCAAAATTTAAGTACGTTTACAAAACCTTATTTTTTGACTATGCAGAATCCAAACAAAAGTTTCCTTAGAATAGCCAACATTCCAGTAGTATGACCTATCTAATAATATTAAAATTTCACTCAAGACCCTAATGCATTCTCCAGCGGAGATATCTATATAAAATTCTTCACAAACTTGAAAAAGATTTTCCACGACTTGTATAATCCCTTCCCATTCTAATTCAATTGTTATATCGCATTCTTCTATATTCACTTTAACTGCATCTACGTCTTCGTTATCGTCTTCGTTATTAACCTCGTCTACTTCTTCAATATTCTCATTTTCAATTATGTCATTGTTTTGTTCAACCATTGCATAATTCAATAACTCGGGATTAATAACAAAAACGTAGTTGTTTTCGTCATTACCTATTTCCTCAAATTCCTTCTCGCTAGATATTTCGGTTTCATCTGTTTCATGTCCGAAGTCTTCGTTAACCATGTTATACCTAAATTAGACATGTGCACATAAAACTTATGATATATTATATTATGTTAATTGGCGTTATATGCAAGTCTTGACTGAAAAAGTGACGCTTATAATTGTTTTATAGTGGGTTTTACCTGTTTGTATTTAACCACCAACGCTATTTTTAAAATTTTTATAAAAAATTACTCTTAGCGGTATTTTCTAATATAACTCCGTCGTGTAAGATATCAATTATTATTGTTTCTTTTCAGGTTCTCAAATCCTTTGGAATTTTTTTCAAATCGAACGACCCCTTACCGATTTACAGATCAACCTTTTGAAACCATATGGGATTTCATCTTTAATCTATTTCTTTTAAGATAAACCCATCGTGTAACCTATTAAAAATTAGCATTGAATTTTCCTGGGGAATCGAAATCAATTATCACGTCTTTTAAAATTAGCTCCAACAAAGACCCGCATAGTGTTTCAATATTCAAAAACCTAACAGTAAAGCACCTCTGCATTTTTATTTAGATTTAACTCAATAATAGAGTAAAACTCAAAAAATATTTATTAATATTTAGGATTGTTAAAATTTTCAATTAGTGCATCCACGTTCAAATAATTAAACCAAAAGGTTAAATATATATATATATATATATATATATATATATATATATATATATATACGTATGTTCTAAATAAATTTAGTCAACTGTATGATCCTCAGCCTTGCATTGTTTTGTCTGATTATTAATTGTGAAAGGCACTTTCCTACAATTCTAGTTAATATACGTACATACGCATTTTATAATTTGATTTAAATTGGGTGAATGTAAGGACAAATTATACTTATACTTTCTCTAGGTACATAAAGACGGAGAATTGATACCAAAAGTTCATTTTAAGTTTATTTTTGTAAAACCTAAAGTCGTGCAAAGTGTAATTAATCGTGTTACAGAATTTTCCGTCTTTGAAAATTTCGTGTGACTATCGACAAAGAAGAGTAAGTATTAGCAGTCGGCCGCAGCGCATAAAGAATGTATAAACACTGATATTCAGTTAGAGCGAACCAAGTTGCTATTTGAAAAACCATACGCCATAACTAAATCTTCTTCCAAAATCATAATTGTAGGCTTGAACCCGTTCGACGATTATAAAATAATTTTCAGATTAGTTGACATCATTTTGCAGACCGTAGTTGATGTATCCCCCAACGTACTTAGGAAGTTTATATCAAATCTTCCATACATTATACGCACTATGGAAGTTGGTATGCGAAATCAGATATGCAAATTTGACAACTTGCGTTTTTTTAAAATAAGTATTGTTTAGTGAAAATGGTGACATTTGATAAGAATTATATGTTATTTACCAAAGGAACTTTAGGGCACTTTTTAGGGGTATCTCAGATCGTTCTCAACTATGCTAATACTTTAAGAGAACTAACGGAAAACGGTACTCCTAATATAAATCTGTTTCTGTTAGATGTAGCAATGGAAAGATATAATAGGAATGATGTCTTACAGAATCTCGCACATGATATAATTAAAAGCAAATACAGTAATAGTGATATTGGGGTTATATTATACGAATTTATAAGAACCTACCCAAGACTGTTTGAAAACAGTATTTGTAGACAAGTTGAGTAAATGGAAGAGTACAACAGGTTTTCATTCCACGCATTTATGAGCGATGTTTAAATTTTAAACCATAGATTCTATAGAAATTTTTTACACTATAATCAAGCATATTACAGTTTATTCTCTTATACGTTTCTAATTGTTGTATTTTAACTACAGATATTAATAGCTGTAAATAAAATTATGTTATAGTTTTAAATAAAAAGATTCTAATTAATAATTTTGTAAAACGTTTATAACACCCTTTTAATAAATACACATCTTTGTTATAATTCGTTTCATAAGAACTTAGATGCCCATTTCAGTTATGTGGACATTTGAATTAGGCAACACCAATGTATACTTTATATTTTATTACATAAACAAGCTAATATATACAAAATAATTTCTAAATGCACATCATTCATTTCTTATGATAGTAGCTGAGGTGGTTAACTTTTTTACTTTAAAACTCACAATTTAGTATATATTCCATCTGATTATCTGCTAACTGTTTTATAAACCCCATCTCCTTGATTATTTCCATAAAATCATCCAAATCCTCGGGCATTACTGACACAGCAGTACAGTGCTGTATTGCTTCCTCGTATGACTGACACATAAAACCTTTTTCTTTTTCTATCGAAAAGCGTTGCTCACATTCTGCTTTTTGTACTTGTAGAGCATTGCGAAATCTTCGAATAACCTCCCCAAAGTCTTTATACATATTTGTTTAATCTTCTCTTTAAACTGTATAATCCATAAATTATAACTTCTACGCGAACGGTCCTTTTATATGAGCTACTCTTGTTCGGACATACTCCGATTGTACCCAATTTGTGTGCACGCATAAAACAACAGGTAGGGAATGTATCCTACAAACTAATTCATTACATTTCTTAGGAAAATGATAAGGACTATAAAAATAATTATAACTCTTGTTAGACCTCTAGTGCTTGGATAAACGCTACTATTTAATGTTATGACACTGTTTTCCGAATTAATTTCCAATACACTTTTTCACAAACGCCATGAATCGGTTTCAGCATTATACATTACTCCATAAATTGATTTGTCAATATTTTCGTGTTCGTCTCTAGCTAATATCCGCATAGTATAGATGGATCGATTCTTCTGGAACGAGTTGTTTAATTTTCTTTATAGGTGCTTCCATGTCTTCGGCTTTAACCTTTGTTGTAGGTATGGAGATTTTTTTGGTGATTGCTTGCAACTGGGAAGCGGTTACTTGCTTCTTTGAATTTTTGCTGAGATGTAGTGTCTCCCTTTTTGTATGCCACAAACTTTGCGATAAAATCTTTAACGTCCATCATCATGAAACTTCTGATTGGGGCTACCATTGAACGTCTTCTTCTATATTTATATATTCGTCGAAATTTTTTTAAGTAGTGTATTTTTGGTTGTTTTGGCTCCACATTTCTACCAGCATCCACATTTCCACACACATCTAGACCAAATAGTTTTCTTCGACTAACCATTTTTCATCTTTCGAGATAAATATATTTTGCATTTTTATCTTTCGAGGCATCTTTCGAGATAAACCTATATTGTTTGGTATCAATTAATATTAGAATTTTTTCAGCTACCTGAATCTCTCGGAATTTTTTAGATAGCATCATTTCCCAGGGAGCTACCCACATTTTAAGATTTTTTTACCGCTAACATTCTGAACCAAATAGTTTTCTTCGACTAGCCATTGTATCTTTTGAGATAAACCAATATTGTTTAGTATCAATTAATATTAGAATTTTTTCAGCTACCCGAATCTCTTGGAATTTTTTAGATAACATCATTTCCCAGGGAGCTACCCACATTTTAAGATTTTTTTACCGCTAACATTCTGAATCAAATAGTTTTCTTCGACTAGCCATTGCATCTTTCGAGATAAACCTATCTTGTTTGGTATCAATTAATATTAGAATATTTTCAGTTACCTAAATTTTTAGGAATTTTTTAGATAACATCATCCCCCAGGGAGCTACACTCACTTTAAGATCTTTTGCTGGTAGCGATTTCTGGCCGTCCGCATAAATCTTTTTAGTTCTTCAATACATCAAATTAGTCTAGAATTTTATGTAGAATCCGAATATGCAAACAGATTTGAAATAAGACCTCTGCTTACAAAGTTATACTTTAAAGCTCCCAAATCTCTTTAAAATTTTTTGCTCATTTATGACATGCTTTAACCAAACATCTCCAAAAATTAAAAAGCGAGAGTTTTAGAAATGAGTTTTTTATGGGCCTTATGTGTTTAATATTTAAAACCGATAGTTTTCTAGTAATCTTCAAAACCATGACTTTTAAAATTTTAAACGGTTATCAATTTCTGGTATAACTTTTTTTTAATTACTAAGTACGTTACAAATAATTATATGCTCAATGCTAAATAGGTACTTGGAAAATACAATTCGTTTCCGAACTAATTTTTTAACAAATATGGATTACCCAAATTACATGTGAAAGCTGTGTATAATTTCTTTTCAATGGACTTTCTATTAATTATGTTTCAATACCGTGCTTTAGAAATCGACGTATAATTGCTTGGGAATTATTAATCACACAAGGTACTTTCTAGTAACCATCCTCGACTACGTATTTAGGGAAATACAAACTTCATTTAGTAATACAGATCAATTAACGGTAATTATTTCAAACCGTATATAACGCGGTCTGATTAGTAAAGCTAATTAGTTCCGCACGCTTTGTGTAAGTTCATCAAAATTTTAAACAAATCGTTTCGTGTAGTTATTTTTTCTCATATTGAAAATTTAAGGTATGTCAGCATTTCTATTAATATAGAACTGAATTTATTTGCAAACACCAACTATTGTGTAATTTGCTATTGTTTCTAATTGTATTTTTAAAACATTAATTTTTCCAAAGTAATGCACTGTTTTACATATATATTTTTCAAATTTTAAAAATAGTCTTTTAGCTAAGATAAATAAAAAACCATTTCCACACATGTTTTATTAAAAATTAAATACAATTATACATTAACAAAAGGCTGTAGCAGTAAACCATTCTCCATGGAACAACTTAAATTATTCAAACAATGGTTTACACAGTGATTGTACCTATCACCGAATTTTTTTAGTTCTTTGAGTCTTGGAAGTGAGAATACACTTTCCATGTTTAAAATGTTGTTTGATAAATATTTCGATAGTAACTGCTTCTTCTGTTCTCCTTTAACATAGACAGCAGCCCTGGGAGGTACGACTTCTTTCAGTAAATCACCCACATTTGTATATCCACTCGTAGACTGTTCATCCCAGCAGAGTCCATGGATTCTTTTCTTTAACCACTGAACTTGCTTTTTGAAATCATCACCTAGGGTGCTATATTCAACCACCATGTTCAGTATCTCATGCCATATTACATTATTTGCTACATCCAAAATGGCGATCTCCTTGCAATAGAAATCACAAGTGTTGTATTGATATCCTTGTAAATCGATTATGAAACACATGCTTCCTGCTTCAAATCATAAATGGAAATGGGCTTAAGAGCAAATCTCCCCTATATATCCAGCTAGGGGTCTTTACCCCCCGCCAACTCCTTTTATGATGTTTTCAACTAAGCAATTATCTAGAACTTTGGTTGATACTAAAGCAGGTCTGTTTTCTTAATCCAACTATTACCATCCCCAACCACGACACTAATAGTTCACGTCCGTGCTTCCGTTTCCGTAAAACTTTTTCCACTAGGTATGTGTCGGGTGCTGCTGTGAGCTGAATCTCATCGCCGTAAAAAGCACCTAGGATTGGCTGACCTTCCAAATCTTGTAGCAGATAGGTTATCGGTCTCGTTTGTTGTACTTTAACAATTTTGAATAGTTCTGTACTCCAGTTTGGGTAAAATCCTCGGTCGAATACTGCTTTATATTTTGATATGCGCACAATTTCTCGAACCTTATAGAACTTCTTGCGATTTTTAGAAGCACTGTCAGCTGTGTAAAGTTTTATTCTTTCCGGATGTTCTTTCGCCTCTATAGGTGTCGTGCTAATAGCACGATGCGGTGTATTATTGTATTCTTCCATAACCTTAGGCAAAATATTTAACCATCTATGACTGCCTTGCAAGTAAAATCTTCTGTACAATTTGTTTTTGATTGTTCTGATCAACCGCTCAACCATACTAGCTTTGATTGCGTAATACGTAGAGTAATGGTTTACCATATATTTTTGCATAAGATTTATAAACCAGCCATTGTAGTACTCTTTCCCAAAATTAGTTTGTAGATTGATTTTTGCGTTATTTTCTCCTTGCAACATTTTGTCTAATATTTTTTTATAGCATTTGTAACTTCTGATCCAGTTTTATTTTTTAAAGGCTCTGCTAAAGCATATTTTGTGAAACAGTCCACCGCTATTATAATATATATGTACCCATTATTCACACGCGAGTAAGGTTGCATTTCGCACAAGTCCGATTGGATAAGATCACGTTTCACATGTTTCAGATTTGTATGACGACGCTGAAAATTTTTTCAAACAGGTTTAAATAATTGCTTAACGATGATTTCTTTACTCATTTTTGCTTAACACTGCTGTTAAACTAATAGGGCTATTTTTATCTAGTTGCACCTTTGACATAAACTGAAGCTTTGGTTTGTAGTATTTGTTTTTTATAGCTGCTGGTGACGCCTCGTAAATCGATGATATTGCGAGACCGAGCTCCTTCTCGTTTGTCTCAGAAGTTGCAGTCAAATTCATAAAAAAATGTATAAACGTTTTAAAGTCAGATTTAAGCTTATTCAATTTTTCATTTACATATTGTTTATTAACTGCATCAGATGGTTCAACCGGTTGAGCAAGCATTGTGATACGCTGGTTTCTTGCATTGAAGGCTTTATCTTTACGCTGTATATCATCAGAACTTTTTAGACAGTATGAAAAAGCTTGATTCACGAGCTTGATTACGGATTTCTTATCAACACAATCACTATCGTCTTTAGGATCCATTACATCAACTAACCTTCTTTTACGAAAACTAATTGTTTCTTTTCCAGACTTGAATACTATAGTGCTTCTCTGATTAACACAATCATAATCTTTTTTCGGGTCTGATGAATTCACTAACCTTCTTTGCTGCATATCGTATCCATCACCATCCAACGTTAGCACAAATCCTCGACCTGGAGAACCACGCCGAATATCAGCATCTTTACGCTCTGAACGTCCGAAGCGGTCGATGGGCATTTTAAAACTGGGTAATTATTTACTGAGGTTGCTGTATTATACCTTCTTCTCTCAACTCTTCTATTATGGACACCATCTCGTTAATGTTCTCTTCGCTTGTATTTCCAGCTTGGTTGGATGCGTTCAACAATCTCAGTCGATCCATAAGTTCATGTACATTATTCCAGTAGACATATTGCACCGGCTTTGAATTCAAACTTTTGTAAAACCTATTAGAAAAGCTTAAACCCGCTCCCTTAGACTGTTTTCTTTTCTTTGGCTGTTTCCTTTCGGGGTTCCTCCGAAATTCGGTGAGATATTTTTGTACATATTTGTTAAACTTTTTGTTATTTGTTGGGAATCCGCTTAAATTGTGCGCCGCAAATGGGTTAAACTTTCTTCTCAAAATCGATGCTGATTTGATCATTTCCAAGTAATTCGGCAAATCTTCATGCAAATTGAAATCACCATCTTCGGGGCTGATGTCTTTATAAACCAGCAGATTGTATAAGCCCCTCGTACCGGGGTATATCATATTATTTAACGTTATATCGCTAGTTTCCGGGTTAATTACCAATACACTTTTCCACAAACTCCATGAATCGGTTTCCGCATTATACTTTACTCCATAAATTGATTTGTCAATATTTTCGTTTTCGTCTCTAGCTAACACGTCCGCATAGTAATGATGGATCGGTTCATCTGGAACGAGTTGTTTAATTTTCTTTATAGGTGCTTCCATGTCTTCGAGTTTAACCCTTGTTGTAGGTGTGGGGATTTTTTCGGTGATTGCTTGCAACTGGGAAGCGGTTATTTGCAAGGGGTCGATCAATTGTTTATGAACTTTTTTGAATTTTTGCTGAGATGTAGTGTTTCCCTTTTTGTATTCCACAAACTTTTTACGTACAACATCCTGCATAAGATGAAGCTTACGTTTATTTGCAATAAAATTTTTAACATCCGTCATCATCAAGCTCTGGATGGAAACTAACTATTTTTTTGAATAATGTTAAATATTTATATATTCGTCGAAATTCTTCCTATATCGACCATTATCCAAATCAAAATCTTTCACAGTAGTTATAAAATTATGTTTTGAGTCACCCCCACCCCAACACTGTAAGCACATTTCTTGAAATTTTGGATATGTCATGTTACCGCTTATATGATCAAGAAAGATATGTCTGAGATTGGTTTCATCCTGTTTCCATAATGCGATGACATTTGCGTTATCTCTGAGTCTATGTTTTAAGGCACTAGCGTAAGTTTGGCATAAGTAAAAGAAATCAACGCTCTTATGTCGACCAAATGAGAAAAACTGTGTGATTTTACTCTGCTCGTTTGCAGGTATATCATCGAAAATCATAATTGAAACTTGTTTGGTATCCCTGGGTTCAATCAAATCATCGTAATTTTCAAACTCATGGTACCCAATTTCTTCTTTTAATGGTGTAAAAACGTTTCTTAACAATTCGTAATTCGGTTGTTATAAACTTTTCAAAAATTCATAGACATTTTGGAATCTAAGCCCATTCTCGTGCAAGATCAAAGATATTAAGGCATTGGTCTTTCCACAACTCGATGGTCCAGCGAATATAGCTCGTATGTTAGACGGGAACAAAACTCCATGTTTACAATCCTCTTTTGCACTAGCAATAGCAAAGTTATCATAATTCTGTATAGATATTGTAATTTTTTGTTTCGCAGTATCCATATTGCTTCGAGTGTGTACTTGCTTTTGTTGCTGTTTGCGTTGATAGCTTAAGGTCTCTTTCGGTATATTATATTTTCTACTGATGGAGTAAATAGTTGATTTACCCAGTCGAACTTCTATAGCTTTTTCTAACGCTTCTTTACTGTATCCACTGTTTCGTCTTCTTATGTAATTGCGAACCATGCTAACCAACACTGGCGGAGACAATTTCACCCAATGGGGCAATTTTACTCTATGAGGCAATTTCACCCTATGGGACAACTTCGCCCTATGGGGCAATTTCACCCTATGGATTCATGGATTTTATACTATTTTATTAAAAATATATATACAAAATATTTAATTGTGAATAATTCTATTAACAATTTCCGTAAACGGATTATATTTAAACATGTATAATTAAAGCATAAGCCTTCATCGACATTTCAAAATTTCTTGGTACGCTTCTAATTCCGTTCTTACATCAACCGTTGCGTCCTTGATGCTTTCAAATTGATGACGACAGTCGATTACAAAGGCGGGTGAGTCCTTAAACCTGTTGTAGTCGATTAAACATTTATTTGACGATTTGTTTGGATAGTATTTTTCCATAAAAGATGCATAAGACAGGTACGCTGGTAAGTAGTCGCTCTGCTCGAAATCCAAATTTAATCAACCTTGAGGGAATGCCTGAGAGTTTAAAAACACTTTGACATTGGTTATATTAGCATTTGTAAAGCTCGTAGCATTTTCTTCTTTCCTGTCGTACTTCCCATTTTGCAGCGCCAGTAATATCCGCCGAGCTTTCTCTGTTTCATTCGATACTTTAATTCTCCATACTTGCGACTTTGATTGTGTTAGAGAGGGTAATTCGAGTAGTTACCATTTTCTTAATTCAACCATTATAGATGATTGATTTTGCATTTCCGAAAGCAGCGAAGCCTTGGCGAAGTCACTTAATGTTATATGCGGAACCTACCATGAAATACGTTGTATTTTGAACGTTACTGTATTTCCAATCGACTTGTAGCAATTTACGTCCGACTTGGATCTGATTAAAATCAGCTCTTGAGACATGCTGACGATAGTTTTCTTCTAATCTTCAAAAAACCCAAAAATGGTTTTTAGCGGTATAGCACAACTAAACCGTCCATTTTGGAATATGGTATCGGGCTTACACCCGGTATGTGTAATAGATTTTGTTTCTGATTCTTCCATGAATACTAAACCCTTAATAGTTCTTGTAATTCCAGCGATTCTGCAGATATCTATTATTTGATTATTACCCAATTTGTATTGAATTTCTTCAAACAGAAAATATGGTGCATTTCTAGTAAATTCGTAAGCTTTAGGATCTGCTGCTGTTTTAATCGGGTCTACAGTTGTTGACGCTTCTCCTCATGTTTCTGTAGGCTTATAGGTAGCCCTTATAAATATGAAACTTTCATGGGGGTATGTGATGATATCACTGCTCTGGATTTCAATTGAAATTCGATCGTTGTTTTCTGCATTCAGTGTAAAGGGAAGATATGTATAATAATCTTCCTTTATTATGATTTCGTCTAATTTATAACCTTCAAACACATCCAATTTGGGTACGTCCCCATATTTAAGCCTTCCAAGTTTAACGTTTTCATCACCGTGGAGATCTAAGCTGCGTTTACTTCTGCCACCCATCATTTATAACTTTTAATCCCAAAGATTTTAAGAAACGTATTTCTTCTGCTGTAAGCCTTTGGACAACTTGATGCTTTGACGTCGTATTCACTACTGGTCGTCTGGGGGTGTTGTAGCGTGTTTTATATACAAAATCCATGGGCATTTTCAGTTACTTTTTATTTCCAGTCTCACACAGGTGTATGTTTCCGGTGAAAAGTTTACCAATTCACCCAAATGATCTACTAATCTGATTGTAATATTATCAATTTCTGTCACGCTCAGCGGATAATATATAACGTGGTTAGGCTCCTTTTCCAGATTATACCCAGGTGGTACAGATAGACTGAATTCGAATATGCTGTGGTTAAGAAAATTGTTTCTGAACGATCCGCTGGTGATATTGGTTTCCACAAAAATGTTCGAGACCGATATTATGTTCACTTGCTGATTAGCGATATGTACGGTATCTGTAGCCAAATTGCGATTGGTAAACCCCAAGATGCTTCCAATATTGTTTTTACGGTTTACCCCAAAATCAATCGGTATACTGCTTCGTATAGAACACTTTAATGTATTATTGTTGGCACTCAGTTTAAAATATTTTTCAATGTTCTCGTTGATGTCCGGCTTCTGACTGAACCATTTTTTGAAAACATTTTGTACATCTGCATTTATTTCTTCTAATTCGTATGATCCAGGTTCAATGGTTATTCTGCGATGCTCTGGAAAATGAGGAATGTTAGATGCGTGTTTCCTTATATCTACGTCGGTGAGAGCTCTTCGAGTTAACTTGCTTAGTTTTTTGATACTTTTTTACAAACACCACGCTCCTGTTTGTACGGTTTCAAAAATAATACATAGCCTTTTTTGTATGGTTTTGGAAACATTCCATTTCCTTTTTTCCCAACAGCAATGGCTTCCATAGATCTGTTGTGCCGTTCGCTCTCCTTAAGCTGTTCGTTGACTGTCTTGACATCATTTACTACTTTAGCTATCCCCGCAGCACCACCCGTTAGTGCTCCTAGGGCACTTAGTCCTGCGAATATCGGAATCCATGGTAAAAAACCTCCTTTCTGTGGAACGGGTATAATACGTGGGACTTTAATTTTGCTTCTCCCACCAGCTCCTTTTATGATTTTTTTACCAATTAAAATACCAACGTCTAGTAGCTTTTTCAAGTTGTCAGAACCAACTTTGTGTTCTTAGACTTAACTGTATCCCAGGTTCCTTCTTCTAAAATTTTATCTGCTCGATGTCTGGCTGGAAGATCGTCGGGGTACTTAGAGTATGCAATGTCGTGATCCCTGCACAAGCGATCCAACTTATTAGCTCCTTGATCACCTCTTGCTAAGCGCTCATTCAATTTTGTACCAGGGCCGCAATACTGATAACCTGGAATATGCAGCTCAAACGGTAACCTGTTTATAGCGCTGTTGATTAAACCCTCTCCAGAACAGATAATCATGTATTTACTCAAAAAATCTCAAACTATACTAAATAAATAAACAACAGCGAGTCTATTTATACTTTTTCATTTATCATCAAAAAAAAATTTACAATATATTATAGTTTCACAAACTACTTAAACAATATATTTACAATAACAATATATTTACATCAACATCCACGTCTCTTGAGCTGTGATCGTAGTTATAGTTATAGTAAACAACTGTTTATAATTACACACAACTGTCTTTTATAAGATACTCCCTCTAGTTATCACCATCTTCAGAATCCGACAAATTTAAACGTCTAAACATTTCCACCAATGTTCTTGTACGTGTCACGTCTTGCACAAATATATCTGGAAAACGTATAACCAGCTCCAAAACATTTAGTGCACTCTGATTCAACTCGTTGTAGAATAAAATATTGCCAATTCGAACTTCGCCTTCAACCAAGATTTTAATTCGTTTCTCCCCTTCAGTCAGAGTAGTAAACCGATCGCCATCATTTAAATTAGAATTAGCAACAAACCCTACTAATTCGTTGTATAATGCACGGAAGTTACCACTTTCCAACTGCTTAAATTGATACTCCAACAGAGTGAGAGTGATAAAGAACGAAGCTCCTAGTTGTATGTGTTAATTATCCATTTCGGGTGCACCATTTAATCGAGTGTTTAACACGTCACGAGAAAATATGTTAATTTGAAATTCCACTTGAAAATTTGTAAATGCCAACGAATTTTCGTATGTCAATTCCAGAACATGGTTGCTACAATATTTCTTGCTACACACCAATCGTAATACGGGTTTTATTGTCTGGTTTATAACAAACCTAATTTCCACATTATGAGGGTGTTCACCCAATTCATTTAAACTATACGTAAACTAATTAATCATAATTTCGGTATACGAAACTTGTGCTTTACTAGCATCTACAGACTCCATTGCTTCACACTGCTTTTACTAAGATGACTGAGAAAAAACCCTATGCTGTTCTCATCTTATATCTTTCAAGTTGCTTTTGCGCATGCTCCTCACCATCATTTGCAGTACTTTACAGACAGGCATGAACTGTTTTGTAATCCGATTTAAGGTTAGTTAAGAATATTAGGTTTTACTGGTTTGATTAGACTAGTTTGGAATGCACGAATAAGCAGAGAGCTAACTGGTTTTCACCGACGTGAATAGTCTAGTTTGAAATGTAATTCAAGGCGAAAGCTACCTTTGGGTTTATCCTAATTCTAAAGTAAACTACCTAATTATTATACGATCTTAATTATTATGTGTATAAAAGCATGGTACGAGGCGATATAAATTCAGTTTCTGTTTAGTCTATGGCTAGTTAACAAGCTTTTTTAATTATTTACAGTGAAATGGCTTTAATTACTTGTGATGTCTGCGGGGCTTCTTTCTCAATGAGCGATAGTTTGAAGAGACATCTGCTCCAGCAGCATGAGGTAGTATTAAAACCCTTTGGCCTTTTTGTCTGCGACATGTACCCGGCATCCTTCTCGCGAAAGGATAGCCTTAAACGACACAAGGACACCAAGCATGGTGTAGTGGTGTCTGTTGCCAGTCCATCAGGAGTCAAACGACCAGCTTTGTCGGCGGTTGAGGAGTCTGCCGCCAAGATACCGAGGAGATGCATTGAGTGCAATGTTGACGTCACCAACTTGGCAGCCCACCAACGCACCAACACCCACAAGACCGCTGCGACTAGGGTACTCGACGGAGGCGATGGTGTGGAAATGGTTGTTACGGCGTTTCGAAATAGAATTGCTACATACAGAATTAAAAATACTAACACTAGTCGTATGTTTTTAAAAAACTATTTGAATTAGTGATTAACGCTATTATTTCTAGATATATTGGAATTCTTGCGAAATCGGCGGGAGCGATTCAGCGCCATAATTAATAAACAACTGGCTATACACACCTCCCTCAAGGTTAATTGTGAGTTGTTTAGTATCTACACCAAGATGGGTGTTACAGAGCGTGTTGAAGACGTCAAATCCTTTAACTCAAAAAATATAGTGATGACAAGATCTAGTAACTTGGGTGAAGTGTATGAGGGGTTGGTTGAAAAAATGTCGGCAAAATCTGACGAGTTCCAGGAACGAGATTCTGGTAAGTTTTACAACCCTTTGTTTATATATTTTAATCATTGTGTTTTAGGGTGGACGCTACAACAGGTACTCTATTTGGAGCTCAATATTAACAAGTACCAACCTCTACGCGGGTCTTTGTACATCGAGCTCCCCAAATGGGTCCGAGACAAGCATGTCGTTGTTAACATCAAGAACCAGGATAACGCATGCTTTGCCTGGTGTGTTGTGGCTGCATTGCATCCCGCTAATAAGAACTCTGATAGAGTGTCTAGTTATCCGCACTACTCAGTAGTATTAAACTTGAATAGTATACATCTCCCTATGGAATTCAAGAATATACCCAGGTTCGAGGAGCAAAACGACGTCAGTGTCAACGTGTTTGGCATAGAAAGGAAGTCGATTGTGGGACCTTTGCATTTCACGCAAAGAAAGAGGACACGGCATGTCAATCTTTTGTACATCCAGGAAGGAGATAAAGAACACTTTTGTTTGATTAAAAACTTGAATGGGTTAGTTAGAACTCAGTTGTCTGCCCACGGAGAATCCAAATGGTTGTGTGATGGTTGGCTCATATATTTCCGATCCGAGGAGGAATTACGCCGACATACAGAGCACGAATGCAACCACGTCGCCACCACCATGCCGAACCACTTTAACAACATCCTCGAATTTAAGAACGCGCACAAGCAGATGCGGATACCGTTAGTGATTTGCTCAAATTTTGAGAGCATTCTTAAACCGATTAGCACTGCAACCCCCAACACTAGCGTGTCATTCACCAACAGCACTGAGCAACATCAACCCTTTAGCTTTGCCTATTACGTTAAATGTTCTTATGATGAGTTACTTAATAAATTTGAATCATATAGAGGACCCGACGCCACCAAGGTATTTATGGCGATGTTGAAAGAGGAATCGAAGAGATTGGGTACTATTTTAAAACTAATGCACCATTAAAACCATTAGAACCCTTGGATGAGCTTCTGTTGTATATGGTTGAAGAGTGTGGTATTTGTCAGAAACGTTTGGGTGATGATCGAGTGAGGGATCACTGCCACCTGACTGGGAAGTTCCGCTTCGCTGCACATCGCCAGTGCAACGTTCAATACAGGATGCCAAACTTCATCCCTGTTGTATTCCACAGCCTAAGCGGTTATGATTCCCATTTTATTGTGAAGGATTTGGTGTGTGATAAGGAGAGCGTTACAGTGATCCCAAATAACATAGAACGATTTATTTTGTTTACAAAAAACATACGTTTATCTGGAGCTCAAAACGCTAAAATCGATGATTGTGATGATGATGATGCTGATAATGTTGATGAAAATAATTCTGTTATCCAACTAAGATTTATAGATACTCTAAGGTTCATGACGACGAGTTTGGATAAATTGGTTAGAAATTTAGATACTCATTAATTCGCTGAAATCCGCAGGTATTTCCCCAACGATACTCAGTTCGCTATATTGAATCGGAAGGGTGTATTTCCATATAAATACGTTAAAGACATCTCTGTGTTAAACGAGATTAAAGTTCGGCCAAAGGATGCCTTCTACAATGATCTGACATTCTCACAATAACGGATGCTGAGTATCGCCATGCAGAACAGGTATGGAATGAGTTTAAGATTGGCACATTAGGAGAATATAGCGATCTTTATTTAAAAACAGACGTCCTGTTGGTAGCTGACGTTTTAGAGATGTGTCTGCATATCAACTTATCATTTAGACCGATGTCAATATGTAACTGCACCAAACCTGAGCTGGGATGCCATACTCAAGTATACTCAGGTTAAATTGGATTTACTAACTGATGTGAACATGTACCATTTTATCAGAAAAGGTATTCGGGGTGGTCTCACGCAGTGCAGTGGTAGACATGTCAAAGCAAACAACGCATATATGAATGACTATGACGCTAGCAAACCTTCTAAATACATTACTTATCTTGATGCCAATAATTTATTTGGGTGGGCTATGTCTTAGTATCTGCCTATAAGCGGTTTCAGATGGGTATGCGGTGAAAGACTTGATCGCATTCGAAATCAAATTTTATCTACGTCTTCCACGAGTGACAAAGGGCACATACTGGAGGTTGATTAAGAATATCCGGAAAATTTCACCACGCTCATAATGATTTACCATTTTGTCCTGAAAGCATGGTACCACCACTTCCAACTTCGAAAACTTCTAAGCTGCTTGCGACTCTTTTGGATAAAAAGAAGTACTTTGTGCACTACCACAATCTACAACAAGCTTTACAGTATGGTCTTAAACTCACCGCAGTACATCGAGTGCTGGAATTCGATCAGGCTCCATGGCTTAAACCATATATAGATTTAAACACCAATTTGAGAACAACAGCCAAGAATGCATTTGAAAGAGATTTTTTCAAACTGATGAATAATTCTATATTTGGAAAAACCATGGAGAATGTAGACCAACGAGTCGATGTTAAAATAGTTATGCGATGGGAACACGACGGGAAAAAGTTGTGCGCGAGTAGACTAATAGCTCAACCTAATTTTAATAGTTGTTTAGTGCTAGGCAAGGATTTGGCAATCATACAGATGAATCGAGTTAAAGTTACTTATAATAAGCCGGTTTATGTGGACCATTCAGTTTTAGATCTTTCCAAGTCTTTAATGTATAATTTTTATTATGGAACCATGAAACATCTGTATGATTCCAAAATCTCGCTTCTTTATACAGACATCGATTCCCTTGTGTATAGTATCGAAACCAACGACTTGTATAGTGACATTCGTGCAAATTTAGATCATTTTGATACAAGTGATTACTCCCCAAACAATAAGTACAATATTCCTTTTGTGAATAAGAAAGTGCTTGGAAAATTAAAAGACGAGTTTTGTGGTGACTTGGTCTTGGAGTTTGTTAGTACCAGGGCTAAGTCGTACTGTATAATAAGTGAGAAAGACGTTGTAAAAAAGATTAAAGGAATTTTTCGTAGTGTTGTTAAGGGAATTGGTGTAGATAGTTTTAGAGATATAGTCAACGATAATTCCAATGCTCCCATGCATACGATGGTATGCATTCGCAGTATTAAGCATCAGGTGTACACTCAGTTAAATTTATAAGGTTAGTTTGTCGGGCGACGATGACAAACGTTGTGTCATCCCAAACAGCACATCAATATATGCATGGAGGCATAAAGATATAAGTTAATTGTTTATATTTGTATATATTTTATTGTGTATATATAGTATGTAAGTTAGTTATAAGACATACCTACCATCCCCATCCTTAATAATTCCTTTGCTCCCGGCGACATGTGTTTACCTCCACGTGGTGTCGCTGGACGGTAAAACATATTGTCGTTAATCTAAAAATATGTTTTATTGACCAAAAACACGTGTCCTCTCTTATTAAACAGCACATTAATCTGTTTTTTGTTATAAGTCTTTTTTTTAAACAACACATTAATTTCCTTTTTTGTTACAGGTTACTTTAACCTGCTTGGATTCGGTTACACGAAGAATATAATGTTTTGTAATATATAAGTTGTTTTCTATTAGTTTATTATACTGTAAATCGGATAAAATAAATTATTAAATTTTTGCGTGCTTAATTTCTTTGTGTTAATAACGCTAAGTGTTTGGTTAAAGCATATGTCATAGATGAGCAAAAAATTTAGAGGTTTGGGAGCTTTAAAGTGTGACTTTGTAAGGGGTGGTCCGATTTTAAATCTGTTTGCATATTCGGATTCTGCATAAAATTCTAGACTAAATTGATGCATCGTATGACTACAAAAATTTATAAGAACGATTAAAAATCGCTACCAGCAAAAATCTTGAAATTGGGGTAGCTCTCTGGGGGATGATGCAATCTAAAAAATTCCTAGAAATGCGAGTAGCTGAGAAAATTCTAATATTAATTGACACCTAACAGTATAGGTTTATCTCGAAAGATGCAATGGCTAGTCGAAGAAAACTATTTGGTTCAGAATGTCAGCGGTAAAAAAATTTTAAAATGTGGGTAGCTCCCTGGGGGGTGATGCGATCTGAAAAATTCCTAGAGATTCGGGTAGCTGAGAAAAATCTAATAATAATTGATACCAAACAAGATAGATTTATCTCGAAAGATGCCTCGAATAATGAAAATGCATAATATATTTATCTCGAAAGATTGTAACAATTTTATTTTCTGACAATATTTTCACAGATATCTAACTTATTTAATTTATTAATAACCAACTTAAGTATAATAATGCTACACAATCTACGAAATAAATATTGAATATTCTTGAAAACAATATAAGCTTTCAATTTGAAAGTATTAAATTACGCGGTGGCAAAAGATGCCCTTTGTTAGTGTCATTATAAGAGTTCCCTCTGTTAGATGATTGTAATATTAAGCTTGTTGTCAGGCGGCAATACAGGTCATCTTATCACTTCCAACTGAACTGTCGTTAGAGGAGGTCAATTGTTCCTTGAAATCAAGAAACATGACGTTGTTGCAGTCCAGGTGTTAGAAGCACAGAAAGATTAAAAATTGTTTTCTTTAAATGATATCGTCTCGGCGACGCGCATTTTTATGTCCACACTTGGTTGGAATTAGCTCGCATTTGACGAGACGTTAAATTGGTTGAATGGCCTTTGGTTAACAGTAAGTATTACTGAGTTTATAGCCTTACTAAATTGATATTTTTAGTGCAATCTAGGATAATTTGTACATCTTAGCTTTTGAAATTTAAGAAATATAACAATTTATTTGGACAGGAAATAAAAATTTATTAGTATCTATGTGAAGTTTAACCTTGTACGAAAGTCGAATTGGCGTGCTTCAATTATTTAATGTGGACGCCGTGATGTTATGTTGAATTTTCAGTATGCAGCTAATTTGGTTGTATGGAATTGAAAATTCCTATATTCTTAGTTGCTGAAACAAGTGAATTATAAATAATCAATTATAATTTCGGGTATGGTCCATAAACCTAGCAAGTATTTTTCCATCGAATTAACATCTGGTATGTAATTTGTTTTCTTATACGTCAGCTGTAGCATTGGGTATAGCAGACAAATAATTTTTTGTTTGATCACGTGGTAATGTTCAAGTTCATTAGGTGAATGACAGACAAGTTATTTTTTAAATTATGCAACAGGAACCTATAAAGTTTCACATTAAATCTTTTTATTAATACTATTAATATACGGTAGATGTCATTATGAAGATAGAAAAAGTTAAATTCTATATTTAATGAAAATTGATGTGATTATTTGAAACATAATTTATTCAAATCTTAGAGAATTAAATTATTACATTTTACATTTCACTAATTGTTAAGTGGAATATTTTGTCATAGAATGTGAGGTTAAGGTAGTGCTACTCAAACCAACAGAAGTTGTAATATAAAGTTAAACATTCAAAAAAAAACTCATACTCATTCATTGGAGAATAAATTTTTGCTAGACATTGCTAATATAAAATTATTATATTTTTCTGTGAGAAATACTGATACTATCAAGTACATATGTACATATCTTTCAATAATTTAATTTAATCAAACTTATTTAAAGAAGATGTCTTGTAAATAACTTACTTGCTACTGAAGGAATATATTTTTATTTGGTCAAGACTATGATTATTAATTGGAATGAATGAGGGTTGATTCAAATTAATTATTAAATTTTGGATATAAATGCACAAACAGTGCTATCTTTGTTTTAATCTGTTCACAGGTGTAGCAGTGCATCTATAAATGAAAATATCGAGCCATAAGGTAAGAAAACTTTAGGGATTGTGTTTTAGTAATATATTGTATAGCGGTAATTGAGTAAAGGTTTCCGCATTCGCCTTATACAAGGGACTTAAGTAAGGTCTTCTTCGTATACAAAAATTCGGTGGCGCCATATTCTTTACATTTTTGGTCCAACCCCGACCCACAGCTCATGTTCTACCCAGAGCAAATAGCTCGACTAGCCGCTTAGCCTTTTGAGGATTCCTCATCTACGAGCCATTTTCCACCGAAACTTGCCGTGGGCTCTTTACACTTACTGAAAATCCTCGTCAAACATCCTTGTGCCTTTCAGCTAGTCACAAAGGAGTAAAACCCTAATAAATAAAACCCCTTAACTAAAAAGGTTATAAGATGAAAAATGGTTAGTCGGAGAAAACTATTTGGTCCGGATGTGTGTGGAAATGTGGATGCTGGTGGAAATGTGGAGCCAAAACAATCAAAAATACACTACTTTTTTATATCACCCCTTATCCAAATCAAAGTCTTTTACAATAGTAATAAAACTATGTTTCGAGTCGCCCGCACCCCAATACTGCAAGCACATTTCTTTAAATTTAAGGTATGACATGTTATATGATCAAGAAAGATACGGTGAAGGTTTGTGTCATCCTGTTTCCATAATGCGATTACATTGGCGTTATTCTGAGTCAATGTTTTAAGGTACTAGCGTAAGTTTGACATAAGTAAAAGGAATCAATGATCTTATGTCGGAAACACTTTCATCTTATGAGGTAATTTCACTCTATAAGGCAATTTCACTCTATAAGGCAATTTCACCCTATAAGACAATTTCACTCTATAAGGTAATTTCACCCTATAAGGCAATTTCACCCTATTCTGATGAAGATAAATTCAAGGAACTTTGCCATTAAAGCACCCACAACCAGACCTAGATCTGATTATGCAAATAAAAGAATAGTTTAATATTATTGTAATATCACAAAAGTTATACGCAACAACTAATTTTAAATAAATTGTCTTTGAAGTTTAAATGGATGTTATGACTAAGTTTTATGATTACAGTGGTACTATATCTGGTTGAACCGAGAAACAGTGCAATTAAGTCGATGACGAGGACAAAATCGATGTGAATTGGTGTAGCTCTGACTCCCAACAGGTGGGGTTGGGGCAGTCTAACCGCAGAGCCGTCGTACTAAGCCACCAACTCGTTATCCGACTTCGTATAAAGTAACCCAACTAGGTCGGCTCATCGAGGCCTTGGTATAAAGTGTATAATTATACGTTAAAGTTTTTCTGAGTCCAAACTACTAAAAATTTTATCTAGTCTTAAAATATTCAAAATGGGCATATGTTGGACGTATGTTGGTTATAGTTTGGATGTATGTCGTACGGATGCGAGAGGGGAGAGAAGAACAAAGTAGGGTGGGGGTTTAGGTTAGTTTACGTTGTTTGGAGTTAGCTTAGTTGGACTTGTGGGAATTTAAGTTAGCAGGAAAAATTGATAGGTTAGGTCAGCGCCGCGGCGTTGACCTAACCTATCAATTTTTCCTGCCATCTAACCTAAGTTTACAAGTTGAAAGAGACGTTCTGTAACTGCTGCATGTATATAAAATTTAATTTGTAGTTAGCGTATTCAGAACATTTTGGATGTTACAACAAATATGAAAATTGTGTGGTATACTACGCGTTTTAAAAATATGTTTTAACAATTAAAAATTAAACATTTAAAAACAATTAAAACAAAACAATTAAAAATTTGTTATGTAATAACAAGACTTTTACCGAGTAAGACATTAATCCCTGTTACGTACAATTTATAAGCCGAACCACCGAAGTTTGATAGCTATTTTCAAAATTGTAAAAACTTCAGTATTGATAAATCACTGGATAATCGCACCATTTAGTTTAACAAGAGTTCTAGACACGTATATGATTAATCATTATGAATTGCATATTGTACGTATACGTAGGTGTTAAGGCAACGGAAACTAGGGGAGAAGGGTTGTATTTATAAACGATTTAAAATTCGTATTAATAAATAATTAGACATATTTTGGAATGTTCTGAGTTTTATTTCATTTAAAAAGTTACGAGTAAATTTTGAATGTCAAGTTGTACCTGGAGGTAGCAAATAATGGAGAAGAGAAGTAGACTCAGTGGTACTGGACTGAAGTAAAGTAAAGCATAGGGTGGCAGTTCTGCCACAAAGAAAATGTAATTGCAAGAGGGAGTGATCGTCTGCACCGTTATCGTTTTGAGGAAAATATTTAAACAATTACTGGATCCTACGAGGAAACACAATAGGCATCTAAACACTTACTGGAACTTTAACAAGGACTTTAAAATAATCTATGAACTAATCAGGAGAAGCTATACAAAGGAAAATGCAAACCAAATATAAAGTCGATCTGGATTTAACGTTGGACTATTTAAATCACTAAGCTGAAACTGAAACAGCGTGCAGTTGGAGCAGGAACTAGTCCGAACTGGGAGAATGAACCAAACCACAAAGCGCCAACAGGTTAGTCAATCTAAATATTTTGTTGTATTTTTATTTATGAATATTTTAGACACTGCTTTCATGAGAACTTTATGTGAGGGTCAACAAAGATCGTTTTAGTACACGTTATAAATTACGTAAAGATTAAAGGAAGTTTAATGAACGTGCATAGGGCTTCACATAATAATAACATGGGTGATTTTTGCTAGCTTTTTGTTTAATTAAAGGGAATGATCATTATTGAAAGAATTTATATTAAAAAGAGGTTCTGTTCAAAGATTTTTTAAACGTTTTTGTACATTGCAAATATTTTGAGAACAATATATAAATTGTGGTTAATTGTGTTTAGATCAAATTACATAGAAAATGGAGATAAAAAGGAGAAAATAAAATTCTTTGTTGTTAAATTGTCGCAAGCTCAGTGCGTAGTTAAAACCTGAGCTAGCCGAGGTATATTAAAAATTAAAATTAAAGACAAAAATTGAGAAAAGGAAGATTCTTAATTTTTTTATTTATAATAGAAAAAAGGGAGCACTTGGTCATTGCAATGATATCTCAGCAAAGAAAATAAATGTCGCGTCAACGTGCGGCTAGAATAAAAATTAAGTTAAAAATTTTTCATCTATAAAGAGGATAAAAAAAAATGAAAATTGTATATTAATTAAAAATTAGAAACTACAGATACATAGAAGAAAAATCTGGTGAAACGAACGGGGGGCTATAAAACCGAAAAGTTATATGACGCCGTCAACGTGGGTTGAAAAGATATCTGTCGCATGAACGTGAAACCAGAACATACGACAAAAGAATAAATATATCCAAGCCTGGGGCTCGAATAAAAAGTAAAAAGAGTAATTTGAAGTAACAATCGTATGGGGTTTATAGTAGAAAAGAAATTAAAGGCAACAAAATCCAGGATCTAGAATTTAACATAATTATAGATTAATGGATAAAAAAATGAAAGAAGCAAGAGAGGCATTAAGGAATGAAAGAGTGAAAATAGGTTCACAGGAGAGTATGATCTTGCATGAGACATCAACAGATGCTGCAGGAAGAATGTTTGAGAGAAGTCACAGCGAGGAACACAGGACTACTCAAGACTCAAAAATGATGAAAATTTTGCTGGCATTCAATGACAAAATGAAAAAGAATAAACAGGCCATGAAAAATATGACAAAAAAAAATGAAAAGGCCGTGCAAAGATTTGGGAAAAATTTTGATAAATTGGGTTAAAATTTAAGCTGCAGAATAGAAAAGTTAAGTGATGATCTAAGGGAGACGAATCATAAAATGGAAGAGATGCGATTCCAAACCCAAAATAAAGTAATAAATCTCATAGAAGATATGGACTGCGTAAGGGACAAGTCATTAAAGTAAGATCAATACAAGAGACCAATGAAAGGGAGACAAGCGAAAGGATTATGAACTTAGGGGGAAAAGTGCAGGACATTGAGAGAAATTGTGGAATGAAACTTAGCAGAGTAGATAAAGAAATATAGAATATAAAAATAACCGTAATGAATTTTAGCAGGAATTAGATGATGTATAACCAGGAACTCTTAAGGATAAATCACCCAAATCCAACATTGGATCAATTCTAAATTTTCAGGGGACAATATACTTACTCCGAAATTATTCTTAAAGGACATTAAAACACTAACACAAGGCATAAAGGATGAGCAGTACAAGTTGAATTTAGTATAGGCTATGATAAAAAATGCAGAAACGTGGTTTGATCTAATTAAGGACGAGTTAAAATCATTCTAGAATTTTGAAGATAAATTTTTAAGACGTTTTTGGGGAGGTACTCAACAATACAAGGTAAGAAATGATTTAATTATGGGGAGATACAATAGGAATTTCGGAATAACCAGGAAACAGTGCGCAATCAAGAAATTTGGTATAGCCAAACAATTGGATCCTCCGTTGGAAAAGAAACAGATTATTAAAAATCTAGCAGGACATTTTGAAATAGATGTGAGGCAGTATACCGCGCTACAGAATCTCATGGATCGTGATGTATTTTTAGAATACTTGCAGCGATACGATGAAATGGAACCGAATCATAGAAAGAAAGGTCAAACGAATACTCAACCTGTAAAACTAGATAGAGAATGCCGAAGAGGATGACAATTAACCGAGTGTATTATGAAAGAACAAATCACAACTATGGAAGAAATTTTAGGAACAATTACAAGGGTAATTTTAAACGTGATTGGAATGTGAAAAACCGACCATGGCAAGAGCCAAACAGGACAGATCAAAATAGGAATGATAACCGAAATCAAACTAACCAAGGACACGAGAAAGGAACGACGGAATCAAGAAGGATTAATGGTAGGTATGTTGAGGTTACGAATCAGCCAGGCCCGTCTACAACTAACACAAATTTTTAAAAGAAGATAAACCAAATAGGCCCTTAGAAATAAATCAATACGAACATCAGCGGGAATTCATAAAGCTTGAAGTGGAAAATGATTTTAGTAGAAGTGTATTGCTTATAATTAATTTAAATGTAAAAAACAACGTCATTAAGATACTCATTGATACCGGAGCGGAGGCGTCACTCGTCTCAGAAAATTTTATTAAACGGGGGAAGTTAATAAAGAAAACGATGCCGATGAGGAAGGGCAATTTAGTAACATCAAACAATAAAAGGTTCGCATGCATAAGCAACATAGTGATTCTGAAGTGTGAGTTAGGAAAACAGAAATTTGAACAT
Organism: Platerodrilus igneus; assembly: GCA_036346225.1. Lineage (NCBI taxonomy): Eukaryota > Metazoa > Arthropoda > Insecta > Coleoptera > Lycidae > Platerodrilus > Platerodrilus igneus. The sequence continues at coordinate 886,710 of JARFIW010001110.1, read as the reverse complement.
GAATACATGATTGTACCTGAATTAAAAATGGACGTTATCCGGGGAATGATATTATAGATACGTTGGGGATAAAAATAAATGCGAAAAAAAAGGAGATAATATGCATAGGAAATGCTTTAAATGGGATGAAGAGTTAAGAGTAGATAGTGAATGCGTGAATATAAATCAATTTGAGGGAAACTTAGATAATAAGGAAAATGAAAATAAAAATATTAAATGTCCAGGTGAAATGAAAAGTAAAGTTAGTGCATTATTGAAGAAAGATTCATAATCATAGGATTAAGAAAAATTATTATAGGAACATAGGGTTAAATTTGACATTGATAAAAATACATAGGGTAAAATTTGAAAATGGGTGAATTTCTGAAGGCTTACTGGAAACATTAGAAAATCGTAATACTTAGTATAGGTTCATGTAAATTAGAAGAGATATAGGTAAATAGGAAAGAACTTACTAGAAAGTTATAACACTTAGTATAGATTTATAAAAATTGGAAGAAATATAGGAAATAGTTTACTGGAAATATTAGAAGTATAGGTTTATGCATATTGAAAGAAGTATATGTAAATAAGAAATAGTTTACTGGAAATACTGGGATATAATAATACTTACGATAAGTTTATGTAAATTGAAAGAAGTATATGTAAATAAGAAATAGCTTACTGCAAATATTAGAAATATAGGAAACAGCTTACTGGAAACATTAGAAGATAATAACACTAAGTATAGGTTTGTGAAAATTGGAAGAAATATAGGAAATAGTTTACTGGAAATATTAAAAGATAATAATACTTAGGATAGGTTTATGAAAATTGGAAAAAGTATAGAAACATAGAGCTTGGCATAGGGATTGAATAGACAAAATGGAATAGGGACAAATAAACAGAAAGAATTATAGGCAAATAACAATTAGTAAAGGTAAATAAACCAAAATAAATAAAAATAAAATTAGTATAAGGGTTATATGATAAAAACAGCAATGACAAGAAATATTTAAGATATGTGTGTGAAAATAGTAATAATTAGGGAAATATTATAGAATTTTTAGAATAGATACGTGTGTATATAGGGGTGTAGTTGTAAAATAGATTAGACTAGAATGGGGATATAGTTGAAAAATAATTTAGGAGTTTGTATTTATAGCAAAAATAAAAACAAAAGAAATTTGGACCAATGTGAATTTTGTCTCACGTTGGGCGCCAAAAATAGCATTAGTCAAAAATGGTTTTTTTAATTTGGCGGAAAAATAGGCTATGTTAATAGGGTCGTTTAGGGGTAAATGGGATCACAGTATAGTACGCTTCATGCAGACATCATGAGGGTTCAGAAAACTAAACATTTATACAAAAAAAATGAGAAATTCGACGATTAGTAAGGAAAGCAAGTGCCAACGCCCTGTATATAAACTATAGTTATAACTATTTTAAGAAATAAAAAGTACTTTAGAAGGTTTAATTAAATAAACAACTTGGCAAGTCATCGACGTGAACAGAAGAAGCTGCAACACAATACGCGTGAGTAATGCATCATCATTACACCAAGAATCTCAGTTAAACAAGCAGGTTTGAAATGCGTAAGATAGAAAACGCATATAATTTAATACATAAATTAAAAAAGGGCTACGTGACCAGAGAGGTAAAATCCAACACCTTGATAGATTAGAAATAATTACGGCATGGTTACAAAACAAAATTCATTAAATTTACTGTAGAAACATGACGTACGTGACCAGGGAGAATGAAAATCCAAGAGAACCAATGTCAATAACTTGAAGTCCTACGTGCAGGAAATAGCATATCAATTTCGTTTATAAATCAAAAATTCGTATAGATACCCCAAATCTTGCTTGTAAGAATCACGTACAAAGCTTTAATCGTTGAACTATGCGCTTGTCAACAGATAGGCATTCCTTTTAAATACGACAGGATTTGTAAACAAATCAGTTTACCTTGAATGAAGGCATGGTTCACATCACCTGAAAGAAGATATTTACGCAAAACAATTAAAGTGATTTTATTGTTAATAAATTATATAATGGTGATAGTGCATACTAAATAAAGTTCGTCGTTTCATCCTTAAAAACGACTCTGAATAATTACTGGATCCTACGAGAAAATTCAGCAAATATTTAAACAATTACTGGTTCCTACGAGGAAACATAATAGGCATTTACACACTTACTGGATCCGACCAGGAACTTTAATAAAGACTCTAAAATAGTCTATAAATTAATTAGGAGAAGCTATACAAAGGAAAATGCAAACCATATCTAAAGTAAATCTGGATTTAACGTTGGACTATTTAAATCACTAAGCTGAAACTGAAACAGCGAGCAGTTGGAGCAGAAACTGGTTTCAACTGGGGGAATGGACCAAGCCACAAAGGGGCAACAGGTTAGCCAATCTAAACATTTTGTTGTATTTTTATTTATGAATATTTTAGACACTGCTTTCATAAAAACAAAGATCGTTTTAGTACACGTTATAAATTTCGTAAAGAATAAAGGAAGTTTAATAACGTTGATAGGGCTTCAGATAATAATAACATGGGTGATTTTTGCTGGCTTTTTGTTTAATTAACGGGAATGATAATTATTGAAAGAATTTAATTCAATTAGGAGGTTCCATTCAAAGATTTCTTAAACTTTTTGTACATTGTAAATATCTTGAGAACATTATATAAATTATGGTTAATTGTGTTTAGATCAAAATACATTGGAAATGGAAATAAAAAGGGGAAAACAAAATTCTTTGTTGTCGCATTGTTGCAAGCTCCGTGCGTAGTTAAAACCTGAGCTAGCCGAGGCATATTAAAAATTAAAATTAAAGATCGAAATTGAGAAAATGAAGATTCTTAATCTTTTCGTTTATAATAGAAAAAAGGGTGCACCGGGTTACTGCAACGATATCACAGCTACAATCCTCAAAACTATAATTCATTCCTAAATGACATTCACCTGACCACCGCATACTACGAATTGCCTTGTTGTTTGTATCATTTCATCTTTTAACGTTCCTTAAACTATACCTGGAAAACTTTTACAAATAACTTCAAACTAAACGGTTTCAACTGCTAAAGCTTTTCTATAATTTAATTTTTGACGGTTACCTTAGTTTAAAATATGACAATTACAGCGTCTTATACATCTTAAATACAACAGTAGAAATATGTTTATGCTATAATACACGCTATTCGTAACTAATATCCATAATTAAAGGATGAAGCTGCCTGATTTTTAGTTTACTGACATTCTTTAGTAAAATTATCGATTTATATACCACAAAAAACCGCTTCATTTTGTTATTCGAATTTTATATACGGAATCATAAAATAATTACTAAATTAAGTACAAATACTGTTTTAAACCTCAAATACCACAGAAACGTTATTTAAGCATGGTTGGCTTGGTAGCCCGTTTTATTAAACTTTAGCGTTAATCACACATACACACACTCTCTCACACACACAAATACAAACACACACACACACGCGCGCACACCCACACACACACACACACACACACACATATATATATTTATATATATATATATATATATATATATATATAGATATACTGTTGCAGATATTTAATTCTTATAAAGATAATAACATTATTGTAGAATCCAATTAGCACGTAAAATTCAGTTGGTTAAATCATTCCTAAAATAAATACTCCCTACATGTTTGTTGTGGTTTGTAATGTATTTTTTTTTCGTTCTTGGGAATTAAACCACTCAGAGTTTTTGAAATTGTCTTTATTTACGTTTCGATTGATAACCTAGGATAGTTGTCAAAATAATAAAAATAAAACTTATTTTGACAACGAACCTAGGTCATGAATTGAAACGTAAATAAAGACAATTTTAAAAACTCTTACTGGTTTAATCCCCTAGAAAGATTAAAAAAAAATTACTAACTCAAATCCTTGTTTTTGTAACGAAGCGCATATTTGGACAATTAGGGATAGCTATTAGAATCTTTTTTCCTTTGTCGGTATTTACTGTTAAGAATCGCGTTTTACAGTATTGACTAAGTATACTCCAACTAAAGTTTTTTTTAACTAGTAAGGAAGTAAGAACTTTTTGAGGTAGAAGGTGTAATGCGGCTATGGTATATGCGAACATTGCGCTGCATAAATTCGAATTTCGTGCCGCGATTCGAAGTAAGGAAGTGAGTGGGGAGGACAAGAGTGTTGGTTCGCTGTTTTGGTTGGGGCGAGTGGGGATAGATTGGTAAGATGCCGATCGAGTTAGTTAATAGTTTTCGGGCTGTACAGAAATAAAGATAAGTTGATTTCGAATGGATTTTTGCATTCTACGAATTTAATGTGTCTTATTTTGAACTACGACATGAGAATAAATTACATTATACATTATTGGTATTTATCGCTTTTCTTTTAAATTTACGAATACATAAAAACACAGAAAGGTGGTAGCAACGCAAAGGGAAACTTTATCAATCCCATCGGCAGCAAAAACCGCCACATAACTAGTTAGAAAACTCAACTTCCGATTAGACGTTGTTATTTGCGGCCAGATTAGCGTTTAAATACTCCCTGTATGTTTGTTGTGGTTTGTTTAGCATTCTTCTTAATCTTCTTTGGAATCTTTGTCAAAATAATTATTTTGTGCAACGATCGTAGGTCATGGATCGAAACGTAAATAAAATAGATTTTAAAAACTATGAGTGGTTTCATTCCCAAAGCAGATTAGCGTTTAACGACTTTAACATAGGCAAGGGAGTCCAAAGACCTACCAAGGAAAGCATTAAGGTATTTGTTATAAGTGTTATATCTTGTATACCTCTTGGAATATTATATTTGTATTTAATCAAACCCACCCCGCACCACTGTAAGCTAGCCGGTGCACCCTAGCTGTTTAGTCACCTCGCTCCATGTGAAGTAAAAACAACTACGCAATATAACGTCATTTCAGCACGTAAAAGAATTTTGATATCCAACATGAGGGGCCGATTAGCTTTTGCTCTTTGGTTATTAAATAGATTTTGTTCTCAAAGAGCGAGCTATTTATGTGTATCTTCATTGATTTCTGAAATTGTAATTTTTTAAAGGAGGTACAATTTAGTTTTTCAAAAGATAGTTTTTTTGTATTTTAAAGGATTTTATGACAAAAATTTATACAATTGAAACAGAATGCAAAAAGACACTAATTTATAGTTCAAAAATTGCATTTACTTATAACGTGATCATTTGTCACAGACAAAATTAAACGTTGAAATGTACAAACGGAAAATTTTACATTTGACCATTTGCAGCTTTTCAATTTGATAGTTAGCACGTAGGTCGTAGTTGGAAGTTTAAAAAAGCATCGTGAATTCGGGAACACAAATAAATTTTTCTTCAAAATTACCAACCGTAGTTTAGTGTAAAATAGTCGAAAGTTACGGAAACTCGTAAAAATTCTTAAAATAAAAACTTTGGAGTAGATTCTTTACGACATTGCAATTAAACCCTGAACTTGTCCTGTCAAACGGTATATAGTAAATGTGCAATTGTCATTTGAGGCATTTGTTGCTTACTTGTAAGATTCTAAGGACAGCTTAATTATCTTTAATCGGAGTGTATTGGATTATGGCCACTAGTGCTCTATCTAGAAGGTCTATTAATCTGAATCGCAAAAGTCTATCGCTTTTACTTATCAAAAGTTGCGCGTTTGAAATAATGGCGACTGGAACCATTTTTATCATCAAGTAATAGTTACAGAGTACCTGTAGCCTAGACTGCATTCGCAGCATGATTTCAGCAAAAATCTAAAATTTAATTTTGTTTTATTAGTATTTTTGAGACGGATGCTCTCTGTTCAACGACTTATCGTTTATCACTTTTTTACAAAACAATACTAATAGAAGTTATCGAGCTACAGACGGTCAGATAATATACTATGCCACAATGCCTATTATCATATATGGAAACAGCTATATTGCTGTACACAATCTATTGTCAATAAACCTAAGGTTGTGTTATACATCAATATTGTAACGTGCTAAAAGTGAAAATGCAAAATTTCTTAGAGCTAATTGTCTGCGCTGAAGCGTTTCAAGTTGCAAGTCACTTATCCTCAGCATATTGTGGGATTTGCTTAACTGACCTCAGTATAGCACAAGCAGACCAAGTCATTTTCAGTACCTGAAACAAATTAATAAGCAATTAATGTACATGAATGTAATAAAAGTGCTTAGATATGCAGGATAATGGTACATTTACATTCAATTTGTATTTGGTTTCAAAGTCAAATTGCAACGCATGGCATGTGGCAATCTGAAGTGATATCTGCATTACAAATTTGCAGTTTGCGTAAATCCAATGTTATCTTGAATTAATGCAAGGTCCTTAACAAAAGGAAACAAAAACAAAATTTACTTACAAATTTAAAGATTTTCAACATTATGAACGTAAATGAGTCAAAGATAAAAACTTAGTACGTATAAACATTAATTAACTATCTATCAATTTTATTAGAAGAATGCAAAACGAGATGGAAATCTCTTCGAGAAAAATATCACAGAAGAAAACAAAAAATAATAGCATTATATTACAGTCGTGCTGTATATACGTACACCAAATCCTATATAGACATTCACGTCTTTTTTGATTATATATTTAAAAACAAAACACCTATAGAATAAATAATCGTCTAGCTTACATTGAATATAATTAATGCATAGATCAAGTTTAGAACTTTGTCATGCATTCTTGTGGACATAGACCCTGTTCATCATCATTAGGTCCTCAGCCCTGAAACTGGTGAGACGCGTACCATCATTGTTTCCTATTTTGAACTAACCTACAGATTTCCCTGAAATTTGCACAGTCTGCATCTATCAGTATCTGATCTAGATCTACATCTACCTCTTTTTTCCTATCTCTGCTTGTAATATATCCCATACTATTCCCCAAAAATCCCTTAGAACGAATTCTGCCCTTCTATTTCTCTTATCTTTTTCCCCAGATATCCTTGTTTCCCTAATATTTCTATAATCTATTTGTTATTATCTTTGTCTGTCCATGCTATCGTCCTCATACATCTGAAGCACATCATTTCAAAAGGCTGCTACCGTTTTTCTGTCTGTGTTTCAGACTGCCCGTATTTCATATGCATACTGTGCTGTGCTCTACACATATGCTTTCAACAATTTTCTTCTTGTTCTATGTTTGTTGTCTTTCCTCATAGGCGCTGTTCTTTCTTGTTAGATGCCGGTTACCTTCTATTGTTTTACAATTATATACCCTATTTCTCTAACCTTCAGTGGTTGTGAAGGGAGGTAAGCAGCCTGTGGCTGCCAAGTTCTCCTAACACTTAACCATTCACCGATTTAATATATTTTCCAATATATCTTTTCGCACAGTCAACATTAGTTGCAGATATTTCGCAACCAACAACTAGTCGTTTATACTAATCATCAAATTTATCTGCGCTTATTTTTTCGTCATTAGGTTTTCCGTCTCAAAACTGGTTGGACACGTACCTGCACTTATTTATATTCTGAGCTAGTCTACATAGTTCACTTAAATTCTCACACAGCTTGTGTATACAGCTGGTTTCCCTTCTATTGTTTGCTAATTTTATGCCCTATTTTACTGAGAGTCAGTGAAGGGGGTTAAGCAACCTGTGGCTACCAAGATACCCCAACACTTAGACATTGTCCCAAAAAATGGTTTTCCAGTAAATCCTTTCACACACTTAACATTATTCGAGAATATTGCCCAACCAATTCTTGTAGTTACGTATAATAATCATCACGTTTAAGCACAGTTAGTTTTTCGTCATTAGTTTATCCATCTTGGGATTAGTTGGATGCGTACCTCCATTGATTTCCATTTTGGTCTAGCCTACACATCTCCTTGAAATTCCTGCAGCCTACATCTTTTACTATCTTCGTGCAGTAGTCTAACCTAGGTCTGCCTCTTCTCTTTTTTCCTATCTCTGCTTCTAATATATTCCGCATTATTCCCTCATGCCGTAATATGTGGCCTATCATCCTATCTCTTCTATTTTTTACCGTTTTCCGCATATTTCTTTCTTCCCCTACCATTTTTAGTACCTCTTCGTTCTTAACTTTGTCTGTCCATAATATCTTCATCATACGTCTGTAGCACCACATTTCAAAGGCTTCAACCTTTTTCTTGTCCGCTTTTCCTACTGTCCAGGCTTCACAGCCGTACAGTGCTGTGCTCCACACATATGTTTTAAGCAATCTTTTCCATGTTTCTATGTTTGTGGGCTTTGAGCACAGTAGTTGCTTTTTTTTGTTAAATGTAGCACGACCTTGCGCCAATCTTTGTTAATAGAGAAAATATTTCTGAAGACACAAGTGCAGAGGAAGATTACTAAGAACTACGGGAATTTGAAGAAAAATTTTTTGTCCAATATCTAAGCTACGCGAAAGAAGTGAGACTTATGATTGTTGTAATCTTATTAACACTTGATCACTAAAACGTAAAACACTTGAAATTATTGTAATTCTTATTTATAATTACATAATTTTGAATGTAAGTATACATGTTTAGAAAATAAATTATACACTTTACATAATAGTTTTCAATTTGCTTTGTTAACATAATCCAATCGCTAAAGATAACAATCGACTTCTGCGACATTTAAAATTTGTTTAATATAGTTCTTAACATCCCGAGCTACTATTCCCAAAACAAATAGTTGAACACGCTGCAATGCACTATTGGCTAGCGCTTCCTTTTCCTTTTTCCAAAAACAGTTCTCTCACCTAAGTCAGGGTCAACAAAATTATCAGGGCAATGCTTGCATCAACAGCTGGAGATTTAATATAATTATGCAAGCATGTAATGGCCTTTATAATTTCATCAACTCTCTCGGAAGTAGTATTTCTGACACAGTGGAAAATCTTGAATCTTGCAACCATAATCGCAATTTTGTTTTTTAATACTTTTGCGGACACGTGGCAAACTTGAATATACAGAGTAAATGACAGACATACGATTACTTATTGGTACCTACCGGTTCTTGGATATTGACTCATCTTCTGGCATCTTTCTAAGTGGGTTTCAGCAAATGAATTTGTAGTGAGAATTGTATTTCCATGTGTTTACCATCAATTGCAACGAGGCAATTTAGTAGTAGCTAAAGCTTATAGTAGTCTTCTACAAAACTCACCCTCTGCTTGTTACATTTATTCTTTGTGATGATAATTTTGCTCTTGAGCTGTATATTTTACTAAACTGCGTCCAGCAAGTGGCAGAAGAAAATCAATAACTGTACACTCATTCTAGTAAAATTAAAAAATAACAGAGGATCACCAAACCGCATTTTCTGTACAAAATTGTCATAAAGTCCCTGTTCCTTTCTTTTTAAATAAATATCCTTTAAAAATATTCTTCTTTTCTTCTAGTGATTGGTCGAAAATGTAGATTAAGGAGTACACTAACTGTGCCCAACCAACTCCATCTTTTTTACACAAATCTACATTCATTTTTCTCGTACCGAAACGATATCGATATGAAATCAAATTGTAGTATTGTAACATTTTTTTTGACGCCTATAAAAGCAAATATTGTTTAGTTATTTTATACACTGCAACGTCTATTCAGACAGATAATTAATTTCACAATATTAGTGATTATTCAGAGATGTTTCGTATTGCACAATCACGAGTCGTGTAATATTCAAGAAAGATATTATAGACACATTCTTCAAACGATTGTTGTTTGAACAGTACTTTCGATGACAGACGACTTTTATTCGTCGAGTTAATTTTGTTGAACGAATACCAGTCGCTCTCAGCCTTTAGCAACAACATGGGCTTTACAAGGGTCCGAGCCAGCGATTTAAGGGTAGCCAAAAACGTGGCAGTGCTTCCTAGTGCTAAAAACACTTGAGTTTTCTTTGTTTCTGTTAACGCGCTCACATTATTATGATGTAATATCTCATATTTAATATTTCACTTTATTATGTCATAATTTTACATCATGATTAATACCTCACTTTAATATCTCACTATATTAGCTCACTTTCAATTAGCAAGGAAACTTAAAGATGTCAATTTAATAGCTCACTTTATAACTTGGTTGAATAATCCATTTTTATAGATAAATTTACTTTAATTCGTTTGCGTCGACGGATCACGCTATCAGTTGATGGAAATGTAGTTCAGTTTAATGGATTCCTTCAATAGTTCTCTTAAAGAAGCTCGACTTTAAATTTAGCGAAGAAATTTTCTGTAAGAATATTTACACATTCGTGGGATGCTGTGTGGAAAACCCAGTGACGCAAGTTGTTTGTTTTGGAATCGAACTGGAACATGTGGTATCAGTAATCTATTGTTTGTAATGATGTTTCCATGTACTATCAAAGAGCAAGGTAAGCGATTAGCTTAAGGATATGGCCTGTCAACAACTGTTTCCAAATGACGTGTCTACGAAGCAAATGTTTGAATTTAAAATGGTAACCTTGGATTTAAATTTGCATTAAGAAAAATTGAGACAATTTTACTATATAGTATATTACCTAAATTATTGCTTGTGTTTAATAGTCGCTACTCTATTTCTTAGGGTCATTAAGTTCACTAAGTAAACTTAAAATGGGCGTGTTTATTCAAGTCAAGTAATATTAAAAATTAATCATGAAAATAATTTTTATTTTGCACTGACTTCACAATAAATAATTGTAAACCAAAGTAAACAGATCTGTGCATTTTGGGTAAAAACTTTGAGGTTATGTCAAGATCATTATTGACATTATTAAATATTTTTATATTTAGGTGTTGAGGTCTAAAAGATTAGACCACATCATTATAATACATCTTTGTATGTGAATTTTTGAACAAACCAAGATAACTTCAATTAAAGAACAATCATTTGAGTTAGCGAAACCACTTTTATTTTGGACAAGTGCGTCCAAATGTATGGAAAATAAGCTAAAAAAGTATAGATCTTCTTTTATGAAGAGTAAGGTTATTGGCTGTGACTCACTTATGAAGTACTGAAACAGCGTTCCTATAAAGCTTGATATTTAAATTCCTTTTTGATATTTATGTTTAGATTTCAGAAATTAATAGTAACTCTTTTTCTGTTTACTGTATAAGGTAGCAAGAGTGCATCTCTTGTGTCCTTCATTTGTTCGATTAACATTGTTTTCTTTCAGCTCCTGCGTTCTGGCAATAAAAGCGATAATTCACCCTGAGTATTTCCAAGTTCTCCCTTAGGGTACCCCTTGCTTTATTAAACGTAGGAGTTGATGGCGCTCCCTTGCACCCCTTAGTTGTTGTAGTAATGAGTCAGTTCTAAACATTGTTGTTATAAAACCCACGGCCATTCCTCATAAGCTCTACTCGAGCATTAAACCCCTAGCTTAGCCGAAAAACTCACGATTTCCCTTCATTACAAGGGGATCGAAAACCGAGGTACAAAAAAGTACCTAAAGTGTTTCAGTATTCTATTTACCTTGCGATTAATTATTAAAACACAACGGACAAGTTTTAGGGACCATAAGTGCATATTTGGTTAAATGAAAATTTAAGTTTAAATTAATTTTTTCACACATTGATTGTTAGTGTAACTAAACACATCGATACGTCGATTGATCTCGACTAATAATGCTAATCAAAATGAGAGTAGGTTTTGTTTTAAAGTGAGTAGTTAGTATAAAACAACTAGTAAAAGTAATATATGACACAGGTGAGGTTCCAATAGATTTCGAAAAAAATATCATTATCCCAATCCCAAAAAAGTTAGGAGCTGATAGGTGTGAGAATTTTAGAACGGTTAGTTTAACTTCGCATGCTTACAAAATACTAACAATAATAATTAAAAATAGAGTAGAAGCTTTGACTGAGAATTATTTAGGCGAAGACCAATATGGTTTTCGTAAAGACAGAGGGACTAGAGAACCGATACTAATGATTAGGCTAATTATCGAAAAAGGTTACAAAAAATAAAAGACTCATTTCGCGTTTGTAGATTTAGAAAAAGCATTTGATAGGGTTAATTGGATTGTTATGTTCAGGGTTTTGCAAAAAATAGGAATCTCTCATAGGGATAGAAAAATTATTTACAGTCTATATAAAAACCAAAGCGTAGTAATTAGATTGGATGAAATAGAAAAGGAAGCTAAGATTAGAAATGGTGTTAGACAGGGTTGTATACTGTCACCCTTGATTTTTAATGTTTATATTGAGGAAACTTTAAACTTAGCTAGAGAGAGAAAAGAGATAGGTATTAGTGTACAGGGACAGAAAATAAACATGTTACGTTCTGCAGATGATATAGCCATTATAGCAGAGTCTAGAAAAGAGTTAGGAGAGTTTTTAAATATTTTAGATGAGATACTACGGAGTAACTATAGTATGATAATTAACTCAGTAAAGACAAAGATAATGACAAGTGAGTTACAGCCTAGTTCTAAACCAAAATTAAAAATAGGTAATACCGAGTTAGAGGAGGTAGATGAATTTTGCTATTTAGGTAGTATAATTACAAAGGATGGACGTAGCAGAAGGGATATAGTAGCTAGAATAGCTCAAGCTAGAAAAATGTTTTTAAAAAAAACTTACTAATAGCTAATAGTATTAGTTTAGATAATAGAAAAAGTCTCTTAAAGTCGTACGTATGGAGCGTTCTACTATACGGTAGTGAGACTTGGACAATTAAAGAAGTAGATAAGAAAAAGATAGAAGCTTTTAAAACTTGGTGTTATAGGAGAATGTTGAAGATTACTTGGACAGATAGAGTAATAAACGAGGAAGTTTATAGAAGGATAGGTGAGGAACCCTGTATGTGGAAACAATTGAAGGTCAGGAGAGATAGAATGATAGGGCACCAGTTAAGACATGAAGGACTATTTAGTAAAGTCTTAGATTATAGACTACCAAATAAAAATAGAGTAGGAAGGCCTAGACAAAGCTATATTAGTCAAATTATTAGAGATTTAGGTTGTGAAGGGTATGTGGACCTTTTTAGACTAGCTCAGAATAGAAAAGAATTTAGAGCTGCGTCAAACCGACTTTAAGTAAGTTCGAAAACAAAACAAAAAAATAATAAAAATCAGTTAACTAAATGTCACCAGGACATAACTCACAATTAGTTAGCGGTCTGGCATGTTGGTAGCGTTTCTTTGCTTAAGCCTTACCATAACAGATAATTTAATAAACGTCATCATGACATAACTCACAATTAGGTAGCGGTCTGGCATGTTGGCAGCGATTCGTTGCTTAAGCCTTACCATAACATATAATTTAACACTTTTCCTTTTAGAAGCGGATAACCAGGTTATATTTCATTTTCCTATAAATGGTAATCATGTAAACATGTTAGAGTTCTTTAACAACCATCAGGTTGCTAATATCTATGTAGAGCCAGCTGGATAGAAAAAGATAGAAGGATATAGGAAGACCTAGATCAAACTATATTAGTCAAATTATTAGAAATTTAGGTTGTGAAGGGTATGTAGAGCTTTTTAGATTAGCACACAATAGAAAGGAAGTTAGAGCTGCGTCAAACCGACCTTAAGTAAGGTCGTAAACAAAATGATGATGAGTATAAAACAGAAGTTCACATATTTCACTTCTAGTACTTACAGTCAATAGAGACCTTGAATTAATTTCAAACAATCCGCCAGCTCTGAACACTACTTTTTTATTGGCTCGTTGAAGAACCAACTTCGCTGGAGTTCTGAGCTTAGGGAAGTATTTATCATACCAGTTTGAGTCGTATAGTCCAAATGCTATGTCCTCAACCTGAAACACAACCAATTATATATTATATATTCCGCACAAAATTCTAAAATTATATTATTTTGAGCAATTCACTGGTATAACTTGAAATCATTATAAAATCTACTATCATAGTTAGTATATGTACCGATTAAAGTAAGGTTAATGATCGAATACTCACTATGCGTAGAAAATACTCATCATCATCGTCATTATCAACATCAAGTCTTCAGTCTTAGAACTGGTTAGACGTGTACTACCATTGTTTTCTATTCTGCGCTAACCTACACATTTTTCTGAAACTTCCACAGCCTACATCTTTCACTATCATGTGTAATAGTTTAATCTAGGTTCATTTGTACCTCTTTCTTTCCCTTTCTCTGCTTCTACTATATCTCGCGCTAGTCCCTCAAGCCTTAGCATGTGTCTTATCATCATATGTCTCCTACTTTTGACTATTTCTCACATATTTTTTTCTTCCCCTACCATTTGTAGTACATCTTTTGTTTACATCTTTGTCAGTCTGTAATATCTTCATTTACATCTGTAGTACCATATTTCAAATGCTTCTATCTCTTTCCTGTCCTATTCTCCTTCTGCCCACGTTTCACAGCTGTACAGTGCTGTGCTTCACGCACATACTTTCAGCAATGCTTTTCTTGATTCTATGTTAGTTGTCTCCGAACATGACAGCTGTTCTTGTTAAATATAGCAAGACCTTGTGCTTATCCCCTTTTTAATAAGTTTGGCACCTTTACTGTTCTAGTGATTTCCTAAAATATACCCTATTTTACCGATATTCAATGAAAGGGGTTAAGCAACTCGATGGTTACCAATATCCCCCACCATTTAGGCACTTGCCAAATCAATAGTTGTCCAATTACCGCACGATCAAAACAGTAAACGTAAAGGGTCAAATATTTTCTGTTGGTGAACAAGTTCGCATTAGTAAGCATAGAGGATTACACCAAATTCGTTTAATAAAATTTTCACAGCTGTAAAAATGCATTGGACAAACTCCTTAACATATCATTTACGCGATAGTCGAGGACAAGCAATATTAGGCATCATCTATGCGGAAGAACTTCAACGATCTCACCATCCGGATGTATATTTAGTAGAAAGAGTATTAAAGAGTGCTTAAATTCAAGTGTATGTCAAAAGGCTAGGTTTAGACTCTAGTCATAATTCTTGGATTGGTAAAAATAATATTTTGTAGATCTGCTGTTACGTGTTTGTTTAATATCATATGTAATGTATCAATAAAACGATTTTTTACTATTACATGCTTTATTATATCCACACACAAATCACATTTTATGTACTACACTAGTTCTATGTTACCAAAGTTGTTTGTAATTCCTCGTATTGGAAGCGCAAAACGTCGATGTAGATAATTGCTGCTCTTTTGATTGCACTCGAGAATTTCGGAATCTGTGAATATGTGTGAATAGCGCGCAAGTAAAAACACAGTATCGTCTTGTAACTCAGCCAACAATTTCTTTCCGTACTTTGTCAACACTGACGCAGTCGTAAAATTTCATACCACTATAAATATATATATATATATATATATATATATATATATATATTGAAATTAATAAGATGAAATAATAACTTAGACTTTTTAAGTAAAGCCCAAATGATCATTTCAAATCGAGCTAGCAATTGAAAGAAGGAAAATATAAGGCCTTGGACAGGATTTGAACCTGCATCTCAGTTTTGCCTTATATTTTCCTTCTTTCAATTGCTAGCTCATTGAAATGATCATTTGAGCTTTATAAAAAGTCTAATAATTATTTCATCTTATTAATTTCAATACGTACGTATTTATCAACTTACCTTGTGTAAAAAAACTACTTATAATATTTATATATATATATATATATATATATATATTGCTGTGATAAGAGGTTGTTTATAGGTGTACTTTATAGGAAAGCTCATTTAGAAAAGAGAAAGTAGCATATTCAGCAGAAAACTGCACTTATTTAGTGAAAAATTAAAAAATAGAGATAGTTTGTAGATAGTTAGCAGTCAACACCCTGTATATAAAGTAAAAATAGTTTTAAGCGACGCAGGTAAACATAGGAAGACGCATAGTTGGCGTAGGAATGAGAAATACATGCATTAAGTAGATAGTAAATATTAAATACCCTGTAGATAAAGTTTAGTTAATTTAAGTAAAGCAAGTAGTGATATTTTTCACTGGAAGCACGCGTATATTCATAAATAAATGATAAAGTGTAATTAGAGACGCATTAAAAAAGGAGTTACAGACGATTAAATTAATACGGATATAGAAATCGAGCTTCAGGTAGCTAATATAAATGCGTACAAATATCTAACCATTAGGTGATAAGAAAAATGATTAAAAATTGCGTGAATCGCATGTAAACATGAAAATTTAAAGTCGAGTTGCATCAGTTGTTTATGGAAAAGCAAGTAATCTATCAAAATACAGCATGTTGATAACGAAAGACAGCTGCGGGCAGGTTGTGATTATGGGGAATCGTGGAGCATTGCATCAGAAACTGCTCTAAATGAAATTATTTGATTGGTCAGAGACAAACGACGAGTTCTAGACCATACCCACGGATGGAGTGGGAATTCGAGAATATATTAGCGAGCACCTTGATAAGAAAGACAGTTTTGAAATCAACAAAGGCCGAAGTGCGTTGCCATTAAACAAAGTAATACGTAATAATTATAAAAGTGAAATAAAATGAGTGCAAATATGAAGATTACAATTGCCGTTTAAACGTAAGTACGCTTTTAAAGAATTTATTTTAAACTAAGACATAAAAATAATAGGGCTTCGAGGTCTGAGGGAAATAGACCATGATTCTGATGTTCAGGGATAAATACAGTAAAACAAATTAAGATGTCCAGGGGAAAAGAAGAATAATACAATTTTGAAGTACAGGGGTGAAACAAACTACAATTCTAAGTCTGGGGCAAGAATGATAAAAGTCTGAGTTTGAAGAATTGAGATAAATTGGGGTGTATAATTTAATAATGGTGGTCCATAGTGAAATGGCAATAATTTAAATGGAATCCAAAAATTGGGGAAGATCATTTTTATTGGAAGCGTCGATGTGAAAATAAACCAGGTCAGATTTTTAGTTATAAGACATTTTGTTTTTCTATATGAATTTTTATTTTTAATATTGAATTTGCTAAATATGATATGCTTGTGAAAAAGTCAACAAAAGAGGTTGCATACGTATAGAATGAGTAATATGATAACAGGTTTAGAATATTCTACACTTTGTTGGTAAAGATAATAAGTTTTTTTTTGGTGACTTTGGGTTTTTGAGTAAATGATTGTTAATAAATGAGATTTATAAAATTAACTGATTGAAAAGTGTATTTCGAATAATTTCAAAAGCTGTACATAACATATTGGTTTCATTATATAAAATAGAAATTAACTGAATTTTATAATTTCAAATAAATGCTAGCCGAGGTCATAAGATTCAAATAGTACAAAGGCGGAGCCACAAGTTGAATAGGAAATTGATAACACGCAAGGCGGTAACGTATCGAACTTTGCGATTGGTAGACGAAGTTGTTTTTTATAAAGTCCAGTTAAGTTGATAGCAATATTAAGAAGACAGCCGGAGGAGGAGATAATTACAATTTATAGTGAATATTAAAATGGTGGTCCAATAATTTAGAGTACGTAGAAAATTAGTAAGGCGCACAACGAAGGGGTTTGAGAATTACAATTATAGCAAATAAAGATGGTCGCCCAACGTAAGGGCTAGGATAATTTAGAGTAGCATAGCAATATATATATATATATATATATATATATATATATATATTATAGTGGTTTTAAAGGGTTAAAAATAAAATAAACGAAGCAATTTCAAAACACCCTGTATAAAGGAACAAACAGACGTGCGAAATTTATATTAATTAATTCAATTTTAAGTAACGGGTATTAATCAAATTGTACAAATAATAATTAAAAATGTAATAGCTTTGCAAAGAATTAAATGGCAGAAGTCAATGCCATGCATTTATTAATTTAATTGGAGTTAATTGAACAATTATGGATATATAATAAGCATAAAAGCCTGTAAAAACCCGAGGTGAAACGCGTTGCTAACAAACGGATATATCAGGAGGGTTGAAATACCATGAAACGAAGGTCGGAGAATTGTATTTAAAACGTTCGTTATGATCGAACACCTGCAAACTTTTAAATGTCAAGTTCTAATAAATTTGAGTAGATAAACATGCAGATTCTGCGTATATTGGAAACGGTTGAATGTTTTAACATGAAATACTAAACAGGAGTTATTTAAAGTCACGTTCGCAAGTCCACGTGTGTTTAAACAGCAGATAGTCAAAAATATCGATTTTGTACAACTCAGACCAGGGTAGAAAGGGACAGAGAAAACGCATAAATAAGAGAGACTAATAGGATAGAAGGGATTTGTGAAGCGTCACGAGGTCTACAATTGGTCGATATGTTAGTTTGATTTGAAACAAGCACGAGGATAGTGGAGCGTGATATTCTTGAAATTTTATAACGAGGTATTAAAATTCGCGGATTTGAAAATGGAGTTGAGTGCAAAATTGCGAGAATGTGTGATGTTAACAGGGGATTTTGCGTTAAGCAGGTATAGAGAGGTTACATTCGAAGGTATAAATGCTTTTAGAGAACGTGGTGAGGGCCCTTAAGTTTTCAATCGTTCCAAACAACGTAACTATGTATCACGAGTTATAAGTATTACTAAATCGGTTAAATGATATTACAAGGTGATAGTCTCTTAATAAAATATGCGGTTAAGTGTGCCGAAATTACATTTTAATAGAGATATCATCTATAATTATAATCAACTCGTGTCGGGGCATTAAGTAAAGTGGTCTGAAGCATCTAATTAATGAAGAAATAATTTTAAATGGAATTTGGATTTGGTTATACCGGGGAAGCCGCGTTTGCAGTTCAATTTAGATGGAGTTTTTCTAGTAACAGCTAGAAACGACCTGCAGAACGGACAGAAGAAATAGATGGCATCATCCTCAGAGCAGAGATCTACTATAAAATTCCAGATAACGAATTGAATTGTGACTTTATAAACTGTGAATATTAAGAGAACGTATGAGAGTGAAATTCTAAGATAGTGTGTATTATTTACGTATTGAACTTAATACGTGTAAAACTTTATTATGGTATTTAACTAAAAAGTTGAAGGTGTCTATAAAGCTTTTAAACGTTCCATCAGAACGTGCAATTTTTGTGAAGAGTACATGGCTTTGCTTTGTTATTTGTTTTAAAAGTATGCAAAAGCATAATTAGCTGGGTTATTCTGAGCTCACCCTACCCCAGAGTTTAGTTAGAGTAAAATGAATAAATAAATTATAAAGAAGGAATTTTAGAGAAGGTATTTTATTCATGGACCATTTACTCCGGGTACAATTTATGTGTTTATTGATTTAAAAATAAAATACTGGACATTATAAAATAAGGTTTTTCTGAAGTGTAACGTGATCAATGGAATATGGATTATATTGCATTTCATTTGTAAATAGTTATAAATAAAAGCTTGTATGTTGGTTGTATTTGAGGTTTTATTGCTAATGTGTGTGTATGATTGAGAATATGCAAGTGAATCTAGATTCCCAAGAGGACATCCGAATGAGCTAGCCGGAAGCAGTTGAAGAAGGCCGTTCAACTGAGGAAGAGAGGAAAACGGGTAAGGATAATTTATTTTTGAATTAGTTAATTTTGAAAATTTGTTTATTGTCGAATTGGAAAATTTTATAAAAATTCGGAAAATAATTCATGGTTGGTAAGCATATTACCCGAGTTACACGGCATAATTTTGACGCCTAATACAGGAGCTGAGGCGATTCTTATATAGGATACACAGTAATATATATACATATATATTGCCGTGGATCTTACTAAAAAACATTTGAGCTTCAACGTTGGACCGCCATAAACTGCCGTGGAAGTCCGCTTTGGACCTCGTCAGAGTCAAAAAAAAATTAATCTTCAAAAATATAAAACTTTCACCAAAATTTTTTATCCGAATTCTGCTTCATCAAACTAATTTCTCAGCAACCTCCCTGGCTAGCTCAGCTGTGCCTCTTCTCGGATACCTAAATTTACTATCATTCTTTTAACCATTCACACACCATTCAATAAAATCACAAAATAATACAGCAATCATACAATATTTATAAAATTGAATGTTCATATACTCATCTTTATCTGTAGCGTATTATTAATTTTGCATCCCTTTCGCTCTTTAAGAAACTTTTGTTAGTTTTTATGCGAAGCAAACGGCGGTTGAACAATATTCTATGAAACCCGTTTTATTACGTTCACAAATAATCGGAAGCTGACCTTTCCAAATGCAGGTGTGCTTAATAAATGATCGTTTAAAATAACAATTCTCGGAGCTTCTTTTCACGGTATTCGATACAACAGATGTCTGTTTGTTCGTTAAGAAAGCTTTTGCCTTTGGATTATTGATTTTACATGCTCTGATGAGTTTTCTGACGTTATTACCCTTTAAATTAAAATAAATTAAATTAATTAATGATCTCTATTGGCTTATAAAACTGATTTTTTTTATAAACTTATTACTTTTTAATTATAACAATTATAACAATTCGTCAATCCTTGTTAATTTAAATTAAATAAATGACATAAATTTTGTGCGTAAATATTATGTTCCTTTTCTTTATACAGGGTGTTTTGAAATTGCATTGCTTACCCCAATTTTAATCCACTACAATATATATATATATATATATATATATATATATATATATATATATATATATATATATATATATATAATTAGGTTAATATTGACTGTAAAATATATAACTTTGGAATATGTTGTTACTGGGGATTCAGCTTTATAGACTGAATCCCCAATAACAACATATTCCAAAGTTATATATATATATTGCTGTGTATCCTACAAAAGGCCTCACCAGAGTAAAAAAAAATATTCGAGCCTCTCAAACTGGGCACCAAGATTTGCTGTGATTCTCGCCCTGTTGAAACTCTTCTAATGGTCGCCTTTTTACTCTTTCCGCTTCGGCTGCTCCCCTAGATAACTTTCATCCTTATTCATAAAAAAAACAAACACATTCCTACCACAAACATCAACGTTAAATCTATTTACATCTATATTCATAATACATTAAAATTTCAAAATTAAATTTCAGCATAAATTTCAGTATCATAAAATTTCAAGTTTAAATTTGTCATCAGTTTTAATTTGCATCCAGAATTAAAGTCCTGGTAGGATGCATACTAATTAAGTTACAATATGTGCAGACATAAGTCTGAATAAAAGGGAGCATCTTCCACCCCTTTACGTTAATTAAACAGGTTAGTCTAATTGAGCTCAAAGACATTCTCAAATTTTCATCATAATCAAAACATAAACTGCTAAATACTCCTTTCTACTTAAACAAGAAAATTTTACCTTAAATTCAAAATTTGTTGTTTATACAAATTCACTACTGTCCATTTTTATCAAATAAATTATAAAGATATCCATCACACACACCAAAACATCAAAGTTCGAACAAAATTGTATAATTTACCTGAAGGTTACTGCACTAGTGGCTTCAATGTACATCGTCCTTGCTAATTTCACCATTACAACTGGGTTATGTTTCCGTCCTCAGATTCCTGGTCGCCTTTTAAAATTCCTCCACAACTCCATTCGTTTAAAAAGTTTCAGGGCTTCTTAGAAACGCATCCATGTATATCTAAATCTTGTTCTGTGGATCCAATCACGTTTACGAATAACATTTGATTATTAACACCCCCGAAAAATAGCACTGAAATTCATAATTCTCTCCCGCTGTACCCAAAACTGCCTACTTTTGTTTATTCATTTATCGTTGCAAATTTGGATAATTGGTACAGTAATACTCGCAAATATAACTAGACTTTATTACCTTGTATCTTCTTTTCTAAGTGCACTAATGCATAATAACTTGTATCGTAGCACGTAAAGAGCAAACTGTTTTAAAGTATTCAATAATCACAAAATATAAGAGCAAACTGATTAAAGTATTGAATCAACATCGAAAATCTAAGAGAGCAAAACTGTTTACAGTCCGGGTTTATGTAATAGCTCGCCTGCACGTCGGTTTTGTGCCGCCACGGCCAGTTTCCAGAATTTCGCATTCTCCGTTCCCATCTCAACAGTCCGGCACGCGGTTCTACAAAATTTGCACACACGCCAGTTGAATCTAAGAAATTTTCACACGGCTTGCAAACACGTCCGAGAATAACTAATTAATTTTGAATAGAAATCGTTACGCTTACAACTCTCATATCTGCATCTTATTTCCACCAATCGCAAACCCAGTGACGTTGCTCAAATCACACCTTTTATTATCTGTGTCTCTGCCTTGCGCATTTTCTCTGTCTTTTTCTAACTTGGTCTTAGTGGTGCTAATCGATATTCTCTATTATGGGCTATTTCAATCCACGTGGACTCGCGACGTGACTTACTTGTGGCTAAATAACCCCGTATCTAGCCTTCCTGTTAATATAAGCTACGGTTTATCCGACCGTTTACAATATACGCAGAATTTTCATGTTTATCTACTCGAATTTATTAGAATTTGACATTTAAAAATACGCAGGTGGTGTTCAATCGTAATACTTTAAATAACACTTCTACGATTTGAATATTATTGGGTTTTTAAAAGCTTTTATGCATATTATATCTTAATAATCGTTCAATTAACTCCAATTAAAATAATAATGAATGGCATTGACTTCTACCCTTTAATTTTTAGTGAATACAAATTAAATATTAATTATTATTTGTACATTTTGTTTAATACTCGTTACTTAAAAATTGAATTAATTAATATAAATTTTGCACGTAATTTCTATTTGTTTCTTTACTTGGAATAATTAAATTACATACAAGTTGAGCATTTTAATTCTGCTTCTTTTTATAGAAAGCGTCTAGTGAATAATTTAAATCCCTTATTTTTAACGAATACAAATTTGTATGCTCCACGTTTTAATAACGCGTATTATCTAATAAAATTCCTTATACACGGTGATTAAAATTATTTGATGTCGTTAATTAATTTTCTACCCTGGTCTAAATTTGAGTTATATATATATATATATATATATATATATATATATATACCGATATGATAACGCCATACTCGGTGTTATGACGTTTTCTATAACTCCACAGCTCTGTGTTCTCAAATCAAATTTAATCTTACTAATTTTATTATTATGCCACGGCTAGCCTTTTTTAATCTACACAGAGTGCACAACGTTACGATTGTGAAACAATACAATACATTTCAGAACACTACGTTGTAGTGTACAGTGTAATATTTTCTTTGTTTCATACGATTTCTCTTTAATTATTTTTTTCTACTGCAAATCATATTTAATAAATTCGATGCATTAAATTCTTAGATTTATTGCTAGATATTTAATGTTACGTAAATTTAGAAGCGCTGTAAAATATAATTTTTGTATACTACAACATAAGAAATAACAAATAACGTTTATTCTCGATGGATTCATTTTCTACTAGAAAGGTCTCATAACTCTTCTTGGCTACAAAAGCTTGGAAGTGCGTATTCCATCAGTGGTGGTTAACATTCAGTGTTACATAAATTTAATTATACAAAAATGCTTTAACCACAGTAGAGCCATTTCGAAATATTACCTATTCAGTTCCTCGTTTGCAAGCTATCTACCATCGATGTGCATTTAAGTCAAATCAATAGTCATAAATCTTTCGTTCCTCTGCGAAAATGTGCATTGCAATTTTAATAACTTACCTCACTTGATACATAATCATTTGGAATAGAATAGAATGAAATCTGAAATAAGCAAAGGAAAATCGTTATCCCAGATTTTACAAAAGATGAAATAGAACTGCTGAAAAATACAAATTGTTCTTTATATAGAACTATATAAGCAGTTTTACCTGAGAAATACACAGTATATTTCCACGCATATTACAGGACATATTGAGTAATATTCGATTACCGCTACACTAGAATAGAAGCTCTGAAAAGCGTCAACCAACCTGTAAAACCGTAATTAATACAATTCGTGAATACTATCTACGGGAATACCTCAAAATAAAGATGTGGTGTATTATATGTTCCTTCAGCTTATTGAAATATACCGATTGGGTTTTGTGCACATTTACTTGCGATATATCAAGTTCTTTAAAACGTTGCTTGAGCAGTCTGCATTGAACAATCGTTTCTACACAGCAAAGAAAGAACATTAAATCCAGCCCTAATATTATTGGACAAACTATTATTATTGTCGTTGTTTGTGAAAGATACGTTATTGCATATAAAATAGAATGGGATTCCATTTTCCAAACTCCAAAGGGTAAACTTTTTCCAACCAACACGGATAATATCATCACAAGAGCAAGAATGCATACTCCTACGGAAAAGACTCGTTGCAGTAATAAATGATAATGTATAAGGCAATTCAACTCCTTTGTAAGTGGTTCTGATCGTTGTCGTGTCATGTAGGCTTTGATTGTGATTGAGGCTAAAGTCACTAACATTTGATGGTTGAAGATCATTGCACAGATTTTCCCAATATACTAAAAAATATTTATTAAAATTATTTGAAGTATGCACTTTTTCGATTCGAACTTATAACAAACTATAGTTTCTGTAAAGATTAGACAAAAAGTTTAAAAGCCTAGCCTTCCGTTAATATATTTTATTCCAACTAACGCGAACTCATAGGAATTGTTGGAATAGTTAATGTAATTCTCGTAGATGAGTGAGTGTATTATAATCATTATAGATAAGTAGAAAATGAATCGACGCAAATACTGCCCTATGCAATAAACACAGCCAGTCAAGGTCGCTTGTATTGATATAATTATCTTGCAATAACCTCTCAAATATAGTTTAACTCAAATTTATCAGTTCTCTTTTTAAAAGAATTGAAAAAAGTTGGATTCAAATTTTCATCTTTACTAGTTAAAATTTAAAACGTATTTATGTGTCCTAATTTTTATTCGCTTAATCTAAATAAAACCGAAGAGAGAGGCTATCTACACTTTAAATGCTTGACATATCTGTCAGTATTTTAAATTACTGATTTAAATTCATTTTAGGAGAGTTCTCTTGTCTTTTATTATAAATTATAGTAGACGAATATGTTTATTCGAACACAATGCCTTCTTATGGAACGCTTCATGGGACACATCACAGGACACCTCCTTACGAGCGTTTTTCATTTTGTTCAGTTGACGAAGCAATGCTGACTCTAGTACAAATTTCTTTCATTAGAACACCAGCCGTCTGCATCGAACACTAACTATGGTCAACTTGCTTTTTTAATTACATAATATAATTTTTTGGAATTTATTTACTGTTAAAACTTGTTCTTCTGTCATTGATGAATAATAGTATATTATATACATAGGTTGAGAAGTGATCAATTTTAAAACGAGCACTTTTATATCTTGAACCGCAAAGCGCCGAAGGATGAAAGGTGCGAAATTTATAATTTCACTTCTCAACCGGAGGGATATGTAGAATTTTTTTTACTACAAACACTAAAACGTACAAATTTTGTTAGTTTAGATCGTTATGTTAGCAAGTAAAAATTATTTTTATGTTTCTAAAATACAAGTAGGCTGGATGTCAGTAGGTAAAGTACCTTCGTACGGCCTCAAAAAGTGAATTTCCTCATGTATATTCTTATGGAAAAATATAACGTTCATTTTGCACTTTTTTGTACCCAACACTGAAATTCCTATAGGAGGATCCGTGCGTCAATTCAGGTTACTTTTCAGCCCAATACCTTGACGGGAGGGTCTATTATATTGTTTTTAAGAATAGGATAACACTATACTATATAAAATTTTATTGAGGTTAATATATTTACAATCAATATTCAACATTTGCAATAAGTATTAAATTTCCTCTTGCTCCATAATTGAATAATGTCCAACATGTAGTGTTGCGTACGAACGCGGAAGTAAGTGGAGTTTATCATCGTGGACTTAAGGCAATCTTCTTCTGAGCGATGCTGTGAACCTGATGCTTAGATGAATGAATTAGATTCTGCGTTACAAATACTTCCTTGTAATCTTCTATACAGTCGACATAATCCTCAAACGTAATTCTATTTCTTATCACCAATCTTTTAATTCCTTTAATTTTCTTTGTAACATCAAAATCTCGGATGCCAGGTGATTCTTCCTCTTTTAGTAAGAGTTCAGATTCTTCTTCCTCGACTGTCTTAAAAATCCTCATCCGTACATTTTTGATCGTAACCCCTTTAAAATCCGTCATAAGTTGTCCATTATTTTCATCTCTCATTATACCCAATTAATTAGCGGAATTCCATAATTGTTGTTGGCAGGATAGTCGGAAATATCGAATTGTTGCTGACAGTCCCGCTTCATAGTTTCATAAGGATCATGATTTATAATCTGGTAGATTAGGCTATCCTATCTGTGTAAAAAACTGTGCACTCATCTCCAAAGGTTAAGTTTATATATCCATGGTGAAAATCGTTGATTGTCAACTTGGCCATGTCGAGAATGCACATACCAACATATACAGGTTTATTAAAATATATTTCAGATTTAAGAAGTTTCACTGCCACAAGGTTTTCATCAAAGACTGTGACATTTTTGAATAGCGCGTTGGATATACGAGCTTCGGCTCCATATCTGCCGTCTCAGTTTTGCACAAGCTTTACGTTGCAATGTTTTCGCTTGTTCTTCATCGTTTTTCCAAAAACAGCATTTTTTATTAGCATGAACAGTTCTTCTTAAATTCAGTCCTTGCTCGTTTCCGAAGTTCTGTATTTAGGTCAATGTAGGATTTTAGCCAGCAGCTTTGTCTAAATTTTAGTACTCGATGAATTGCAGATAATTTAAATCCATTCTTCAACATCTGTTTCAGATTTCTATAGTAGAGATCACATATCTTCTTTTAGAATTTAGTGTAACAATTAACTTGGTGCTTCGGGTTTTCGATAGAGGCAGTTTTCCAGTCTTCGGATCAATGTGCTCCGGACAGAATGGGATATCCTTATGTAAGTCATGAATAGATTCTGGATACTCCAAATCAACTTCCAAGATATAACCATCGTTAGCATTATCAGGAACTGATGTCACATAGATGTTGGTGTCCACCTATTCAAATCCTCCATAGGGCAAGTGCTGGCTTATCGCACATCCATATTGATTATTAACGTCATAGTACATAAGATACACATCGGGTTTCAAACAATCATACCTTGATAAATATTTACTGTTCGCCGCTGCACGCCGTTCCGAATACACTTGACTAAGTCCTCCCCGTATACCCTTTTCAATAAATAACAGCTGATCAATGTCAGTTAATAATTCAAGTTCCTGTCGTGTATGCTTCAACATTCCGTCCAAAGTGTATCCTGGAAGAGTATAGTAGTGGGCGGAGTCTAGTGCGTAAGGGAAATGACAACCTAATCGGAATTGCTCAAAGACTTCAGCCAATAGCATCACATCGGTCTTGAGATATAAGTCAGAGTACTGTCCCAGGTTTTGAATATTAAATGATTCCCACACCTTTTTAGCATGAGCATACTGCTTCTTAGTAATTCCTCTACCTTCCAGCATGTTGTAGAATTCTTATTGACTAGGTAGTGAAGTGTAACCCAACTTTTCAAACGAATCTATGAAATCATATGGGTGTATGCCTTTCTAGTTAGTAATTCAAAATCCTCATTTGTCAATCCAGAAAATTCATTTTTAGTAACGGATGTTCGTTTACATATAAAGTCAATGTTTCTAAGGATGACCTCATAAAGCGGAAGCTATCGATGAATCAATAGTTGAATAAGTTCTCAGAAATATATTTTGTGAAAGAGATATCTTTTTTCTTTGTTACTAGTAACACTTCTACACGGTCATCCAAACCAACTGCAATCTTTTTATTATGACATGGCTATCATAACCACTCAAGTTGTAGAAAACTATAGGAATCGCATGAGAATCTTGATATACGATATTACAGCTCTCATGCGCAGATCTATTATAATTATTAGTCGGCACTAAATGATTATAGTCCCAAACTTTTTATTCTCTGAACTGAACGGCTCCTCGCAAATATAACAAAGTGTTGCAGCTATGAAAGCAACTTCCTGTTCTTATGTCAATGGAATAGGGACACAAAAACAGTTTCAACATCTTCTGCAAACTGTTGTAGCTCTATAGTAAACCATTGTTCACAATTTTCACCACGATAAGATCGGTAAAACTATAAAGGGTCATTATAGTCACATTTCGCATAATATTCAACACTATATATGGTACATGTTCTTGATACTTCCTCTCAACTCCAGTAGACTTTAGTATATATTCCAGATCTGCATATATCACGAACTGAACTTATACTTTTTGCTTGATATTCTTGAAGCTATGCATCTTGGTTTCTTCCGTGAGCAGTCGATGTATACATATTTGTTTCATTTTGCAGTCGTTGATGTGATTCATCAATTTTTTTTTAGTGAAATATTGTAGGCAGCGATTGCAGAAATGTTTCTTTGCATAATCTGAACTTAGTTGCGATGAAACCAGTCGCATTAGGTCTTTAATCCATACATAGCGGGTGTTGAATGCTTCATTTCCATTGGTGTGTTTGAAAGAATCCATATCTTCACCATAATATTGGTTATAACTCATTAGGAGATCAACATGATTATTTTTCTTATTCTCCGATACTAAAATAACGGTAGTAAACTTGTGTTTCTTTAATTTTAAAGCGTACACGTTAATTAATATATAATTTTGTGACTCAAAGTACTTGATTTAATTAAGAGTCATTGGAAACTGGATTCCTTTTAAGTTCAATTTTTCAGAGTAGTTTGGGTATGATGTCATTCTATCACTATTCTTCCTATTAGGATATAATACAACCATCAGTGACCACGCGAAGCAAGCTTGGTCGTGATTCTTTACATTGATACATGCCTGTTTTTGTTCGATCTCCAGCGGCAGTTCAATATACGGAAATTCTCGCAGGGGATTATATTTGTTAATATTAATTCCCAAATTAATATATTTTTCAAACACCAGCCGCTATCTCGCTCTTGGAATTTTTCCAACTCCGTCATTATTGGTTTGAATACTTTTTTCATAAACCATTTATCTAGATCGGTGTCTCTGAAGATGGCTGCATTCGACGTTGTAAAATATTCATGTTCTTGCATATACTTGGAACTAGTTGCAATTTCAGCTCTCCGCAAAATGTTGTATTAACTTTTATAACTTCCTCCATTTACAATGCAATCTGGATTCTCCACTTGAAAAGACTTTTACAGTCTATTAAAAATTTTCCTATACCCTTTTTAAATACATAAAATTCATTATTCAATTTCATTTAAAATTCATTGTTTCTAAGGGTATACTTATGGTTTCTTTATTTCTCTTTGTTTCCTTAAATCTAGAACTGTTTCCTTCATTCTTATATCTAAGGTACATTTTGTAAGATACATATATAATTGCAAAAATTATTAATATGGTTAATACAATTGTCCAGACACTTATATTATTATAATGTAACTTTGGCGTTTTGAGTTCACTTAAATGTTCTTTGTAACTTTCCACTAATTTCATGGCGTGGTTGAGGTCGTCTATGTCTAGATGCTCTAGCTTCATAGGTTTCCTGATTGTTTCTTCGTCTTCTTGTTCTATCTTGAACTGTAGTTCCGGTAGGTTTGCAAGTTTCTTTGTTGCTATGGGATCTTGATAAACTCTGATTACTTCGTCTTTCAATTTTACATAACAGTCTTCTTGAATGGTTGTTGTCGTCATTGATTGGCATAAGTACTGGTTTGGTGTTACTTCAGTACATTTTTCGTTTGTATAACCATATCTCAGTTCATTTAAGGATAGGAATTTGGTTTTGGGTATGATTACTTGGTATGTGCTAGTAACTTTTGTAGGAAAAGCAAATAAATGATAATAATTATAATTGTTACTTTCTACTATCGGGATTTCTATTAAAAATATTATTTCGTTATTCTTAATGTAGCCTTTTACTATAGCTATTTTTTCAAATGTTAGAATGTTTGATTCTGTTACATCAAAAGGTAATTTACTGTTGATTATAAGTGATCTAATTCTTATTAATTCTTTTAATAAATCGGTTGGTTCAATAATACTAAAGTGTAGGGTATTTAATTTTGCAAATGTTAATTGGGTTTTGCATACTGCCTAATTTCATTGGTAGTATACCGGGGTTACTTTTTTTTATATCTTATATTATTACTTGGTTGTCCGTTCTACCTGGGCGGAGGTTGACGGTAATGGTAATGATTGTCCATCTGAAGTGACAGGGTGTCTTAGGTTTTTTAAATGAATGTACTTTGTTATTTTACCGTTGTCTACTACTGATATGTTCTTATCTGATATTTTCTTAATTTTGAATGGTCCTAAATTTCTGGGTGCTATTTTATGTCGCTTGCTTTGAAAGTTTTTCTCATACACGGTTTGTCCTATTGAAAATTTATTTGCGTCGGTATTTTTGTTTCGGGTTGTGGTGATACGTTCCTTATCGTTTTCTAATTTATCTTTTATCATGTCATAAGTTATTTTTAGTTTTTCTTTGTGGTCTTTCGCATATTGTTGATATACTTCCTTGTTGTAGTGTATGTCATAGGGATTTCGTGAATCTGAATGTCCTAAGGTTAATTCTAAGGGTGTAAAATTTGTCGATGAGTGAATTGTATTATTATAGGCGATTAGTGCGTATGACATTAAATTGGTTATGTGTTCCTTTTTAAAATTTATTCTTAATAATCGAATTTGTTCTAACAGGGTTAAATGTAGTCGTTCAATTAGTCCGTTTGATTCAGGGTGGTTTTCCGTTATGAAATGAATTTTTATTTTGTGAAGTTCTAAAGTGTTCTGTATTGTCTCATTTTTAAATTCGCTACCATTGTCTAGAGTTATTGATTCGGGTGTTCCATAAATAGTGTAATATTGTAAAAATCCTTGGGTCACGTCGATGCTATTTATGGATGTGATTGGTATCGCTTGGCCTATTTTTGTGAATGCGTCTACAATTGTTAGATAGTTTTGCGCTTCTACTACTAGAGTATCGGCTTGTAGTTTTTGAAATGGTTTGTCGGGTGTTTTGGTTAACATTAAGGGTATCTTTGGGGGTTTTCTATTGTATTTCGCTTTGTCACATAGTTCACATTGATTAATGAAAACTGTGGTCAATTCCTTCCTGTCTTTAAAATAATAACGTCTTACAAGTTGCTTTATTGTTTCGTTAATTCCACGATGGTTGGTTTTTCCTTCGTGTTGATTCTTAATTACATCGTTTATTTCGTCAGGGTCGTCTAGTGTTATTAATTTTCTAGTACATCTGATGAGTTCAGGGCCAGAGTTATTGAATAATTTAACGTATAATTCTGAAAATCTTTGGTATAAATGTTCGGTGTTGAAATAAAAATAAAATCGTTTTTTCTCGGGCGTGTATTCTTTTAGAATTTTAATTATTTGTTTCTCATTGTCATCTTTAGTTATTTGAATTGGGTATATCTTTTTGTTATCTACTTTTGTATATTTTACGGGATTGGGGTTATTTAAAACTTCGGTTATTATAAATTGGTTGTGTTTCATATCGATTGCTTCGTTTAAAATTTTAATCGAGTTTTTAGGTTCTTCGTTTTGGGTCGAGTGTATCGTGTCGATCTCGTCTGGATCATCCCTTATTTCTGCTTCGTCTACGTTTCCTACAATGCATTCCGTTTCTAATGCATTGAGTTGGATTCTACTTAAAGCGTCTGTGTTGTTGTTATAAATTCCTTTTTTGTATATAATTTCGTAATCGTACTCTTCGAGTCTGATTCTCCATCGTTGTAATTTTGAATTCGGTTCTTTCAGTTTGCATAGCCATACTAATGGTCTATGATCGGTGTATATGTAAAATTTTCTTCCGTATAAGTAAGGTCTAAAATATTTTGTTGCCCAAATTATGGCTAATAATTCTTTTTCTATGGTACTATATTTCTCTTCGGTTTTATTTAGGGTTCTGGATGCGTAGCTAATGGGTTTATCGCTACCTACTTTTCCTTGGCTCAATACTGCGGTTAATGCTACATTCAATGCGTCTGTCGTCAGTATAAATGGTTTTGAAAAGTCTGGGTATTTTAATACAGGGTGATTCGTTAATATGTTTTTAATTTTGTCTACGGCTTTAATATATTCCGGGGTGTGTTCAATTTTGTTTCCCTTTTTTAAACAGTTTGTCAGGGGTTTGGTTATCTGAGCGTAACCTTTAATGAATTTGCGGTAGTAACCACTAAGTCCTAGAAATCCTTATTTTCTTTAGTTGTTTTTGGTAGAGGGTAATTTAGAACTGCATTTGTTTTGTCGGGATTTGGCATTACTTTTTGGGGTGTTATTACATGTCCTAAAAATGATACTTCTTTTTGTAAAAATTCACTTTTGTCTAATTATACTTTAAAATGTGCTTGTCTTAGTCTTTCGAATACTTCTTTCAATCTTTCTATGTGTTCTACCAATGATGTGGAATAAACTATGATGTCATCTAGGTATACAAGGCATTTTTGATTGTGTATTCCTCGTAGTATATTGTCCATGACTCCCTGGAAAGTAGCGGGTGCGTTCTTTAGTCCAAATGGCATTCGTTTGTACTCGTAATGTCCTCTAGGTGTGCTGAAGGCTGTTTTTGATATATCTTTTTCTTCCATCTCTACCTGATGGTATCCTGATGCTAGGTCTAATGTTGAAAAATATTGGCATTTGCCTAATTTGTCTAAAATTTCGGTTATATTTTTCATCTACCGACTATAGTCTGTTACCATTCTGTACTTTGTTTTTCCGGTTGCGTCTAATTTCTTAGGTACTATTAACACGGGGCTGCTCCATGGTGAGTTGGAGTGCTGTATTATGTTTTGGTCTAATAAGTCTGCTACTTGTCTGTCAGCTTCTTCTTGGCTTGCATGAGGTAGTCTAGAAGCTTTTGTAAAGATTGGCTTATTGTCTGTTAGCTCGATATTATGTTTTACTGTGTTGGTGAATGTTAATGGTATTCCTTCGCAGTGGAATATGTCGCGGTATTCAAAACATAAGTTTTTAATTGCTCTTTCTTTTTCTTGATTGATGTCGGTATTGAAGTCGGTATTGGGTTGTAATCGTTTTCTAAATTTTTCCATTTCGTTAAAATTTAATTCTTCTACGTTAATTGGGTCTGTCAATAATAATTCTACGGGATAGTCGTTTGAATTTAGTATCGTTGTGGTTGCATAATTATCTTTTATTTGTACTAAAGCGGTTGGGGTCTCTACTCCTTGTTGAAAAGTCATATGATTTATTATTCCTACTTTTTTGTTAGATTTTACTGGGATTTTTATTTTTCGTTCCGTTCGGGGTTCTATTGTGTATTTTTGTTCGATTTGTGTGTTTTGAAATTTAATGGGGATTTTTCCGTATTTCGTCCTTAATAAGCGATTTTTAATGTCAATGTTGGCTCCTAATTTTCTTAGAAGGTCCATTCCGATTAAACCGTCATATCTGTCGTTAAATTCGAATGCACAAAAATTGTGTTTGATTTCAACATTAAATGTTCTCGGTAAGGGTATGTTAGCTACGAATTGGTGTAGTGTTGTTTGATGGGCTGTTTTAATTTTAAATGGCTCTTTTTCTACATAATCTAAATAATGTTTTTTCACGGTTCTGGGGCTAATTAATGTTTTTGAGGATCCGGTGTCGATTAATAGTTTGAATTCGGCGTGGGGTATTTCTATGTATGGTAGTACTAAGTGATTTATGTTATTTAAGTTTATTAAGTATGGTCGTCTATGAATTGGTCCGTTTGAAAATTTAAGTTCGAGTTTTCTCCGTCGTACTCCTCGTAAGTTTCGTATTGTTCGTCGCGTTCGTAAGTTTCTGCATGATTTGATTCATTGTTCGTATTTGTCTCAATGTAATTATTCTGGTCAGTGTCAAATTTTTCTACTTCTTGGTGAAGTAGTTCTTCCGATGTAAAATTGCGTTTCTGATGAGGGTTTGGTCGGATGTTTGTTATCTTTGTATTTTGCCTGGTGTTACCAGATGAGGTATCCATTGGTGTTGGTTTATAATAATTATTAGGGTTGTTATTATTCATTGGTGTGTTTCTATTGGGGTTTGCGTTGAATGCTGGTCTTTGTTGGTTTAGGTTTTGATTAAATCTTGGTTGGAATGCGGGTTTCGTAAAAGTTGGGTTAAATGTTGGTTTTGAAAAATGTTTATATTGATTATTAAAATTCGTATTGTTGAAATTTGGGTTATTAATTCGTGGTTGATTTGCTTGTGCGTTGAAGAGTGTGAATTTTTGTTAAGGGATTGTTTGTCTTGTATGGTTTTTATTGGTGAATAACTTTTATTCGCGTTGCGGTTGTATAGTCTGTTGCGGTAATACATTATATTTTCTTCTTCTGTTACTAGGTTCATAGCTTGTTCTAGATTTTGGGGTCGTTGGAATCTGATTTTATCCGATAGTCGTTCTGGTAAAGCGTCTATATACGTGTCCAGTGCCATTTCGTCATACATTTTTGTTTTTAAATGTCTAACGTTTTGATCGGGTTCTTCAATTTTTAATTTTGTTAGAATTAAACTTCTCACGTCTTGGCATTTCATTCCGAATTGATAGGGGGATTGGTTGTGTTCCATTCTGAGGTTTATTAGGTCTCGTACCAGGCATTTTATGTTACGTTGGTTTCCAAAATATGCAATTAGCAATTGTTTAAACTCTTGCCAATCTTGTAAATCGTCCTTACTGGCGATTAAGGTTAGAGCCCTTCCGGTTAGTTTACTTATTATCAAGCGTATAGGCAATGAATTCCTTTCGTTATCTCCGGGTTTGTAGAAGGTTTTTAAGAACATTTCGGCTGCTCCAATGAAATTTGAAGGATGCGCCTGCGTGCCATGAAATATCTGTATTGTCTCCAAATAAAGCTTCATGTCCGCGCTACTCATGTTGGTCAAGGGTCGTTTTCGATTTTGGGTAATTTCAAAAAAAAATTTTTTTTTGAATTGTGGTTTATTTTGATATGTTTGTCGTTATTTTCGCTTCGGATTTACTAATTTTTGTTTAGGTATTGTATTTTCAAATTTTGTAAGAATTGGGGTTGGTTTTGCTATTTGTATGGTTAATTTTGCTTTGGTTTTATTAATTTTCCGTTTAGATTAGATAATTTTGAATTTTGTAAAAATTGCGATTGATTTTGCTATTTGTGACGTTAATTATGCTTTGGATGTATTAATTATCTGTTTGGATTGGATAATTTCGAATTCTGTAAAAACTGAGGTTAATTTTGCTATTTGAAACGTTAATTTCGGTTTGGGTTTATTAATCTTTCATTTAGGTTAGGTAAATTCAAATTTTGTAAAGATTAAGATTTATTTTGCTATTTTCAGCGTTATTTTTGGTTTGGATTCGTTAATTTTCAGTTTAGATTAGATAAATTTAAATTTTGTAAAGATTGAGATTTATTTTGCCATTTTCGGCGTTATTTTTGGTTTGGATTTGTTAATTTTCAGTTTAGACTGCGTCGGGTTATTTTTAGAATCGTAATTGCTGTTACTTGTGCTTAGTTACACAGTGCGGTAATGAATGTGTAAGATTTATACTCGATAATGTTGATTTAATTACCGTAGCTTTGAATTTGCCTGTTTCTATCTCGCGGTTTTAATTTTGTTTTAAGTTTCTGCTTTTTGAAGAATCTGGAGTGAATAGGTTTGTTCTCGCGATATTTACTTAGCTGTGTGTTAGTTTAGTTCCGTTAATTTGTAATTACATCGGTTTTAATTGAGTTGCGTATAGTTCGTCTGTCTTGAATTCTAATTATAACTTGCAAGTTAATTACTTTTGCACTTTATCGTTGTAATTTAAATACTAAAAAATGTAGTCTTAGTTATTTAATCGCGTACACTTATAAACGTTGAGGTAATTAACACTTACACAACGGTGTTCGTTTTCAATTTATAGGAATTAAATAATTCGCTTCTGTACTCGCTAATTGCTTTGCATAAATGTTACGTCTGTTTATTCTTAGATATCTCGGTATTCAATTATAATGCTTGTTTGTAATTGAATCTCTCGTAATGTAGATTTTAAACGTCTTAATTATAGCTTTGTACGATGACCGTTTAACTTTACTCAGTATTTGTACTGGGATAATGCGATGAAGAGTAATTTTAATCAAAAACGTATAGCTTTTATTCCGTATTTGTACTAATGCAATTTATTTATAGATCGCTGTGGTGTAATTTCATGCGCTTTTATTATTCCGTGATGTATTTAATAATGCAAATTGCCTTACTTTAGTACTGTACAAAGTTTGTGAAAGTTATTGTTTTGAAAGCGATTTCTCTGAGGTAATAATAATGTTGCTTTCGCAGACTTTGCTTATCTGCGGATGGCGTTTTAGATTACGGTGGTTTTAAGTTACCGAAGCAGAGTGTTTTGCTATAATTTATAAGGTCAATTATTTAAATAATCGTTCCGAAATTGCTTGTTTGAAGAATTACCTTTAGCTTTGAAATTAATTTGCGTTCTGTGTTTTTAGTTTACCGGATTAAAACGTGCGTTTTGAATCGCGGTAGTTAATTTTTCGTATTCGGTATTAGTGGATGTGCGTCAGTTATTTTTGGTTTATATTTGAGTTTGTTTTAATAATTGTGGTAAGAATCTTTTAAATATCAAGTCTTTTTTTGCTTTTTTAAAAGTAAATCTCTTTTAAAATTCAAGTCTCGTAGATTAACACTTTCTCAAAATAAAGTCTCGTTTGAAAATAATTTTTCTTTGTAAACTATTTTCAAAAAAAGAAATTGGCATAAAATAAAATTCATAAAACAATAATAAATGGTAATCAAATAATAAAATAATAAACTAGCATATATCAATTATAGTGAGATCAAGTGGTTTCAAAAGGAAATGAACTTACATTAATTTCATCTGTTTCTTTTGTGGGCTTGATCGATGCTGTATCTTGTCCACGTTGGTTTGTTTGTTGGATTTAGACTATTCTTGTTCTTCCTCCAACCTGGTTTGTTGCTGGATTTAGACTATTTTTGTTCTTCCTCCAACCTGGTTTGTTGCTGGATTTAGACTATTTTTGTTCTTCCTCCAACCTGGTTTGGGTTCTGTCAAAATTGCGAATTGAAATTCTTGGTCACCAATCTTCCGATTTTTGGATTTTTAGTGCCCTTTTGACATCCGTTACGCTGCGCCAGTTAAGGTTCGGGCCTTTGGAGCTGTGTTTTTAAAAAACAATTCGAAACATTTAACAAATTTATTTTTACTTGAAACAGAAACTACAGTGAAATTTAGAATAACTTGTACATAATAACTTTAATAAAAAATAATTAATTGTAGTGGGCGAGTAGTCTAGGTAGACAACAATGCAAAAGCTGTAATACTCAGACTGACTGCCGGGCCTTGAGCTCCCGGGCTTTTTATAATAACCTGCCCCTCACACGGCTGTGGGAACTTGCAGATCTCATGTCTGCGTTTATCTTAATTGTACACTTTATTACAATGTAACAATCTTAATTCTAAGTAATTGCGGTATGTTAACCGCCCGTGACCTGCCACCTGCAGTATCACTGCCCTCTCGGATGCAAAGTTGCATTCCGTTCTCATGAACTGTCGATAACCTCTCTGGGTTATCCTTGTATTACAATGTTGCAATAAACCTATACTTTATTTTACAATTTTTAATAATTCCTATTAGATTCAATATATTCAATACATATAGATAATTGGGGGATACATAACTCGCGTTATCGATTAACTAACTTGAACTTTGAACCGGTTTTCCAATCAATACTTGAATAGAAATTTCTAGAATGTTTACTAAATAGGTTTAAATTTAAACAACTTGCCTCAGGAATGCGCATGGGCAGGAGTGAGGATACGCATGGGGTGCGCATGCTCAGGGGTGCGCATGGGCAGGAGTGTGCCTGTGCGCACACCGAGAGGGGTCAGGAACTGCGTTGAATCACCAAAAAACTTATTAATATTAAAACAAAGCACGTGCTCGTATCGGTTCAAGCATGGAAACTTCTAGAATATTGCCCAAATAAGATTAGAAATTAAAAAGCTAGGACTTGGAACTTTTTGTTAAATCAACTTTGGACCAGAGATATGTCCAACGTATGTCCGCCAATACCATAACTAAAATAGGAGCATTGCACCTTACAAAATTTTAATATCAATAACCGCTTTTAAGTTATAAGTAAAAAAGTCAAAAAGGTACTAAATAGAAATTCAGAATTTATTATATTGGAGACAACACCCTCTAATTAGCAAATAACCCCACTTGTAAAATCTAGATATCTATAAACGTTTCCATTTCGAAGGGACATGCACCTTACCGAGGTTCTAGATTACTAGAACAGGTGAAACGGCTTGCGTGTTCTAATGAGCTAAAGAGCTAAACTACAGCTTCAACCAAAGTAGTAGGGTCGTTAGTGAGAAACAGACTAAGACTGGTCGCCAAAAGAAGGCACCGGCTCTTTCGGTGCTTAGATTGGCGGAGACTATAGGGGTCGGTATAGCAGTCTAAGACACACTACCGCGATGTGGAAGGCAACGAGAAACCGCCACATTACTTCCCAAGTACACAGCGTACTTAGATTGAAATAAACATAATGACATTATCTGGGGTAAAAGATTCCGGAGTTAAAATAGTCCCCCATTCGGATCTCCGGGAGGGGACTACTTCGGAGTATGCGATCGGAATGTCCAGAATAAGAGTCGGGAACATTTTGCGAGTCGGAGCGTGGAGTGTTAGAAGTATGAAACAAGTAGGTAAGCTAGGGACTTAAAAATGGAAATGAATAGGTTCGCACTAGACATAGTAGGGATCAGCGAAGTTCGGGGGCAAGAGGTGGGGTAGTGGAGACTTCAGGGTAATTCATACAGGAGTAGATGAAGAAATTTTGGGTGAGGGGCGAGTTATGCGAAAAAGAGCGGATACTATGTAAAAAATTATTTACAAAAGAACGAAAGAGTACTCATGGTTAGATTAGAATCTATACTGGTAAACACAATAATAATACAAGTATACATGCCCACGAAGAAGTATAGGCGATCTACAAAGATATCGAAGATACGTACAAGGACATGAAAATTTAATAATTACGGAGGATTTTAATGCAGTGGTAGGTGAGGGTAGGGAAGGGGCGGTAGTAGGTTTATTTGGTTTAGGCACAAGAAACGACAGGGGAAATAAACTGGCGAACAACGGAACATGGGAGGCTATTTTAGCTCTGAGAGTGATAATGAAGAAAACAATGGAAAAAGGAGAAAGGGTGTATTTAGGTTTTGTAGATCTGGAAAAAGCATTTGACAATGTAAAATGGAAAAAAGTTCAAAATTCTTAAAAAAATTGGAATAAGTTATAGGGATAGATGAATAGTACATAGCTTATATAAAGAGCAAACAGCAGTAATAGAACTAGAGCAGGAACGTAGAGAAGTAAACATTAGGAAAGAGGTGAGACAGGAATGTGCCCTATCTCCATTAATTTTTCTAACTTGTACATTGAAGAGGAAATGAATACTGTCAAATGCAGGAAGACATTTGGAATTACTAAGCAAGGACAAAAAAATGATATACTTAAATTTGCAGATGATATAGCGGTATTAGCATCTAGAAGGGAAGAGTTAGAAGCTGCTCCTAATGAAATGGAAACGGTTGTAACAGAGAGATACGGTATGAAAACTTACAAAAATAAAACTAAAGTACTAGTATGCAAAGGAGGGGAAAATAAATCAAAACAAGAATACAAATAGGTAACAAGAATTTACAAAAGATTAAGGATTTCTGCTACCTAGGAAGTCAAATAACGCAAGATGGAGAAAGCGCAAAAGATAAAAAGTAAAGATTTGCACAAGGTCGTGCTACATTTAACAAGAGAAAGCAACTACTGTGTTCAAAGAGAACAAACATAGAAACAAGGAAAAGATTGCTTAAAACATATGCGTGGAGCACAGCACTGTACGGCTGTAAAGCCTGGACAGTAGTAGAAGCGGACTAGAAAAGGTAGAATCATTTCCAAGATGGATAAACTAATGACGAAAAAAGTAACTGTACCTAAACGTGATGATTATTACAAGCAACTACAAATATTGATTGGGCAATATTCTCGAATAATGTTAATTGCGTGAAAGGATTTACTGGAAAACTATTATTTCCGCAAATGTCTAAGTGTTGGAGGATCTTGGCAGCCACATGCTGCTTAACCCCCTTCACTGAATCTCGGGGAAATTGGGCATAAAATTAGAAAATAATACAAGGAAAACCGACCTGTATACATGCTGTATAAGAATTTCAGGGAACTGTGCAGGCTAGCTCAGAATATAAATAAGTGCAGGTGTATTTCCAACCACTTTTGAGACAGAAAACATAATGACGAAAAAGTAATTGCACAATCTGGTGATTATTATAAACAACTACAGGTGTTGGTTGTGAAATATCTGCAACGAATGTTGACTGTGCGAATACATATATTGGAAAATATATTAAATCGGCAAATGCTCACATGCTGGGGGAACTTGGCAGCCACAGACTGCTTTCTCCCCCCTCACGCCCGTGGAATGTCGGAGAAATAGGGTATATAATTTTAAAGCAATAGAATGGATCGAACTGCATCAACACGAAAGAACAGCGCCTATGATGAACTACAACAAACATATAAACAAGAAGAAAATTGTTAAAAGTATATGTGTAGAGCACAGCACAATATATCTATGAAATACGGGCAGTAGGAAATGGCAGAAAGACGGTAGCAGACATTTGGAACGTTTTACTTCAAATGTATGAGGATGTTAGCATGGACAGACAAAGTTAATAACAAATAGGTTGTAGAAATGGTAGGGGAAACTTGGATATCTGTGGGAAAAAATAGGAGAACTAGAAGAGCATTTTTGTGGAAGAGTATGGGATATATTACAAACAGAGATAGGAAAAAAGAGGTAGACGTAGACCTAGATTGTGCAAATTTCAGGGAAATGTGTAGGTTAGTTCGGAATAGGAAACAGTGAGAGTACGCGTCTTTCCAATTCCAGGACTGAAGACCTAATAATGATATAAACGTTTAAAAGTTGTAACCAAAAAACCATAATAGCACTAGCTAGTAATTTGAAAATTGTCATTGGAGATGTTATACATAAATCTTAACACAACTGTTTTTTGTAAAATTTCGATATATACAGCCGTTTAAAAGCTATAAGCAAAAAGTCAAAGGGGTACTAGCTAGTAATTTGGAAATTATTGTATTGATACACCAAGCCTTAACGAGCAACTAGGCTTCTTTGTAAAAATTTTATATCTATAACCGTTTAAGAATTATAAGGAAAAAACCATAAGGGCACTAGCTAGTAATTTGGAAATTATTGTTTTGCATACACCAAGTCTTAAGTAGCAACTAAACCTCCTTGTAAAATTATATTAAATTATATTAAATTAAATTATATCTATAACCGTTAAGAGTAATAAACAGAAAACCGAAAGGACACTAGCTAGTAATTTGGAAATAATTATATTGGTTGCAACACGTTCGAATTGAAAAAAATGTGTCTTTACAAAATTTTGATATCTGTAACAATTTTCGAGATAGGGGCCTTGATATAAAATTTCCAATTTTGTGTTAAAATTTTTCCAAGGTCGAACTACTATATATTGCTGTGACAAGGCCCGCGTTGGAGCGTCAGTAAAAGAGTGATGTGGTGAGGTCCGTGTTGTGAGCGTCACTAAAAGGGTGCTGTGACACAGATACTGCAAACTGTAAACATGAAATTGTTCACTTACCTTTTTTTCTAACTTTGCCAGGCTAGATCAACAGAATTGAAGGAGTTTTGAAAATGAAACAGAACACGGCAATATCACGAAGCATATTTACAGTATGAAATATTTTCTTTCATACAAAAGCATTTACAACATGGTTTCTTTCAAACATAAAATAATTTCTAAGAAGTACTTATTATAAACAAATTGTTCCTTACCTTATTTTAAATTTACAGAACTAAATTCCATTTTTATGGTTATGTTTATTGTCACGTTTGTAAGGTTTGTTTGGCCAGAAAATCCTTAACAGATAATCTAATTAAAGGTCAGAGTGCTTCGAACTCTAAACACAAAGATTCCTGGCAAAAAATCCTCACAAAAAGATATTATGTGATTAACACTTATTATTCTACCTTAAATTAAATACAAATACCCCAATATCAGTTAAAAATCTTCCTTTCGATTATTTAATAAAATTTTTAAATAGCGTTATATTGAGGAATTTTTCCTCTTGTTTGTAATTAATAACTTTTATTTTTAAGGTAACTTATTCTTAAAATCAGTTTTATATTAATTATACCATCGTAATTATTAAATTATAGTATGCTTACTGCATTGTTCAAATATTATTTTCGCAAAGCAACAGCTCGCGACTTAAATCAAAATAACATTTCGCGATTGAATTTACGAATCGAATGAATGAATGAATCCCCTTAATTAATTAACGCTTTCTTATACACAAATTATCTATTTTGTAAAACCTAGTAGAATGTGTACGGAACATAATGATGCAAGGTTTCACAGAAGAACTCATTACCGTCTAAAATCGCGGCGTAATCAAATTCGACTTATTTGTGACGCGTGCCGTTTGTCCTTTTTAACACATATACGATTATTGTGATGTCGCATAGTAATGCGAAAGATAATTAATTATATCGGCTATTTCTTGAATTTTATGGGTTTTTGTGTTCCGGACGCTTCTCGGAATAAATGTTTCATTTACTAGATATTTACGTAGTTCTAAATACTAATGACTCAATTTTTGTTATACCTAATATTATATTCTTTACTTAAAATAAATTTCTATAATCCACAAGGCATCATCATCATTAGGTCTTCAGTCCTGAAACTGGTTAGACGCGTACCATCATTGTTTCCTATTCTGAACTAACCTACAGATTTTCCTGAAATATTCACAATCTGCATCTATCACTATCTGATCTAGGTCTACATCCACCTCTTCTTTCCTATCTCTGGTTGTCATATATCCCATACTATTCCCCAAAAATGCCTTAGAACGTATTCTGCCCATCTATTTTCCTATTTTTTTTCGAAAAAATCCTTGTTCCCATACTGTTTCTATAACCTATTTGTTACTACCTTTGTCTGTTCATCCTCATACATCTGAAGCACGGCACTTCAGAGGCTGCCACTGTTCTTCTGTCTGCTTTTCAGACTGCCGGTATTTCATAGGCATACTGCCTGTGCTGTGCTCCACACATATGCTTTCAACAACTTTTTGTTCTGTGTTTGTTGTCTTTCATCATAGGCGCTGTTCTTTCTTGATAAATGCAGCTCGGTCCCCTACTATTGTTTTACAATTATATACCCTATTTCTCCGACATTCAGTGGTTGTGAAGGTGGGTAAGCAGCCTGTGGATGCCGAGTTCCCCAGCACTTGCACATTTACCGATTTAATATCTTTTCCAATATATCTTTTCGCACAGTCAACATTAGTTGCAGATATTTCACAACCAACACCTGTAGCTGTTTATAATAATCATCAGATTTATCTGCGCTTATTTTTTCGTCAAAACTGGTTGGACATGTACCTGTACTTGTTTATTTTCTAAACTAGCCCACATAGTTCCCTGGAATTCTAACACAGCAATACAGCTTGGTTCCTCTTCTATTGTATTCTAATTATATGCCCTATTTCACCGAGATTCATTGAAGTGAGTTAAGAAGCCTGTGGCTGCCAAGATCCCCCAACACTTAGACATTTGCT
Organism: Platerodrilus igneus; assembly: GCA_036346225.1. Classification (NCBI taxonomy): domain Eukaryota; kingdom Metazoa; phylum Arthropoda; class Insecta; order Coleoptera; family Lycidae; genus Platerodrilus; species Platerodrilus igneus. Next base: position 843,166 of record JARFIW010001110.1, on the reverse strand, counting down.
GAAATAATAGTTTTCCAGTAAATGATTTCACGCAATTACCATTATTCGAGAATATGACCCACACAATACTGCAAGAACGGGAGTTAATAAATACTTTTTCATTAACAAATAGTTAGATTTTAAGTTGTAAAAAATATTTAGTGTCATTCTTTTTAACTGTAAATAGTTAGATCAAAATATTCAACAATTTATAAATAAAAGTATTTTATAAAAGTTTCTCTTTTTAAACAAGATTTCCTCTAAACAAGGTAGTAACCTCAAAGTGAAACACATAAATCAGAACCCACTTTAATTAAATATAGCATTCTTTATACAATTGACTTAGATGTGTTATAATTAAATAAACAGTAAAGAACAAGATGTATATTATTATAATAAACTAATTTCTTAGAATAGTGACAGATTATTCTGAAAATTCTATTTTGACAGTTAGACCGATCGATCCCTTACTAGTTATGTATACGTGTTTGTTCGAGCCAATACTTTCATTTAATTGTTTCACTCCATGTGCTTGAAGGTATTCAAAATATCTCAATGGCAATATACCTTTGAACTCTTCTGTTTCCACTAATACTCTTTCTCCATATTTTGTCTTGACAGTTTCCACTGTCAAAACTTCAAACCTGTTATTCACTACAAGATCTTTTGAATTTACATAAGGTTTGCGATATGTGGTTTTATTAAGAATATTAAAATCCATATTGCATTTAATTACTTGTTTCTATCTTACACACAACACTCCGTTAACTAATTTATGTTGTTATGATTGCTAGTTGAAGATTTCTCACTTATATTAGATAGGATTGACCTTGATTACCAGCGCTGCTTTTCCAACTGTGGGCACACTTTGAAGTCAAACCGGCCTATGTGTATTTGCAGCCTCTAAACAAAAGTAAAAACATAACTCAGAATCCACTTTAATTAAATACAGCATTCTTTATACAATTGACTTAGATGCGATATTTTGCATCTGACCTACTTTATAACTTCTCGTTAGAGAACCGAATTCAAAACAGCTCCACATTTTCTCTGCACGCACTTACATTTTTCAACGTAGTATACGTGTGTTTTGAAGTCACACACGTATGTTCTATTGAAAGTAATATAAGGCCGGTCTGACTTCAAAACGTGTATACACATATGTTACATTGAAAGTAATATAAGGCCGGTCTGCCTTCAAAACGGTGCACGCGTATGTTATATTGAAAGTAATATAAGGTCAGTCTGGCTTCAAAACGGTGCACGCGTATGTTACATTGAAAAATATACGTGTGCACCGTTTTAAAGTCAGACCGGCCTTACTTACCTACTTAGTTGCTTCTAATAATCGTCATGTTTAAGTGCAGTTACTCTCCTCGTCATTAATTTATCCATCTTGGGGCTGGTTGAATGCGTCCTCAATTGTTTTCTATTCTGAGCTGGTCTACACATTTTCTTGAAACTCTTACAGTCTACATCTTTCACTATCTGTGTGCAGTAGTCTAACCTAGGTCTACCTCTTCTTCTCCTTTTTCCTACCTTTGCTTTTAGTATATTCCGCACTAATCCCTCATGCCGTAGTATGCGGCCTACCATCCTATCTCTCCTATTTTTTACCGTTTTCCACATATTTCTTTCTTTCCCTACCGTTTTTAGTACCTCTTCGTTCTTAACTTTGTCTGTCCATGACATCTTCATCATTCGCCTGTAGCACCACATTCCAAATGCTTCTACCTTTTTCTTGTCAGCTTCTCCTACTGTCCAAGCTTCACAGCCGTACAGCCATACATATGTTTTAAGCAAGTTTTACCTTGTTTCAATGTTTGTTGTCTTTGAACACAGTAGTTGCTTTTTCTTGTTAAATGTAGCACGACCTTGTGCTAATCTTTGTTTTATATCTTTTGTGCTTTTCCCATCTTGCGTTATTTGACTTCCTAGCTAGCAGAAATCCTTAACCTCTTGTAAGTTCGTGTTACATATTTGTATTCTTGTTTTTGATTTATTTTCCCCTCTTTTACATACTAGTACCTTAGTTTTCATACCCTATCTCTCTGTTAGAACCGTTTCCAATTCATTAAGAGCAACTTCTAACTCTTCCTTTGCTATATCCTAATACCGCTATATCATCTGCAAATCTAAGCAATCAATTTATTGTCCCTGCATAGTAATTCAAAATGTCTTTCTGCATTTGACAGTCTTCATTGCCTCTTCAATGTACAAGTTAAAAATTAATAGGGATAAGGCACATCCCTGTCTCTCCCCTTTCCTAATGTTTACTTCTGTACGTTCCTGCTCTAGTTCTATTACTGCTATTTGCTCTTTGTATAAGCTATGTACTATTCGTCTATCCCTATAACTCATTCCAATCTTTCTGAGTATTTCAAATATTTTTTTCCATTTTACATTGTCGAATGCTTTTTCCAGATCTACAAACCCTATATACACGCTATCCCCTTTTTTTATTGTTTTCTCCATTATCACTCTCAGAGCTAAGATAGCCTCCCGTGTTCCCCTATTTCGCCTAAACCCAAATTAGTCTTTTCCTAGTATTTCGTCTACAAGGGCATTAATTTAAACTTTAATTGCAAAAGGGGTTGCATTTTATAGACATGTTTGCTGTTAAGATCAAAAACTATTTTTAATATACCCATTACGGTTAAAATTGTGTTTTTAACAAGATAAGATTGTGGTTTTTTTATGCTAAATGCGTAAAACTAGTACTATTATATGCCATTTACGGCAAATGCAAGGCATTTTCATCAAAAATGTATTAATAATTAATGACTGAAAATAAATGGCTTTGTATTTATTTTAAAACGATCGATTTGCGATGGCATTGAATGCGTTTTACGGTATCTTACAATTAATTATTTCTGCATATATAACTCACATTATTTGCTATTTATCTACAATACGCTTATATCATACGTGGTAATTATTTATACTCGGGAAATTAAATTTTCCCTTGTACATCAATGAATAAAAGTACGCTTGTATTATACAAGGCGTAACCATGAATTTACGGAAATATCCGTTTTTTCAGAATTCATTGATATTTTAGTGTAATTTATTTGTAGAATTTGGGTTTCAATGACCTCTCGTGAACCCATATCACGTCAATATATATATATATATATATATATATATATATATATTGCTGTAATTATAGGGTTAATTTAGTGATAGGTTAAGTCATTGGGGTCGTAGAATAAACAAGGGTAACTCCCAAGTAACAGAAACATATAATTATAGATATTAGAAGAGTAAATGGGTTATTATAGATATTATTAGTTGCGAGCACACTGTATATAGTAGTACAAACGATTAAAACACATATCCAAGAGTACCTACTAGCAAAAATTCAAATTTAAAAGTGTAACGAAACGCATTAAAATTAAATCAGTGAAAAATCTGCATGAATTGGCTAGATAAACATTCAAAAAGTGTGTTAAGATATTATCGTAAATGCACGCAGAAATTATGCATTATTTGAAAAGCGTACGTGATTTAAAAGTATCACATCTGCTCAAAAATCCAATTTATTAGGAAATCAACAAACACCAAATTTATTCTATTTAGATTAGAATAAGGCCAACAAACAATATTATGTGATCGATATGAACGAAAATTTCTGGGATTTCTGAAGTAGATGTAAGGTATAACATTTAAATTACGTGACTTAGAGCACCGCGGCATGCAATTGAAATACAGACAAATGGTAAACTTTCCAAAATAACAAATGATAATACGCTTGCCCTCGCCTAGCACGTGAAGCCAACGAATCACAAACAAAAGGGGGACGATCCTATAAATATCTTGAAAATTGAATATCGAGTTAGTATACTTTGAAACTGGGCAGTTGCTATACTTGAAAGTGCTAAATATTTACGTGAATAATAAATTAAATTAACAGTGAAATTCTAGAGTGTATAATTGTGCAAAAAGTGCGGTACTTCTGAGACGTAAGTAGATAAGATTTAGAAAATTATACTATTTCTAATAATAAATAAAACAGGGTTCTCATTACCATCTCAATTACCAACTCAATTACAATCTGAATGAAAATCTGAATAACATCTGAAATCTACCATTGCAATCTTAAATTACAATCAAAATAATGTTACGATTCCTGTTAGAACTTTAAATAACGAGTTATTACGATCAGAAATACAATTTTGGAGAATGCTGCCTGTTCAAGCAAATTGATGGTAAATATTCTATTGCGGAAATGAAAAACCTTTCATTGGAGTAAACGCACCAATAACGATTTGGATATCGACTTCAATTTTTAGGAGCACCCACGAAACCACTTCAGGTTAGAGATTTTGATATGACTTATTTTTAAAACTGTTTTATCTTAAATATGTTGGATATGATTTATTTTTTTAACTGTTTATCTCAACAATAATTTAAAGTGTAAGAGCCGACAAATTGGGGTTTTTTGTGTAAATTTATAAAAAGCATAGACATCTTGAAACGTTTCAATAGGTCTTTAAAGGTAAATAAAAAAGCTCGTTTTGCCAGTTTGATTTTTTAAAAATTTGACAGATGTATATGATTTAACAAAAAAAAAGAGAAGATATTTAAAAGGGTTGTAAATATTCAATCATTATACTGTGAATTGTACAAGTGCTTTATTTAATTGAATCAGCTAGTCGAGGCAAGAGAAAATTATAAACTAACATTTTCACAAGTGCTTGAGTGGTATAAGAGTATAACACAGCATTTTATTGCACCAAATCGTAGGGACTGTGCGAGTAGCACAGCATAATTATGTACGCCCAAGCCGTGCTCTTGTTTCCTACTTGATGCCCCACGCTTGGGTAGCCATATTTGCTCTGAAATCACTTTTCGAACCCCATAAATTCAATGTCATATTTGCTCTTAATTTCCTGATTGTCCGAGTCGATAATTTCTGGCCCCACAATTGGTTGTCATAAATGCTCTGCACCTACTCTGGAAACGAAGCTCTACCATTTAGACTTGCATTCTATATCACTTATTGTATTACCCTCTGAAGATGCTCTTCATGTAAGACGCCAAACCTCTGGCGTTCTGCTCAGCTTTCTCAGGGATATTCGCCACGATTGCTAACTTGCTCTCTGAAAATACTTCCCTACTTAATCAAAGAAAAAAAACTTTGGTTGCCAAAATTACATTATACTTTATGGCAACATCAAATCGCTGTTCGAAAATATCTGTCCTAACACTCTTAATTCGCACCTAGGGTATTTAACAACCCTTATCAATTTTAAAAGAAATCATTTTAAAATAAAATTATTTCAAAATTTATCTATTTACATCTATTATTAATAAAAAGTAATTGGGTTTGTCCCTAAACGTTATTTTAAAACCCCAGGTCTAATACGAGCTCATAGTAAAAACCTTTCTGTACCTACGTGCTAACTATTACACTGAAAAATTTACCAAAAGCCCGTTTACTTTGTACAAAAGCCAATATTACACACTCATTTTATAATACACAATTGTACATGAATATACTTTCATATACTTCCTTCTCGAAGGTAAAAAGTCTATTAGAATGTCGATAAAATTCAGTAAAAATCCACCAAAAAATAGCATTTTGGTCTTAATGTCGACTTCCAAATTCGACTCTAAATACTCAGCCTGGGCACGAAAACCCTTGGGGGATACACAGAAATTATTGAACCATTTCAGGGTAGCGATATTGATATAATTTATTACTAAAAACTGTTTTAATTCAATATTTTACGTATATGTAAGAGTCAACAAAACAGTAGTTTTATTGATCAATTTATGAAAGGTAATAGGCATTTTCAAACGTTTCAAAAGCTCTCTAAATATAAACAAAAAGGCTTGTTTTGCTGGCTTCAGTTTCTTAAATCTGGTATATGTAAATATTTGAAAAGGGGAAGATTTTAAAAGATGTAAATATTTAATCATTATAGTGTGTATTGTAGAATTGCTTTATTTAATTGAATCAGCTAGTTGAGGAAAAGAAAATCCATAACTTAACACATAACTTCACATTATAGATGCTTGATTGATCAAAGGGGCAAATATAAAAATATCACAGCATTTTATGGCATGCTCAAACGTGGGGCTAAAAATTAATAAAACATCGTAGGGACTGGAGTAATATCACAGCATGTTGTGACAGACCCAATCGTAGGGCAGAAATATCACAGCATTTTATTACACCAAACGTGTGGCTGAAAAAATATCACAGCATTTTATGACGCCCATCGTAGGGGCTCGTTGATTATGATAAGAATAACACAGCTATATATATATATATATATATATATATATATATATATACAATGTCTAATACGTCATCTACATACAATCAGCAAACCATTAAAAGTAAAAGAATTTTTATTGCCACCTTATAAATTGAATGTAAAATTACATTAAGTATTTAAATATATTCAAATTGCCAAATGTAAGCAAGAAATCCTTTATATAAGATCAAATTAATTTTTTTATTTGAGAGGCAAATAAATCGCGATGAAAGGTTATATAATTTGCATAAATTTAAATTCATACAGGTATAATTAAATATAAAAAAATCTAAGAGTATACGTTAGATCCGACTGCAAGTTCAGTGTAATTGTATAAATTATTCATGTTTTTGCAACACACTTTATTTAAATTAAATCCATTATTTTACAAGTTGAATGTCGATATGAATTGCATATATATTACCAGACAGCTATAATTACAATAAAAAACCGTAAGGTTATATTTTAAATTTCGTTTGCGAATTTTTGTTATTTTATCTTGGTAATGAAATTATGAAATAACCAACTTGTCTTTACAAGATTTTACCAGCAGACCTTGTAAATTAAATCCATTATATCACAATTTGCATATTTTCTAAATGTTATTCGATACTTAATACAAAATACAGCTCTTTAGGAGCGCTAAAAATTCTTTACCATATGCACGTTTTTGCTTAGCATAACAAAATTTTTCACCTCGTTTGATTTTTTAACTTAACCTACCAAAAAAATCTCCCAGGCTGTCAAGTGCCCAAGGGGTACAACTCGCGCAGAACGTGGGGTCCATTCTACATCCATCATTTTGAAAAATGTTTTACGCCATTCCCAAGTTATTTAATATTTAACACGGGAACACTGCTAAAAAATTCTTAAAAAAACTCCGACATAGTCAATCACCTAGAGGGGTACGCGGGGGGTGCCTCATTCGACATTTATCATTTGACAATGTTTAACGTCATCCACCACGTTTATTGCACCACCATTCACCACACCATCTAACAACAAAGACACTCGGCCGGCGCTGCGCGCCCCCCGAGAACAAAAGCTCCATTCATCATTAAGAAAACTATCCACCAACAAGGCACCGGAGCCCCAGATCTTCGCCCGTATTCTATTCTACACAGTGGACACCTTAAAAGCAAATTTTTCGTACAAAGACAATTTTGTTCTCAAAACCGTCGTATACATATCTTGCACACACCGAAGCCCCAGCGCTTCGCCCACATTTTATTCTACACAGCGGACACTTCTAAAGCAAATTTGCACACAAAAACAATTTTATCCTCAAACCGGTGTATACATATCTTGCTGTGCGGCGGTTGTCCAAAGCGGCCTAGCTAAACTACTATGTACCACCACCAGTTTTGCTGATTTAGTTTGAGTTCAAAGTAGCGCTGTTTTAGTCAGCTGAATAGTTTGAGTTCAATGTGTGGCACTGTTTAGTCGATTGACCTAGATCAAATCTGTCCACAGTCACGGGGTTTTTATCCGATTGACCTTCGTCTAGCAAATTCTCTAATTAACGTCTGCTAGTTTCCCCCTACACGCACCGCTATGGCATGGGTATACTTCTCGTTATACTTTCCATCCCTTTTGTCCAATAACTAGTTTACACCCACATGTTTTAATGTTTTGTCCATGTGTGGCAGGCACAAATTTTTGAAAAGTTCTCGAGCTGACTACTAATAAAGTTCCAAGATACTTCTCTTTCTTAACAGGAAATTTACCATTTTTGTATTAGTTTGTCCCTTTTATCTTCATAGCAGGCATAAAATGTGTCACAATAATACACACTTTGTGTTTTTCTGTTTGAGCGTCTAAATATCTATAGGTTAGACTGAAGCCAGATTTCATTTTACAATTTTAAGATCAAAGCTCAAGTACGCATACTTAATTAATGGCGTGAAAGCGAAATTTGGGAGAATATTCAATTTTGTTTTAGGACGATAGCAAAATATTATGGCGTAACTCCAAATGTCTAAGTACAAGCAGAAATGTCAACATATTGAGACTGAACTTTTTGTTGGAAAATCGAATATCGTAATTATAATTAGAGTTTCGCTAAATTTTGATTACATGTTGGGTCATCAAACACATACCTTTTTAATTGAATTTCTAATTTTTTTAAGTTGTATTATTACTATAAGGATTAAGTCTGTAAAAAAACGAAATCATTAGCGAAATCTATCGCACATATTCGCTTTGCTTACAAATTAAAATCATACTTGATTAAAAATATTTGGCAAGGGAGCATATGCGAAAAGTGTGGTGCGTCTTGCGATTGTCAACTGCTTAGTTTGTACTGTATTATAAAGCTTTACTACATAGACGTATTATATTGAAAGATGTAAAATCATACCTGACCATACCCCATTACTGCTTCAATAAGACTAGCAATTTCATATATATCATTTTCAATATACCACAACTGTAAAATTTCCATAAAAATGTTGTAGACAAGTAACCCCACACATAATACAGTAAAAACTTTGAGGTTGAGTTTCATTGGTGTATTTTCATTGTACAATCCTAACTTTTTTATAAGAAACAAGGGCAGCGCGAAGGATTTAAATGTATTCATATTAGCTTCTTAATAACACTAACAATCATTGAATGCCGGGAGAATACCAGATTTACTGCCACTGCTAAAAAATACAAAACAAGCTAATTATACTAGCACCTGTAATTTATACTATTTAATACCATAGAGTAGTAAATAATTCGAACCTTAGATATAGCTTGCCGCAATTAACTTTTTTAGAAAGAATTTGTAAGGAATATTGTACTTAATTATTTATACAGATATAGTATGACAACTTTTAATCACGATTTTTTGTATGGAACAGCGTCTAGTACTTGTAATTGCCAGTACGTGGAAATACAGCGAACTGACAAATCCAAAAATAAAATATCTGTTAACGGGGTTTCTGTCAGCTTATAGTAAATTGTTATAAAAACTAATACGAGACTAAACAAAACAAAAGTTTAACACGAACGAATAAGCTGAATCAAAACTTACTAGAACTAGAAAGCAAGAGTTGCAACGTCCACTTCAGGTAACTTATCTTTGCTAGTAGCCTCTAAAACTATCAATAACATAAGTTGTGGTAATTAAGTAAAAGACTGAAATTATCTTCGATGCTGAGGTTGTAGCCTCCTAAAAATATTTTCTTCCATTTGTTCTTTAATTGTTTTGTTGGACCTCTTTCATCTGTTACTTCTGCACATAAAAATACTGTACAACATAATTTTCATATTTCCACTTACAGATACAACACTTCGCAGCTCACTTCATACATAATTGTCTTATATTTATTTTGCCAATTTTTTTTAAACGGTATCATTAATTAAATCTTTGTTTGCTTGGGAAGGGACCAATAAACCAATCTAACGAACTGAAAAAGTAACGGAAACGTTAATTTGTTGGTTTCTGTTTACAAATTACAACTGAAGCAGAATTTATTTTCGGTTTCTAGATCGACTATACAGGCCTTTCAACATGAGCATTTGGTGCAACTTTCATTGAAAATTACCTACGGTATTCGTAATGAATTTATCACTTTGTATTCATGTTCAGTACTAAAAATACAGACGTTTTTAAAGCCAAACACCCATCCACATCGTATTGTAAATGTAGCTTTTCGTTATGATACTTTAGTTCGGAAACACGTTGCAAAACAAATTTGTTATATTTGGGCACACCTTGCAAAACTTTTAACAGAAAAAGCACCCTCCCAATGTTTGCCATTACTTTTCAAAAAATTTCAGGGAATCTAGGAAAGTACTGCAATTTATTTGAATACCTTGTTACATTAATCCGTGCGGAGAAGAGAAAAGGAAAGTAAAGTTAGCAAGGAACCGTAAGCCCGTACCGAGTACCGCAACAAAAGGAATAGAAAGTGATATGCCGCACCAGCGAAAAAAGTCATATAGTGGAGTGGGTCATAAGGAAAGACACAAGAAATCTCAAGAAAGAAACTTATTTAAAAACCTCTTGTTAAAACCAAAACGAACATTCTAGTTAAAGCATGATACAAAAAAAAACCTCAACTCGTGTAAAAATAACATTTACCTAAAATATATTCCGAAGAATTTGCACAATATATAAAAAGTTTAAGTAAAATAATAATTCATCGCAAAAATGATGTATGCCCATTTTAATTACTTTGAACTAAATTTTAACATGTAATTAAAGCAAAAACGAAAAATTGAACAAACTCTAAAATGCACTGTTTTCAGTGTTATGGTTACAAAAAATTTCAAATCTGAATAAACGTAAACTGTTTGTTACGTTTTTTTTTGTGGCAGCACGTTGGGCGCCAAAGTTATGTTACGTTGGCTCGTAGCCGTGCGTAACAAAAAGAAAATCAAAGAAAAAAATGACCGGGCTCAATCGGAGAGTGGGGGGGTGGGTCGTAGAAAGCAGACCAACATACCATGTACGCGGCCGTAAAGAGTTAGTGATAATACCTGCAATAAAATTAATTAGTTAAGCAAACCTGAAAAAAAAAGAATAAGCATAGCAGCAATGAAACGTCTAAATTATTCGGTACTTTGTAGCATGTAAATAAAAGAAACTGTTTAGATAAACTATATAATATAACAACAGTAAAGGCAATACAGAAAAATGTTTAGTACAAAGTGAGGTAATATTGGGGAGTAGCAGAAACGCTTCCTCACACACCAATTAAACATAAATCAGACAAAATGTTAAAAAAAAATAAATAGGTAAGACACAATTGATATGAGTAATTCAGTAAATATTGGTTTTTCTTTCTTTCTTTCTTTTTTTTCTATGTTTTAAAATAGCATGCAAGTCTATTGTAAAAGGTACAAGAACGACAAAGACATGGTAAAGCAACAGATAGATATTTAAAGTAATTGCAAGTATGAAATAGTTCAACTTACGCAACCAGGAGCACCGGAAGAGTGTCTATAGAATTGGACTAATTCGGCTACTGATAGCCTTGCAGTTGGAGTTGATGGAGTGTGGGGTGTCCATGGTTCCATCCCATTATCATCTTGAAACTTGACACTACTATCAACTGCAGATTGTTCTTTTACTTTCTGTAACTAATCGAAAGCCTCCTGATAGCTTGGTAAGCCGGTTGCACTGGTGTAGCTTGGCAAAGATTCACAGTCTATTCGCGGCGGTGGAATTTGTGGTACAACAGGCAGGAACACATGCAACTAAGAACAATTAAAGTTAGTATAATTCCGATCCAAACATCCGTCGAGAATTTTTCGTATTGCGGATCTGCTTCAGCAGAAAGAACTTCGTCAACTTCTGAAGCTAATTTCAGTTGGTAAAGGCATTGTTTGAATACGGTGAAACATTTAAAAACACGGTCACTCTAACAATCTCGTCTTTAAAAAAAATGTACGTTCATATTTTATTTACTTATTATTAAATGCCAGGTACATTTAACGTATCATTAATATGGAATGAGTTAAAAAAAGGGAGTTTCAAACCTGACTAAAGTGGCTCCTTTAAAAATTCTGTACAAGTTTATTGCACTTACTCTGGTAAACAAGGACCACGAAACTAGATCGCACACACAGTAATCCTAAAAGAATCGGTCAAGTTTAGCAAGCAAGTTCTACAACTTTTATTTCAAAAGAAACTCAACTAAAAACACAATTAGGAAAGCACGCGTAATCACTAAGTAAATCCGTCAATGTTCGGTAAACCATATCGGAACCAAGAACAAAACTACCACTTTTATTTCCAACAGAAAATCAACAAAAACAACGTTAGTAAAGCAACGCGTAATCACTAAGTAAATGTTCCGTAAACAAGCAAGTCAAACACGTTCGCCTATAAAAGTATCTTTTTCTTCAATCTCATTAGAATATAGTTACCAAGAACGAACCACGACTCCTCACTCTAATCTGTTTATTTTAAACTCGTTGTTGTAAAACCGCTTATCGTCTCTTATCTAGACCCGTATATTCACATAAGCAACAAAATTTATATCAACGGCAAGACGAGGACGATGCAATCTACTCTTAACTTCAGCATAATTAACTTTTTCCTTACAAAATATCAAATATTTGATACACATATTCTGTGCTAAGTTTGTTATCTACTCAAAGGCATTAACACTTTGTGGTTCGCTTATCTACACTAATATTTTTCCCACATTTAAATATTATTTTATTATTACATTAATTAGACTAGAATTTGAAGCAAAACATTATTTACACTTAACTTAAAATGTCAAAATATACATGAGAAACACCATCAAATTAACAACAATATATAAGCTATAAAAATGCACGTTACATGTTCATTAGAAAAACTATATATTTTAAGCAAAATTTAACAAAATATATAATGTACTGTTTTTCAGTCCAAAACAGCAAATTATGTACTTACTTGGTTACAGCTATAAAGCTTCAGGCTAAAATGCATTTCTATCCATATTATAATTTGAATATAGGCCGCTATGTCTGCGGCCAGGTCCCCAATGCTCCACTCGAAGGTACTACATTGGGTTTAAACGCGAAAATATAAACGTGCTTTAAATGTAATCTAGCTTCAAAATTAATCAATCCTAAATAAAATTCTAACAAACTAAAACAAAAACAAAAAATAAGGTTTGAGTAATGGTATCCCTAGCGTTGATTTTGGAGTGTGCCCGATCAACAAGACACAAACAAAGTTAAAATGGGAAGGCTTCATAATATCAGATAGCAGTCTCCAGCTCTGCTTACCTGTACGACCTGAAGGGTCGTTTTAAAACTATCCAAATCTAGCTAGCTAATTTTAATGTGGATTCAAATTTTCTATGCATTTGCCAAATATTTTAATAGTGAATCCAGCTATTTTGCCTACTCTATAAATTTACAAATTCGTGTTCCCTGGTCTGCGTATTTAATTCTAAGTAAATCCTATATTCGTCCCCATCGTTCCCTAACTTGACATATTATAATTACATTCTTCATTCCTATAAATACTGAGCCCAAAAAATAGGCGGCAGAACGTCAAATGAACTATATCAAACTACAAAACAATACAATGCAGGCAAAAATATTAATATTAAAATAAATATAAATATATAATTAAATATAAAATAGATACATAAATAAATAAATAAATATCTAAATACGCAAAAGCATGTAACAGTGCATATATTAGCAAAAGCATCACCCAAATTATCAGTTGCACTCCCACAAACATTATGATACCTAGCGCCATTACACACAAAAAACGTGCTCATTAAATTATTTTAAAATCTTCCTATTAATACATATCAATGGTTACGCGAGTACAGCAGCCACAATTTTATTCCTACCTGGTATATAAATTTCTACAGCATTCGAAGTCCTGATGAGTATGCACTAAACGTTTTGGGGGATTCACAATCACTATCACTTTAAAAGTCCTGGGGGGGGGGGGATGCGCAGTTTCGCTCTATTCATTTCTATCCACATTACATGTGATTTTCCAATGCTCCACCCAAAGGTACTACATTGGCCAGGAAGCGAGTTTTTTTTTACCTGGAGAATTTGGAATTTTGCCGAACCCTTGCTGTTCCAAGCAAGGTAGGGATCTTTAACGTGCGTGACAACACTCACACACGGGACCTCCATTTTACCTCTCATCTGAACGAGGGTGTATTTTTGTGAAAAATGCTCGCTTAACATTTTTCAAGCGGACCGTGTCGGGATTCGAACCCGGGACCTTGGGCGTAGTAGTCACACACATACCACTACGCCACGGAGCCGCCTCATTTCTATCCACAGTAATATTACTAGGCGGCTTTGGCGACACACCAGTTTTGTGTTGTGTGTTGTTGGTGTTAGTAGGTTGTGGGGTTTACAGCGCTGGGATTTCGATAGCAGATATCTATGTTGGTCGATAGTTTGTTTAATGATAAATGTGGAATGTGGATCCTATGGCTTCGCCTTCGTCACCGTGGTGTATAGAGGCTCCAGTGGCGGGTGTCTTTGTTGGTCGATAGGATGGTGAATAGGGATTTGCCCTCGTGAAGGTGCGGGCTCGTGTCTTTGTTGGTTGATTCTTTGCTTGATGAGGACCTGGACTCCTCCGTACTGCTTCACGTTTGTTTCTACTCTCCTCGCATTAGTTAAATGAATCTTTGAGAAATTTTAGGTTAAGCAAAAATAAACGTAACCATTCTCAAATCATGAATGTGGAACGGGGCTCCATAGGACTTCGCGAATTTAGAAAATAAAACGTGGAGAAGTATTTGGAAAACGATGTGATCATTCTCAAAATGTGCAACGGAGCTCCCTAGCGTGTTCTGAATGGGGTTACGTCTCATAAGGTAATTGAATACTTCGGAGATTTTAGTTTGAGCAAAAATGTGCACGTGGTAAAAAAATTAGCAGTACTAGGGCTTCGCCCCCGAGAGCCTCAAGAACTATTTTTGTATTAAACAGCATATAATGTTTAAAAAGAGCAGCAGAAGTATACGACTTGTAACAATGGTTTCAATTTAAAATAAAATGTAGGTATGTATGCAAATCATCTAAAACAGGTATGTTGTTATTTTGTTCATAGGAAAAACCGAGGTTATATTTTTACATTTTACTTGCATCATAAAAATAATTTATTCAATTATACGGAATTCCCAGCCGGATCTAGCCTACAGAATTTGTCTTTTTTATCCTACTTTTAGTTTGAATTTAAAATAAGATGTAGATACGTATGTATTCAAATTATGTTAAACAGGTATGTCGTTATTTTGTTGTTATTTTGTTCAAAACCAAAGTTGGAGCATGCATCCGGTTGTGGAGTATTAATGTGGAGAATTTAGATAAATCATTGATATAATCAACATATTTAACTTTTACCTTTAGGGTCCTTCAGTACTGGGGCTTCGCCCCCGAAATCCTCCGTCTAAAAAATATTTTTTTATTTGTGTGGATTCTAGAGGATTCGCCATGGTCGGCGTGGTGTGACGGAGAGGGTAGCGTTTCTTCGGTAGGTGCTGAATAGGGTTGTACCCACTTTCTCAATTGAATAGTTAAGAATGAAGGTTAAGGTATTTTTGAAGTTGAAAAGAACACATACACACTAGATATATTATAGCGTTTAATGCTTCTCCTTTAAATAAATATAGCTTTTAGCTTGTTAGGGGGCGCGGCTCTCCTGTTTCAATACGAGAGCCTCTGTTTCATGAATAATTTTGGTATTAAATACAAAACACGTAATGTTTAAAGTTAAAAAACACACACACACACACACACACACACACTTCAATATTTTATTTTCAAAAATTACATTTTTAATTGTCTTCTAAAATATAGATATATGTAAATCACGTAAAGCAGGTAAAGTTATATCGTTATTTGTTCATGTGGAAAAACTAAGGTTATATGTCGTGTATTAATGTCAAGAATTTAAATGAATAATTAATGTAGTCATCATATATTACTTTTATAATTCGTAGGTGTAGCAATAGATTTTTGTATTACCCTCAAGAACAGAACTTAATAAAAAACTTCCATTGCACTAACCACAATCAAATAGGAGTTAGAAAATATGTACCTATTGTGTTTATTAAGGTTTTTGTTTAGAAATTAAATAATTAAAAATGTTATAATCATTTAGTAAATTTAATAAATCCTCGTTTTACTACGGGAAGTGAGGGGGGGGGGGTGCCGTTCCTTCTGTAAATCGCAAATTACTGTAACGATAAGAAAATTAAGTTAAGTTTTATTGTAAACATGATTAATGAGACTATTAAATTTCAGTGACAAACGTAAAGGATAATTTGTTCATAAATGCAAATATGTTTCCTAAAAGATATGCATAACTTAGGAATTTAAAAGTTTTAACATTTGCCAACTGAGATAAATAGTACTTATTTCTTTGCAAAAATTTTCATATTACTTCCTTTAACAACTACATTCAGAAAAATGCACCTTAGTTAAAAACTTCGGACTTTTTTACTAATTATAGTCTGAAGTTAAATTAACATATCGATATATGTAAATTATGTGGTTGACTTTGACTTTTACTTTATTGTTGTTAATAATACATTAAAACATTAGTACATAAGACATATTGGTAGGTCCATACATGCGAAGCTTAGTCATAGACTACTCTTACATTTAATCTGTCTTGTTCATACGTGAAAACAACTATTTACATCATGCTTTATGTTTTGATCCTTAATTATACAGAATAAATTTTATTTAACCCAAACACTTTGCTTTTATTAGCAATAAAAATCCATTCAAATCATTAATTTTAATGGAGTTTTTGTCAAACCCGTTCCTAGCTAGTTTCCAGATATCTGTATTTAAATCAATATATGAGTTTAGCCAGGGTCATTGTTTAAATTTAAATAACCTGCGCATAGCTTTTAATTTTAGTTTGTTGCAAATAAATAAAGAGAAAAGTGAAGCTGTTATCGTTTGTTGCATACAAAAAAATTTTGAGCAAAACTTTACCAACCGTACTGCAAAAACTACTACTGAAAAGATTATATCCGCTTGTATTTAACATAATTAACAAATCGGTAAGATTCAATTTATATGCGAAATTCAAATTAATAAAATCATACAGTTTATTGTTTAAGAAAGTAATAAGTTACTTGTGTGGTTAATTAGAAAAGATGTAATACGTTGATAATAAAAACCTAATCAACTTATACAAAATTCACCAATGTTTTTTTGTTTACACTATTTTAAATTAACACCTTGGTAGTGGAATATGATTTAATTAAAGAATGTAACATTGTACTATTGTAACATAAAATTTTCATAAAAATGCGAATAAAACCAATTCATTACCAATAAAAGCAACCTTATTAGTTCACAACTTGATGTAATTAACTTTACATATGAAACGAAGATACATTGTTTTTACTTTCTTTAAATTCGTTTATTAGGTATACGGGGTGCAGACTGTGTCCATGGAAATTTATGCAAATGTTACAAAAGTTATATTCCTATTATGCTTTGTATTTAAAATAGGATGTATTGTTAATAGCAGATATTTTTGAAACGTTTAGACAAGATTGCATAAATGTTTGTAATTCGGATCCAACGTCCAATGTCAAAATAGAATTACTCACCGATATGTATATGTTGCATTTTTTAAAGAGCATCATAGGTTGAGTTAGTCTGTGTAGACAGAATACAAAGGGTAAATAATAAATATTTGAGAAACGTTTTTAAGACAATGAACCGAGTTCGTATTTAATGTATTTAGATGTGGCAAATTTATACAAATTTGTACCTACCAATTTTAAATTTTGGATGGTTATGCAGGACAGGTTGTAAAGGCACTTTTGAGGAATAGTGCTAGCTATAGTACAAGCAGATATAGGAAAAGAGAGAGGTAGATGTAGACTTAGATCTGACTACTTCACGCAGATAGTGAACGATGCGGGTCGTGGGAATTTCAGGGAAATGCAGAATAGGAAACTGGAAGTAAGCGTAACCAGTTTCAGGACTGAAGACTTAATGATGATAATTACACCAAACCGAGGACTCTTTGAATTTACTTGTTTACGTATGGGACTCTCAAACTCACCAAGCACATGTTTAAGACTTATTGATACAGTTTTACGCTCAGAATTACACAATTTGTATTTTATTCTTTAGATGATAATGTTTATATAATAATGTAATGGATAGCAAGTGAGCGTTGGTTAGTTTTTATGAAGGTGTATGGTAACAATTACTTGGCGAAGAGGGCAAAACACGATCTGTTTGCTTACTGTAGGCTTTAATAAAATCTAACTGAAAAGTTTCGAAATAATCATCAATAGGGGACAATTTGTGCTTTTGTGCTTCGATTGCTAGAAATTAGGAAATCAGGTAAACTTGTGCCTTCTTTCTAATTTATGAATACTGCTCTATATGATAAATTACTGGGTAAAAATTTCGTATTTTATCCTTTAGATCAAATTTTGGCAGACATGCGATTTGGGAACGCGGATAAATAATTGTAGATTGCTCTGCTCAGAGCAAGGAGTCGTCCGGTTAAACTCGAAGCGACGGTAACAACTCAATTCCTATTTTCATTTTAACAAACTCAGAAACATTTTTCAATCAGACATTTACAGTTAGCAGATTTTCAGAAAGAGAAATTTCTTCGAATTAGGTTTGATATAAAATTATTGCCCTTGGTATGCAAGAGAATAGGTTTTGACAAGTATATCAATTAAACAAATTTCAATACCGACTCACACAAATTCTCTTCTTGTCTATTTTTTTCTCTTGCTGTTCCCATAAAATGCGCCAGATTAATATTTTGTTTTTCTTTCCGACTACTTCAAACTAAAGTTGCCGAAGAATATTACAAGTGAATTTATTTGAAATCGTTGAACTACGGCATAACTCAAACTGTAGATTACCAGAGATTACAGTAAAAATTATCTGTTTAAGTATGAAACTACCTTGCTCTTCTAGAGTAATATTGATGGAAAGTACGTTTGATGAATGTAGTATGAAGAAATTTAAAGACATTTGCCGATTTATGAATAATATTTATTGTGGAAACTGTTACCTTTAGATTCCAATTATTCTTGTTTTCTTTTTGTTGTACGTGTTTTCATTTATTTTGTTGATAATATATAAACAAGCTTTTTCAAAACTATAATAAAATATAGTAAAATAAATAACACAACTTATAGCTTGTACAATTATCTCTTATACAAAGTGAAGTAAACACAACCAGCTTAACATTTCTATAGCGAACTTCTGAGTGATGCTGTGTTAGCCTAAGGGCATTAACTAAGATTAAAAACACATACTTGCCAGCTGAAAAACAAGTTCAATCAACTGACAGATCATGAAGATTAATTGAACAATATAGAGTTGAAGCAAAGTTTACAATGTATTATTTATTTTTCCATTTTAACTGTTAAGCGGTAATTCATTTAAACAAAACAGTTTCTTTAATCATGAAATTGATTCAATAAAAAATAAATACCATGAAATACATTTTCTTATGCAGACAAGCTTGCTTATAAAAAAGCGTAAAAGTAAAAATTATAATTTTCACCATCATCGTGAAAACAACAAAGCTGCAATTCTAACAGTAATTGTAATAGTTATCTAGAGCATTATCAAAAGAACCTTAATTATTTTAAAGCCATCGTCATTTGTACATCCAGCACTTTTTGTATAACTTCTAAAAATTAAAAAACAACGTTTATAATTACAACTGTCATGCAGCTGTTATTTCAATTTGTCAACTATCATCTGTTAACAATACCTAATCTGAATTAACCTAAAACGCGGCTCCACACTACAGCATATGAACTAAATTGTTAGGTGCTACTTTAATATATTTGTTGCTTTACATAACATGCTAGAATATTGAGCAATTTTTAATACATGAGAGCTTGCTCCTGCTTGTACGAGGAATAAACATCTAAAACCAGACTTTTATTGTGCTCCCCTGTGCATGATACTTTTTACTTTTCCATAGAGATTTTATGACTTGTTCCATTTTCTTAGGCAAAGGAACATCTTCTATGTTTCTCTAAACATCTCAAAAATGCTCAACTTTTCTACACTCGAAAATGTAAGTTTGATATTGAAGCCGGCTACTACTACCGCGTTTCACTAATTTGAAACGAGTAATAACAAGAGTCTTTATTACTCACTGTTCACAAGTCTAATTAACAGTATATGCCATGTACATTAGACACATAATATAACATTTATGTATACTCTTGGACTTCCAAAAGCTCAACCATTTAACTTTACACGATATAATTTATGTTCGACATTCTGATATAGACTAACTCTGTACTTCATAATCGGTCTTATTAATACCGTGAATTAAAAAGGATGACTCATCTTCCAGTTATTGACAGAAGCTTCTCGGTCCATGGAGAACATACAGAGCTTGCGGCGTTTTGTATGCTTGATGTGTTGCCTAATAGTAGCTCGCAACAATATATTTTTCTGGAATGAGCGAAATGGTGGCTTTGAGAGAGCATGGACGCTAAAATACACATGATAGAACATATGTCGTTTATTTGACATATATAGTTCTTGAACTGCTTTTGGCATATTCAAAGGATGCCCTTGATACATCTGTTTGTAGCCTATGGCGATAGCCTATTGTCAGCTATGGTGGATGTTATCCGGCAGAGGGTTCATGTTAGATTGTCTCGAAAGTACTGTTCTTTGTCGTTTTGGAGTTCATTATCCGTTCCTGTACTACCGCTTTATTCTTCTTATTTTAATAATTTTTGTTCTACTGCTTTCACATAACCCACGAGCCATCACAAAAACGTAAGCGTTATCCCTCTCGTCATCGCCATAGTTTTCAGAATCGGTATCGGATCGATCTTTTTCATATTCTAAACCTCCGTTTAAACTTTTCTAGAAACCCTTGAGGGGGGATATTGTTATAATTTTATTCTTCGTTTAATAGAAATAAATTCAAAATATTTTTATACGAGTTCTTTCTTAGTTTTTCCGAATGAAGTAATCACGAAACTCATTACTGAACTACTTCTTAGACAAGATTGCCGTGGAAAATAACTGGTGAAGCCGTCCGTTTTCTAAGGTATATAGTAGGGTATGTAATAAGAACTACATTTTCAAATGTTCCAAAAATATTTAGAACGCAAGGAACTTCGAGAAGTTTCCTCGACTGGGTGCATAAGTAATATTAATTTTACATGGAATTGCTTATTAACGGTGAATTATTAATTATACTTGTATTAAATTTCTGTTACCAAATTTACAGTCTGGGAATCTATTTAAATTCTTTATACGTTCTTAAAACGACCTAGCACTAAAATAGAGTATCAAATTAAGTAATGGTATGTAGAAAAATGTGTTAGAGATTATAACATGACATTATTATTTTAAATCGTAAGACAAATGTAAAATAAATTTAGTGAAATAAACTTGACAGTGGGTTGCAAATGTATCAGAAAGATAACACACTTATTGATTTTAATCAGATTCTTTTGATTTTGAATCTTGTAATGATATTTACAAAATTTGGACACCGCATAAAAATTGTCCAAGAAAAGATTTCTTGTTTTTTGCGAAGTTAATATTTTGTCTTCCGTAATAAAAGAGACGTTAAAAATATAGGAAAATCTCGATCAAAATTCTATTTTATAAATAAATTGTAGAAATTATGTGAAATATATTATAAATAATGAATTTGAATTGGAATAGGTTTCATTATTTGTAATTTGATAAAAGAAGAATGAGCAAAGGCATATTTTTTATACCTCCTCTCTTAATAAATACATGAAATAATCTCTTTCGTTATTCATTTACATGCAATTTGGAAAAAGAGCAACGTTTACTTCGAACATAAAGGGAACGCTGCTCTTATAGGACATGGCGGAAGTGAGTTATAAGGTACGACCTTCATCTGTAGTTTTTAAATTTAATTGTGGGCGTGGTTGATAGGTTGAATAGTTTGAAAAACATCGTCAATTGAAGAACTCAAATAAGCTCCTCTTGAAAATTACCAACCATTGTTTAGTGTAAAATAGTTGAAAGGCAATTGAAGCTCGCGGTATCGCTTAAGGGGCGGCTCCGTGGCGTAGTTGGATGTGTGTGACTACTACGCCCAAGGTCCCGGGTTCGAATCCCGACACGATCCGCTTGAAAAATGTTAGGCGAGCATTTTTTCACAAAAATACACCCTCGTTCGGATGAGAAATAAAATGGAGGTCCCGTGTGTGAGTATTGTCACGCCGTTAAAGATCCTTACCTTGGCTGGAACAGCAAGGGTTTGGCAAAATTCCAAATTTTCCAGGTAAAAAAAACTCCCTTCCTGGCCAGTGTAGTATGCCTTCGGGTAGAGCATTGGAAAATCACATGCATGGTATCGCTTAATGTAAGAACTTTGGACAAAAGCCTCTAGGACAATGCAATTAAAGCTTCTGTTCCTTCATCGTTTTATACTCTGAACTTGTTCTGGCCAGGTTCTAGAGATAACTTAATTGCCTATAATCGTAGTGTATGGAATTCTGGCCAACGGTACTTTATCTGGAAGATTTGTTTGGCGGAATCGCAAATCTTATCGTTCTTGCACATAAAAAATTGTATGTTTAATGCTATGGTGTACCAGAACCACGCTAATCGCTAAGCAAAAGTTACACAATAGCTGTATTCTAGACTGCATTTGATGTACTCGTGAGTTTCCAACAAAAATCAAAAATTAAAAGCTGTTATATTAGTATTCTTGACACGAAACTGCACTAAAACAACATAACGTTCATTGCCTTCTTTGAAACGTAGTAATAATACATATCAAGCTCCTGACGGTGAGATAATATATTGTGTTTACAAGCTAACTACCGTACAGAGAAAAAACTATATTGTTGCTTCAATCTATAGTCAATATTTTAACTAGCCAAGTATAAAATATGAATACAATATTTCATACAGCTAGTTTTCTGCGATAAGGTGTTGCAAGTTGTGTCACATATCCTAAGCATTTTGTGGGGTTCGTTTAATTGACCTCATTACGGCACACGCTGACCAAGACATCTTCAGTACCTAAAACAAAATTAATAAGCAATTAATGTACATAAATGTAATAATAATGCTTAGATATGCGGGATTATGGTACATTTACATTCAGTTCGAAATTGGCATGAAAGTCAAATTGCGACGCATGACATCTGGCAATCTGAAGTGACATTTACATTACTAATTTGCATCTTGCTTATTCTAAGTCTACTTTGAATTTAAAAATTCCGCTTGTCAAAGTTAACAAGAACTGAATTTACTTACAAGTTTGAAGATTATGTATAATATGATCGTAAGTGTGTCGAAGAGTTTAGTAATCAATGAAAAATTGTTGCTTAAAGGTATATATAATTATCCAGTAATACATTATTCCGAAAAGAAAAGTTACAGTAAGAGGCTAATGACTGATCGTGCTTGGGGCTGTTGAACTAAATTCATATTTATATTAAGCATTCAGGTGGCCGGTTGAAAAATAAAAGGATCAGAGGGTGAGTTGCTGTGGCAAGTCAGAATTTGATGTTTTAGTTTTGCCATTACAATTACTTGTGCTTTATTATTTTTCTATAATAAAATATACAAACCACTGTGTGTGTTGCTTTTCTGTGTGAAGTAAGCATTATAACTTTACTCAGTAAACGGGAACTTTGGAAAATAGAAAAATTTCCAACAGGGGCAATGCTTTTCTTTCTGTTCACTCATCGGGTAATATAATAACAACCTAGTAAGTATATACATTAGTTATAATTTAACACTTTAGTTGAACATTGCAAAAATAAATCGCTGTTTATCCGAGAAAAGTATCACATAAAAAGGCAAAAAATAACAGCATTAACTTACAGTAGTGCTGGATATATACCAATCGCTAAGTGGCTATTCATGTCTTTTTTTGATTATATGTTTGAAATAAGAACACCCAGGAAGGAGGTGATTACCAAAATTATATTGATTATAATTAATTATTACATTACATTTAAACTTTGTTAAACCTTCTTGTGAACAGAGACTCTGTGACCGCAGCAGCACATGCTACTACAGGAAATATTTTTGAAAGTACCACTGCAAAGTAAGATTACCAAGTACCACAGAAATTTGGAGAAAGGTCTTGTTCAATATCTGAGCTATCCTAGAGAAATAATATTGAAATTGTTTGAACAGCTAAGTCCTTCAATGAAATCTAAATCTGTTAGAAAGACTAAAAGGAAGTTGTCAGAAGATGTAGATCCAAAAATGGGAGTCCTGTGTGAATTTTCTTTTGCCGTGAAAAACGTCAGCACACCAGACAGTAACGAATACGTGGCATCTGAAGTGATCGAACTGCCAAAAACTGCAAGTATGAGTATATTTATGAAATTAATCTACATTACTCCAATTAATCTGTAAAATTTGTAATTATATATCTTAACATAGACAATTAGGTGCTAAATTATGTAGCTATGAATAACAACAAAAACAATTTCAAGTGATTTACGTTTCACTGGCCATGTATTAATATTACAACGTCTACCTCACTCTAATAATTAGCTATCCTTATAGCTTACTGAGAAGCAGAGATAGGAAAAAAGGGAAGTAGAGGTAGACCTAGGTTAGACTACTGCACATAGATAGTGAAAGATGTAGGCTGTAGGAGTTTCATGGAGATGTGTAGGCTAGATCAGAATGGAAATCAATGAAGGTACGCATCCACCCAGTCCCAAGATGAATAAATTAATAACTAAGAACGTAACTGTACTTAAATATGATGATTATTATAAGCAACTACAAGTATTGGTTGGGCAATATTCTCGAATAATGTTAATTGTGTGAAATGATATACTGGAAAACTATTATTTTGGCAAATGTCTAAGTGTTGGTAGTTCTTGGCAGCCACAGGCTGCTTAACCCCCTTCACTGAATCTGAGTGAAATAGGGCATTAAATTAGAAAACAATAGAAGGGGAACCGACCTGTATACTTGCTGTGTGAGAATTTCAGGGAACTATGTAAGCTAGCTCAGAATATAAATATGTGCAGGTACGTGTCCTACCAGTTTTGAGACGGAAAACCTAATGACGAAAAAATAAGCGCAGATAAATCTGATGATTATTATAAACAACTACCATTGGTTGTAAAATATCTGCAACTAATGGTGACTGTGTAAAAAAATATATTGAAAAATATATTAAATCGGTAAATGTTTAAGTGCTGGGGGAACTTGGCAGCCACAGGCTGCGTACCCCCCTTCACTACCAGTAAATGTCGGAGAAATATGGTATATAATTGTAAAACAATAGAAGGGGACCGTACTGCATATAACTTGAAAGAACAGCGCATATGATGTAAGACAACAAACATAGAATAAGAAGAAAGTTGTTGGAAGCATATGTGTGGAACACAACACAGTATGCCTATGAAATTCGGGCAGTCTGAAAAGCACACAGAAAAAGGGTAGCAGCTTTTGAAATGCTGTGGTTCAAATGTATGAGGATGGACATACAAAGTTAATAACAAATAGGTTATAGAAATAGTAGGGGAACAAGGATATCTGTGGAAAAAAATAGGAGAAATAGAAGGGAGAGTACGTTCTCAGGCATTCTGGGGAATAGTATGGGTTATACTACAAGCAGAGATAGGAAAAAGGAAGTAGATGTAGACCTAGATCAGATAGTGATAGATGCAGACTGTGCAAATTTCAAGGAAATCTCTAGGTTAATTCAGAATAGGAAACAATGATGGTACGCGTCTAACTAGTTTCAGGACTGAAGACCTAATGATGATGATAACTTACTGAATATACAATTATATTAAAAACAGGACTACAAGAAAGTGAATGCAGTGTTCTAATAATAATTACATACGCAATATATCACTGTTGGCGATATTTTCTTTTAAATTGGAATAACTATCAGTTCTTTCGCAATTCAAATATTCTTTAATATAGTCCCTGAAATCCCAAACTACTCATGAAGCATTTCTATCTCCAAATATAAAATGTTTCTTACGTTGTAGTGCACTTCTTGTTTTCATTTTCTAAAACAGCTTTCTCATGAAAGTCACGTCCAACAAAACTTTCAGGACAATAAAGTTTTGTAACAATATTTTGAGATTTAATAAAATTATGCAAGCGTGTAATGGGTTTTGTAATTCTATCAACGGTTTCGGGAGCAAAATTTATTTCAAGTTAAAAAGTCCTATATCGCGCAGCCATAATTCCAAATGTGTTTCCAATAATTCTGTGGCCCCCAACACAAAATTTTTTAATTTTTTATATAGTACCTGATTGTGCCAACATTACACCACATAGCACCACAAGACTGGTAGCTAGCAGTCAAAAACTATGAAAGTTATTACATTTTAAAGATTAGGGTGCCGAAAATGATACTAGCTCCCCCACTGTACTTTCTTTCAATTTTTTTTTCTGCACCTGATAGTACTAACATAGCACCACATAGCACCCCCAGCCTCACAGCTAGCACTAAAAATTGGCGTAAATATAGTAGTTTAAAGCTTAGGGTCCTAGAGTCAACCCCCCCTCCTACATTTTTTTCAAATTTTTCTTCTAGCATCAGCTATAACTAACATACCACCACATATCACCCACCAGTCCCATAACTAGCACCCTAAAATGGCGTAGATATAACAGTTTAGAGGGGGGGGAGATGAGCTAAGATGATACCTAGGGAAACACTTGCCAGTCGACAGTTGTAATTCAATCATTACCGCCGGAATATCGCATTCCGCTACGAAGTATAGTCCGGGGGGAGGGGCATGATCTTAGCCCCCAAACTTTAAACTGTTTTAATCTACGTCATTTTATGGGTGCTGGCTTTGCAACGAATGCTGCTACACGGTACTATGTTAGTATTAACAAGAACGAGAAAAAATAAAAAAGGATTTTGCCGAGCGACCGACGCCATATTAACCCCCTCCCCAAGTTTGTACTGATATAGCCTCGCCATTTTTTGAGTGCTAGATATACGACTGGTAGTGCTATGTTAGTACTAGCGAGTGCAGGAGAACAATTAAAAAAGTGTTGTTGGGGCTGGCATCTCTTTAACCCCCTAAACTTTGAACTGTTGTATCTACGTCATTTTTGGCTGATAGTTATGCAACTGGTGCTACTATGCGGTACTGTTAGTATTATCAGGAACGAGAAAAAATAAGAAAAAAGTTTTGTAGGAGCCTCACACCATTATAGACCTCCCCAAAGTTTGTACAAAGGGTACTAGGAATACGATTGGTTGTGCTACGTAGTACTATGTTAGTATTGGTAGGTACAAGAAAAAAAAATTAAAAAGAAGTGGAGTGTGGGGCTGACATCGCCTGAGAGCCTGAACTTGGAGCTACTATAACCGTTGAGGGGGAGTGGTCGTATCATCTTAGCCCCTATAAACTTTAAATTGTTGTACCATGCCACGTTTTAGGGTACTAGCTATGGGAATGGCGGTGCTATGTGGTGCTATGTTAGTTCTGTTAGCCTTGTGGTGCTATGTTTTTGCAATCAGGTGCTGTATACAAAATAAAAGTTTGGTGTTGGGGGAGGTGATCTTGTCATAAGTATCAGGTATATGTATACATATTAGTATCTACGGATAGTTCAAAATCAACTCAACTTCTGACATCCTCCCGAATCGCTATCTCCTGTATGGTTTTAACAAATGGATTTGTAGTAACGGGAACGCTTCAGCTACTACAAAATATAATGAATGTGTTTGCTCTTTATTATTGTAGACACGAATCTGGCGGAATATTCAAAATTCTTTTCCTTAAATGCGTACCCAGTGCCAAATTATTTAAATGCCGCCATAGCCGCTAATATCAAACTGTTTAAGAGAAATACCCTGCATCACAAACTGCTAAAAGTATTACACTAAAACGTGTTTTTATAATTATAATACTACGATCCATAATGTGACGAAGCTCGGATTTCCACGTGAATACCATCGTTTGCTCCGAAACAATTTGGTAGCTGACAAAACATAATAGTCTTCTGCAATACCCAGCCTCTGGTTATTTGATAGGGGCTTTAAATAAACTGGTAATAGAATATTCCATAAAACATCAAAAACTTCTCGACAATCATACAAATAATTGAAGAAGGTATTCGAAATGAATAAGCAATACTTGGGTAGGAATCTCCTGTAGCTAAATGACTCAAAGTTACATTGAATCTTTGCGATGGTGCTATTGCTCTTTGACTGAATATTTTATTGAACTGTTTCCAACAAGTGACAGAAGAAAATCTAATAACTGTACATTCATTCTATAGTAACATTAAAAAATATCAAAGGACCGCTAAGTCGCATTTCCCGTATTAAATTGTCATGAAATCATTGTTCATTTCTTTTTAAACAAACATCTTTTACCCATATTCTTCTCTTCTTTGGTGTTTTAGTTGTTGTTCAAAAATATAAACCAATGAGGCCACTAACATTTGCTCTACAGCACTATATTCTTTTACCCTTATCAACAATCATTTTCATCATACGAAAACGATATCGATATAAATAAAATTGTAGTCTTCTATCTATCTCCCCATTAATTATTAAAGCATAAGCTATAAATTTAAGAGATTGTAAATGCATACTTGGTTAATTTCAATTCATGTTTAAAATAATATTTCACGAAATGATTGTAAATATAGCTTATGGTTTTTGTTTTGATGGTGGTGGGTAGTTAATATAGAATAGAAGCCAAAATATTTCATTTGTAGTACTTACAGTCAATAGTGATCTTGAATTAATTTCAAACAATCCACTAGCTTTAAACGTTACTTTCTTATTTGCTCGTTGAAGAACCAACATCACTGGAGTTCTGAGCTTAGAGAAATATTTCGCATACCAGTTTGAATCGTATAGTCCAAATGCTATATCTTCAACCTGAAACACAAACCACAATATATTATCTATTTCGAACAAAATTCCAAAATCATCATAGCATTCCAAGCTCAATAAATTTTTTGGGACAATTTACTGGTGTAAAAACTTGACGCAATTATAAGAGCTGCTATATAGAATATTGGTAAGCGTAAATTAATAGTTGAACAGTGACTATGCGCAGAAACTTCTCAGTGCTCGGAAAAATTTAAATATTGTTTTAACTATGTACGTATACGCAGGTTTTGTTAGGCATGATTATGATAAGTTTGTAAATGGAAAATCAGATTAGCTTAGGAGATGTCGGTGCTAACCTAACTTAACCGGAAGATGTTGTGGTTGACCTAGCCTAACAGGGAGAGGTTGGGGCAAACCTAACTTAACCGGCAGAGGTTAGGGCTAACCTAATCTAACCAATAAAACTAGAATTAGAAGAAGTGGATGTGTAAAGGAGAAAGTTAGAGTACCAAACATAAACTATCGCATTAAAGCAACTGCATAAACATCTAATAGAATAAGGGAGAGACTAATAAATCATTTTCAAACCCACTGGAAAAAATTTGGAAAGAGCTGGTGTATATAATGTTTTTGCATTTGGAGTTAATAACATTTTTCTATGTCGGAGTTCTTGCAAAGAAGAATGGGCATAAGGATGTGTATTTTCTGAAGGATCCTTTTCTACTAAAATGTACAATGCAAGAAAATAGCTAACAAAAGAGGGATACGTGTTAATTCTTTTTAACGGATTCAATGTGATTTGCTTGCCTTCAACGAAGCCTTTTTCTATATTTAAATTAAATAGTATTACAACATATAATGGTTTCTCACTTTCAAAAGTAGAATGCTTAAGATATTTATCGGATGTCTGGAAAACAGGGAGAATGCATCCTTTACACAGAAAGAAGTAGAACAAATTGACGAAATTCTTATACGGAAAGTAAACATTAAAAAGTGTCGTAGATTAGAGCAGGCAGATGCATGAACAGAACCTGTTATTGTTGAAATTCAAGAAGTGGAATACAGAAATAGAGTCCGTTAAATTTTCCAGGTCGAAAATCATGACGCTGTACGTCTCCAATTACTGACCAGAAAAAGTATTGCAAGAAGAAGATGTGGATTTAAATCATAAAATAAGAATTCTTTTAGATAAGTTAAAGTCAACTGCCAGCAAAAATAAGGAAATGGTTGTGTTATGAGTTTAGATATGTATGTATTAGGTTATGTACTTTATGTTAAAAAATTAAAAATAGATGTTGTTCATTATTCTACTGTACTTTATATTGGGTTAAAAAACGCACCCGCCACATTTCAAAGGAAGATAGATAATATTTTGCGAAAAATACACACCAAGAAATTCTTGCGATATCTAAATAATATAACTGTATAGTCAAGATCACTCAAGAAACACATGAAGAGACTAAGAAAAGCATATGAGCTTCTAAGAAAAGCACAGTTTAAAGCACGACTAAAAGAGAAGGATTTTTTGCAAAAAGAAGTGGAATTTCTGGGACACACAATAGCAAAACCAGATAAGACAGATGTCCCCTTTAACGAAAACAGACTAGGAAATAGAAGATTTTTTTGGGACTAAGTTAATATTATAGAAAATGCATTATAATTTACTTGCAAATAAGAAACCCGCTAACAAATTGTTTAAAGGAATGTCATACGATCGAACATTACCGGAATTTATTAAAGCAGTAAAGAAAATCAAATACATTCTTACAAATCGCCATTTATTGGAGCACGCTGACTTCATGGTTCTTTATATTAACAACGGACGAATCTAATATAGCTTTGAGCGCAGTATTTGGCCAAGCACGGTAGGTAGCGACAAACCAATCAATACTAGGCATGAATATCTAATGAAACAACAAAAGTATACCACTATTGAAAATACTTCAGACCGTACTATTACGGAAAAAATTTTATATACACCCACCATAAATCCTTAGTGTGGGTATATATATCTATATATATATATATATATATATATATTGTAGTGGTTTTAAAGGGCTAAATCTACGTATAAACAAAGTAATCTCTAAACACCCTGTATAAAGGAAACAACCAGAATTTGCGTGCGAAATTTATTCCAGTTAGTTCATTTTTAAGCAACAGGTATTAACAAAATTTTACAAATAATGATTAAAATTTAGTAGATTTGCAAAAGAAATAAATTGTAGAGGCCAATGCCATTAATTTATTAATTTAATTGAGTTTAATTGAACGGTTATTTAGGAATAATATGCATAAAAACGTGTAAAAATCAATAATACCAAGGTAAAACGCGTTGCTAACAAACAAATATATCGGTTGGGTTGAAATACCATGAAAAGAAGCTCGTAGAAATGTTATTTAAAACCTTCGTTAAAATTGAACACCTGCAGGTTTCTAAATGTCAAGTTCCACTTATTTTTATAGATAACAAACAAGTTTAAAAGAATATCGGGTAAACGGACGGATGTTTTCGCATTAAACGCTAATGAGGGGTTATTTAAAGCACGTATTTTGGGGTCCATATGGAGTTGTAGAACGCGGACAGGAATATCGATTTCTACCACTCAAACAAGGTTAGAAAGAGACGTAGAATATGCATAAGCAAGGGACAGCGTTAGTATAGGCGGGATTTGTAAAACGTCAATGGATAGACTATTGGTCGATATCGTTAGTTGTACATCAGACAAGACACGGGAATATTGAATATTAATTTCCAGAAAATATCGTAACGACGCGCTAAATTTCGAGGATTTTAAAAACGGTTGAACCAAAATTTTAAGAACGTGTTATTGTAAATGAGGGACTTCGTGTGAAATGCGGCCAAGAGGTGTCATCGGAAATTGTATAAATAATTTTTCAAAATATAATAAAAGCCCTTAGTATTTTGATCGCTTCAGACTTCAGACGTACGAAAGTTACCACGAGCTTGTAAGTATAGAAAATTATTTTAAATTATATAGCACGGTGTTAGCCTCATAATTTGTACGCGGAGTGTGTCGAGTTTACATTTTTTTATTGAGGTACCACATACATTTTTTTAACAAGCTCGTATAGTGGCGTTATGTAACGTGGATTAAATTAAACAATTATGAAAGAAGTATAATTAATTTGGATTTGGAAATTGGATACACCGTGAAGGCAGCGCAAGAAGCTCAACTTAAATGGGGTTCTTCTACTAATAGCTAGAAGCGGCCTGCAGAACAGAAAGAAGCAAATATACGACATCGTCAACGGAGCAGAGATCTTCTAGAAATTCCAGGTAACGCTTTAAAATTGTGTTGTTATAAACTATGAAACTATGAATATTGGATGACGTATGAGAGTGAATTTTGAAGCTATTGTGCATTATTTTGCGTATTGAAAATAATACGTATAACTAACTTTATTATGGTATTTAAATAGAAATCTGAAGGTGTACATAAAGCTTATTAACGTTCCATCAGAAAGTTAAATTTTGTAAAGAGTACATGGGTTTGTTTTTTTTTGTTTGTTGTAAGAGTATGCGAAGTATAAGGGCATACATTATTCATAATTAACTGGGTTATCATGAGCTCACCATACTCCAGAGTTTACGTAGATTTAAAATAAATTATAAAGAAAGAATGAGAAATAAGATATTATTCAGGGCCCATTTACTCCGGGTACATTCTCTGTGTTGAATAATTTAAATTAAAATACAGGACATTACAAAATAAGATTTATTGAGGTGTAACTTGATCACTAAAATGTGGATAATATTGAATTTTATTTGTAAATAGTGATAAATAAAAGATTGTATGATTGTTGTATTTTGTGGTTTTATTGAGAGTGTACGTGAACGATGCAAAGCATAATAGTGAATCTAGATATCCAAGAGGAGGTCCAACTGAGCTAGCCGGAAGCAGTTGAAGAAAGCAATTCAACTGAGGAAGAGAGGAATCTGGGTAAGAAATTATTTTTTTTGAATTTTTTTTATTTTTGGTGAAATTTGTGATTTTGTATAAATTAAGTTTCAAAACTACTGAGATCCGGTGAGTTCCACGGCAATATATATATATATATATATATATATATATATATCTATACAAATATATTAAAAGAATCTCATTAAAAATTGCAGGATGGTGGATTACATTGAAGCAATATGACTACCAGATAATATATGAAAAGGGAATGTATAACAGTAAAGCAGACGCATTAAGCCGAATACAAATAAACGCAACAGAGACAGAATCAATAATAGAGGTAATGTGGAGAAGACCAAAACAAGAGGAGACCTAGACTGCTCAGAAAAAATCGTAACTTTACCTTCAGCTCCAAGCGACGAAACCTCAATTAAAGTTCTATACGAGGCCATAGATACCAAACCAAACCATTTTATAACTACAGAAATCCGAATCTATCCTGAGGAGATAAAATACACAAAACAAGCAATAGAAAAATATATCACATTCAAATAACTAAATAGACAACGAGGATCATAATCTAAGCCTTGAAAAGATTTACCCCAGAGAAGAAACGGTTATACTTTTAAGTTAGTACAGATCATTTATACCAATGATTTTCAAAATTATTTATTCCGTTATTTAATAATTCAGGACAGAAGATTATCAAATGAACATCGAAATTAATTAATTTAGACGACCCAGATGAAATAAACGTCGTAATTCGCAACTAACACGAAGATAAGACAAGCCATCGTGGAATAAACGAAACCCTAAAATAATTAATACAGAGATATTTTAAGGAAACGAAGGAATTAACTACAGATTTTATTAACCAATGCGAACTCTGTGGCAGGGCAAAATATGATAGATTACCACAAATGCTGACAAAAACACCTGGCAAACCTTTGCAAAAATTGCGCGTGGACACATTGGTAGTGAAAACACAACTTTTTATCGATTCACAAAAGTGTGATAAGCGGTACATCCATTACTTCTAAACACAGTATTGATATGACACAAGGATTTGTATAATATTTCACATTTTACAGTTCATCCGGATCAATAACTCTAGACAATGGTACGTGAGTTTAGAGAACAGGTCATACGGAATACCCTGGAACTTCACAAAACATGAATCCATTCCGTTACAGAAAATCATCCAGGACCAAACGGGTTAATTGAACGACTACATTTCGCATTATTTGAACAAATCATACTTTTGGGACCTACTACCACTTTAACGTTGTGTGTCCTAATTGCTTATAACAATTCGCTCGTTCTTCAACTAACTTTATATTCCTCGAATTAATATAAAGACACTCTTTCTCAAAACCCTCATTACATACACTACATCAAAGGGAATACCAACAATACAATTATAATGGAAAAATATCATAAACAACACAAACGACAAATTCAATCGATTAATATCGATAGATCAAACATCAAGACTGAAAATAGGACTTATAAATGAATTAGGTAACGTTATAAAAGCTCTTACAGGTAATTTAAGTAGCCAAATTTCTGAGCGATACAACAAAGCAAAACAACAATAGATTAGCAACCAGAATGAAATAGAAACTGCCGTTAAGGCCCAAACTTTTTTAATTCAATCAACAATAGTATAATTTAACGATACTGTCGGAAAATTGTTAAATAACCAGAACAGCAGAGCAAATAAAATATTACGAGGGACAATATTTATGCATTGAGAACTGGCAACACTGGTATTGCCAGGTGAAATCTGAAATTGCCATCGTAGAGTTTGACATTTTTGAGGTTGTACATACCCAGAACGTTTTGACGTGCGAGCACTATTTGTGTTTTTTGCAGTGTTTAAAATTTCATCTCAGCCAAAATATGGAACTAACTTGCGCAAACTTTCGAGTTATAATTTATTATGACCTTCGACGTGGCCCAACTCAAGAACAATGCATCAATCAACTGAATTCAACCTTTGGCCATGAAGCACCATCCACGGCCACTGTATATACTTGGTACACTGAATTCAAACGTGGACGCAGTCCGCTCGCGGATGAAGTTAAAGAAGGTCGTCAAAAATCGGTTGTTGTGCCAGAAAATATCGATGCTGTCCGAAAACTAATTGAAGAAGTTCGTCATGTGACATATCAAGAAATCGAGAGATGTTTAAGCATTAGTATGACTAGCGTACATAAGATTTTGCACGAACAATTGTGCGTTCGGAAGCTGTGTGCGTGTTGGATTTCACATTTGTTGACAGATGTTCAAAAAAAATGCTCGTGTCGATTGGTGCCGTAAAATGATTTCAAAATACAACTTTGGTGCATCCAAAGCGGTATACAACATCGTCACAGGTGACGACCCGTGGATTTATGCCTATGAGCCAGAAAGAAAAGGCCAATCGGCAGTGTGGGTATTTCAATGTGAAGCAAACCCAACAAAAGTTGTTCGTTCTCGAAGCGTTAAAAAGCAAATGGTGGCGTTTTTTTTTCACAAACACCTGTCCCTGTGGCAACTAAGGCTCTCGAAAATCAAAAGACCGTTATCTCAGCGTGGCATACGACCATTTGTTTGCCTGAAGTTTTCATTAAATTGAGAGAAACCATCCCAATGCGACGAATCATTTTACATCTAGACATTGCGAGCTCACACACATCACACAACGATTTTCATCGCCCGAACAAGCAGTTGAAGTCTTCAAAACACATGTTTTAGAGCTACCATCCTCTGACTAGACAAAGTGCTTTGAAGGATGATTCAATCGCATGCAAAAGTGTATAGATCTTAAAAACAATTATTTTGAAAAGCAATAAAAGTGTTTTTTATCAAATTCATTTGTTTATTCTTTCTATTTTCAATACATAAATAGTGTCTCTCGTAGTTCTTAGAAATAGTGTGTAAATCACATTGTTAAGAATACGCAATTTAATAAATTTTAGCAAAATATTTATCAAACGAAGCCACCCTCACTGTAATTCAGCAGATTTTAATCACGTTGGACAATGCTGTAGTGTGTGCTAAATTAAATACCTTGCATGCCTGTATTATCGGATCGCTTGACTTGTTGAAAGAATTAATTGGAACTAAATTATTTATAACCCATAGCAAACTGCCTTTCGAGGTAGCAGAATTTAACATACTTCTGTTTGAACAAATAGACAGTAAATGGATACGTAAAAAATCACGGAATTACATGTCTGATAGAAATTCCAACTGTAGAAACCAACCCTTATGACTGTTATCATTTATTTGCTTTCACCAGTCAATTATTATTCCTAAAAGAAATTCCTTTTCCTACATGAACATAGGGCCGGAATTAGAAATGAAAAATACAAAAAAGTGGCACCGGTCAATACTTATGTCAATCAATCACAACAATACCGTTCAAGCAAAAACCCTTACAAAGTACTGTTATTATGGTTCTCCAATCAATACGAGAACTGTGCCAAAATCAGTAGAGATTACAGAAACGAAAATTCAAAAGGTTACGGATCACAAGTAGATTGCGGTGTTTTTGTAAGAAACGATAACAACCGCCAAATTTAACAAGGATAGTACAGCCTATTTCTAATTGAAAGCAAAGTCATTACCATCAAAGGATATTGCTACCTGAAATTGAAAAATGAAACCATCCCAGTGTACCAAAACCCAGCAGTGACCAAGAAATATGCAAACCTACCCGAGCTACGAATCAAGATTTTCCCCAAATAAAGATATCGAAATTATCCAAAGCCAATGTAGCTAGAACATCTGAATTTAGACGACTGCAAAGAACATTTACATACCCTGAAAGTGCCAACGTTACACTACGATAATGTTAATATCTAGACAATTGTATTTGTATTGATTATTTCTTTCGTCTATCAAATCTAAGTTATTCCCCAATCACACTTTTGATTATGTCATGATTCAAACCAATCAAAACAAAATATCAGCGATGTTACTGCTTGGTGCTAAATATCAGCGACTATTTGCCATGGTCATTTTTTTCGCTTCTATAAAGTAGGCATAATTCCGTTTGACAGATGCAGAATTAATCTATAAACGTCAAATTTATAAAAAATTCAAGTTAAATATTATTAAAAATGAATTGTATTTTGTGTTCCGAATTACATTTTTTAGAATGTTTAGATTAAAATTTTGTACATTGTTCTCGACTCAAGAAATAAGCTTCCTAAATATAACGCGATCTTGATAAATCAGCGACTATTTTTATTGAGGCTAAATTTTGAGTGTTTTTTGTTTCAATTTGTCGAGACATAATTTTGTCATTAATAAACAAAGATTAAAGCCCTCGAGCTAAAACTTTCGGGCTTTAATCAGATTATTAATGACAAAATTATGTCTCGACAAATTGAAACAAAATTTAGCCCCAATAAAAATAGTCGACTATTCATCAAGGTCTTGTTATATTACATCTGACAATTCCACTCCTGTATAAAACACTCGTATGAGAATTGTCAAGAATGACGTTTACTATCGGATAAATAAGAAGGAATAAAATTAATAGGTGGCTAAAAAATTCGGATATATTTCTATTTTACCTTCACCATTTCAGCACTATATATAGCTATTCAAAAACGTTATTTTGACATTACAAAAATTAATTTGAATTATCGTTTCCTATGTTAAATATGTATTGATATTTTTTAATGCAAATCCTGACACTTCAAATTGAAGTAAAAATTTATAATTATTCTAAAATGATGAAATACCGCCTAGTGCCTGCTATTAATACAGTTTAATAGGATTTTTAGTAGAGTTTTTTGATAGACATTTAGAACTACAATCTGGTAAATTTACTTTAATGTTTACCTGCAACAGTGAGCAAACGTTCTGGGACAAATAACATCGAGCCTTGATGTTATTCCCAATGGGACAGACAAATTATGACGACAGTGGTGAAAGGTACCAATACATCCCTACTTTTCTTAAAATACTTAATACTGATGTTCTTTATGGCGGCGTCATAAAAGCAGTTACTTCTGTTAATTGGTAGACTATAAGTTTTTATTTAAGCGAAACATTAGGTGCGAGAAGTTAGCAACAAAGTGGAAGCAGGAATATTTAAACTCATGCTTGCTTGTGCTGCTATATTCCTGCCTCTTCCTGCTTCAAACCCCAACTCAGCAACACTCACAGTTTCCAAAATATAGCAAAAAGTATTTTTGTTGCTAACTTTTCACTCAGCAGCAAAGTGGAAGCAGGAATTTTTAAACTCGTGTCTGCTTGTGTTACTATATTCTTGCATTTTCCTGCTTCAAACCCCAACTCAGCAACACTCACCGTTTACAAGGTATAGCAAAAAGTTTTTTTGTTGCTAACTTCTCACTCAGCAACATAGTGGAAGCAGAAATTTTTAAACTCATGCCTGCTTGTGTTGCTATATTCCTGCATTTTCCTGCTTCAAACCCCAACTCAGCAACACTCACTGTTTCCAAGATATAGTAAAATGTATTTTTGTTGCTAACTTCTCACTCAGCAACAAAGTGGAAGCAGGAATTTTTTAACTCATGCCTGCTTGTGTTGCTATAATCCTGCATTTTCCTGCTTCAAACCCCAACTCAGCAACACTCACCGTTTCCAAGATATAGCAGAAAGTATTTTTGTTGCTAACTTCTCACTCAGCAACAAAGCGAAAGCAGGTATTTTTAAGCTCAGGCCTGCTTGTGTTGCTATATTCCTGCATTTTCCTGCTTCAAACCCCCAACTCAACAACACTCACCGTCTCCAAGATATAGCAAAAACATTTTTGTTGCTAAGTTCTCACTCGGTAACAAGGTGGATGCAGGAATTTTTAAACTCATGCCTGCTTATGTTGCTATATTCCTGCATTTTCCTGCTTCAAACCCCAACTCAGCAACACTTACCGTTTCCAGGATATAGCAAAAACATTTTTGTTGCTAACTTCTCACTCAGCAACAAAGTGGAAGCAGGAATTTTTTAATTCATGCCTGCTTGGGTTGCTTTATTTCTGCATTTTCCTGCATCAAACCACAACCCAGCAACACTCACCGTTTTCAAGATATAACAAAAAGAATTTTTGTTGCTAATTACTCACTCAGCAACAAAGTGGAAGCAGGAATTTTTAAACTTCGTTTATACAGATTCCAATTATATTTTTCATCTAACGAATACTGTAAAAATAGCTAAAAGTTTAATCGTGTGCCGGGTCTCTCCCTATCTCTCTCCATCCCCCTCCCCCTCACCCCTGGCATCACACACACACACACACACACACACACACAAACTCACACCAATAATGACCTTTATATGCTATACACAGTACTTCGTTCGGATGAGAGGTTAAATGGAGGTCCCGTGTGTGAGTGTTGTCATGCACGTTAAAGATCCCTACCTTGCCTGGAACGGCAAGCGTTCGGCAAAATTCTAAATTTCTAGGCAACAAAAACTCGCCTCGTGGCCAATGTAGTACCTTCGGGTGGAGCATTGGAAATGTAAATGCAATATAAATATATACGTAGTACTTACCTGTATCAAATATACAAAAACACAAAACACGGTTTACTTAAACAACTAAGATAAGTTAGCAGTAAAACAAGAGCGCTAAACAAAATGAGGAAGTTCAAGTCGTTATCACCAAATGCATGTAAGACAATGCGTGCACGGTACAATTAAAGATTAAACGGTCAAAGTATGCTGTTCACCCACTGCCTTAAATCAACGAAGTTTTATGGCATTTGCAGATTTTACTAGAATGATTAAGATAAGGTTGGTTGCAGTTCCGCTTAGTTGCCGAAACGTTGAACAAATGAGCTGTTAAATAAATTTGAAGAGATAGAGCTTTTCATAACGTATGCATGATGTAATTGTTTTGTTATGATATTAAATGCGATCATATAAAGTTACCGTCATGAGGACGGTGCCACCGCAAGTGTCGGTATGTAGCAGTCACTCTGGTACGAAAATTAAGAATAGCCGATCATTTTTAAAATCAAAGTTTGTCGATTATTAGATGTGTGTTGTGATTATAATTTATAGGTGATATATTGATATACATTCTGCAAAACGTGCAACAAATTTTTAAGCACTACGAATCCTAAATTTAGAATAAACTGTAGAGTATTTTATAAACTTATACAGTTTTAAACAAATGTAGAGGTTCAGCAAAATCGGTTCTCTACTTCACAACGCAAATATATTAAACAATTTTTGTGTAGTCAATCTGCTGCCTTTAGCAACTGTGCTGAGCTTTACTGAAATTGAAGGGGCACGTTTTCTCCGTGCCCCCCCCCCCCTCATTCCCGATACAACTTTTCTTTCGCAGTTTTAAAAATAAAAAATTAAATAAATATACCGCATGTGCCGAAAATCAAGAGTTAATAAAAAAAATTAATATCCAGGATGATTCGAAATTCAAAGTTTAACAAATGTCAGTTATGACTGAATGGGTCTCGGTCATAAGCTAGAAAGTGAAATTTGTGAAAATCAGTGGGTCGAGAACCAGCAAACTCATAGAAAGTTGAGCGGAGGTGTAAATGAGGTAATAGGAAACACAATTATTCCCTACTAATAGAAATATCAATACAAGCATGATAGGTATATTGAAAGATATAATACATCCGAATATTATATTAAGTTAGTGTATTGTAGATAGATACAAAATGCAATTAAATTAAAAAATTGTGCATGATCTCTCCGGAAGTATCTATCTACGACTTTGGTTCTGTATGATGCTTAAAACTGAATTCTGCTGTATTTGGTTATAACTTGACTTAAATTTGACACCTCTAAATCATGCAGCTATATTACGTGTTCTGTAATACCTTGTAAGTGCATTTGTAAGTCCCTTGTAGAAACGTCCTGATCCTGTCTTAAAGTCCGTATTATTAGCCACCTCGTTATTAGTTAATACTCCTATAATTAAATGAAATATGAGTTCAAAATTCATGCATTTCGATTCGACATTTATAGTTCAAAATGCCTGCTTATACTTTACTGCTGAAGAAAAGGTTAGCAACAAAAATACTTTTTGTTATATCTTAAAAACGGCGAGTGTTGCTGAGTTGGGGTTCGAAGCAGGAAAATACAGGA
The DNA here is from genome assembly GCA_036346225.1 of Platerodrilus igneus. Taxonomy (NCBI): domain Eukaryota; kingdom Metazoa; phylum Arthropoda; class Insecta; order Coleoptera; family Lycidae; genus Platerodrilus; species Platerodrilus igneus. The sequence continues at coordinate 802,658 of JARFIW010001110.1, read as the reverse complement.
ATATAGCAACATAAGCAGGCATGAGTTTAAAAATTCCTGCATCCGCCTTGTTACCGAGTGAGAAATTAGCAACAAAAATGCTTTTGCTATATCTTGGAGACGGTGAGTGTTGTTGAGTTGGAGTTTGAAGCAGGAAAATACAGGAATATAGCAACATAAGCAGGCATGAGTTTAAAAATTCCTGCATCCACCTTGTTACCGAGTGAGAAATTAGCAACAAAAATGTTTTTGCTATATTTTGGAGACGGTGAGTGTTGTTGAGTTGGGGGGTTTGAAGCAGGAAAATGCAGGAATATAGCAACACAAGCAGGCCTGAGCTAAAAATACCTGCTTTCGCTTTGTTGCTGAGTGAGAAGTTAGCAACAAAAATACTTTTTGTTATATCTTAGAAACGGCGAGTGTTGCTGAGTTGGGGTTCGAAGCAGGAAAATACAGGGATATAGCAACTTAGGCAGGCATGAGTTCAAAAATTCCTGCATCCACCTTGTTATCGAGTGAGAAATTAGCAACAAAAATGTTTTTGCTATATCTTGGAGACGGTGAGTGTTGTTGAGTTGGGGTTTGAAGCAAGAAAATGTAGGAATATAGCAACACAAGCAGGCATAAGTTTAAAAATTCCTGCTTCCACTTTGTTGCTGAGTGAGAAGTTAGCAACAAAAATACTTTTTGCTATATCTTGTAAACGGTGAGTGTTGCTGAGTTGGGGTTTGAAGCAGGAAAATGCAGGAATATAACAACAAAAGCAGGCATGAGTTTAAAAATTCCCGCTTCCACTTTGTTGCTGAGTGAGAAGTTAGCAACAACAATACTTTTTGCTGTACCTTGGAAATGGTGAGTGTTGTTGAGTTGGGGTTTGACGCAGAAAAAAGCAGGAATATAGCAACACAAGCAGGCATGAGTTTAAAAGACAGATATCGTGGGTATCGTATTAAATCGTAATGCGTCAGCATCTCACTTTCATACGTGCGGTGAGCTATATGCAGAAATGATAACATTTGTTACGTTCAATTACACCCTGCCGAACAGTTTTTTGTTTATTTTAAAGTTTCTTATAAATACTCCCGCTCTTTCGTTTCAATATTTCATAACTACCTGTCATAAGAAACGCTACTGACTGTACCTGCTAATCTCGTGAATATAAACATTGCTCTTGTAATAGAACAACAGTTTATATATCAAAAACGTGACTCTTACAAATATCATTCTAGCAAATATATTGGATTATCTACAATTGGTGATTTCTAAAGCATGTATTCCTTCTATTTTAAACAGGAATACGAGTTTGAATAACATAGGATTCCTTCAAAAGTACTTAATAAGAGCAATGCGCCTATTTTCCGGTTTCACGAACAAAGAGTTATTGCTAGATGCAATGATAAGTTCTGGAGCATTGATTCATACTAACGAGTTTTTCTTTTTAGCTCTTCGGTATAGCCTGAATTGTCCTTAGTCATTTGTCCCTTTGGATCTTCACCGGAACCACTAAGAAGCTGGTTACTGTCGTCCGAAATGATTCCACCAAAGGAATTTTCATCGTGTCTGACACGATAGATGTAACCAAAATGATGATAACGTGTAATGCTGAAAGAGAATTGCTGTGAAGATTTTACCTGCTCCTATTCATATATCTGCTGTTGGCAAGAAAACAAATCCTATTGCAGCCGATTTTCTACCAGTTTCTGTGTCTTATTCTACTGCTGTTGGAAAAGAAACAAATCCTAACGCAGCTGAAAGTCTCCTTCAGCTTTTTTTCTTTTTTGTTAATTGTACTAAATAAGTTTAACCGCTACCGCTTATAAGTCTATTTTTTTGTTTCTTATGAGACCTGTTTCAGACACACTACTGCCACGCATGCTGACTGACGGAGTGCATTCCGACGGTCATCTACTGTTGATCATGAAAATTCAAGTAAGTAATTTATTTCCCAAAAATCCTTCGGGATAATTTGTCCATTATGAATTAATATTTTCGTAGCGGGCTGATTTTGATTTTCGTTACTTTATTTGTTTATACCACCTGTTCCTCTTGTACAAATTATACCTTGTAAATAAAATTTATACCTGGATGCCGCCTGCTTTTCCTTACGTAAGGAAATTTGGTACACCCTGACTCACCCCACTCTCTGCTTTTGTAGCTAGCCCGGTTTATTTAGGTATTTTACTGGTTTCTTTATAATATACGTTTCACCTCTTCTTAACATAACATACAATTTTTGGCAAAATCAACGTGGGGCCCGGATTTCTTTCTACTTAACTTTTGCCCGGATTTTAAAATCTGCTTCTTTTCTTAAAGTTTAACTAGATCTCCTGGAAACCTCTATTTCTATTTAACATTTGACCCTGAATTATTTTTGTACATACATCGTTCCATCCTAATGCAAATTTCGGTAGCATTCGTTTTATTATTCCTTATCGGTTACTTCGTGACTTTCTGTGAGCTTTACGTCCTACCGAATTACCAGAATAGTGTTTTCGTTGGTAATCCGAGTTTTTGAAAACACTGGCGCCCTATTTCTATTAATAGGCCTAAACTCTATTGTGTTGCTCCTACCTGTTACTATTAGTGTCTGTAGATTTCTTTTTTTTCTCCTAGCAATTTTGTGTTTAGATTTCAATTTCTTCCTTCACGTATATTTAAACTTATTCCTAATGTTGTAATATTCGTTGATCGTGTTACAATGGCAGACTATAAAATGGACCTAAATCGTTTATGCACAAACGAACATACCTTTGAGATTTTAATTAGAAAACACCTGTAGCGGCTACGAACACCATCAAACACCCGAGAGCACGTCTTCGTGTTCTGCTCAAAGTGGAATCAGCCGATAAATCCTTTATTGATCCACTTTATGAGGCAAATTCGGAGGCTGAATTAAAAACTATTGAGACCAAATTGAAAGAATTGGGTAATAACTTTACGAATTGGGATTCAATTGTAGCTACCATCCGCTCACATCTCCTACACGGATCGGGACGTATCTGGTTCCTTTCATCTGCAAAGTTACCGCCCGTACAGTAGGTTTCTTGTGACGACTTGCAAAAAAGATTCCTTACTTTACTGGATCGTATAGAGCAACTCCCTTCCGAACCCAGTAATCTCGAGGCCAGGGTTGCAGCATTGAATCTTGCAGCCATGAGTTCCAAAATCAATCCTCCCAATACGCCGACCACCTCTCAATCAGACAGCTCTAACGCCACGGCACTTGGTAAATTCTGTTTGCAACTGGTAGTAAAATGGAATCTGAAATTCAGTGGAGATCTTAACGTTCTTGCTGTACATGACTTTCTTGCCAGAGTTGAAGAGCTTAGGTCAGCTTGTAATGTGTCTGAAAAGCAATTATTTAAACAAGCAGTCGACCTCTTTGAGTCGAAAGCCTTACGGTGGTACTGGAGTAACCGTCACCGGTTTTGTAATTCGCGGAATTCAGTTGATTTACTGGTACGTCATTTTGAACCACCTGAATATAAACGAAGACTATTTGATGATATCTTTTGTGGGACGCAGAGTCTGTCGGAAAGTTTCGTGAAGTATTTAACACGTACGACTTTCCTATTCCGTAAGTACACTGCTATACCCGAGGATGTTCAACTGGATAGTGTGACCCGTCCTTGCTCCGTTTCATACAACCCAATTGCCTACCGTCAGCTCCTTGCAAGAATGTCTGAGTTAGAGCTGAAACAGTATAGAGCCGACAGTTAGTGCCACCTATACGGGTAAAGATCATATTGTTCCTGATGCCCTTTCTCGTTCCGTTCCTGTTCTTGAACCGACTTCTATTTCTGCCATTAGCTCCCTTGAAGTCACATTTCCAACTCCGGATTCTTGGTATAATTGCATGCCCCAAGAAGTTTTTAGCTCCCTTATCCGTTATGCTTCCTGGTCCGTAGTTGACAATACCCTTTTTCATCGCCATAAAACTACTATCTCTACCTATTCTCTGAACGATTGAAAAATCGCAGTACCTTCAGAGCAGTGTAAACGTCCGATATCCTTCCACCACGATCCTGCTACTTTAGGTCATTGTGGCGTGATCAAAACTTTTGCCCGTCTTCTCCAAAAGTATTACTGACTCTTTTTTACAGCTGACGTCGTTTGTTACATAAGAGGTTGTCCAGTTTGTGCGGCCCACAAAATTAAACAGTTTCTCTCTCCTGGTCTCTTCGCTCCTAAAGCCAAACCATCCTATCCCTGGCAGGTCATTTCCTGTAACATAGTAGGTCCTCCTCTTGTGGTAATTGCTATATTCTTGTAGTGGTTTACTACTTTACTAAGTTTCCTCTGTTCTTCCCTATGCGTAGTGCCACTGCAGTATCCGTATCCAAAATCCTTGAAGATCAAGTTTTCCTACTTTTCGTTGTATCTCAATACCTTATTACGGATAACGATTTACAATTCCGTAGTTATCAGTTCACTTCCTGGTGTGCCCGTTATCGTTTCAACATTCTTTTCACCGCCCGTTACGATTCCCAAACTAATCCTGTCAAATAAGTTAACCGCTTGTAACGGGCATTTTTAATAGTTTAACATTTTACGCTATTTCCCAATTAACAAATTACTATTTTTATATTGGATATTTATTAACTTCTTAGGCGAGTGCATCGTATTATTAATAAATAAATTGCAACGAAGTTTTAAATTGAATTATTCGTAAATTGCTTTCCGGCTTATCGAAAATGATAAACAACTGTAATTAGTTATTAGATATGATGGGGCATTCACGTTTTGTAGGTGCCTTATGTTAGGAACGGAGTCGTCGACCAGAGTTCATGGTAACAACGAGTTTATATAAACAGACTAGAGTGAAGAGTTGTAGTTTTGTGCTTGGTTGCTATGCATTAATTACGTTGAAAATACGGTTTCCTTTTTGCTTTTGACAATAGTGAGAATTAATGCGGGACTGTTTCTTTTTGCCTTCATGAACAAGCACGACGCGATTTTAGTTGTATATTACCTGTAGGCAGTGTAGTTCTGATTTCTTTGAAGGAAGGATGCTATATAGACGAACGTGTTTTACTCAACCACACGTGCTGTTACCGATTGTTTTCTTAGTTGAGTTTCTTTTGAAATAACGGGTGTGTACGGAACATTTGTCGGACGGTTTTAGTGATACGCGTACTTTACTAATTTGTGGTTTTAGTTGTTTGTCGTGTGAAATGATAGTCGTAGAACTTGCTAAACTGACCGATTCTTTCTTTAGGATTAATGTGTGTGCGATCTAGTCTAGTGTCCCGTTGTTTTATCAGATTAGTGCATACTTTGGATTATTTAAATACAGTGATACTGTAGTTTCTGAATTTTCTAACAACAAAGAATCTAAAATAGATCATTGCTTGCGCAAATTTGGTTATTTGCGAAATATAACAGATTACCGGTTTACAAAGGTATTGGTGGAAGTTTCTCACTGCTTTTGGAGGTTTATGAAAATAATATACATTTGGTCCCAGTTGAAATTAAACTAGTGCTACAGAATATTTCGAAATTATTGTCTTAGGAAATAGAATTACCAAGAAATTTATCAATGCTACATAGTTCCATCAGCATTTGATAAGGTCTGCTGCTAACACCAGTGATTAGTGATTAGTGTAAAGTGTAAGAAATTCCCTCAACACCCTCACAGGCAAGGGTGAAGTGCTTCGTTAGTGCAGGACATCGGGAATCCCACGCTTCAATTGTAAGGAAGCGTTACTGAAGGACCTTTTGTAAGTTGAACTATTTCCTACTTGTCATTACTTTAAATATCTATCCGTTTGTTTTGCAATATAATTTGTCGTGTTGATACCTTTTATAATGGACTTGCATGCTATTTTAAAACATAAAAAAAAAGAAAAGAAAGAAAAAAAAACCAATACTACTGAATTACTCATACCAATTGTGTCTTACCTATTTATTTACTGAATTACTCATATCAATTGTGTCTTACCTATTTATTTTTTTTAACATTTTGTCTGATTTATGTTTAATTGGTGTGTGAGGAAACGTTTCTGCTACTTCCCAATATTACCTCACTTTGTACTAAACATTTTTCTGTATTGCTTTTACTGTTGTTATATTATATAGTTTATCTAAACAGTTTCTTTTATTTACATGCTACAAAGTACTGAATAACTTAGACGTTTCATTGCTGCTACGCTTATTCTTTTTTTCAGGTTTGCTTAACTAATTAATTTTATTGCAGGTATTATCACTAACTCCTTACGGCCGCGTACATGGTATGTTGGTCTGTTTTCTACGACCCCCCCTACTCTCCGATTGAGCCCGGTCATTTTTTTTCTTTGATTTTTTATTTGTTACGCACGGCTACGAGCTAACGTAACACGCTTTCTCAAGACCATACTTGCTTCCTATATCGGCGACAACTAGCATCTTTGAGATGTCATCCTTTCCCAATTTTCCAGCGCAACCCGAACGTCCAAACATGAGATTCTTGGTTGTACTTCCTTTTTTGCCCTGTTTGCTTGTGAAAATATCCTCACCGGCGATTATTTCGAATAACTCTCCGCGATAAACAACATGTATATCCCTGATCCCGAACACTTCAAATATATCCACTTCCATGTCCTTAAAAAAACTGCCTGCTGTCAACCGTAACACTTATAACCGCTATAACCTCGGTCGTCGTCCTGTTTCTAAAGCTTCGCTATCGTGATTTTCTAGAAGCAAATCTTTTCATCAAATTTCCATAAAAACCAAGTGTTCGTACAAACAAAAAATATCCTGCTAAATCGAAGCTCTTGTGGTATTACTTTCGATAATTTTAGCATTGCTGATAGCTGAATGCTCAGTACACAAAATTTACATAAGAAATAAGAATAAAGCAACAGCAGTTGTTCCCGTAGGTAAAACCGATTTTACGAATGAAGTAATCAACCTTTTAGTTTGGATTTACAAGAAGAAGAGTTACATATACCCTATGCTAACGTGTATTAAAAATTAAATGTAATAATGATTTTATAGGTATAGAGTGAAACATTGTATTTCTGGAATATTAAGATTAATGAGTGTTACCGAGTTGATACCATAAATTGAATAAGTGATAATTACTTTGTAACACTGACGCAAGTTGATACAATTAAATAAAGAACAATGGAACTAATATCAGACAGACTTATTCATAATTACATAGAAATAACGACATTGTGCGTTATCAAGTGACAGAGTAATAAGCAATTTTGCACTATCTCACAAAACGATGTGAGGCCAGAGGCTTCATCTTGAATGCGAGAAGCTCTTCTGTTCAGTCAGCCTTCGAATCTCATAATGTTTGCGTTGTTACTATTTGAAGCTCCTCACGATTAATTACCAACTATTTAAAATAGTAACTTGTCCTTGCCGTGGTTATCAACTTAAAACGACTACTGTTTCACATCTTGCGCAAACGAAAGTGAACTAACAACCACACAAAACAACATTAGATAAACGTTGATGTTTGAAAGGCGAAAGACAACACGACCATCAAGTGCTCATTAATATCAACGGTCACGAAAGAATATAAACTGCAATTCATATTTACTAAATGCAATGCTTTAAATCTTTAGAATTAATACTAAATATTAAATGTTACTTATAATGTAATAAATTTGTAAGTGCTATAGCTTGTTATATATTTATACGACACAGATTATTGCTATAAAATATGAAAACATGTATGGTAATTTATGTATTCTACAACATAAGAAACAACAAATAATATTGCAATCGATCTACAATTGAGCTATATTTTAATTAAATTAATAGTCATAAATACTTAGCTTCTTTTTGAAAATGTACATCGTAGTTTTAGTAGCTTACCTCGCTTGTTACATAATCGTTTGGAACAGAATAAACTGAAATCTGAAATATGCAAAGAAAAGCTGTTAATCCAGATTTTGCAAAAGATGAAATAGAGTTACTGAAAAACACAAATTGTTCCTTTTATAGAAATATATAAGCAGTTTTACCTGAGAAATACGCAGTATATTTCCGCGCATATTACAGGACAAATTGAGTAATACTCGATTATCGCTACACTTGAGTAAAAGTTCTGAAGGGCTTCGGTAAACCTACAAGACGGTAATTAATACGATTCATGAATACCAATTACGGGAATACCTTAAAATAAAGCTGTGATGTTCTATATGTTCCTTCAGCTTCTTGAAATATACCGATTGGGTTGCGTCCCCATTTACATCAGATATATCAAGTTCTTTAAAACGTTGCTTGAGCAGTCGGCATTGCACAATCGTTTCTACGCAGCAAAGAAGGAAAATTAAATCCAATCCTAATACTATTGGACAAACTATTATAATTGTTGTTGCTTGTGAAAGATACGCTGTTGCATATAAAATAGAATGGGATTCAATTTTCCAAATTCCAAAAGGTAAACTTTTTCCAACGAACACAGATAATATCAGTGCAAGTGCAAGACTGCATACCCCTACATAAAATCCTCGTTGCAGTAATAGATGATAATGTAGAAGTCGATTCAAATCCTTGGTAAGGGGTGCTGATTGTTGTCGTATCTTGTAGGCTTTGATTATGATTGAAACTAAAGTCACTAACATTTGATGGTTGACGAGCGTTGCACCGATTTTCCCAATATACTAAAAAATACTTATTAATATTGTTTGTACTGTATTATTTTTCGATTCAAATTTATAACAAATTGTAATTTTTGTATAGATTAAACAAAAAATTCAAAGCCAGAGCTTTCCGTTAATATATTTTATTCAAATCAGCTCGAGAATTAATTGAAATTGTTGGAATAGTTAATACAAGTCAACGCAAACGCTGCGTAATGCAATAAACATCAGTCAGCATAGTTTGTATACATGCATGTTCATGCAATTGTTCTCAAATATTATTTGACTCAAATTTATCGGTTCTCTTTTTTAACGAATTGAAAAAATTGGGATTCCAATTTGCATCTGTATTGGTAAAAATTTAAAACTATTTATGTATCCTAATTTTTATTCGTTTGAACTGAATAGAGTTGATGGGAGTTCTAAGCTATTCACACTTTAAAGACTTGATATATCTGTCACCTTTTAAGTTAGGGATTTGAATTCATTTGAAAATGATTTTCTTACTTTGAAGCGTGATCTCTTTTACCGCACGCCAATGATTAGTTTAGTGGAACACACTGCTAACCTCCTAATAGGTAGTATGTGTTATGCCGTGTAGGGGAATGGTCGTATCCTTCCTCGCTCATGTATTATGCATTGTTTTGATTGTTAAGTCCTTAATATACGTAGTTTACTGTGTACCTTTGCTTTATATTAAAACCCTGAGATTAAAATAGAAATACATATATTGTGTACAACGAGTATTATTAATAATTATAACAAAAACCGTCCCTCGTCCCGTTAAACTGGCCGCCCTACGTGAGGTTGCGAATAATATTACGTGTAACTTTGAATAATAATAATATCGTGCTTGATTAATACAAGTAAAAAACCACCCGGTGGTAGTGATTAGTGATAGTAATAAAACGTGTTTGGAAAGTTAAAGTTTTTATGATTCAAGAAGTTTTGTAGATGTGCTACTTTTGCAAGGAATTATTAAGGATTTTCCGTAAGCTTATCAGTGGTTCATTGCATTTATCGTCAAAACTGTAAGTAGAAATTATATTTGTTTTGATCGCTGCTCTTGAAGAATCCAGCTGTTTATTATCACACAAACTTACGAACAGGTTGGTTTGCCGTTTGTTTACGTTGCTCAGAAACGTATGATTTTGTTCCGAAGTATTAAAATCATTGTCGTATCATTGAAAGGGACAATAATTACATTTTGAACTTTTACTACGAATATATTATATTTTACGCATGAAATACTATATTGAATGCGTTGGACTTTTATTTTGTTTATATACGGTGCATAAAGAACATTACGGTTTAAAATATTTACATAGAACATTTGCGTGTTTCATTAATGCCTTTGACTAGAAGTGGTGCTACAACTAATTTAAGCACCATGGCTCAACAAGTAGTGTTTACTAATGAACAATTCGCCGCTTTATTAGATAAAATCGGTTCGGTTTCGGTTAATAACGACGACACTAATGTATCTAAACTTGAAACAACCACCTTTACATCTGCAAATAATCATGGTAACTTTTCACAATGTACAGCCAGATTCGACGGATCTGATTCATCGGATGTCGACGCTTTTCTAGATGCATTTTTAACTTATAAAGATTGCTTAAACGTTTCGACTGAAAACGCGTACCGCGGATTACCTATGTTATTGGAAGGTATAGCAGCAAAATGGTGGCAGGGTGTAAAAAAAAACAATTCTTGATTGGGATAGTGCCGTTAGTTTGTTAAAAGACGTATTTTCTAGGCGATTACCTGCTCATTTACTTTTTAGAAAATTCTTCAGTCGTGAACAAAGCGTTAATGAAACCACAGAAATGTTTGTTTGTAATCAAAGAGCTTTGCTCTCACAATTACCATACGATGTGAATGAAACTATGGCTATTGATATGGCATACGGTTTATTTCGACGCGATATTAGAGAAAAACTTCCTCGGTCTGAATGTTTGACTTTCAAGCATTTATTGACTCGCGCCCGTAGCGTTGAGCAGTCTTTGCAAGAAGTTTTTGTCGACGTCCATCGTAACCATAATCCTGTTAAAAACGGTAGTCAAGAAGTAGTTTTGAAACGTGTTTTGCGTTCTCGTTGTTCATATTGTAAAACATATAGTCATGTTAAAGAAGATTGTTTTAAATTGAAATCTAAGGAATCAAAAATACACTCTTTAACTACCGCTACATCTTCAATCATTAAATGTTTTGGATGTGGTGCGCTTGGCGTGTTACGCTCTAAATGTGCTAATTGTAATGATAAAAACTCTACAGTTTTAGAGTCAAAGTTTGTTCAATTTTGTTCAGCCACTACTGACGTTCCTGTTTTGAATAAACCTATTTTGGGCGTTAGTATAAACGGTCGATATGGTAATTGTACTTTGGACTCCGGTTCTACTGTAAGTTTAGCGAGTTATGATCTTTACCAAATTCTTTTGAACGATGACCAGAATTTTTTAAAGCGTTGCGTTAAAATTTGCTTTGCGGATGGCATAGTTCGTGATGAAGATGTTTTAAGTACGGATGTACAGGTTACTCTTGAATATAAAACTGTCACTGTTACCGTCAACGTATTGCCGCATGCACAAACTAAATCTACGTTACTAGGTATCGATTTTATTACAAGTGTCGGTCTTGTTTTAGATATTTCGAGTAATCAATGGTATTTTAACGATGATCCTGTCAGAAAATTTAATTTTTATGGTTAACTTTCAGGTGAATCGTGAAAATGTTAATTTCGTGTTTCTGCGCGAGGATGAAGGAGAATCCCTTTCCTCAGATCAGCGTATGATTATAGAGACGCTTTTGGAAGAACATTCCGCTGTCTTTAAGATGGGGGGAGCCCCCACCGACTTTGCGGTTCAAGATAAAGACTGTCGATCACGATCCGATTTCAGTTCCACCTTTTCCTCTTAGCAACCCGAAAAGACACTTTTTAAAGGAAGAAATAGATAGGATTCTCTCAGAAAATATAATTGAAGAATGTGAGTCACCTTGGGGATTCCCGGTCGTTCTTGTCCCGAAAAAGGATGGAAAGCTTCGCTTGTGTGTTGATTATAGGCGTTTGAATGCTATTACGGTCCCAGATTCCTTCCCCTTACCTCGCATCGAACAGCCTCTGCATACTTCTAAACGGACTATGTACATGAGTACTATAGACTTACAGTCTGGATTTTTACAAGTTCCTATAGCTGAGGAAGACAGGGACAAAACTTGTTTTGTTACACCCTTCGGTACGTTTCGCTACCTTCGAATGGGTTTTGGTCTTCAAAACGCTCCGGCTACTTTTCAAAGATTAATGTCCAGATTTTGCAACAGTCTTGGTCACCGATCCGTTTACGCATATTTGGACGATATTTCAGTGATATCGGACAGATTTAAACAGCATGTTGATGATTTACGTGCAGTTTTCGAAAGGCTTAAGTTATATAAATTACGTGCGCGTCGCGAAAAATGTTGCTTTGGTCGGAAATCCGTCAAATACTTGGTTCACGTTCTGACTACTAATGGTATTGAAGTTGACAGAGAAAAGATTTCTGCAATTAAGAACATTAACGTTCCGTGTTGTGTTAAAGATGTTCTTAGTTTTGTTCAAACGTGGTCCTGGTATAGGAAATTTATTCCGCATTTTTCGTCCATAGCGCGTCCGCTGACTAACTTATTAAAGAAAAATAGTGTGTTTTGTTTTGGCGAACCTGAGCTACAAGCATTTAGTGCGCTCAAGGAAAAACTTACTTCAGCTCCGGTATTAATTCAAGCTGATCCGAACTTACCGTATTTTTTACAAACTGATTCTAGCGGTTTTGCACTTGGAGCCGTTTTGTTGCAAGCTACTAGCAATGATTTGCTTCCTATTGAGTACGCAAGCAGACTTCTTACTCCAGCTGAGCAAAATTACTCCACTGTAGAACGGGAAGCTTTGGCTGTTATCTATGCTACCGAAAAATTCCGAACATATTTGGAAGGGGCAGAAGTAAATGTAATTTCTGATTGCCAGCCATTGCAGTGGCTATTAACATTGAAAACACCTACGGGTCGTTTAGCCCGTTGGGCTTTAAAAATTCAGGGAATGAATATGAAAATTTCTTATACTCCCGGTATAAGAAACGTTGTGGCTGATATGTTGTCCAGACCAGGTTGTATGAACGAAAGTGATACCTGTGGTGTCTGTTTTGTTAGTGTTGAAATGCTGAAGATTAATTATACTGATCTTAGGGTCGCACAATTAGACGATCCAGATTTGTCATTGATTGGTAAAGCATTAGAAGGTGAAGACACTCTTGATATGATCCGATGGTTAGATCGTGGTTATATGTTAAACAATGGGATACTTTATTGTAACAATCCTCATGAGGATGTAGAGAATCCGCAATTAGTAGTTCCTGCGAGTTTGAGGCAAGACTTGCTAAATCATTATCATGACTCACCCACTGGTGGTCATTATGGTGTTGATAAAACTTATCAAAAGATGTTTGATAAATATTATTTTGTTGGTATGAGACGTTTTATTGCAGATTATGTAAAAGGTTGTATTGAATGTCAGCGTTATAAAGCTAGTAATACTAAACCTGCTGATACTCCCTGTATGTTTGTTGTGGTTTGTTTAGCATTCTTCTTAATCTTCTTTGGGAATGAAACCACTCATAGTTTTTAAAATCTATTTTATTTACGTTTCGATCCATGACCTAGGATCGTTGTCAAAATAATAAAAACTTCAAGTTTGACGTTTATGACATAAATTGAAGGTTACTTTGATTTATTGATTGATGTTTGAAATATTTGGTTTGAGTACACTAAGCAAAAATTTTTAAAGTTTAAAAGAATGATTGCCTTCAATTTGTGTTGCGACCTGGGATCGACTTTCCTATGGTAGCCAATACGCTTAACGTGAAATCAGCTGATTAATTTTTATTGGTGAATTTTATATAAATTCAATAACTTGGGAATTGGAAAACATTTTTTAACATGTTTCTATTTATACAATTAAGAGATTTCTGATTTTATGTCTTATTTTACCGAGATTCAATTTATGTCATAAACGTCAAACTTGAAGTTTTTATTATTTTGACAACGATCCTAGGTCATGGATCGAAACGTAAATAAAATAGATTTTAAAAACTATGAGTGGTTTCATTCCCAAAGAAGATTAAGAATAAACCTGCTGGTTTATTACAAACCCCAGCTCCTGCACAACGCTTTGAAATCATAGCCGTTGATTTATTTGGCCCTTTGCCAATAACTGAAAATAAAAATCGATGGATTTTAGTCTGTAAAGACACAGCTTCAAAATGGGTTGAGCTTTACCCATTAGAATCTGCTAATGCAGATGCATGTGGAAAAATGCTTATCGAGGAGATATCTTTACGTTTTGGCACTCCGAGAAAAATGGTATCTGACAACGGTGTACAGTTTATTTCAGATATTATGCAAAAGGTGACATATTGTTTTGACATAGATACTTGTTTTATTCCATTGTACCATCCGGAAAGTAACCCGGTTGAAAGGAAGAATCGAGACTTGAAGACTCAGCTTTCGATTTTAGTTCAAAATTGTCACACAAAATGGGATATTCATCTCCCAGCAATACGTTTTGCTATTAATTCAACCGTATGTGAGTCAACTGATCGTACCCCTGCTTTTCTTACTTTCGGTCGTGAATTACGTGCTCCTCACGATACCGTGTATGATTTAAGAACTGTGGTAAACGCTGAGAATTTTGTTCCTCGGATTACTCCGTATTTAAAGCGGTTATCACAAAAACTTTGTAAGTCACAAGAAATTTTACAGCAAAAGCAAGACGTTCTTAAAGCACAAGTCGATAAGACAAGACGTGCTGAAAATTTTCAAGTTGGTGATCAAGTTCTGTTGAAAACTCGCCTACTTAGCAATGCCAGTAAAGTCATTACTTCTAAATTAGCACCTAAACGTGATGGACCTTATGTTATATCCCAGGTGGTTACTGGTTACTCCAACTACCTTTGAGCTTACTACAGCTACGAAACCCTATGAAAGGATCGGTAAATTTCATTCTGTTGATTTAACGAAATTTGTTCCGTTTAGTGCCGGTGTGCCCAGTGCTTTGTCGGTTATACCCGCGCCTGTGGTGCCTAAAAGAAAACGGGGACAGCCCAACGTCGGAGGAGATAATTACAATCTTGTTTATTTATAGTAAATATTAAAATGGGTCGTCCAAATGATGGAGCGCGAATAATTTAGAGTACATAGCAAATAATATAACAGCCCAACATAGGGGTTCGATAATTACGCCAGTTCATAGCAAAATTAATAAGGCGCACAACGAAGGGGCATGATAATTTAGAGAGTAGCATAGCAAATTAATATGGCTACCCAAGCTTGGGGCACGAATTAAACCACAATAAAATACAACCTGAGATTAAGGGGCACAAATTAAATTAAAATAACTTTAAAAATACGACCGTAAGATTTCAAATCAATTAATTAAACTAAACCGGAGATTTAAAGAATTTCAATTAGCGGAAAAACAAGAAATTTGTACAGTAATTAAAGTTTGGTAGATTTATTTAGTATTTAAAAGTTTAGAGTAAAAATAATAATTTCAAAATGGAGAAAGGATCCCAAGAAAACATAACGTTGTAGAGAAGTTTGAGCGAAGAACCGAGAATTTCACAAGAAGCCAAAATGTTGGAGATCTTAATGGCATTAAATAATAAAATGGATAGAAGTGAAGAAGCCATAAAAATAGTTACGACAAAAATGTATGAATACAGCGAGAAATTGGGAAGTGAAATCAAAATTCTTAGCAATAGTCTGAAAGAAAAGAACCACACGATCGCTGAGATTAAGGCACAAATGAATGGAAGAATTTAGTAAAAACGAAACAAGAAAAGTACGAATGCGAGTCCAACGATAAAATTACGAATTTAAATATTAAATTAGATGAAATTGAAGAAAATTGCGAAACGGAGTTCAGATCAATAAATCAAGAAATAAATAATTTAAAAAGTAATCCAATAAACTTTAATAGAGGACCAATTAGGCTAGTTCAAACAAACCTTTCAATTGAACAGTTTACTAAATTTTACGGGGACGGAAAATTAAATCCGAAGATATTTCTGAAAAATTTTAAAATGTTGATACAAGGATCTACAGATGAAGTATACAAATTAAATTTAATTAAGGTAATACTGAGGGGAAATGCTGAGAAGTGGTACAATTTAGTTAAGAGTGAGATAGAAACATTTGAACAGTTTGAAAGCAAATTTTTACGTCAATTTTGGAGTGACAATCAGCAAGATCGAATTCGAAGTAACTTAAGTATGGGAAGATACGATTCGACGAAAGGAATAACGCGAGAATTATATGCGATTGAGAAATTTACTGTAGCGAAGCAATTGGATCCTCCTTTAGAAGATAAAAATATTATAAGATATTTAGCAGGTCATTTTAACCCTGAAGTAAAGCGATACATAACGACGCAGAAAATAGTGGATAGAGATACATTTATTGGTTATTTGCAGAGATATGATGATTTGGAATTTGATTATAAAATGGAAAATAATGTTAGGGATCGACGCATGAATTTTGTAAGGACGCAGAGAAATAATGATGAGACTCAGAATAATTATCGAAGGAACAATTATAATTATGATCGTGGAAGAAATTTTAATAGGGGGAACTATGGCAACTTTAATAATGATTTTAGGCAAAACAGGAATACTGGTCAGATACCAAGGCAACGAATAGATAGAACGAATCATGAAGGAAATTATAATAATAGAGGAATAAATAGGCAGGAAAATGATGATCGACGGACGCAAGCTAGAAATATTAATAGTATGGAAATAAGGAATACGAATCGCACAGATACAGGAATAATGAGTCAGGTAGGACCTTCAACGCGAAATCAGGATTTTTGAGTACGGACGAACCGAGGAAAATTCTACGAATTAACGAATACAGAAACCAGCGCGAGTTTATTAAATATGAAATGGATAATGAACTAGGAAGATTTGAAAAGAACTTATTACCAATAATTAATTTAAAGGTGGAAGATAAAATAGTTAAAGTGTTAATTGATACTGGAGCAGAAGCATCACTTGTTGCGGAAGAATTTGTTAAACGAGAGAAATTGGGGGATAAAGCGATACCTATAACGAGGTGTAATTTGGTGGCACCAAATAATAAGAGATTTAGTGTAATAAATGAAATGGTAATTCTGAGATGTGAAATGGGAGATGAAATATGGGAAAATGATTTTATGGTAGTACCTGGACTGAAGATAGATGTTATATTTGGGATGAATATGATAGATAAGTTGGGGTTGAAGATAAATGCGGAATGCAAAAAGATAGAGTGTAATGGGAAATATATTAAATGGTATGAAGAGGGGAATATTGAAATAGAAGACGACTGCGTGAATATTAACCCGTAACTACAGACGTACATACAACGTCACGCCGACACAGATGTGTGGTCGGAATGACCCCTTTTTTCAAAAATGCAAAATTACATCAAAAATCTAAATATTTCCAACTGTGACAATATAATAATATTATTTGAGCCCTAAATGTTTAGGCCCGCACGTTTAAACAAATTTATAATAAATTAAGATGTACTTTTACAAGCAGATTTAATTGGAATGCATCTTTTACATTATTTTTGACATACTATTGCTTTATGGAACGTACAGAGAAAATCTATAAAAAATATTATTATATTGTAACTAAATAGGTAAATATAAACCTAAATAAACATAAAAAACAGGTATTACTCTAAAAACAACTTATAATGTAAAAAACTGCAACCGGTTTTTTTGACATGTTTCTCAAGCAGCACAGTCTATACATACTCTCTTTGTACATTCCATACAAATGGGAATCTTACATATAATGCAAAAATGGGATGTCTTTCTTCTTTTACTCGCAGGGCACCTTCTGCACGCTTTTCTGACTTCAAATTTTTCTTCTTCGCCAGCATTATAGTCTTCTTTTATTTGCAACACTCTCCTAATACACGCCCTGACTTCACGTGCGATGCGAATATTCTGTAATCTGCGTTCCATTTCAGGTTTAATCAATTGCATTGCTAATTGTTTAACAAAATTATTTCTGGTCAGCTTCGGATTATCTCTGTATGACTGATGAAGTAAATATGAATTTACAGAAGAAATGTCCACCATTCTGAAAAAGATAGTCATAGGCCATCGCCTTATACTTTGACCCGATGAATAAATACTACATTTTTCATCAAGACTATCCACACCTCGTTTTGTATTATTGTAATAGGAAATTATTTCTGGTTTACCATTGTCAGTGCCTTCTTGGTGGTGAACAGAAGAAACTAGTATGACAGCTTTATTTTTTTTCGTCACATAAGATAACATTGTTGCTCTATTGGTATATCTATATAAAGATGAACCTACATCCCTTGTTCGTTTTGGAAGAAACTCTGGAGGAATCTCTTTCTTGTTTTTCTTCAGAGTCCCTACATAAGTGAGTTTTGCTTTCTTTAATGCATTTATCAACTCTATGGAAGAAAACCAATTATCGGCCGTTATGTTTCGATATATATAAATATATATATATATATGTATATATATATAGGCGTTTAGTAGATATGCAGTTCTTGCATCCGTTAGAGCCATTATTTTTAATCCATACTTGCAGGGTTTTTGAAGCATGTACATTTTGAATTTTGAACGGCCCCTAAATAAAACCAACATCTCGTCCACACATGCACAGAAACCTATTGTGTAAACGTTTTGACAATTACGAATAAAGGCATTAAAAATTTCTGAAATTGGGGCAAGAATATCTCGATTTCTACGTTCAACTCTGGTATCGGGATCGTCAAATCTTAGAGCTGAAAGAATGACTGCAAATCGGTTGGCATTTGTAACGCATCTGAATATGTCACGACCTGATCCATCAATAGCGAATAGAGACCGTATATCTTCATGATTAGACTTGAAGACAGAAGTAAACAAAAGCAAACCGATGAAAGACCTAAGCTCTTTGACATCCAAATCACGAAGATCACTTCCAGTTTCATTTTTATATTTCCATCTTATTCTAGCCATGCGTGTATTTGTCCACTGAAGAATGACGCCCATTATCTCATCATCGAAGAGAGTATTCCACACATTTTCTGGCTCTTCTTTTTTAACAGCACGATTTTTCAACCCTGGACATTTTATGACAATATTATGATTCAAGGTACGCGTGTTTTTACTGCATGGAGGTACTTTAGACCATTTGTAGCGATTTTTACCATAGAAACAATTTGTGCTAGGAGAAGATTCTGGTTCTTCAAGCTGTAATTCTTCATCTTCAGTTGTATCAGGCTTTAAATCTTCATCTGCTTCTATTTCAGATTCGGTGTCATGATCGCTTGGGACAAAATCAGCATCCGATTCTACGTCGCTTTCGCCAGAACTAACTTCTTCTAACCATTTTAGCAATGTTTCATCGTAATCTTTATCTCCATACCTTACCCTCTTTGAGGGCCCAGGCACTTTGTACTTATTCATTGTTTCAACCTAGATAACACATGCAAACCAATTTTGTTAAAACAAGAATTATCACTTATGTACAGACCTGACGTCTTTTTGACCCCTACGAATTTTTAACACGTAATAAACAAATAACTAGTCACAAGAACGAGTTTATACTGAGAGCCGAAAAGGTACTGCAACGTACAGGCGAGTAACTAACAGGAGTGGGGAGAAATCAGAAATTGACAACCTGGACGGAGTCAATTTGACTCCTCGTCTGTGGTTACGGGTTAATCAGTTTAGTGATGAAATAAATAATGGGGGTAATGAAAATGAAGATATTAAGTGTCCAGATGATTTAAGAAATAGGGTGAATATATTATTGAATAAGCATTCAGAATTGATTGGGTCGAAGTCGAGAATTGCCACGGGTTATGTG
Organism: Platerodrilus igneus; assembly: GCA_036346225.1. Lineage (NCBI taxonomy): Eukaryota > Metazoa > Arthropoda > Insecta > Coleoptera > Lycidae > Platerodrilus > Platerodrilus igneus. Next base: position 783,184 of record JARFIW010001110.1, on the reverse strand, counting down.
CACAAGTTGGAAGTAATAAATAAGGAACCGTTTAACAGTAAAATATACCCTATTCCAGTAGTATATGGAAATAGAGTGAAGAAAAAAATTGAAGAAAGGTTACGTAAAGGTATTATAGAGAGCTCCAGTACGAATTTTGTGAATTCATTAGTAGTCGTCGTGAAGAAAAGTGATAATAGTATTAAGTTGTGTATAAATACAAGTGAGATTAATAAGCGAAAGAAGCCGCAATATAATTGTCCACCAAAGATAGATAGAATATTAGGGAGAATAGGTAATAGGAAGGTTTATAGTAGATTATATTTAAGAAGTTCATTTTGTTTGATTCCATTAGCGCGAGAATCAAGGAAGTATACGGGTTTTTCGGTAGAAGGAAAATTATACTAATTTAGGGTGGTCCCGGTTGGTTTGTCCTCGAATACGGATGCATTAGGGAATGTAATGAAGAATATTTTGGGACCGTATGAGGAATTTAGTATCCACTATAAGGATGAAATATTGATATTTAGTAATAGTGTAGAGGAACACTTAGTACAGTTAGATAGGATATTGTTAGAGCTGAATATAGCTGGTCTGATTTTGAATTTAAGGAAGTGTGAATTTTTTCAAAGTAGGGTTAGATTTTTAGGGTATAGGATATATAATAAGGATAGAATTAGGAAATACGAATTAAAAGGACCCCGATTTAAAAGTATGAGTAGGAAATTTAAATTAAAAGGACCCAGATTCAAGAGTGATAAGGGGGAAGTTAGAAATAAATGTAATTTAATTGACCCATGCAAAGACAGATGAATAGATGAATAAAATATAAAATAAATTTATGAATAGGTTTATATAGAATAATAGAATAGGATTTGAGTATAAGAATAGGTATAGGTATGAATAGTGTAGTATAATAGGATATAGATATGAGATTAGATTAATGTAAGTGTGGGATTAATAAAGCAAAAGTTAGATTTTTAAAATGGAAATAAAAATAGAACAATGTTATACCAAGGTGAGTTTAAGTTCACGTTGGGCGCCAAAAAGGACATTGTTATAACATTTTATATTTTGATTTGGGGGAATTATGCTGTGATAAGGGGTTGTTTAAGGGTGCACTTTACAGTAAAGGTCGTTTAGAAATGAGAAATTACCATAGGCAGCAGAAAACGGCATTTATTTAGTGAAGAATTGAGAAATAGAGATAGTTTGTAAATAGTAAGCAGCCAACACCCTGTATATAAAGTACAAATAGTTTTAAGCGACGCAGATAAACATAGGAAGACGCATAGTTAGCGTAGAAACCAGGAAGACATTCATTAGGTAAATAGAAAATATTAAATACCCTGTAGATAAAGTTTTAGTTAATTTAGGTAAAGCATGCAATGATATTTTTCAGTGGAAGCACGCGTATATTTATAGGTAAATACGATAAAGTGTAATTAGATACGCATTCAAAAGAGTACCAAACGATTAGATTAATACGGAGATATAAATAGAGCTTCAGGTAGCATAGGTAAATGCGTGCAAATAGCTAACCATTTTTGATAAGAAAGGAGATTAAAAATTGCGTGAACAACATGTAAATATGAAAATTAATAGTCGAATTGCATCAGTTGTTTATGGAAAAGCAATTAGATCTATCAAAACACAGCATGTTGATAACGAAAGACAGCTGCAAGCAGGTTACAATTATTGGGAATCGTGGAGAATTACATCAGAAACTACTTTGAAGGTAATTATTTGATTGGTCATAAATAGGCGACGGGTTCTAGATCATACCCACTGACGGAGTGGGAACGGAATAATATATTAGCAGGTACGGTGATAACGAAGTCAGTTTGCAACTCAACAAAGGCCGAAGTGCATCGATATGAAAGAAAGTAATACGTAATAATTTAAGAAGTGAAAGATAAAATAAGTGCCAAGATGAAAACTATAATTGCCGATTAAACGTAAGTACATTTTAATGAATTTATTTTAAACTAAAACATAAAAATAATAGGGCTTTGAAGTCCGGGGAAAACGAACGACGAATTTGAGGTCCGCGGGAAAATTCAGTAATACAATTTCGAAGTCTGGGGAAAATAAACTACAATTTTGAAGTACGGGGGAAATAGAGTAATACAATTTCTAAGTCTGGGGGAAGAATAATACAATTCGAAGTTAGAGGAAATTGATTGATAAGAAGTAATAAATCTGAAATGGAACGACAATAAATTGGGGTGCATAAATTAATAATGGTAGTCCATAGTGTAATGGCAATAATTCAAATGTAATCCTGAATTGGAGAAGATAATTTTTATTCAAATGGAAGCGTCGATGTGAAGAAATAGACCAGGTCAGATTTTTTAGGTATAAGACATTTTGTTTTTCTATATATTTTTTATTTTGAACATTGAATTTGCTTAATATAATGTGAATGTGAAAAAGTCAACAAAAGAAGTTGCATAAGTATAAAATGAGTAATATGATAACAGGCTTAGAACATTCTACGCTTTGTTGATAAGGATAATAGGTTTTTTTTGGTGACTTTGAGTTTTGAGTAAATAGGATATGATGTTTAATAAATGAAATTTACAACATTAACTAATTGAAAAGTGTATTTCAAATAATTTACAAAAGTTGTACATAATATATTGGTTTCATTATATAAAATCGAAATTAACTGAATTTGATAATTCCGAATAAATGCTAGCCGAGGTCAAAAGATTTAAATAGTTCAAGGAGGAGCTACAAGTTGAATAGGAAATTGATAAGAAGTAAGGCGGTAACGTATCGAATTTTGCTATTGGCGGACAAGGTTGCTTTAAGATAAAATCCAGTTAAGTTTCTGGAGGGAATTGATAGCAATATTAATAAGACAGCCCAACGTCGGAGGAGATAATTACAATCTTGTTTATTCATAGTAAATATTAAAATAGGTCGTCCAAATGATGGAGCGCGAATAATTTAAAGTACATAGCAAATAATATAACAGCCCAACATAGGGGTTCGATAATTACGCCAGTTCATAGCAAAATTAATAAGGCGCACAACGAAGGGGCATGATAATTTAGAGAGTAGCATAGCAATATATATGTATATATATATATATATATATATATATATTATAGGTAGTTAATTACACAATGTAAGTTGATAGATACTATCGTATTATAGTGAATAAGATGAAATATTAACTTAGATCTTTATGCAAAGCCCAAATGATTATTTCAAATCAAAGCATGGAAAATATAAGTTATTATTTCATCTTATTCACTATAATACGATAGTATTTATCAACTTACCTTGTGTAATTAACTACATAAAACATTTATATATTTAATACTTGGCATATAGCCATAATTTTGAGGGTAGCTTTCTGTCTATAACTGACATAAGTCAAAAATTTGACAATGTCAGATATGATTGACAAAAATGCAGAACGTAATTGAAAGTTAGTTTGATGTATCGTCGTGTACACGATTTATATTAGTAAATTTCCCAATTGTCGTCATCGGTCTCGGTGGCGTAATTGGTAAACGCATGGTTCCGTAAAAACAGGATACAGGTTCAAGTCCTGTCTAAGACCTTATATTTTCCATCTTTCAATTACTAGCTCAATTTGAAATGATCATATATATATATATATATATATATATTGCTGTGAAACCTTTGGTCACGGGAACTGGCCCTTTCAAAAAAAAAACAATCGAGCCGCACAGATTGGGCGTCATGTATGCTGTGATTCTCTTCGGATATTCGCCTCTTTAGCTCTTTCCGCCTCGGCTGCTCACCTAGTTAAAACTTTCATCCTCATTCATAAAAAAAACAAATACATTCCTACCACAAACATCAACGTTAACTCTATTTACATCAATATTTATAATACATTAAAATTTCAAAATTAAATTTTAGCATAAATTTCAGTATCATGAAATTTCAAAATCAAATTTGTCATCCTTTTAAATTTGCATCCAGAATTAAAGTCCTTGTAGGATGCCTACTAATTAATTTAACAATATTAGCAGATCTGAGTCTGAATAAAAGGGAGCATCTTCCACCCCTTTACTTTAATTAAACAGGTTCGTCTACTTGAACTCGAAGACAGACCCAAATTTTCAACATAATCAAGAACATAAATACTAAATACTCCTTTCTACTTAAACAAGAAAATTTCACCTTAAAATTAAAATTTTGTTGTTTGTACAAATTCACTACTGTCCATTTTAAGTAAACAAATTATAAAGTTTATCAACACACACCAAAACATCAAAAATCGCACAACAAAGCATAAGTTACCTGAAGGTTACTGCACTCGTGGCTTCAATGTACATCGTCCTTGCCAATTTCACCATTCCAACTGGGTTATGTTTACGGCTTCTGATTCTGAACGCTTATAAAATTTTCTACACCACCATTCATCTAAAATTGTTTCAGGGCTTCTCAGGACTTATCTAAGTATATCAACATCTTGTTTTGTGGATCCAATTACGATTACGAATACCATTTAATTATTAACACCCCCGAAAAATAGCAAAGAAATTCATACTTCTTTCACGCTATACGCCAAAACTGCCTACTTTTGTTTATTCATTTATCGTTACAATTTCGATAGTTATATACAGTAATACTCGTAAATATAACTAGACGTTATTACCTTGTATCTTCTTTTCTAAATGCACTAAATAACTTTCATCGTAGCACGTAAAGAGCAAACTGTTTTAAAGTATTCAATAATCACCAAAATATACGAGCAAACTGTTTAAAAAATTGAATCCAAATCGAAAATCTAAGAGCACTGTTTAAAGCATCGAATAATCAAAAAATCTAAGAGAGAGAAACTCATATTAACACTGGTATGTATAATAGCTCGCCCATGCGTCGGTTTTGTCCCGCAAACGAACACTTTCCAGAATTTCGCGTACTATGTTCCCATCTCGACCGCCCGGCACGCGGTTCTACAAAATTTGCACACGCGCCAGTTAAAAATCTCAGAAATTTTCTACACGGCGCGCAACGTCTGAGAATACCTAATTAAATTTTATACAGAAATCGTTGTTTCTACCTCATATTTGCATCTTATTTTCAACCAATCGTGACCCTCGTGAAGTTGCTCAAATCCCGCCTTTAATTATTCGTGTCTCTGTCTTGCGCATATTATCCGTCTCTATCTAACCTGTTCTTAGTGGTGCAAATTGATATTCTTTACTATCGATTATTTCAGTCCACGTGTATTCTTATCTGGTTAAATAACCCCGTATCTAGCCTTCCCGTGAATATTAAGCGACGGTTTCTCCAACATTCTCTGTAACCATTTGTTATCGGCAGAATTTACGCAGAACGCGACTTTTAAATAAACGCTGTTTTGTATTTCGTGCTAAAGCATCCGACCGTTTCCAATATCCGTAGAATCGACATGTTTATCTAAACAAATTAAACTGAAATTGCCTTTTAAAAATACGCAGGTGTGTTCAATCGTAACATTTCTAAATAATACTTCTACGATTTGAATACTATTTGGTTTTTACAAGCTTTTATACATATTATATGTTACTAATGGTTCAATTAACTCCAATTAAAATAATACCCTTTAATTTTTAGTGAATCCTAATTAAATATTCAATTATTATTTGTACATTTTGTTTTAATACTCGTTACTTAAACTTGAATTAATTAATATAAATTTTGCACGTAATTTCCATTTGTTTCTTTACTTGGAATAATTAAATTACACGTTGAGCATTTTAATTCTGCTTCTTTTTATAGAAAGCGTCTTGTAAATAATTTAAATCCCTTATTTTTAATGAGACGAATAAATTTTTATGCTCCACGTTTTTTTTTAATAAAGCGTATTATCTAATAAAATTCCTCATACACGGTGATTAAAATTATTTGATGTAATTAATTAATTTTCTACCCTGGTCTAAATATGAGTAATATATATTTGATATTGAATTATATCATGTCCTGCATATTTATTTTTGTAAAAACTGATTGCCGTTACTGAGGACTAAACTATAAAAATTAAAAATTAAAAACTTGGATATGCGACGTTTCGTGAAATTAATTCACATTATCACAGCTATAAAAAGAACAGCTAAGTTAAATTAAAATTAGTTAAAAATACGTACCTTAACACTTAAATAATTAAAAAAAATGACTAGACCTAAACGTTACAATCTAATTAAAAGGTGTGTTATAGATATTAGTGACCGGTTGAGTGAGTATAAATTGTTGTTAGTGTAGACACGATACTTAATATAAAATTTTCTAAATGTTAGTTGGCGGAGAATACACTTATGGCTATTGTTAGTATTATAAAGTTAACGGTAGGAAAGCTATGCTAAGTTAAAAATATTTATGTATATTGCAAACAGATTTTGGGTATCCGTTTTTTGGTTAATTGAATTTTTTTGTTTATATATAAAAAACATTTCTTTAAACAAACGACGTGTAAGATTTTCTTCTACGGCTAAAAGAGAGGTATTTTCGTAGTCACGTTCATGCTTCTTGAATTTACAATGAGTGACTAAGGCTATGGTGTCTTTATTATTACGCGATGAACTTTTTGAATCGGATTTGTGGCCTCTGACTCTATTAATAAGTAACTGCTTGGTTTGGCCTATGTACTGACCATCGCAGCCTGTGCAAAGTATGCTATATATGGCGTTGGGTGTTTCAAACTTTTGGCTTTTGTCTTTTATTTTTGATAATAGAGTGCGGCTTGTTTCCTTATAATAGGTGCTAATTTTAATATTGTCGGTGTTCAAAATGTTAGATAATTTTTGAGACAATTTTGGTACAAAGGCTAGCTTGTGATATCGAAATGTGTTATTTTTTTAATGGAAACAGGGGGATTAGATTTCCAGCATCGGAGTGGTATCCGTTGTTTCAGAAAAAAGTCATGTAAAGGAATAGTTCTTTTTGAGGAACTCTGCGTTGCACAGACAATGTATTTTTTGGACAACAGATTTTACAGTGATTAAATTTTGAGGCATGCTGTGGCAGGATCTGAAATTTATAATTCTATTAGAAGTTGTGGGTTTTTGGTATATATCTGTAGTAATATGGTTATCGTGCCTTATGAGTAGTAAATCTAAAAATGGCAGTTTTTATTGGACTCAATTTCAATTGTAAACTTTAAATCTTTGTGGCACGAATTAAATGCGGTATGTGTTATGTATATCTTGTCTTTTGGTAAGCACAAAAGAAAATCGTCAACGTACACTAGTTGAATAGGTATTGGGAAATCTAGTTTCTCAATAATGGATTCAATTAGAACATGTACCACTAATTCCGCAAATATGGGAGATGCAGGGTTGCCTTAGCCATGCCCTTTATTTGCTTGTAATATATGTTGTTGAAAGTAAAACAACTATTGTCATATATGAACTCTACAATATTGATGAAGCTGTTGATGGAAATGTTGGTGTATCGTGCAATGTCATCCTAAAAAAGGTTAATGCTCTGCAATAGAAGAGTCTTGTCAAGATTGCTAAACATAGATTCCAAGTCGAAGATTACTAATACGTAATCGTTTGGGATAAGCAGATCTTTTAATCGGTCAACCAGTGAAAACGAATTTTTTATTGTATGCGTAAACTTATTTCTTATACTAGACATAATTCCGTATATATATATATATATATATATATATATATATATATATATATATATATATATATGTTGCCAACTTGTAAGTCGCTGATCCACAGTTGAATATTATTGGTCGAAGTGGTGAATTTTCTTTGTGTTTTAGGTAAACCGGAGGCTTTGGTACAAACGGCATTGTAAAGTTTTAACTTTTTTCCATCGGCATCTGATATTTCATTATTGGTCACTAGAAAGTTAGATAACTCGTTTCTGAGACTTAAATGTGATATACTGAAAATGAATATTTCTCAGTCAATTTATGAGGCGAAGATTATTAGGTCCAACATATCTAAATATAAAGAAAGATTATCAAATATTTTGCCAATACATGTTATACAAGAATTTGCAGACAGACAACAAACACATTTTACTAGAAAATTCAACACAATTAAAGCTAATCAATTACTAACCACCTGAATATTCTAAAAAAACAGCCATTCCTTTCATAATGAAAAAAATACACTAGAATTAAATAAAATGTATCTTGAAACAAAACGCTTCCTATGTACTCATCCTGAAGTAATAGTTTGCAATTCAGACAAGGGCAACAAAACAGTGGTAATGTGGAAAAACGAATACACTGCCAAAATGACCAGAATTTTTTCGGACAATTCAACTTACAAACCTCTTATCAAAAAACCCGTATCCGTTATACAAACTAAGCTTAACAACTTAATTTTCTCATTAGTGACCAATAATGAAATATCAGATGCCGATGGAAAAAAGTTAAAACTTTACAATGCCCTTTGTTCCAAAGCCTACGATTTACCTAAAAAAAAAAAGAAAATTTATCACTTCGACCAATAATATCCAACTGTGGATCAGCGACTTACAAGTTGGCAACATATATATACGGAATTATGTCTAGTATACGAAATAAGTTTACGCATACAATAAAAAGTTCGTTTTCCCTGGTAGACCGATTAAAAGATCTGTTTATCCCAAACGATTACGTATTAGAAAGCTTTGACTTGGAATCTATGTTTAGCAATCTTGACCAGACTCTTCTATTGCAGAGCATTAACCTTTTTTAGGATGACATTGCACGATACACCAACATTTCCATCAACAGCTTCATCAATATTGTAGAGTTCATATATGACAATAGTTGTTTTACTTTCAACAACATATATTACAAGCAAATAAAGGGCATGTCTATGGCAACCCTACATCTCCCATATTTGCGGAATTAGTGGTACATGTTCTAATTGAATCCATTATTGAGAAACTAGATTTCCCAATACCTATTCAACTAGTGTACGTTGACGATTTTCTTTTGTGCTTACCAAAAGACAAGATATACATAACACATACCGCATTTAATTCGTACCACAAAGATTTAAAGTCTACAATTGAAATTGAGTCAAATAAAAAACTGCCATTTTTAGGTTTACTACTCATAACGCATGATAACTATATTATTACAGATATATACCAAAAACCCACAACTTGTAATAGAATTATAAATTTCAGATCCTGCCACAGCATGACTCAAAATTTAATCACTGTAAAATCTGTTGTCCAAAAAAATACATTGTCTGTTCAACGCAGAGTTCCTTAAAAAGAACTATTCTTTTTACATGACTTTTTTCAGAAACAACGGATACCCCTCCGATCGATTAAATCGATGTTGGAAATATAATCCCACTGTTTCCACTAACAAAAATAATACACTTCAATATCACAAGCTAGCCTTTGTACCAAAATTGTCTCAAAAATTATCCAACATTTTGAACACCGAGAATATTAAAATTATCACCTTTTATAAGACAACAGGCCGCACTCTATTATCTAAAATAAAAGACAAAAGCCAAAAGTTTGAAACACCCAACGTCATATATAGCATACTTTGTACAAGCTGCGATGGTCAGTACATAGGTCAAACCAAGCAGTTACTTATTAATAGAGTCCGATTGCAAAAGTTCATCGCGTAATAATAAAGACACCGTAGCTTTAGTCGCTCATTGTAAATTAAAGAAGCATAAATGTGACTACGAAAATACGTCTGCTTTAGCCGTAGAAGAAGATCTTACACGTCGTTTGTTTAAAGAAATGTTTTTTATATATAAACAAAAAAATTCAATTAACCAAAGAACGGATACCCAAAATCTGTCTGCAATATACATAAATATTTTTAACTTAGCATAACTTTCCTAACTTTCCTAACTATAGGCATAAGTGTATTCTCCGCCAACTAACACTTGAAAATTTTATATTAAGTATCCTTTCTACACTAACAACAATTTATACTCACTCAACTGGTCACTCGTATCTTTATGTTGATATCTATAACACACCTTTTAATTAGATTGTAACGTTTAGGTCTAGTCATTTATTTTTAATTATTTAAGTGTTAAGGTACGTATTTTGACTAATTTTAATTTAACTTAGTTGTTCTTTTTATAGCTGTAATAGTGTGAATTAATTTCACGAAACGTCGCATATCCAATTTTTTAATTTTTACACTTCAGTCTTCAGTAACCGTAATCAGTTTTCCAATATATATATATATATATATATATATATATATATATATATATTCTTATATACTCTACCTCTCTCACTCTCTGCCCCCCTTCTTTACTTTTTATTCGTGCCTTTCTTATTAATTTAATGATTTTATATGATGTGCAAATATCTATTTTACGCCCCCTTACTTATGCAACGTTTGGTTGGTTTTTAAATAAAAAAAAATGTTTTAATATGCCTCGACTATATGAACTCTTTCTTCCCAGGGTATCCACCTACTTACCGTGGGTTCGGTGGTAAGTAGATGTGCAATGCCCAACCAAACTGCACTGTCTTTTGTTTTAGTACCCTTTTTTAGAATGTACTTTCGTATATGCCAAATCTTATGTGATCAACGTTGCCTTGTGCCAAATTAAGTAATACCACAAAATTTATTACTTTGACGCTATAATACACAGAACTCACCTGGATTATACGTCGTTACGGGCCTCTCTTAATGCTGGCTCAAAATCCTTTTCGCCGTATGCGTCTTCACAAGGTTTCACTATCACTTTGAACTGCTGTCTAGCCCCCAGGTATTTTTCTTTAATTTTGTTGCGCCCAAATCTGAAATAAACGACCCGAATTTTAGAATTTAGAATACCCTTTTTATCTACTTCCCATGCGCTAATTCTTCCGTAGTAATTTCTTCGTTGACTCGTACACTTCCGCTTTCAATCCGCTCTTTCCAAATCTATCCTCGTTCCTGTTTTCCACTCAATCCAAATCTATCCTCGTTCCTGTTTACCACTCAATCCAAATCTATTCTCGTTCCTGTTTACCACTCAATCCAAATCTATCTTCGTTCCTATTTAATACTCAATCCAAATCTATCTGCGTTCCTGTTTACCACTCAATCCAAATCTATCTTCGTTCCTATTTAATACTCAATCCAAATCTATCTGCGTTCCTGTTTACCACTCAATCCAAATCTATCTTTGTTCCTATTTAATACTCAATCCAAATCTATTCTCGTTCCCGTTTACCACTCAATGCCCTTCTACATATAAATCCATATCCAAATCAATCCTATTCAATTCTTCACTTTTATATTTCTTATCCGATGCCGTCTACCTATATTATCTCGTTCCAATTCAATCTCAATCTTAATTTCCGCCGGTTCGCTGTGGCACTAATTCCAATATTTACTTTTATTCGTCGCCGCTATTAATACTCTATACACTGATGCTTCTCTTTACTCTTCTTATATAAATCAAACTCTTTCAATTCAAACACATTTATTTACTCTTCCAAAAATATTTAACAATTTAGCGCAGTTTCATAAATACGTCTTTACACAAAAATAATTCGAAATCAACTCCCGTTGTTTACTATCCTAGTTGATAATTACAGCATTTTCTGCCTACTCTATTACATATTATATCAAATAAAACCATCCAATAACATTTTATCACTGAGTCCGTGTCACAAATACCTCAAGTTTTGTCTTTAGCACTTTCCTATTTTATACATAATATTCTATCATTGGTCCTAAAGGTTTCACAACCCTTCAATCATATTTGACACTGTTATTCCTTATAATTTTGAGATTACATGTTCGTCCAAAAGTTGATTCTAATAAATAAAAGCCAAAATAATTCACATATGAACCTGGATCTGCGTGGTTAATAGTGGACAACCATAGACGCATCCTGTTTTCGGTTGGCAAATGTACGTTCAATGGCCTATTAAATTATAACTCAGTATAAAACCTTGAGCACTGTGTATTTTATCACGTCATCAAGTCATTTTAATTTACATCTTGGCACATACATTTCAACTACTTTAGCGTATGTAAAGTACGGCAAACATACATTTTTACATCACGGGATCTAATATATGGATTATTTTATTTGGCATACACTACCTTCTACTCAAAACAACTCTTAGAACCCTTGAAGCTCCCCCTGACATTACAATATATATATATATATATATATATATATATATATATATACAATGGGTTAAGTACAGGATATCTTTTGTCATCCATGGTTTCTTATTTTCTTTTTGTGTATACCCCAAAACATCTCAGGCCGCCATGTCTAAGCTAAATTTAATGTTATTCCATTTTTTTTCTACTTCCTTAGTATCAGACATTCTGCTGATATCTTCCAGCAATTCATTTGATTTTTTCAACTTTCGTGGATATCTTTATCTTTTAGTTTTTCAAAGTCAAAGTGTCTTTTTCCGTTCGTTTTCTCAAATTTTTTAATTAAAGAGCGACCTTCATAATTACGGTGTTGTGGACAGTGTCTATATATGCTTCTGGGTAGCTTCTACAGTTTTTTACTTGCTCCGACACGTTGTCTAACAATTTTTTTCCCATTTATTGTCATGTAGTAGGCATAAAATCTGTCACTGTAAGACACACTTTTTGTTTTTCTTTGAGATAACGTCACGATTGACATCAAATCTGCCACCTTGGCATATTAGGTTAGGTTAGGTTGGCCACGGACTTACATGTGTGCGAAAATATTGATAGGCTAGATTGGGGCCTGGTTCTATTTTACAGCTTAAAGATTAAAGCGCAGTGCACATACTATTTATTTACTGGAAAAAGAAATATAGGAGAAGGATGATAATTTTGCCTTGGGCTGATTATAAAATTGTATGGGAACCAACAACTCTAAATAAAAGCAAGGAACTGTCAATATTTCGACATTGAACCTTTTGATAGAAAATACAATCTCGAGTTATTAATTAAAATTTCACTAAAATTAGATTAAATATTGGGTCATCGTACATTTACTTTTTTATTGGTTACCATTTTTTTCAAAGTCTACTGTTGCGTTAAGGACGAAAATTGCACAATAATGAAATCTTTGCTTGATAAATAAAATACATGGATAAAAATATCTGGTAAGAGAGCATGTGCTATAACTGGGTTGCATCTCGTGGCATGAAATAACTTAATTTTTATTGCGTTATACAGCTCTACTACATATAAGTATTATAATAAAAGATGCAAAGCATACCTGACCATACACACCTAATGCCTGTATAAGATTAACGATTTCATATATGTCCTTTTCGATATACCACAACTGCAAAATTTCTATAGCAATGTTGTAGACAAGTAACCCCACATAAAATACAGTAAAAATTTTGAGGTTAATATTCATTGGTTTATCTTCGGTGTACAATCCTAACTTTTTTAAAATAAACAAGGGCAATTCTAAGGAATTAAATGTCGTTTTCATATTAGCTACTTAGTAGGACTGACAATGATGTATTGCCGCGGTAATCACCGGATTTTACTGCCGCTGCTAAAAAACATGAAAACAAGCTAATTATACTAAATACTTGTAATTTACATTAATTAATAATATAAAGTATTAAATAGGTCAAGCTTTAGAGAACACTCGCTACAATTAACTTTCTTAGAAAGACCGCTAAGGAATAATGACACTACTATTTATTATTTTTACAAATACTGTAATTAATTTTAAACGCGAAGTTTTTGTATGATACTTAATGTCTAACACTTGTAATTGCTAGTACGTAAAACCACAGTGAACTACTCTAAAAATAAAGAAACAGGAAATGTGGTTGCTACCAGCTTACAGGAAATTGTTTTTAAAGCTAATAGGAAACGAAACAAAACAAGTGTTAAATCACAAACGAACAGTTTGAATCAAAACTATGACTTGAATGCAAGAGTTACAACGTTCACATCAGGTAAGTAATATTTTGCTGCATAACTTCTAAAACTATCACTAATGTAAACTGAGCTGTTTGAATAAAAAATTATAAAATTATCGTGGATGCTGATGTAGCCTCCACGCATAAAAATATTTTCCTCCATTTTGTTCATCACACGCTTTGTTTGTAATTATTTGTACTACTTCTGCACACAAAAATGCCAACTAGCATAATTTTTGTGTTTTCCGTTTATACATCCACCACTTCAACATTTACCCCGTACCTAAATGCTCATATTTATTTTACCAATTTTTTGTTTCTTAAAAACGGATTACTCATTTAACCATTGTTTGGTTGTTAAGCGAGCGATAGACCAATTTGGAGAGCTGTAAAAATAATAGTAACGGTAACTTGTTGTTTTCTCTTTACAAATTACTAACAAACACAGCTGCACAACATTCATTTTCAGTTTCTAAAACGGTTGCGACAACGCAACACGCTTGTTAGATATGGAACTTTCATTACAAATTATCTACATCATTCGTAGAAAATTTTCCACTTCGTATTGATGTTCAGCATTAAAACATACAAGCATTTTGAAGAGCCAACCACTCCCTTAGTCCGACGCAGTGATCTACAGCATGCTATAAGATCGTTTTGTGAATGTAGCTTTTCCTTATTATACATTGCTTCAGAAACGCATTGCAAGTCATTGTTTTGTTTACATATCGGGCTGAGCACAACCTACAGCATATTTAGCATAGGAGCACCTTTAATATGATCCCCATTACTTTTAAGAAAATTTCAGGGCACCTAAAAAAATATAGTAATTCAATCGAAAATTTGAAAAACGATCTTATTGGTAAGTGTTCAAACAACCATTTCTTCCAGTACTAAGAATGGCATAAAATCAACCGCCATTGCCCCTGAAAATATCCTGAAACGATGCTACACCCTATGCCCTGATTACACAATTTTTCAGGTGATTAATCATGACCCCAAGTAGGCGACATTTAATTATACTATTTCTTATCTACACAACGGATGAGGGCTTGATATATCTTAGCATCAGAGATGAAATGGGTCATGGGTCAACTGGGTTACTGGGTCCAAGTGGGTCACTTTTTTGTTTGGATCACTGGGTCAGTGGGTCCCGTGTACTGACCCGGATTGACCCAGTGACCCACATTGACCCAGTGACCCACATTGACCCAGTGACCCACATTGACCCAGTGACCCAAATTGACCCGGTGAACCAAACTAACCCAGTGACCCAAACTGACCCAATTGATTCAGTAACAAATTGAATTATTGAAGTCATAAAAATCTTTTTCCCATACTTTCAGCTCAATTTATTAACTATTTTCACAAATGCATAAGCTTATTGGTGCCGTTAGTTGCTAGCATTCGTTTCGTATTTCAAGCAAACGCTAAAATGTTTTGTAATCAATACATCGCTTTTTATATAATATGAAACGCATTTTTACATGTTTTTTAAGAAACGTGCTGTGGCGCTGTGCCGCGAGAATGCAGTGTTATGAACGTATACAATTTTGTATGTTCAAATAATAGTATTCTTTCACATAAAAACTGAAATAATTTGTAGCAAAAATCTTAATATTATATACGCGATTATTTTCAGTGTCCATTATTTTTGTAATTTGTATATTATTATCATTAAGCATGAATAAACATCACCTTAATTGTAATTTAAACCTTATACATAAGTGCCGACTTTTATAAATCTCCGTGAGGCCGAGTTTTCTTGATAAGACTAATTAGCTAAAAGAATGAGGAAGATCATGTAAAACAATGTTCCTGTATCAACTCGTTGTCAGAAAGCGGGATTATTCAATTTATATTTTATTGCGTCTGTCATTGAAAAATATTTTGATCATTTAGTATATTTAATTGTTAAACATTCTCACACTAATTAAAGTTGTCTCGGACAGCAGCTACTCCTTCTGCCAGATAGTTCTGAGATTTATTTTGTAATTGCGATTCGTAGAACAGCACATATTTATTAAAAATTAATAATAAAATTTCCAAATTTCATAATTGGTTATTCGATAAAACTCGCCCACTAATTGAAGACATCACAGAGGGCCATGAGACAGTAAGAAAATTTTTGCGACTGCATCAATTTGGGTCAATTTAGGTAACTGGGTCAATTTGGGTCGCTGGGCCAATGTGGGTCAATTTAGGTCACTGGGTCAATTTGGGTCACTGGGTCAATGTGGGTCAATTTAGGTCACTGGGTCAATTTTGGTCACTGGGTCAATTTGGGTCTCTGGGTCAATTTGGGTCATGGGTCACTGGGTAGTGGGTCACATCCTCATTTGTGTCATTGGGTCATGGGTCACATTTTAGGTGACCCATTTCATCTTTGCTTTGCATACCGAGCTAAGTCTGATGAGAGATTGCTATGAAGTATAAATCTAAATAAAACCTCCAACAATTTCAACCACCCAAGATAACAAGAAAATCTAAATACTTCCAAAAATGAAATAAATAAATGACCGGCCACCTACTTAACACTGGCGGGCCTTCTAAGAAGATACTGCGCCCAGTGCTAAACGAGGAAGTTGGTCGACGGACATCAATGCATTTCCAACTAAATATTCATGAATAATTTTGCCTGGCATGGGGAAAGTAATACGAACATAAGGAACGAAAATCAATATAAATTGTTGGTTATTTTGCAAAAAGTAAAGCCCGTGACCGGTTTCACTGTTCTTGCAGATCATCAGACGGATGCATCTCTTTTTGCAAAACAACTAACTAAGTTCTGGGATTATACACAAATTAAGGTGTATTTATAGGGCAAATGCTTTTCATGCGCGCTCTATACTTAGGTATAAGCCATCTACACTATTACCTCGGAGACTGGAAACAGCCATCGATGTTAGAACTTAGTTGGTTATTTTGCAAAAAGAGATGCGTCCGTCTGATGATCAGTAAGAACAGTGAAACTGGCCAGGGCTTTCCTTTTTGCAAAATAAACAACAATTTGTATTGATTTTCGTTTCCTATGCTCGTATTATTTTCCCCATGTCAGGAAAATTATTCATTAAATACTTCCAGACATAATGCCCTTTTTTGTATTCAGGAACTATGCGTAGCTTATGCACAAACTTGTTTACTTACTTTACAATAATGCATTGATGCGAAAAAATATCTCAAAAAAATGCACTAATTCCTCAATATTTTACAGAATTGGATCATGTTATTAAATGTAAAATAAGTCCATTATTTCGTTTGTTACCGTAAAAACGAACACAAATTTCAATTAAAGGTCAAGGACGAATATCACATCAACATTCTTTTAAAACACCATATCAGGTCATTGATCAATCTTCAAAATAAGGGCATAATTAACTAGCAAGTATTTGTAAGTTCTAGAAATTTTAGCTTAGGAAAATATCTCTATAAACATGATTAACTATTTATCCTTGTGACATTTAAATTATAACTACTGTGGAAGAAATATGCCTATTCCTAACAACTTATCCATGAATAACGTATCATGGAAATGTAACTTGTTTCGCATAGTCTATACTAAACCACAGATAACGCAAAGAGTTATCCTTGATCTAACTTGTGTCTGCAACTTCACAATGAGCTTCTCCAGTTGCACATTGTACGAGCGGTCTAGTAGCGTTAACGACCTCAATTGACTACATACCCCTTTCAGATATTTGTTTGTTTTGATTTATTTCTTCTAGCGCATACTATACAGTCCCGTTAAAATTCCTCATTAACATTCTCATGCTGACATTTTCATTCGCAAATTTTTATTTCACATATTATGTAAGAATTGTCCGTTTCATATTTATTTAAATAGCTTGCACATCAAATTTGGACTGTGGTTTTATAGAAAAGACTTTATTCCATAAAAATTAAAAATCCATTTTCTAAATTATCAACTGTTCATTAGTTGTAGTTTTACATCAATACCAGACCCTTCTGTAAACGCCTTTGAATTCTCTGAACTCCGTGTGTTTTAGATTTCAGTAGCGTACACTTATGATTTCAAGTACACGGCCCCTTTAATAGGGCGAAGAAAAAAAACATACCTCATTAAAGTTTTCCGCAAATTCCAATATTAAACGCGTTGCGTTGAATTAGATAAAAATCAGATAGTAAGGATGTGATTAGTAATATTTGTTTGACACCCTAGATTTTTTTAGCAAGAATGTATCCTATATATTGAATGTATTAAAAGTACCTAATGTTAGTAAACGACGATATTTCAAATTAAATTTTATAAAATAGGAATGTGGTTCACATAATTGCGTATAAGGGGGAGTAACCTTTATAAGTAAGTTTGGAAAACAGCAATAGTATTTTCTTAACCCGGCATTAGTTTCTATATAGCACTTTGTATTACGTTCTTTAAAAATTCGTTATGATTACACTGTTAGGACAGATAGAATCCTCCCAACCGTTTTATCCTATCCCTGACCCTATACTATAATATAGCTGTGTAGCTTTGAAAATATTTTCTTTAGTTTACTTGTACAAGCTGTTATTAGAAGATGCTGTTAGGAGTGTAGCACTTTGCGTCATCGCGCGACCAAGCACGGTAAATTTTAGTATTGAATTGTGACGTTCTACAGACATTGTTTGGCTAGTGATTAGTGTACTGTTTATGACTGATGTAAGTTTTGTTTTCCGACTGTCTATATTTGTATCATGAGCAGCGATAGGAAAATTGTGGATCTTGCCTTTCTACAAATTGAACAATAGAAAAATAATGATCTGCAGGAAAATGAGTTGGAGAGTTTAGACGAGGGTATGAGACCGGATTACATAGAATCTGACTCAGATAGTAATCACAGCTCACATAAGACTGATTCAGAGCAATCTGGTGATCCAGAAGTGCCTGATGATTATTACTATACTGGTGGAGTACTATTATTTTTGGAAAAATACAAAACAACGACATGGCTTAAACTTGCTCCAGTTCTCACCGGTCGTAATAGAAAACATAATATTGTTTCACATCTTCCGCATGTAGAGGCTGTTGCGCAAACTGCAAAATCTTCCTTGAAATGCTGGTAACTATTTTTTTCAGGAAAATTTATGCAGATTATGATTATCTGCACTAATATTTTCTTAGCGAAGATGCGTGTAAACTACGCTCGCAAAAGAGATTGCGGTGAAACAAATCTTACAGAAGTAAGAGCTCTCATAGGCCTTCTCTACTTAGCTGGAGTAAAGAAAAATCTCCATGTGCGTATTGCGGAAGTATGGGCAGATGATAGCTCGGCGCCTGAATGTTTCCGTGCTACAATGTCTACGTGACGATTCTACATGTTGTTAAGGGCGTTGAGGTTTAATAATTTAGAAGACAGAACTCAACGTAAGAAACTTGACAATTTGGCTCCAATAAGAGCACACTTTGAGGAATTTGATGAGCAATGTAGAAATAACTATCAAGTAGGCGAAAATGTGACTGTGGAAGAAAGATAGGATGCCTTTAGGGGCCGTTGTAAATTTAGGCAATACATAGCTAATAAACCTGCAAAATTTGGTATAAAGATTTATGCTCTTGTGGATGCAAGAACATTTTACACCTCCAATTTGGAAATTTATTAAGGAAGACAACCAAAGAGGCCATATGAACAGGATAATCAGGCTGCTAGTGTTGTCAAACAAATAGCAATACCAATTCTGAATAGAGACCGCAACATAATAATGGACAATTATTTCCCATCTGTGCCGTTAGCAAGGGATCATTTGATTAATGATAAAAAAGAGGTTCCTGCAGAAATAACCGACATCAGTAGTGTATTTTTACGGATCCTGGCGCCACATTTCCTCTAGCATCCACATTTCTTCACACATCTGGACCAAAACCGCTAACATTCTGAACCAAATAGTTTTTTTCGCCTAGCCATTTCCACCCTCGAGATAAATATATCTTGTTTGGTATCAATTAATATTAGAATTTTCTCAGCTACCCGAACCTCTAGGAATTTTTTAAATAGCATCATCCCCCAGGGAGCACCCCTCATTTTAAGATTTTTACCGGAAGCGATTTCTGACAATCCTTAAACATTTTTTAAACATGCGACATATCAAACTAGTCTAGAATTTTACGCAGAATTTGAATCTGCTAACAGATTTAAAATAGAACAACCCCTTACAAAGTTACACATATACCCTCTGCGAGATAAATCTTTCTCCACATTTCCACCCACGAGATAAATCTATATTGATTGGTATCAATTAATATTAGATTCTTCTCAGCTACCCGAATCCCTAGGAATTTTTTAGATAGCATCATTCCCCAGGGAGCTACTCTCATTTTAAGATATTTTACCGGCAGCGATTTCTAATCATCTCTCCTTTCTAATATCTAGAATTCTTTAACCAAACACTTAACGGTATTAACATAAATAAATTAAGCACGCACAAGTTTAATAATTTATTTTATCCGATTTACAGTTTAATAAACTAATAGAATACAAATTTTACAAAGTATAACATTATCTTCTTAGTGTAGCCGAATCCAAGCAGGTTAAAGTAACCTGTAACAAAAAAGACATTAATGTGTTTAAAAATACCTATAACAAAAAAGAGATTAATGTGCTGTTTAAAAAAGAGAGACACGTGTTTCGGCCAAAAAGACATATTGTCATTAATCTAACAATATGAGGATAATGTAAAACATTCCATAGCAATGTGTTCTTAATATGTAGATGGGAAGGTCAAGTTTAACGTAATCATCGCCCGAATTACATGTGAAAGTGGTGTATAATTTCTTTTTAAAGGTGCATATCTTCTCCAAACAAATACGTTAATTACATGAGGAAAGTACGCTGAATGCAAGTTAATTAATAGCAATTTAATACTGCTTATTGACCTACCTTAATTGTTTGTACAAGGAAACACAATAAAATATATACAATTATAGCCACTATCTTATATATTTATGTCCAATGCGTAGGTTGCTGTACTATTAGGAATGATGTACCTTTTGCCGTCCTCGCCCGACAAACTAATTTTATTAAGTAATTGGGTATAAAGTTGTTGTTAACATCTAACATCGTAGAGTGGAAATATTTAGTGCCGAAGGTTCAAAGAGAAGAAGTCATCAGATCGTGTCATGACCCCTCAGTTGCAGGACATTTTGGGTTCTCGAAGACAAATGCTAGAGTCCAAGAACATTATTATTGGCCCAAGATGAATTTAGATGTGTTGAAATTTTGTCGTGCATGTTTAGTGTGTGGTGCGCAAAAATCTTCTAATGCAGGTCCTCTAGGTTTAATGGGAAAGGAAAAAGAGGCCAAGTTTCCATTTCAAATTATCGCGTTAGATCTTATGGGTCCATTCCCTCGCTCAAAATTAGGATTTAAATGGTTGTTGGTAGTAGGAGATTGGTTCTCAAAATATACAATTCTACATCCTCTACGCAGTGCAAAGTCACATGTTATTGAACGGTTTATAGAACAGAAAGTGTTTTTAATGTTTGGAGTGCCCCAATTTATTATTTGCGATAATGGCTCAAATTTAGCTGGTCGAATTTTTAAGGCATTATGTAATAGGTTTGAAATTCAAAAGATATGGTATAATGCTGCTTATGCGCCACAATGTAATTTTGTTGAGAGGATTAATAGGACGGTAGGGACAGCTATTCGATCCTATCTCGAAGAACATGATACCTGGGATACTGAGTTAGCGCAGATTCAATTTGCTATTAATTCTGCTAAGCATGAGTCGACGGGTTATACTCCGAATTTTTTGGTTTTTGGCCGACACGTCCCCATGTCCGGTAAATTTTACGGTAGTGGATTTATTCCTGAAGCTGATGTTGAAATCGTTCCTGGTAGTCGCCCATTGTATGCTTCAGACCATCAAGGTATATTTAAGGTATTTGAAGACGTTCGTGCGAAGTTGCATGTAGCTTATCGAAGGTCGAGCAATCGATATAATCTAAGGAGGAGGAACATTTCTTTTGAGGTTGGCAATAAAGTATGGAGGGCTAATAAGGTGTTGTCGAGCGCGGCTAATAAATTTACGGCTAAACTGGCTCCAAAATTTATTTTGAGTGTAGTCAAGAAGAAGTGCTCGAATGTGGTGTACGATCTAATTAATTTAGATGGATCAAAGGCAGGCAGGTGGCATGTCAAGGATCTAAAACCCTATTCTGTCGTAGATCCAGAATATGTACCAGAGGACTAATTGGTTGTCTTTAGTATTTGTGTCGCAAAGGGTATATTATAAATTTAGTTATGGGATAGAGTGGTGATGACCAAATTGGAGACTTTTACCAGTATTTCGTTACTGGTAGAGATTGAAAAATTTCTCAAATAGTGTTGTTTTAAATGTGCATTAATGGAATATTTAGTAGTAGTAGATGAGAGAGACAAAAATGTCATTTTGCCCGTGTTGTTGTTATAGCCCGTGGTGGAGCGATACAAATATTTGTTGCTTCATGTTTGTGGACGTATTTTGATCACGTCATGTGTTGTTATGTTTAGAGTAAGTGAGGAAGATAGGTGCTGTTTGTTTTGTCCAAGTAAGTTGAAGTAAGCTAGTTGGTGAGGCCATTATAGTATTGAGTAGCTTTTGCTTCGAGATGTTTGGTGTGGCCACAGTAAGAGTTGAGGATTTTTTTTTTGAGACTGGAGCGTCCCAAAGAAAAGAGTAGCGATAGGGCTATGAATAGCTATGAGCTGGAGAAGCCGAGTATTCATTAGTAAACTACAATGAGTATGGAATGTTGGCTTGATAAGCGGTTTACTTTTAGTAGTCTTGCTGAATGTGTTGAGTTGGAATTTTTGAGACCAGCGAATACATAATCATTGTTGGAACTTTATTGATATTTATGTATATAGATGTGAGTTTTCGTTTTACTATTAATATTAGTAAGGTTATCGTGTCAAGGGTAGTAGTAAGAAAGTAAATTTTTTTGCTGTTATTTCGCGATGGTTCATGCCAAGCTTTTTGTTTGAATTTCAGTTTATATTTTGAAAAGTAGGTTAGTTTTTTTGTTCCCCGTTTGGTTGCAACTCGAGTGTTATACTACAATATTTTGACTTTTACCGATTATGACTTTTTACCGATTATGACTTACCGATATTGACTCCTGACGGATGTGTGGTACGCAGAGTTACCTACACGCTCATTTGGTTGCACCCCATTTTCCTCTTCTTAATTCAAGAGGTCACTCATAATTTTTTTTGGTTCAGATATCAAAGTTCGAACTTACTTTGTTCTTACTTTGATTTGTTATGATGCTTTTTTTTTGTATTTATCTTTTGGTTAAGGCGATAGTTTTCGTCTGTAGAAAAAAAATCTTCTCGGTTATGTATAAATTTAGATATAATTAACCTCAAAGTTTTTTTCTTTTTGGTCGGAGGCAGTGTAACAAAATTTTTGTTACGTTAAATATCTGTAAAGAAAAATATTACTAGCTGTTGTTATTTTACGAGATTGTCCTTTAGCGTGAAATCGTTGAATAATTTAATGTACTATAAGGAAGAACACCCCTTTCCGTTTACATTATTTTTCACCTATAAAGAGTATTTAATGGGGACTCCTATACTTTCGATATCGTGGATACCTTGAACGTAACTTGAGTTACATAAACTACAGGCGTTTTGACGTCCACTAGAGCGATTGTTAAACATAACGCCTGCGCGAAAAGTGACGCGATAGCAAAGGTTGTTGGCAAAGCAGGAGGACATCGATCTTGCAAACAACTACGTGTACGTAGACTTCATTTTTGAAGATGAGAAATTTTGTTTGTAAGTGGGAGCTAAGAATAGCTCAAGGAGAATGATGGTAGGGCCTTAGGTTGTCGCGTGGTGGCTTCACGAAGGAGCTCTCGTGAAAGCTGCCCAGTCAACCTAGAGCAACAACTACGACACGTGGCGAGGGAATCCATTAGTGCACATTTAAGTAACACGCTTAGCTATGGAATTAAAATTTGGTCGTGTATGGTGAAATTGTTTGATTTGGGGCTGGTCGAAGGATTGTAACTAATACAGGCATGTTTTGTATCTTTCTGTATTTCAAGAGGATGGAATGCTATGTGTCTTAGTTCATCTATTACGTTCGCCAGCATCGCCGTTGTACAATTAAAACAAAAACAACCAGGTACTTATGAAACTATTTATTGAAAATTAATTTTGTGTACGAGTTACAGTTAAAGTTTTGATTTAACATTTACTAAATCACAAGAAACTTTTGTTAAAGAACGTAAATTTCAAGTTTATTTGCAAGATGTAATTATGCTCAAATCTCATGTAAAAATCAGTTTGAAAATTATTCCCTAGATATTTGACAAGTCATATACCATTCGTTCAGAACTAAATTTTTTTTATATAAGAGAAATTTTTGAATCTTTAGATAATTTAAAAGTTGTTATTCAGAGCACGGATATGATGCACATGTTAATTGTTAAAAATATGTATGAAATTCACCTTTGATTGAAAGATGTTTCTTGCAATATGTTGTGATTAGTAGAATACCTAAGCTGCTTTTAACATATGCTGAACTGACTTTTATTAATTTCATGCTTAAGCCATACGAACTGTTTATGTAACAAGTTCTTTAGATAAAAATCTTGTAAGCCAGAACAGATCTGTTTTATGGATGTTTAAGAACCTAGACTGTATTATATAATTTATAAATGCTAAGACCTCTCTAAGTAGAGAAGCAAATTTAGAGATTTATTTTGAAACTTACTTTATGTTGATTATTTTGATTATAGAGAGACACATTAAGAAACTTTTGAAACTTATTATATATTGATTATTAATTTTTTTATAAATAATTTTTGCAACAAAAGAGAATTACACTTAAATTAAATTTTGAATTAATACCCTCGTCTTTTTATTTCACTAATTGAAATTAACATTGTCCAGATTAGATCAGCAAAACTTTGTATGTAGAAAAAGTTGATACAGTACCAGGTAATAGAAACGGAATAAGTAATGCCCAGTAGAGTATTTTTTTTATAGGTAAAGTGTTATTGAGATTTTGAATTCAGGCCAATCGATCTATAAAGATCGAAATATTTTGTTATTGTAAGGCACAAACAGTGTCTTATATATTATTTTTTTTGTGTGACATTTTCTTGCAGGCCCGACATCGTGGAAGCTGGGGCAGAGGCCCAAGAAGTTTCCAGAGGTATTGTTTATTGTAATTTGTATGTTTTTGGTAATCATTATATCCTATAGGTTTCTGCGTCTTCCTGTAGGATACTTTAGTTTTGTTTATTGTCTATATAGATGCAGTGGCGTCCATTTACGTTTTTTTTTGTTCCCGTTTGTAGTCGAGCCCACCCTATATCCACGCCCAAACTCATTGCTCACCCTTGGGGTAATTCCCAGACTAGACCGCGAATATAGTAAAGCTCGTGGGTCCACCGAGGTTTTGTTCACTAATTGACTCACTCCATAACTAACTAATTAGAAAAAAACAAAACTACATTTCACTGACGCCACCAACGTGGAGCGTGCAGTAAAGAAGAGCTTTACTAAAAAAGTAATAACATTACAATATATAACACTAATATCCATATTAGGAAATATTAGGAAACTAAGAAATGTTAGGACAGTGCAAGAATGTCGTTGCAACATTTTATTACATATTATTATTATGATTTCAGTTCCCACGAGAGGAAACGCTACAAAGTAGCACAAGGATAAGTAATACCGCAAAAGTCAGGTCACAGACGGTCGACGGATGTCACGTACCGTGATTACGCAGAATAAGCCTGCAACAATGTAATTTATGAATAGCTCTTAAGATAGCAACTAAGTATTACAAAGTGTAAGCGGACATAGGTCCGCAGGTTCCCACCAGAAATGTGAGGGGGAGAAAGTTATATAAGGACTGGGAGCTCCACTCCTAGTCAGTTCATCAGACGTTCAGCTTTAACCTTGCAGTTCACTGGTAACTCACTGTACATATTAACTAATAACTTCGACTTAGAATAAAATAGTTAAAATTGTAAATGTTCACATCTGTTTAAATCAAATAAATGTGTTAAAGTTTAAAGAAGTCTTTTTAAAAAGGACCGCTCGAAGCCACGAACTCTAACTGGCGCAGTCGCAACGGATGTCAAAAGGGCACTAGCGAATCCAACTTCGAGGAACTGGTGGTCCGGGAACTTCAATTCCGATTTTGGCAGAACAAAAACTGGATAAGAAACACGCATCGTTCGAGTCCAGCCTTGAAGGAGAAACAAGCATAGTTCAAATTCAACAAAAGAAAAATTGGAGGCGATACAAGAATAGATCAAATCCAAAAAGTCAAAAAGAAAAAAAGAAAAAACAGAAACAAAGAAAACAAATCAATGAAAGCAACCAAGCAACTAGTGTAAGTTCATTTTCCTAAACCAATTCAAATTTATTTTATTATTAACAAAGACAATTGATATTTGCTAGTTTATGATTTATGATTTATTTATGTATATGTTAACTATTGTTACAAATATTTTATGCCATTTTTTGAAAATAATCGACTTAGCAATTGCTAGAGATTATCTTCAAGCCTTTATTGAAATTTTATTATTATTTTACTTGTATATATGAAAAATTTATGAAAACTTGAGACAACAAAAAAAATCCTGAGACTAAGAACTGAAATTAAAAATTATTCTGAAACAAAAACTAGAGACACTTATTAAAAAAGTCGCAAAGCGCAAGAGACGTGATCTAGACGTTTTAATTAACGTAAGAAAAATTCTAAAAAACAAAATCAAACCTCTTAAGATTGCGGAATTGAATCTTAACTGGCGCGAAAAATTTTTAAAAACCTCTAACTCGACAACCTTAGCTGACACAAATTTAGAATTTTTGAATCAAAACTTAACTAACGCGAGAAATTTTTTAGAATTTCTAATTCAATCTTAACTGACTCACAAAATTTAAATACACCAAGAAAAAACGCGAAAGCAACACCACGATTCAAACTCAAATAACACCCATAAATAGAAAAACCGCATTCTATTAATTAAAACCCACATCTTAATACGAGAAGTAACAAAGCGCGAATTCAAATTGAACGTAATACCTCATACTTCATAGAAACTAACCTTGAATAAATACGCATAAAAAATCTAATAATAAATCACAGTACAAAAGATATTTAAACACATCGCGAAACCTTTCAGAATCCAAGCATTATAAACAACATAAAATTACAATCAGAAACTTTATTTAAGTATCAATCTAAAACCAACTCAGGAAGAGAACAAATAATTACGGTACTAAAACGCATTCAAACGTGAAAACATTTCAGTAAATCTCACAAATTGTATCATATAAAAACACTGAGAGTAATAATTTACACCCACGCAAAAAAATTAAATATAACTTATAATAAAGACGCAAATGCAATTTAAGTGACTAACCACATCCTGCAACAGCAGATAACAACATTGTAAGCATTACAGACACCTTACAATCGCATAAACCAACGAGAGAATTAATACGCATCTAAATAAAATCGACATAATAAAACATTAGCGAAGTAATAACTGATTCATATAACGCAAAACATTCACACCCGATAAATTACCACAAAAATAACCCAGCCCACTGAAACTTCAGAAATTAAAATTAAAATTCGGCAAATCAAAAGTAAACTCGACCAAACTAATACCAAGCGTAAAACTCATTAAATAACACCCAAAAATTACAAAATAAAACCAAATTCTTTTCAAAAAAAAAATAAAAAAAAATAATTTTTTTTACTTTTTAAAATTACCCGAATATTACCCCAGCCAAGATGACTAATGAAATGAAGCTGTATCTCGAAATGATACCGTCATTCGATGGAAATAATACTTGCTTACTCAGTAATTATATTTCGGCTTCCGAAATATTCTTAAAGACCTTTTATAAGCCAGGCGATAACGACAGAAACACTCTTCTTATCCGCCTCATAACCAGTAAACTAACCGGAAGGGCACTAACGCTAATTGCCAGCCGAGAGGACGTAGATGAATGGAAAAGCTTTAAACGGATATTAATTTTATATTTCGGCGATCAACGGAACTTAAAATGTTTAATAAGAGACTTAACCGGACTGAGAATGGAACACAACCAGTCACCCTATCAATTTGGAATGAGATGCCAAGATGTAAGAAGCCTAATCTTGACAAAACTAAAAATCGAAGAAATCGACCCAAACGTAAGACTAATAAAAACTAAAATGTACGACGAGATGGCATTGGATACCTATCTAAATGCACTACCCGAAAGACTTTCAGATAAAATTAGATTTCAACATCCCCAAAACTTAGAACAGGCAATGAATATGATAATTAAAGAAGAAAATGTAATGTACTATAGAAACCGATTATATAACCCCAACGCGAATGAAAGCTATACGCCAATGAAAACTATACAACCCGCAAGACAAATAAATCCACCACAAAAATTTAACTCATTCAATGCACAAACAAACCAAACGCGAACAAATAAACCACAATTTAATAATTTAAACTTTAACAACCAATACAAACAATTCCCAAAACCAACATTTTATCCGAACTTTTCAAAATCCACGTATCAACCAACATTTAACTCGAACTTTTCAAGACCAGCATTTAACGCGAATCCTAACAGAAACTCACCGATGATAAACGCTAATAATCCCAATAACTATTACAAACCTACACCAATGGATACCTCATCTGGTAACACCAGACCTAATACAAAAATAACGCACATAAGACCAAACCCTAATCAAAAACGCACTTTCACTTCAGAAGAGCTATTTCATCAGGAAGTAGAAGAGTATGAAGACGAACAGAATAATAATCGACCGTGTACGAATAACGAACAAAATCAATCAAACACATTATGAACGCGAAGAATCACACGAAAATTACGAGGAAGACGACGAAGAGAACACATGTTCAAATTTTCAAATGGACCATTTTATAAACGACCTAACGTAATAAATCTAAATAATATGAATCACCTTGTATTACCCTATATTGAAATACCCCACGCTGAATTTAAATTACTAATCGATACCGGATCTTCTAAAACATTAATAAGCCCGCGAACAGTATAGAAACATTATCTAAAC
The DNA here is from genome assembly GCA_036346225.1 of Platerodrilus igneus. Lineage (NCBI taxonomy): Eukaryota > Metazoa > Arthropoda > Insecta > Coleoptera > Lycidae > Platerodrilus > Platerodrilus igneus. The sequence goes on along the minus strand of JARFIW010001110.1, from coordinate 754,348 downwards.
TATGTAGAAAGAGAACCCTTTAAAATTAAAACCGCCCATCAAACAACCATACATCAATTCGTAGCAAACATACCTTTACCAAAAACCTTTAACGTAAAGATGAAACACAAATTCTGCATATTTGAATTCAATGACAAATATGACGGACTATTAGGAATGGACCTTCTAAGAAAACTAGGAGCCAACATAGATATCAAAAACCGATTATTAAGAACCAAGTATGGACGAATCCCCATTAAATTTCAAAATACCCAAATCGACGAAAAATATACATTAGAACCCCGAACGGAAAAAAAAATAAAAATCCCCGTAGATTCAAATAAAAACTTAGGAATAATAAACCACATAACTTTTCAACAAGGAGTAGAAACCCCAACCGCATTAGTAGAAATAAAAAATAATTACGCCACAACAACAATAATAAACTCAAATGATTACCCCGTAGAAATATCTTTAACAAACCCGATAAACGTAGAAGAATTAAACTTTGACGAAATGGAAATAGATGAATCCCCAAACGAAAATTATAACCCCGCAGAAAATGATGAAATGTTAAAACAAAATTTAAATAATATCCGATTTAACCACGAAATAAATCACGAAGAACAAAAAGCAATACAAAAATTATGTTATGAATACCGCGATATATTCCATTGCGAAGGAATACCCCTAACGTTTACAAACACAGTTAAACACAGCATTGAGCTAACGGATAACAAACCCCTATTCACCAAAGCATACAGATTACCCCAGGCAAGTCAGGAAGAAGCTGACAGACAAGTAACCGATCTATTAGATCAAGATATAATACAACACTCCAATTCACCATGGAGCAGCCCCGTACTAATAGTACCAAAGAAACTAGACGCATCAGGAAAACGGAAATACCGAATGGTAATAGATTACCGCAAATTAAACGAAAAAACGGAAGACGATAAATACCCGTTACCGAATATCACAGAAATATTAGATAAGTTAGGCAAATGCCAATATTTTTCGACGCTAGACTTAGCATCAGGATACCATCAAGTAGAAATGGAAGAAGGAGATACACTGAAAACAGCCTTTAGCACACTTAGAGGACATTACGAGTATAAACGGATGCCATTTGGACTGAAGAACGCACCCGCAACTTTTCAACGAGTAATGGATAACATACTACGAGGGATACACAACGAAAAATGCCTTGTGTACCTAGATGATATAATAGTGTATTCAACATCATTAGTGGAGCACATAGAAAGATTAAGAGAAGCGTTCGAAAGATTAAGAACCGCAAAATTTAAAGTACAGTTAGACAAAAGCGAATTTCTACAGAAAGAAGTAACCTTTTTAGGACACGTAATAACACCCCAAGGAGTGATGCCAAACCCCGATAAAACAAACGCTGTATTAAATTAACCTATACCCAAAACGAATAAAGAAATTAAAGGATTTTTAGGCCTTAGCGGATTTTACCGAAAATTTATAAAAGGTTATGCTCAAATAACAAAGCCCCTAACCAATTGTTTAAAAAAGGGAAACAAAATTGTACACACCCCAGAATTCATAAAAGCAGTAGATAAAATTAAAAGCATTATAACAAATCACCCCATATTAGAATACCCAGACTTTTCGAAACCATTCATTTTAACAACAGACGCATCAAATGTAGCCTTAGGCGCAGTATTAAGCCAAGGAACAGTAGGTAACGATAAACCTATCAGTTACGCATCAAGAACCCTCAACGAAACAGAGCAACGATACAGTACGATAGAGAAAGAATTGTTAGCCATAATTTGGGCAACAAAATATTTTAGACCGTACCTATACGGACGGAAATTTTATATATATACCGATCATAGACCATTAGTTTGGCTATGCAAACTCAAAGAACCTAACTCGAAATTACAAAGATGGAGAATCAGACTAGAAGAATATGATTATGAGATCATATACAAAAAGGGAATTTACAACAATAATGCAGACGCCTTAAGTAGAATCCAACTTAACGCACTTGAGACAGAATCATTAGCAGGAAACGTAGACGAAACCGAAGTCAGAGAAGACCCAGAAGAAATGGAAACCATACATTCAACACAAAATGACGAACCGGAAACCGCAATAAAAATTTTAAACGAAGCTATTGACCCGAAACCCAATCAATTCATAATCACAGAAGTTTTAAACAACCCCAACCCTGTAAAATACACGAAAGTGGATAATAAGAAAATTTACAAAATTCAAATAACTAAAGACGACAATGAATCACAGATAATTAAAATATTAAAGGAATACACCCCCGAGAAAAAACGATTTTACTTTTATTTTAACACAGAAAACTTATACAAACGATTTTCAGAAATATATGTAAAACTATTTAACAATTCTGGCCCCGAACTTATAAGATGCACAAGAAAATTAATAACATTAGACGACCCTGACGAAATAAATGACGTAATAAGAAACCAACACGAAGGAAAGACCAACCATCGAGGAATAAACGAGACCCTAAAACAAATTATGAGACGTTACTATTTCAAGGACATGAAAGAACTAACGACCGACTTTATCAATCAATGCGAATTATGTGATAAAGCCAAATACGACAGAAAACCCCCACAGATACCCTTAATGTTAACTAAAACACCAGACAAACCTTTCCAGAAATTACATGCAGATACTCTAGTAGTAAAAGCACAAAGTTACCTAACAATCGTGGACGCATTTACGAAAATAGGACAAGCAATACCAATCACTTCAAAAAATAGTATAGACGTAACCCAAGGATTTCTACACTATTTTACATTTTACGGAACACCCGAGGCAATAACATTAGATAACGGAAGCGAATTTAAAAACGAAACGATTCAAAACACTTTAGAATTACACAAAATAAAAATACACTTTATAACGGAAAACCACCCTGAATCAAACGGACTAATTGAGAGACTACATTCAACCCTATTAGAACAGATCAGACTATTAAGATTAAATTACAAGAAAGAACACATAAGCAATTTAATGTCATACGCATTAATCGCGTATAATAACACGATTCATTCAACTACAAATTTTACACCCTTAGAACTAACCTTAGGACATTCAGATTCACGCAACCCCTACGATATACATTATAACAAAGAAATCTATCAGCAATACGCTAAAGACCACAAGGAGAAACTAAAAATAACCTATGACAAAGTAAAGGACAAATTAGATAACGATAAAGAACGCATTACCGCGACCCGTAATAAAAATTCAGTCATAAACAAATTTTCCATAGGACAAACCGTATTCGAGAAAAATTACCAAAGCAAAAGACACAAAACGGCACCGAGAAATTTAGGACCCTTTATAATAAAACGAATATCAGACAAAAACGTAGCCGCGATAGACGACGGCAAGATAACAAAATATGTTCACCTCAAAAATTTAAGACACCCTGTACTTTCAGATGGACAATCGTCACCCTTACCGTCAACCTCCACCCAGGTAGAACGGACACAGAAATTATAATTGAAGACATAAAAAAAACAACCCCGGTATACTACCAATAAAATTAGGCAGTATGCAAAACACTATAGATTAAAACCATAATTAGTAATCAAATATCGTTAACACAATCAACGATCATCAAATTTAATGAAACCCTTAGAAAACTAGTTAGAAATCAAGATAGTATAGCCAATCGAATAGAAACCTTAGAAAATAACATGCGAACTACTATGTTAGGCATGCGAGACTTAATCAGATTCAATACGATATATAACCAAATAATATCAACCCTAACTTTAATTCAACAAATCCTAGCAACATTAGAAAACGCAGTAACCTTTGCAAAATTAAATACCTTACATTCAAGTATAATAGAACCAATAGACTTATTAAAAGAATTATTGAGAATAAAATCTTTTATAACTAACAGTAAATTACCTTTCGAAGTATTAGAATCCAACATTTTAATATTTGAAAAAATAGCCATAGTTAAAGTCTATGTAAAAAATAACGATATAACATTTTTAATAGAAATAACAATAGTAGAGATTAACAATTACAATTATTATCACTTATTTGCTTTTCCAATGAAAATGACTAGCACATACCAAGTTATTATTCCAAAAACCAAATAGCTATCCTTAAATGAACAAAGATATGGTTATACCAACGACAAATGTAATGAAGTCACACCCAATCAATACTTATGCCAATCATTAACAACCACAACAATTCAAGAAGACAGCCCTTGCGAAGTACAACTATTAAAATTTACCAATCATTATGAAAATTGTGAAGCCAAACCTGTATTAATCAACAACATGAAAATTCAGAAAGTAACGGAAAATAAATGGATAGCCATTTTTCCCACCGATGTAATCGCAACAATGTATTGTAATCAAGACGAAAGTAATTTAGCATTAACCGGAAGTAAATTAATCACCCTTAAGGAAAATTGTTATTTAAAATTAAAAAACGAAATAATTAGAGTTTACCAAGATCCAGTACAAAGCAAGAAATTAGCAAATCTACCCGATCTACAAATCAAGATTAACCAAGAAGAAGATGAAGCAACCCTTCAAAAACCAATGCAATTAGAACACCTGGAATTAGACAACTTAAACCACGCCATGAAACTCATGGAAGATTACAAAGAAAAATTAAACGAGATCAAGACGCCCAAAGTGCACTATGATAACATTAGTGTATGGACAATCAAATTGATTTTATTAACTATTTTATTGACTATTTATGTAACGTACAAAATATGTATTAGATTTAGGAATAATAAAGAAAACAGTTTTAGATTTAAGAAACCCAAACAAACAAATGTACCACTAGAAAATATGAATTTTAAATGAGATTAAACGAAAATGAATTTAATTAAAAATCAAGAAAAAGGTTAAAACCCTTAATTTTTAATGTACGTTGGGAGGAGTTATAGGAACCCCCATCTAATATATATATATATAACACTAATATCCATATTAGGAAATATTAGGAAACTAAGAAATGTTAGGACAGTGCAACAATGTCGTTGCAACATTTTATTACATATTATTATTATGATTTCAGTTCCCACGAGAGGAAACGCTACAAAGTAGCACAAGGATAAGTGATACTGCAAAAGTCAGGTCACAGACGGTCGACGGATGTCACGTACCGTGATTACGCAGAATAAGCCTGCAACAATGTAATTTATGAATAGCTCTTAAGATAGCAACTATGTATTACAAAGTGTAAGCGGACATAGGTCCGCAGGTTCCCACCAGAAGTGTGAGGGGGAGAAAGTTATATAAGGACTGGGAGCTCCACTCCTAGTCAGTTCATCAGACGTTCAGCTTTAACCTTGCAGTTCACTGGTAACTCACTGTACATATTAACTAATAACTTCGACTTAGAATAAATTAGTTAAAATTGTAAATGTTCACATCTGTTTAAATCAAATAAATGTGTTAAAGTTCAAAGAAGTCTTTTTAAAAAAGACCGCTCGAAACCACGAACTCTAACTAGCGAAGAACTTAAAAATTATGGAATTTAAAAACTAATATATACAATAGATTTACAAAATCAAACAACTATCTTAGATTTATATCTTTATGCCCCCATGCATGGGTTGATATGCTTCGAAGGATGACGCGACGCTTGTCATCTTCCTTCGATAAACTAATTTTATTAATAATCTGTGTGTACAAATCGTATTTTTTACTCCGGATACATACACCGGCAAGTACTCGATACTATCCAAATAAAGAATTAGATGCTTGATGACTATTAACTTTTGCTTCCCTCGTGTACGCCCCAGACACATCCCTGGTGGTGATGTCATAGCCTTTTATAAATAAAGAGCAACGTAATACTATTCTAAAATTTTTATTTTGACATTATACATTACAAAATTTAAAAAAATGTAATGCCAAGCATAGAGCCATTTAAACTTAATTTTAATACAAAGTTATACACAGAAGACAGTCCTTTCTTTATGTTTGTTTGGAGCGGTTTTAATTTTATCTAATTTTATTCGCAGTTTAAAATTTAAATCGACACCCAAGTCCTCTATCTCTTTTTCTAGCCAATAGTTTGATACATAGAGACCGTCTAGGTTTTCGAATTGCAAAATGTGCCAAAGTTTGTTTCTATATATAAAGTCTTTGATTCCACCGACAACCAGATTCATTCCTTCGTGTAATTCTTGCAGCTTATTACAATCTTTTAATCGCAGCTTTCCCACTATATCCTGCATACGTATCTTATTACCTTGAACGACTTCTTCTTGTCGGTATTGGAGGGGCCCTTATTTTCCCACTCACTATTACGTAGTTGCATGTCCACCAGTTTTGGGAATATATGGTCGTTATAGGTTGTAGGGCGCCCGGTTTTAAATGATCCGAAAGGTTTTTTACTAGGCAAATATACTATGTTTAGCGGAACCCCTTTGCGTGTCGTGTACGCCAAGGTTACGAAACCCGCATTTCTTAGTTCGCCTTTGTTATCTGCCATTTTGATAAATACGTTTTTAGAATTTCCTTTCGAAAAGTATACGGATTTAGTACCATCCTTTTCCGCAAGAACGCCTACATAACTAAAAGGGTCTTTCTTACTAACCGCAAATGCATATAGCTTGTAGAAGCCAGATGTATTTAGGTCAGTCCATCGGCACATAAAATAACCTTTTAATTCTTCCTCATTTTCTCTAATAAGATGTTCTTTGTTTAACACATCTTTGTATTGTTCGCGTATTGTCGCAGTGTTTTCCATGTATTCCAATTTTCGCCTTATTGCATCCATTTCCTCTAATTCCAGTTGTTTTTACCTTTCACTTACAGCGTATGGCATGCATAATGAGGCAATTTCCTTTAGCGTAAACGGATAGAGTTTACTGCCAATATTTACGCGTTGTCGTACAACCTCGGGACGAATGTTAGGCGTATTTATCAACCCAAATTCCGAAATGACTATTTCTTTTGGAATTGTAGAATATGGTATTGCAGATTGTGTAAAATATGTACTACCTACTTTAATGTAGCACTTGGGTAAGATTTTTATTTTATCTTGGCTATCTTCCTCCTCTACTATCTCCAAATAATTTACAGGTGAATAGTTAAAACTTTAAGCCGAAAGCACATACTTTATCAATTTTTTCCTTTCCTCTGGTTTTTCGGACAACTTAATTTGATAGGCCGTCAATTTCTTTGTATTGCCATTACCCCAATACACGTACTGTAGCAGGTTATTATACACTAAAAAGCCCCTATTTTGTAGCTTAGCGGATAGTTTACTCCACATTTTGGCAAGTGGTACAGAGTACATTGGCGCCTTTAGGAAGTATAACTTACTATCTTCCAATAAGGTTAAACAGCTTTAAGGGATTATATGCCGGTTCCGCACTGACATAGCTTCGAATTGCACAGTTGTATATTGTCGCTTCCAATCGCGTAATACCATGTTCTTTGGCCAAAGTAGACGCAAAAGTTTCCCTTGAACGTACATCTGGGCAACGTAAAAAATCTAGTATATGATTGCCAACTAGTTTATTAACACCATAACTTGTTATCTGACACAGAAATTTGTTGTATATCTTAATTCTTGCATTGGTTGTTAGCCATGTTAAACAATCAATCCCCGCAGTTTTATCGTTGTCAACTATAATATCACACTTTTCTTCGTATTTTCCCTTATAGCAAAAGATATGCTTTATAGTTAAATTTTTACACCTCTCCATCTTGTTAAATATGCCAGCAAAATCTTGGGTTACATCCATGTCAAAAAGATAGAAATAATCTTTTTCGAGTTCGACTAATATATCTGGTAGTTCGTCTAATAAAGTTTCCAACTTAACATCTGCTAGTTCCACTTTGTAAGGAACACATATAGGATTTTGGAATTTTTTATTAATGCATTCGAGGTCTTCTTTTTCGATAATTTCTTTTACTCTCTGGCCCATCTTGTTAGTGCTTTCCAGAGAAAACTGACGCTTAGCTTTAACACCATGCCTAGCGGAAACAAATCGGTCGAACTTTCTTCGTAGATAGCTGTTAAATGCACCACAAATTTTCTTTTTTTAAGATAAACATCCATTTGTTTGCAGATGTTTGTTCGGTGTCAAAAAGGTCGCAAATTTTAACCAATTTTATATTGTCACAAAATGGTTCTGTAATTGGTGTCTGTAGTCCGCCAGTCAGCATCTTTTCGCCTTCGACATAACAAATATTACCAATATCTGTCACCAGATTATTGTTGCACATATTTTCTGCCAACAGCCATAATCCAAATCGCTCATTTGTCGGTTTCACTTTATTCCCAAGAAGTTGCGAAACGTTAATCACCTTGAAGACGCTCATATTTACCATTCTAGCTACTGTCGAATACTAAATTGAATACGAGAAAATTGTTCACCTATGTATCCTACAGAATGGGGGCGTATATTACCGAAGATAGTCGAATATGTCGGACACCGCCATATCGCTTACATTCTCTGGTTTAGGAACTGTTTTGTTATCCGTCCTAGGTCGGCAGGGATGCGCATCGACATATGTCCGGATATATGTAGGATGTTAGGCTAGGGTGAAATTGCTCCATAAGGTGAAATTGCTCCATACGGTGAAATTGCCCCATAGGGTGAAATTACCCTATAGGGTGAAATTGTCTCCGAACTAGGTTGGATGTAGACTTGTCAGGAGTTAGGTTAGCTAGTGTTGTCCGGAGTTAGGTTAGGTTAGTTGGTCTTGTGTGGACTTAGGTTAGATAAAAGGAAAAATTGATAGGTTAGGTCAGCGCGGCGTCGCTGACCTAACCTATCAATGTTTCCTTTTATAAGGGCCCTCTTCAATACCGACAAGAAGAAGTCGATCAAGCTAACAAGATACGTATGCAGGATATAATGGGAAAGCTGCGATTAATAGATTGTCACAAGCTGCAAGAATTACACGAAGGAATGGATATGGTTGTCGGTGGAATCAAATACTTTATATATAGAGACAAACTTTGGTACATTTTGCAATTTGAAAACCTAGACCTCTCTATGTATCAAACTATTGACTAGAAAGGGAGATTACAAGCGTAACGTCATCCTTGGAAGTATATTAACCCATGCATGGGGGCATAAAGATATAAATCTAAGATAGTTGTTTGATTTTGTAAATCTATTGTATATATTAGTTTTTAAATTCCATAATTTTTAAGTTTTCGAGAAAGATACGATTAAAAAGATTAAAGGGGTCTCACAAAGTGCAGTTAGGTAAAACCGAGGGTCTTACAACCTATAACGAGCATATATCCCCAAAAGGGGTGGGCATGCAACTACGCAGCAGTGCGTGGGAGAATAAGGATTCTCTCCAATAAGAAATTAAAGTTTCCATGTACGTAGCACCAGTCTTTGGGAAATGGTAGAAATGTTAAACCTATAAAGGCGATTATTAATTGTGATTTAAAAAATAGTAGTTTTCGTGGACTAAATAAAATAGCTTAGACTGATTAATGTATATGGTTACATATTATCGTACACATCCACAAACATCTGCTTACGTCCGTATACGGACATGGCGATGCCGGTAGTTTTTGTTTAACAAATAGTAGGAAAGATACGCTAGGTGTTAGTGTGTGGAAGTTCATCGGATCGTTGTATTCAAAAAGAACGGTGTGGCGCAATGTATGCTGATGCCCGTTAGAATAATCGAAAGTGGTTAATCGATCGTATTAGATGTTTAAATATGCGAAAGTGTAAAAGCCTACATAAGCAAAATTTAATTATCAGACAAAAAAGTGCGCGATATGCAATACCTTTAAAGAAAGTATAGAATGGTGCTTTGCAGCGGTCCTGACAGTAAAAAAGGCGACTGACTTTTCAAGCAACTACAAGAATGTCAGTAGCGCAGAGAAGAGGTATGCATGTATTATACAGCGCATTGTTAGTTTACGGGTAGCTCGAACGTGTAATTGATTACGATTTATAGATCCCTCGAAGGTTTAAAAATTCTGAGCCCATTGTCGTTTGAAAAATGTTTGGAAATTATCAGAACGGGAGCGGGTCGAAGTTTAAGTTAGATGGATGATTGACCGAGTTTTTTTCTACCTTTTACAAGGGAATCGGAAGTTGACAGACATCGAGCATCTAATTCTTTATTTGGCAATGTCGAGTATTTACCGGTTCTAGAAATCATTACGTGCTACCGACCGCTATGCGAAAGGGTAAAAGCCTACATAAGCAAAATTTAATTATCAGACAAAAAAGTGCGCGATGTGCTGTACTTATAAAGAAAGTATAAAATGGTATTTTGCGTCGGTCCTAGCAGTATAAAAGGCGACTGACTTTTTCTAGCAACTACAAGAATAGTAGTAGCGCGGAGAAGGTGTATGCATGTATTATACAGCGCACTGTTAGTATAAAATATGTCAGTTTACGGGTTGCTCAAACGTGAACAAATTAAATTTTAATCTATAATTAACCGCGGTCGAAAAATGGGAAATTAATGGTTAATTTTAATGCCGCTAAGCATATACTTTCGCTTAGCGATTCATTTAGAAAATATTCAAGCCTACCATTTCCGAAAATATGACGTAGAGGTTATTTAAAATTAAATTGCTTTATTAGTAAATATTCTGTAGACCACAAGTTTGGTGTTCCCTTAGTAAAGGTTTTAAGTGTTTTATTAAGTTTTTGCGTACAGTAGCACTGCATGTTCCACCGCACGACTTGCAACCAATTTGTGTGCGTGTGCTACCACCCTTTTGGATTTTTAATATGCACGCGATGCGATTGCTGATTCGTATAACATGGAAGACGTTTCCGATGTTTCTACTAACTGCATTCGCAGCATGGACGAAGCGAATCGGGCGCATACATTGGTGCTAAATGTACTGGACGAGTAGTAAGGATTGGCAATGACGTGATTTAATTCTCCGCTTAATCCTCAACTTTGTTCGGCTGTCTTCGGAAACCTTCGGTTTGCATTCTATAGGGTACATAAATCAGGTACGCTAAAGTAAACTCTTTAGTTATAAGTTAGTTCGCTTACAAGTTTAACCAAAGTCCTATAGTGCGGATTTTGTTTTGTACTAAAATGGTACCTGCAAACGCTTTTAAATGCAACTCTTGCAGTGCTTCCTATACCTGGAAAAATTCTCTGAAACGACACCAGAACAAATGTCATGGTGTAACATCCTTCAGGGTTAAGCGTATACATCCGTCAGCAGCAAAGTACTTTAACTGTATGTCTTGCGGTATCGCTTTTACGCTTTTACTGCGACACAAGGAAAAACAGCATGGTATGTCATTAAGCCGTAAACGTTCAGCTCCGCCAGCTGTTAAAGAGTCTTGTACGAAACAACCACGAATTATGTGTAAAGTATGCGATTTCGAAATGGAAAAGACTACCTATGCCGCACACTTGAGAAGCAACAGACATAAAAATGCCACAGTTACCGCTACTGGCAAAAATGGCGTAGAAATGGTTAGCGCAGCGTTTAACAACCGTATGGCTAGCTATAGCATAAAGAACGCCAGTGTCGACGATGGAGTGTCGGAGTGTCTTTGGAAGCAGAAAGAGCGGTTTTTTCGATTACTTAATGAAAAAAGAATACAACATACAGCAATAAAAGTTAATTGCGAACTCTACGGCGTTTACACAAAAATGGGAGAAGAGATTACCAATGTGAAATTCTTTAACACAAAAAATATGGTTATAACGTCTTCTAGTAATCTGGAAAATATGTACGAGGTCTTAAACGAAACCATGTATACATCAACTTTATACCCAATTACTTAATAAAATTAGTTTGTCGGGCAAGGACGGCAAAAGGTACATCATTCCTAATAGTACAGCAACCTACGCATAGGACATAAATATATAAGATAGTGGCTATATTTGTATATATTTTATTGTGTTTCCTTGTACAAACAATTAAGGTAGGTCAATAAGCAGTATTAAATTGCTATTAATTAACTTGTGTTCAGCGTACTTTCCTCATGTAATTAACGTATTTGTTTGGAGAAGATATACACCTTTAAAAAGAAATTATACACCACTTTCACATGTAATTCGCGCGATGATTACTTTAAACTTGACCTTCCCATTTACATATTAAGAACACATTACATTAGAATGTTTTACATTATTCTCATATTGTTAGATTAACGACAATATGTCTTATTGACCGAAACACGTTTCCTCTCTTTTTAAACAGCACATTAATCTCTTTTTTGTTATAGGTATTTTTAAACACATTACTGCCTTTTTTGTTACAGGTTACTTTAACCTGCTTGGATTCGGCTACACTAAGAAGATAATGTTGTACTTTGTAAAAATTGTATTCTATTAGTTTATTAAACTGTAAATCGGATAAAATAAATTATTAAACTTTTGCGTGCTTAATTTAATTGTGTTTATACCGTTAAGTGTTTGGTTAAAGGATTCTAGATATTAGAAAGGAGAGATGATTAGAAATCGCTGCCAGTAAAAAATCTTAAAATGAGAGTAGCTCCCTGGGGGATGATGCTATCTAAAAAATTCTCAGAGATTAGGGTAGCTGAGAAAAATCTAATATTAATTGATACCAAACAATATAGATTTATTTCGTGGGTGGAAATGTGGAGAAAGATTTATCTCGCAAAGGGTATATGTGTAACTTTGTAAGGGGTGATTCTATTTTAAATCTGTTAGCAGATTCAAATTCTGCGTAAAATTCTAGACTAATTTGATATGTCGCATGTTTAAAAAATGTTTTAGGATTGTCAGAAATCGCTTCCGGTAAAAATCTTAAAATGAGAGATTCTCCCTGGAAGATGATGCTATCTAAAAAATTCCTAAAGGTTCGGGTAGCTGAGAAAATTCTAATATTAATTGATACCAAACAATATAGATTTATCTCGTGGGTGGAAATGTGGAGAAAGATTTATCTCGCAGAGGGTATATGTGTAACTTTGTAAGGGGTGGTCCTATTTTAAATCTGTTTGCAGATTCAAATTCTGCGTAAAATTCTAGACTAATTTGATATGTCGCATGTTTAAAAAATGTTTAAGGATTGTCAGAAATCGTTTCCGGTAGAAAATCTTAAAATGAGGGTAGCTCTCTGGGGGATGGTGCTATCTAAAAAATTCTTAAAGATTTTGGTAGCTGAGAAAATCTTATATTAATTGATATCAAACAAGATATATTTATCTCGTCGGTGGAAATGGCTTGGCGAAAAAAGCTATTTGGTTCAGAAAGTTAGCGGTACAAAAATTTTAATATTTGGGGTAGCTCCCTGGGGGGTGATGCTATCTAAAAAATTCCTAGAAATTCGGGTAGCTGAGATCCGAGCAAGGCGGAGAGCAAGGCGGAGATTTCTTTAAAATAAGACTTTATAGTGCAATTTTACATGTAAATTTGTTCCAGAATGTGTGAGGAAATGTGGATGCTGGAGGAAATGTGGCGACAGGATCTGTAAAAATGCACTACTAACATCACTCACCAACCGTGACATAGTAGTATATTTGTTTTTTTTAAAGATGCCGTACCTGTATCACATGTGCCTAGAAAAGCGAAAAATGTTTTACTTTTGTCTACTATGCACAACATCGACGCGATTGTTGAAGATTCAACGAAACAAACAAAATCTGGGATTATTACATTCTACAATTTGACAAAAGGTGGAGTAAATGTTGTTGACGAAATAATTAACCTGTATTCAGTGTCTAGAATAATTGTAGATGGCCACTGACAGTGTACTTTTCAATGTTGAATATTGGTAAACAAAACTAATAATAAGGACCACATCAAGAAAACCCTATATTCCTTAAACAATGGGTTCTTTCGCTCATGAAACCTCACCTTATATATCGAGCACATATAAGAAATTTGTCATTATCATTACGTACTTCCATTGGAAAAATTGTTAGAGAACAATTCGCAGAAAGCTCACAACATCCATCAGAAATTTCAGTGAATATTTGCTATTTGTGTCCTCGAAGAAAAAACCTCAGAATATCATGTAGCATATTCCTGCTCTAATTAAGTGTCAGTTTCAGAAATTCGGACAACTAATAATAAAAAGAATAGTATATAAATAATATAATTATGTAGTATTGAACTATAGGTAATTGTTGATTTGTAAGTACGCATTGTTTTTTTAAATTATAATTTTTTGATCAGTTAATCCTATATTATTTTCTATATAAAAAAAGTTTGATTAAATAATCAAAATTCGTTATTAACAAGCACGATACGTTGCTAAAATAGTCTCATTGTTAGAAAAATGCAGTTTGGCATAAAGTGTCAACACGTGATTAACGCTGCAAGAAATCATATAGCGACTGATGCCGGGCTTAAATACTTCTGGAAAAATTAGTTCTAACTATACAGTGAAGATCAAAAGCCCCCTAATTTTAGAACGGCTAAAGCCCTTCCCGTGTAATTTGGGATGTTTAATAAGAGTAAAATTACTATTTCTTAGTAGGAATATAACAGTTGAATGTTTCAGATTGATACTGGACGCCATTTTTAATTTTTTCTTATGAAATTGAGGGTTAAGTCATACACCAATTTGAAGCTAGTTTTCTTATTAATTTAACTTATCAAATTGATCACATTTGATCGAGTTGTTTTCACATGACAGAAAATAATTTGGACAAAGGTGAAAAAATGTAATAACAAAAAATTTGAAAAATGTAACACATGACAATAATTTCTTATTTTCAAAGATTTACGAATGTTCACCTAGCACGTTTTGAGAAATGTATATCCTATTTGAAAATTCTTCTGTAACACAACAAAGCATTTCTGGGAATACTTTCGCATAAACATCAATAATGCGTTCACAAAGTTTATGCAAGAACTCTGAAGTCGTTTCGTAATCTTTAAATTTTAGATAACCCCACCGAAAATATCTAATAATGAGAAAACCGGCAATCGCGGCGGCCATTTCAGTAGGTAAATAAGGCCGGTCCTAATTCAAAACGCGACAGACGTATTTTCCATGTGTAAAATACGTCTGTCACGTTTTGAACTAGGATCGGCCCTATATAATTTCAATGTAAAATAGTTGTGAAAACATTTCAATATAAAAAATAGTTGTGAAAACATGAATTCTTATATACTTTCAATGTAAAATACTTGTGGGCACGTTTTGAATTAGGATCGGCTGTATATTACTTTCAATGGAACATACATACTTCAAAACACACGTATGTTGAAAAATGTAAGTGCAGAGAAAATGTGTGTAGATGTTTTGAATTTGGTTTTCTAGCTAGAAGTTATAAAGTATGACAGATGCAAAAATATCGCATTCAAGTCAATTGTGTTTAATTAAAGTGGATTCTGATTTATGTTTAGAGGCTGCAAATACACATGGGCCGGTTTCAAATCAAAATGTGTTCACTCTTGTGATAGGTTGAAAAGTGGGTTGGCAAAGTACGCAGATGGTGGTAATCTGCTATATAAGGAGATTGCTCCTAATATTAATTTAATTAGTCGAAGTTTACTGCATATATTTACATACAAACATGTATATAATTGATATTCAGGGATTTAAATACAAGAAAAACGAGTTTGTGTGCAAAGAAATTGCGGTTTTGGACTTGTTGGAAGGTGTTGTTTGGCATCAAATTTTTAAACTACCAATGCAGTCTAGTTATTTGAGTCAAGATCATATAAAACATAACGACTGGGTTACAAAGAATATTCATGGTCTTTCTTGGGACGAATCTTCAACAGCTGGAATGGTGTTATCATATATAGCGCTTTATTTGAAGCAAATTATCCGACCCGGTGAAGAAGTATTTGTGAAGGGTCTAGAAAAGAAGAAATTGATTGAAACCTATCTAATGCAGAACGTTGTAACTGATATGCTTGCACGAGGTTGTCCTAAGCTATCGGAGTTAAAAATCAACAACCGTTTAAAATATAACATCCACTGTTGTAGACACAGCAATAATAATCTGCAATGTGCAAAACAAAATACCTTGTTATTAAAAGAATGGCTTGATAATAATAAAAAACAATAGAAAGATTGTGTCTGTATTATTTATTTTAATATAATTTTACAATGTTAGCCGAAGCAAATTATCCGACCCGGTGAAGAAGTATGTGTGAAGGGTATAGAAAAGAAGAAATGGATGGAAACCTATCTATTGCAAAACAAAATACTTTGTTATTAAAGAATGGTTTGATAATAATAAAAAACAATAGAAAAGATTGTGTATGTATTATTATTGTAGTCAGTAAGAAATCTTTAATGCTGATGTCTGCAGAAAAAACAATTAAACTCAGACAGCACGAATGGGACTCTCAACCCTGAAAGCAATTATAATTGATCAACTCAATAGCTCTTTACTGGTTTTACAACATTTAACAAATTGTACAGATATCTCGAAAAATTTGCCAAAGACAGACAAACAGATAGGCAGACTGACTGCACCAATTTTCTCACTCTCGCTTTTAAAGAATAACAAGTCGTAGTTATTTAAATCGCGAACTCAGTTTATCTGCAAGAAATATATAAACGTGGAAATTTATGAAATGCTCCAACTTTAAAAAAAGCCACTATCATTATTCTTTCCTGACAAGGGTAATTTTAACAAAAGTTTTCATTTTTGATTTGTTCTATAGAACACAACTACAACTTGACAATAAAGATTGAGCGATTATCACACACATATCTTGAGTATGTATATAAAGATATTAAACAATAAGAACAGCAGAAAATTCAACCCATGTCAGACAGCTTTTTTCTTGTCAACGATAGTCTAGTCTAATGCTTCTTCAGCATTTGCATTTCCATATTTACGTACTGAAGGCAACTCTGCAATTTTAGATCACATGCATTTCTAATTTCAATTACAAAAAATATGAAAGCATCTATTTGAAATGCATTTCTAACTTTAATCGCAAAAAAAATGAGAGCATCTATTCGAAATATGCACTCAGATTAAAAGTCAAAAATTGTTTTACACCGTTCTGTAAACTGAGATTACGTAGTTATTAAATCGGGAGTAATGTGAAATGAAACACAAAATGTATATTTCTTTATTGTAATCAATAAAATACATATATATAATGTTATGTACTCTAGAATAAACATACTATAATTCACTTAAGTTCCCAAATATAAAAGAACAGTTCTGACTCACTCCAACTCTGAACGGTTAAAAAAATATTGCATTATCAATTCTATGAGGGCTGTCTTCTTCATCTTTGACACGCGGTCGTTTCTGGTTGTTCTTCTTCGTGTTAACTAAAAAAAAGATTCAAATGAATATTATATCAAGTAAATGCATTAAGAAAATTAAATCTATATTCTTAATCTCTCCCTTTTTATTTTTTAGCCTTTCAACTTACTTAGCCCAACCTTGGGCGTCACCTTCTTGAACTCCCCCTTTTTATTTCTTTGCTACACGACTTTTGTCGTCGTCACAAATTTACTACTTAATGCCTGATTTTAAATCGAGGGGCTTTAGCAAACGTTTGGTTGGTTTTTCTTTTACTATTTACTATATTTTATATGCCTCGACTATTTGAAACTTTAATCTCAGGGTTTTCTTACCTACTCACCGTGGGTTCAATCGTGAGTAGATGTGCACTACCCAACCAAACTGCACCCTCGTTTGTTTTACCACTTTTTAATAAACTGAATTTACTTTTGTATGCCAAATCTTAATAAATCAAAGATGCCTGATGTCAAATTAATTTATGTAACTTTTATGACTTTAAATTCTGACGTTCTAATATATTTTCACGGTACTTACCAGAAATATACTGCGCTTGAAGGCCTCCTTTTACTGCTGGCTCAAGTTTGAAAATAGCCGTACGCACTTTCACAACGGATTCTCCAAATTTGTCCTCTTGCGTACTGCCTCCAGGTATTTGCAAAACAATTTTGATGACCCAAACCTGAAATAATGTTACCCCACTTTAAAATTTAGTAAAAAACCTTTATCTACTTCCCCTGCGTCAATTCTTCCTCGCCGTATCTCGATCTCCTGTTCCTCTGCTCCGTGTCCCACTTAAATCGCTCTTCACACACAACCAAATCAATCCCGCTGTCTTAATACCAATCACTCCTAATCCTGCTATACCAATTATCCATGCGATGTCCTTACTGCCGTTATATCTTCTCAAATCAATCCAAAATTATTTATGTCGACGATGCCTTCTTAAACCACTCAAATATCCTGCTGCCGTAATACCCAAATCTATCCCAAAACCAACACTACTCTTCTCAAATAAATATACCGTCGCTTTCTCCTTTGCACCAATAACCACTTCCAAAATCTTCTGTAACTACACGCTGACTTTCCCTTTTCACTTCTAAACACTTTTACCACTCTTTCAAAATATTCGTAGCCTTTATTTACTCGAAGCTTCTCATTTCTATTACACTTGGATTAAATAATACTCGATGATTCAAAATTAAACTTTTATTTTCAAAACACTTTTACAATTTTAACGCAGGTTTTACAAATAGGTCTTTATCTGAACAAAATTGAATAAGAAGTCCTTTATTTACTTTGCCTAGTTATTAAATCAACAAACATAGCTTACTACAATAACATTTTTTAACATATAACATCCAATAACAAATCACTTATCTTTCAGTGTCCAACATACCCTCGCTATAGTCTTTATAAAAATTTTAAATTTCTACCATTGGTCCAAAACATTTCACTAAACCCCAATAACCTTTTACATTTTGATTCACTTTAAATTTTGATTTACAATTCGTCTAAAAGTTTGATTCTATAAAAAAGAAAAGCCAAATAATTTATACACGACCTGGACGCTTTGTTATATTGCAGATATCCATAAATGCGTCCGGCTTTCCGACGGCAAATGTACTCTCAACTGGCTCATGAAATATCAACTCAGTATAGAACCTCAAGTACCGTGCATTATATCAACGTCATAAAGTCATGTTACTACCTTTTGGCATCTAAGTTTCAATCTGAAAAGGTACATACTTTAACGTATGTAAAGTATAACAAAATTTATAGTTTTTTAAATTATTAAATCTGAAATATTGACCCTATCGCTTGGCATACACCCCTATTAATACTAATATACCTTTAGAAACCTTATAACCCCCCCCCCCTTACACAATAATATATTAAGCTAACGAATACATACTCTGTATTGGTGTCATTAGGTCGTACGTTGCAATTGGTGGATCTGCTCACGGCGTCAACGATTTTTTCACCAGTACTTAATTTGGATTGACTATAAACTACTCAATAATTTTAACCCAATCACTATCATTATTCTTTCCTGACAAGGACAATTTTTTTTTTTTAAAAAAAAAAGGTTTTCATTTTTGATTTGTTCTATAGAACACACAACTACAACTTGACAATAAAGATTGAACGATTATCACACACACATATCTTGAGTATATAAGGATATTAAACAACAAGAACAGCAGAAAATTCAACTCATGTAAGCAAGAATTTAATGCTAAGGTATTGTCTAGATAGCAATTGTAGAAAATATGAAATCTATAGAAAATTTAATAAAGCCAGTCATGAATAAATTTTTTTTAATACTGACATCCACAGGAAAAATAAAAAGCGAGAAATTTAATGCTAACATCAACAGAATAATAAATAAATCAACTTAGTCAGCATTAATGGAAGACCGGTCTGGCTTCGAAACTGTGAACGCGTATATACCATATTTTAAAATTAAAGTTGTCAATTGCAAAACAAAAAAATTAAATTTTACCTAGAAGTCATTTTGAAATATTTACTTTTTTTCAGTACAACTGAAAGAACTTGACTTTTATACATTTTTTAATCAATATCATAGACTTTTTTCTCTACAGTTGGTAAAAATCTACGTGAAGTATTTATATTAAATAATAAACTGACCTGTTAGAAAAAATTAAAATTTGCATCGTTTTCTGAAAAAAATTGCGTACTTTTTCAGTACAACTGAAAGAACTTGAGTTTATACATTTTTTAATCGATTTCAGACTGTACAGAAACAGTAATGTTTAATTATATCAGTCAAAAACATGATGTGCTTACTATTAAACAAAACAAAATTGTTCTTAATCCAAGTGATGATAAAAGAATTCCTTAGTACCTCAACCACTGATACATACGACCAGCGAGTACTGTCTTAAAAATTGTTTTCGTTGCAGAAAGTAACATCAATT
This sequence comes from Platerodrilus igneus, assembly GCA_036346225.1. Classification (NCBI taxonomy): domain Eukaryota; kingdom Metazoa; phylum Arthropoda; class Insecta; order Coleoptera; family Lycidae; genus Platerodrilus; species Platerodrilus igneus. The sequence continues at coordinate 734,248 of JARFIW010001110.1, read as the reverse complement.
CCCTTCAATATTACTGTATTAGTCGATTAAGGCATGAGCTAATTTTTTTACAACGTTTCTTTTTATTCGCTTAGGGCAATGCAGAGAAGAAGTTTGAATTGGCCACATTTTTTTATTATAAAATAAACCTTGATACAAAATCACATTCCGTTTTACTGAAAAGTAAATCGGACGAGATTGCTAACTAAACGGTGTTATAATATTCTTATATATCTGTGGGAATAAACTCACAAAGCGCCAAATAAGCGGTTTTGTCTAACTGATTTTTTTTCACTTAAAGCGATTGACATTCATTTCAAACAAGTATTTATTAAGGTCATATAAAAGACCAAAAGTTTTACCATTATAAATAACGTTGTGTAGTTTAAATTTCATTACGTAGCATTCGTTGAATTTTAAAAAATTATTTTTATACCTCCATCATGAGTTAATTTTACTACGTGCTGTAATTATGCTAAATAATGACGAAAATGAATTGCTTTAACAAAGTTTTTATGGAAAAATGTCATGCGATGCACATTGCATATTCTATTTGCAGGACGACATGTTGTATTATGATAAAAAAAACTGCAGAGTGTTTTTTCAGTGGTGCCTTTCAGTATGTAAATATTGGAAATGCTTGCTTAGCAAATTGTTTATAATAGTTACGTACTGAAGACAACTCTGCAATTTTTTTTTAGACCGCATGCACGATTCAAGCTTGAAAATCGTCTTGAATAAAAACGTAAATAAAGGCGATTTTTTTTAACAATTGCATTCAAAGCACACTCAGAAATGACTTTGTAAAGCTTCAACCACTGGCTCAAATAAAGAATGCAATTTATTTTAGTTATAAAAACTTTAGTGTTATGTTCATACCTGCACAAGTACGCAGTTTTTCGTTTTGGATTTATCTAAAAATAGTTTACCTTTCAAATCTACCCGAGTTGAACTATATTAGCATAAATGTAATGCAGAGAAAAAATAGTAGTTGTAACCTTTCTGTTTAAAAAAATCCAGTTTGTTATTGTTTAAAGATGTGTTAGCATAAGGTTGATGAGTATGTTTTCAATATTAACAATTACATTGTCGAAGTAAACTTTTTCACGCACGTTCAGTATTTCACTATTCATTTTACATTTTAATTAAATAAATGCAGTCCTAACGATTGTAGAAACAACGGCTGGAATAGTGTTATCATATATAGCGCTTTATTTGAAGCAAATTATCCGACCCGGTGAAGAAGTATTTGTGAAGGGTTTAGAAAATAAGAAATTGATTGAAACCTATATAATGCAAAACATTGTAACTGATATGCTTGCACTAGGTTATCCTAAGCTATCGGAGTTAAAAATCAACAATCGTTTAAAATATAACATCCATTGTTATAGACACAACAATAATAATCTGCAGTGCGCAAAACAAAATACCTTTTTTTTTTATTAAAGGAATGGCTTGATAATAATAAAAACAATAGAAAGATTTTGTCTGTATTATTTATTTTAATATAATTTTACAATGTTAGCCTTACTATCTATTATTATAACAACTTCTAGCAAACATTATTTTTATCGATCCAGCTATTGTGTACGTTAGAGAAGCCTAACCATTTTACAAAGACTTTATTTCCACTCTTTCTTAGGACTTTTTCTACTAGGTAAATTCCTGGATGTTTAACCTTTTGCAACTCCATTTCATAAAATGCACCTTTGATTTCTTTCTCATCTTGATCTTCTAATATATATGTTGTAGGATTGGTTACGTTTACTTTTTTAATCTTAAAAATTTCATTTGACCAGTTTGGCGTGTAACCTTTCGTAAATGCTTCCCTGTGTTTACTAATCCTCACACTGTCTTTAATTGAAAATTTTGGTATTTTGGTTGCAAGTTTGATGTGGGTAAATGATGATTTAAGAATAGTTTTTTCATTTGATTTATCAACTTTTACAGGTTTGACTCCGATAGTATTGTGAACTGTATTGTTTCACAATATCGCTTAAATTTTTTATCCAATTGTAAGAACCGTTCAGGTTAAACAAGCGCCACATTTTTCCCTTTAAAGTTCTAATTACACGTTCCACAATGCATGCTTTCTTTGTAGAAAAAACACTATAATGGTTTATGCCATATGTCTGCATTAAGGATTGAAAGTGTTTGTTATAATATTCTTTACCAAAATCAGACTGCAAATTTCTTGGTGGATTTTTTAATTTATTTAAAATTGTTTTCATTGCAGCAGTAACATCAATACCCGTTTTACTTTTAAGTGGTACAGCCCATACGTATTTGGAGAAACAATCAATAACTACTAAAATGTATTTAAATCCTTTGTTTGTTTGCGAATATGGTAGCATTTCAATCAAATCGGTCTGAAGAAGGTCATTTAAACCTTTTACTATCACTTTGCGTCTCTTGAAATTTATTCTTGCTGGTTTATGAAGTTCATTTACTATATCCTCTTTCACTTTTGATTGAGCAACTATCATAATACTTTTTTCTAATCAGGATTTATTAAATACAATTAATAAATACTTCCATGTTTGAATGTCGTGAGCTCCACTTGCTTTGAAAGGAACTTTTAACATAAAATCAAGAAACATTGTGGTATTGTTTATAAGTCCGGAACCGGAACAAACGTTGAACACCCTCCTTTAAGTGGATCATGACTGTTTATATTTACCTTCAAGTGTAAAACTTCATGGATTGCCCAACCTGAATCCTTTTCGCTAAATTCCTCTAATCGCTTCGAAATCTTGTCTAATACGTTCTCCTTATACCACCGCTTGAGATTGGTATTTATATCGATGTGACGATTTGCAGTAGGAAACGTCTTCAAATCTATTTCACCAGATGTAGGCTTAACAAAGTTAGCGGTCAATATTACATTAACTTTCAACATTGACTTTGTTACGTAATTTTTGGGCCGGGCGTAACACACAAAAAGGATCACGGAATGACCGGGCTCAGTCGGAGATTAGGGGGGGGGGGGTTGTAGAAAGTAGACTAACATAGAATGTACGCGGCTGTAAGAAATCAGAGGCAATACCTGCAATAAAAATCGTTAAGCAAACCTGAAAGAAAAAAAATTAGTTAAGTAAACCTGCAAAAAAAGAATGTAAAAGAATGTAAAAGAAGGTAAAACGTTTGAATAATCTATATAATATGACAACGGTAATAGCAGTACAAAACTTTTAATACAAAGTGAGGTAATATTGGGGAGCAGCAGAAACGTTTCCTCACACACCAATTTAACATAAATCAAGACAAAATTTTTAACAAAAGGTAGGTAGGTAAGCACCTTTGACGAGTAATTCAGTAGTATGAGTCTTTTTTTCTATGTTTTAGAATAGCATGCAAGTCTTTTGTAACAGATAGCAGAACGACAAAGATATAGTAAGCAACGGATAGATATTTAAAGCAATAAGACAAGTAGTAAAAGTTCACTTACAGAAAGCCTTGTAGTAACGGAGTACTTCTAAACACATAATGGTGATGGGGTTGTTAGAATTTAGTACACTTTACACTAACGAAGCACTTCACCACACTTCACTGGTGTTGGCCCCAGACATTATCATACTGAATGGAACCATGTGGCATTGACAAATTTCCTGCCAGTTCCATTTCCCGAGGAAACAACTTCGAAATATTTTGTAACACAAATCGCAAAAATTGTAATAAACATTTAGCATATAGGATCACGGGCTTGCAAGGCACGATGTAATGCATGTCCTCTGATAAGTTCTTGCATTAAACTAACAGCAACGCGAAGCGTTTTATATTTGCTACCTATGGTAACAAAGAAAAACTCTAATGCTTTTGGATAACGAAATTTGTGCAAACAGTTCCATTATAAAAAGATGAATCAACAAAACACTCTTAGTAAAGCACGTGTAAAACACTACAGTAAGTACGTCAGATGTTATTCGTCCAACATTATACAAGAATTAAACACCTAGGGATATAATTGAATAGGTTAGGATTACCAATTCAAACTCCGCACAAGTAAATATTATTAATACGCAAAACCACTTTAAATATCCATTATCAGCACTTTATAACAAATTTTAAGCGGTTTACAATTTCAACTAAGTTGAAAAGCAAGTTACGAAGAATCCTCATAAGGAACGAAATTTACATATCGGAACAAAAGACAAACTCGAACTCAAAAAAAACAACCCGTAAAGCAACAAGGAAACAGCATCTGGAACGTAATATCGGAACCGAAATACAAACTCACATTCCAATTAGTAAAGCAACCAGGACACCGTATTATCCACGCAAACAATATTTAAGAGCGGAAAGCAAACTAAAACTCGACTCTCGGTTTCTTCACCTCCTTGCTATATATCTAACATCTGCGCGTCTTATCTCGACTTCGATAAATAGCATAAGGAACCAAATCTATACGACGAATAATTATTTATTTATTAATGTAAATCCAACTTTATGCAACCAGCTATTCGAAGCGATGTATTTCGGGTACGCTATCCGCCAGGAATATAATATACTCTAGCGAGAGTATTCGTCAACGAGTTAATAATTATTAAATATAACAAGTAATTTGTAGGAATTTATTTATGAATAGAGGATAGCGTAAAATGTTAAAGATATTAAAAATGCCCGTTACAACTTTTTTAAGCAAGCAATAATCTTGCGTTTAAAACTAGCGAACGCCTTGTCTAAGAACACTAGAGGATCTCTATAACTTAAATTGGTAATAAGTCCCGTAATTATTCGACTTCCAAAACATGATTGTACATCATGCCAAATCAGATTTTTTCGAATATGGCCTCTAGAAAGCGTTGCATCAATACCCTTACCTTGATATCCCAAAGAGCGTTTCAAGTGCCTCAATCGTACAAGGTAACTTTTAAGATGTGCCAAATTAGATTCCAGCCTACTAGGATTTTCCTGACGATTGTCTTCGTATACCTTATTTCTAATAGCAAGCTTCAATATACTAATATTTGCTTTGATAATTATAATGTGTTTTGTTATTGCATCGCCTGATCTGATTAGATTCACGCATTTCACAGTTAATTTCAGAATAGCGCTACTAATCTCGGCCACGGTTTCAGAATTCATGATTTTATACAAATCAATACACTACTTAATATATGTACAGCTTTATTTACTATTTTTACAATAATATCATCTGACAAAAGCAAAACAACTGTAAATGAATTAGCATACAACATCATTTTTCATTCAGCTGCGTTTACTGAAAAAAATTTGTTCGCTTGCAGTATAGTAATTAAATGTTTTTTATACGACCTTTGATTTATGCTGTGTGTACAGAAAATACACTATCATTACAGCGCTATTTTTTTTATGGTTACATATAAAAAAATTTTAATAAAAATTAAAGCAAGTTTTGAAAAAATGTCTCAGATTAAACCGTCAATGTTGTTTATTAATTTACACGCACTATAGAATATGAAATGTGCAACGCATGACATTTTCCATAAAACTTTGTTAAAGCAATTCATTTCTTTATTATTTAGCATAATTATAGCACGTAGTACCTAACTCATGATGGAGGTATAAAAATAATTTTTTAAAATTCAACGAATGCTACGTAATGAAATTTAAATTACACAACGTTATTTATATTATAAAACTTTTGGTCTTTTATATGACCTTAATATATACCACATTCAGCTGCGTTTACTGAAAAAATTTGCTTGCTTGCAAAATAGTAATCAAATATTTTTTATACTACCTTTGATTTATGCTGTGTGTACAGAAAATACGCCATCATTACAGCGTTATTTTTTATGGTTACATATAAAAATTTTTATTAAAAATTAAAGCAAGTTTTGAAAAAACGTCTCAGATTGAAACCGTCAATGTTGTTTATTAATTTTTACACGCACTTTTAGTAAAAGTTGATAAATCAAATGAAAAAGCTATTCTTAAATCATCATTTACCCACATCAAACTTGCAACCAAAATACCAAAATTTTCAATTAAAGACAGTGTGAGGATTAGTAAACACAGGGAAGCATTTACGAAAGGTTACACGCCAAACTGGTCAAATGAAATTTTTAAGATTAAAAAAGTAAACGTAACCAATCTGACAACATATATATTAGAAGATCAAGACGAAAAAGAAATCAAAGGTGCATTTTATGAAATGGAGTTGCAAGAGGTTAAACATCCAGGAATTTACCTGGTAGAAAAAGTCCTAAGAAAGAGTGGAAATAAAGTCTTTGTAAAATGATTAGGCTTCTCTAACATACAGAATAGCTGGATCGATAAAAATAATGTTTGCTAGAAGTTGTTATAATAATAGATAGTAAGGCTAACATTGTAAAAAATTATATTAAAATTAATAATACAGACAAAATCTTTCTATTGTTTTTTATTATTATCAAGCCATTCCTTTAATAAAAAAAAAAGGTATTTTGTTTTGCGCACTGCAGATTATTAATGTTGTGTCTATAACAATGGATGTTATATTTTAAACGATTGTTGATTTTTAACTCCGATAGCTTAGGACAACCTAGTGCAAGCATATCAGTTACAATGTTTTGCATTATATAGGTTTCAATCAATTTCTTATTTTCTAAACCCTTCACAAATACTTCTTCACCGGGTCGGATAATTTGCTTCAAATAAAGCGCTATATATGATAACACCATTCCAGCTGTTGTTTCTACAATCGCTAGGACTGCATTTATTTAATTAAAAAATGTAAAATGAATAGTGAAATACTTAACGTGCGTAAAAAAAGTTTACTTCGACAATGAAATTGTTAATATTGAAAAAAACATACTCATCAACCTTATGCTAACACATCTTTAAGCAATAACAAACTCGATTTTTTAAACAGAACGGTTACTACTACTATTTTTCTCTACAATACATTTATGCTAATATAGTTCAACTCGGGTAGATTTGAAAGGTAACCTATTTTTTAGATAAATCCAAAACGAAAAACTGCGTACTTGTGCAGGTATAAACATAACACTGAAGTTTTTATAACTAAAATAAATTGCATTCTTTATTCGAGCCAGTGGTTGAAGCTTTACAAAGTCATTTCTGAGTGTGCTTTGAATGCAATTGTTAAAAAAAATTGCCTTTATTTACGTTTCTATTCAAGACGATTTTCAAGCTTGAATCGTGCATGCGATCTAAAAAAAAATTGCAGAGTTGTCTTCAGGACGTAACTATTATAAACAATTTGCTAAGCAAGCATTTCCAATATTTACATACTGAAAGGCACCACTGAAAAAACATTCTGCAGTTTTTTTATCATAATACAACATGTCGTCCTGCAAATAGAATATGCAATGTACAACGCATGACATTTTTCCATAAAAACTTTGTTAAAGCAATTCATTTTCGTCTATATTTAGCATAATTACAGCACGTAGTAAAATTAACTCATGATGGAGGTATAAAAATAATTTTTTAAAATTCAACGAATGCTACGTAATGAAATTTAAATTACACAACGTTATTTATAATGGTAAAACTTTTGGTCTTTTATATGACCTTAATAAATACTTGTTTGAAATGAATGTCAATCGCTTTAAGTGAAAAAAAATCAGTCAGACAAAACCGCTTATTTGGCGCTTTGTGAGTTCATTCCCACAGATATATAAGAAAATTATAACACCGTTTAGTTAGCAATCTCGTCCGATTTACTTTTCAGTAAAACGGAATGTAATTTTGTATCAAGGTTTATTTTATTATAAAAAAATGTGGCCAATTCAAACTTCTTCTCTGCATTGCCCTAAGCGAATAAAAAGAAACGTTGTAAAAAAAATTAGCTAATGCCTTAATCGACTAATACAGTAATATTGAAGGGAATTGATGTTACTTTCTGCAACGAAAACAATTTTTAACACAGTACTCGCTGGTCGTATGTATCAGTGGTTGAGGTACTAAGAATTCTTTTATCATCACTTGGATTAAGAACAATTTTGTTTTGTTTAATAGTAAGCACATTATGTTTTGACTGATATAATTAAACATTACTGTTTCTGTACAGTCTGAAATCGATTAAAAATGTATAAACTCAAGTTCTTTCAGTTGTACTGAAAAAGTACGCAATTTTTTTCAGAAAACTATGCAAATTTTAATTTTTCTAACAGGTCAGTTTATTATTTAATATAAATACTTCACGTAGATTTTTACCAACAGTATAGAAAAAAGTCTATGATATCGATTAAAAAAAATGTATAAAAGTCAAGTTCTTTCAGTTGTACTGAAAAAAGTAAATATTTCAAAATGATTTCTAGGTAAAATTTAATTTTTTTGTTTTGCAATTGACAACTGTGTCTACAACAATGGATGTTATATTTTAAACGGTTGTTGATTTTTAACTCCGATAGCTTAGGACAAACTCGTGCAAGCATATCAGTTACAACGTTTTGCATTAGATAGGTTTCAATCAATTTCTTCTTTTCTAGACCCTTCACAAATACTTCTTCACCGGGTCGGATAATTTGCTTCAAATAAAGCGCTATATATGATAACACCATTCCAGCTGTTGAAGATTCGTCCCAAGAAAGACCATGAATATTCTTTGTCACCCAGTCGTTATGTTTTATATGATCTTGACTCAAACAACTAGACTGCCTTGGTAGTTTAAAAATTTGATGCCAAACAACACCTTTCAACAAGTCCAAAACCGCAATTTCTTTACACACAAACTCGTTTTTTTTGTATTTAAATCCCTGAATATCAATTATATACATGTTTGTATGTAAATATATGCAGTAAACTTCGACTAATTAAATTAATATTAGGAGCAATCTCCTTATATAGCAGATTACCACCATCTGCGTACTTTGCCAACCCACTTTTCAACCTATCACAAGAGTGAACACATTTTGATTTGAAACCGGCCCATGTGTATTTGCAGCCTCTAAACATAAATCAGAATCCACTTTAATTAAACACAATTGACTTGAATGCGATATTTTTGCATCTGTCATACTTTATAACTTCTAGCTAGAAAACCAAATTCAAAACATCTACACACATTTTTTCTGCACTTACATTTTTCAACATACGTGTGTTTTGAAGTATGTATGTTCCATTGAAAGTAATATAAAGCCGATCCTAATTCAAAACGTGCCCACAAGTATTTTACATTTGAAAGTATATAAGAATTCAGGTTTTCACATTTTACATTAAAAGTATATAACGCCGATCCTAATTCAAAACGGTGCACGTGTAACTTCTCGCTAGAAAACCGAATTCAAAACAGCTACACACATTCTTCTCTGCACTTACATTTTTCAACATACGTGTGTTTTGAAGTATGTATGTTCCATTGAAAGTAATATAAAACCGATCCTAATTCAAAACGTGCCCACAAGTATTTTACATTTGAAAGTATATAAGAATTCAGGTTTTCACATTTTACATTAAAAGTATATAACGCCGATCCTAATTCAAAACGGTGCACGTGTAATTTCTCGCTAAAAAACCGAATTCAAAACAGCTACACACATTTTTCTCTGCACTTACATTTTTCAACATACGTGTGTTTCATTGAAAGTAATATAAAGCCGGTCCTAGTTCAAAACGTGACAAACGTATTTTACATTGAAAGTATAGAAGAATTCATGTTTTCACAACTATTTTACATTGAAATGTTTTCACAACTATTTTACATTGAAATTATATAGGGGCGATCCTAATTCAAAATGTGACAGACGTATTTTACACATGGAAAATACGTCTGTCGCGTTTTGAATTAGGACCGGCCTTATTTACCTACTTATTTCGTATGTCCTCGACGACCAATCCAAGTATCCGTACTGGCAACATTTAAATAATTTCTAAGCAACGTAAAATAATGCGGGTAGCGGGGCACCATCTTATAGGAAAACACCGTTCGTGTGGGTTAGGGCTATAGTATCATTAATTAGAGTGGCAATTGTGTCTTGTAGTAATTCGAGGTACTTCGAGTCACTTCAATTTATTTTTATCTATATGGTTCCTACGATGTGGTTACGTCAAACATTTAATTTTTGAAGAAACTGGGTGCGTACTTCACGAAATTCATGAAGATTTGCATCACACCAATACTTGTAGGTTTGAATACATTTGTAGCTAAAACAAATATGCTGTGCGCAATTAGGATTTGTTGCGTACTTTTCTGTCATAACTTCGAGAAATTCAATTAGCTCTTCACAATCATCCTCAGCTACCTCTTTAAGTAATTCCGTTCGATATGACTGAAATTTGTTCTTTTTTGAAATGTTTCTTTACTAACAAACAAGAAGCATTACATGTATTCAATACTTCCATTGTAGATTGATGGAGATTAACATTCATTTCAGCTGAGACCTATGCTTATACACCATTTCCAATGCTGAATTTTTTTACATGTTTTTACATGTTTTTCACAGTCCTTATTGTTAGAAATTTTGACAACAGTTTTTGAAAAGTGCTCCACGTGCTGGCCATTGTGGAAAACGTTCATTGAATATTCGTCAAGTAACGCGACAACTGCAATTAGCTTCATGAAAGATGATAACAGCTACCGTTTTTTGTTTTCTTCTAAAAGACGCAGCAATGCTATTGTTATGGAATACTGAACAATTTGATAACTGAAAGGTAAGTAATTAGAGCCATAGTATTAATCACCTGTCAGATATGTAGTTATACGAAACCAACTGACTGGAAAGTAAATTGGTCAGTAGGAGGAATATGGCAATCCTGCCGCCACATTTCCTCCAGAATCCCACATTTCCTCACACATCTGGACCAAATTTACATGTAAATTCCCATAAGGAGGAAATGTGGAGATGAATTTCCTAAGAGGAAATGTGGAGATGAATCTCAGTTTTCTTCGAATAGCCATTTTCATCTTTCGAGATAAATGAGCACCTCATTTCCTCCTACATCTGAACCAAATAGTTTTCTTCATCTAACCAATGCATCTTTCGAGATAAACCTATCTTGTTTGGTATTAATGAATATTAGAATTTTCTCAGCTATCTGAATTTTTAGGAATTTTTCAGATAGCATCATCCCCTAGGGAACTACCCTCATTTTAATATTTCTTACCTGACAATCCTTAAACATATTTTTAGTCAAGCGATACATCAAATTAGTCTAAAATTTTACGCAGAATCCGACTCTGTAAACAGATTTAATATCCGATCACGCCCTGCAGAGTTATACCCCTTTAAAGCTCTCAAACCTCTAAATTTTTTGCCCATCTATGACATATGCTTTAACCAACTCAAAGAAATAAGCACACAAAAGTTTACTAATTTATTTTATCCGATTTACAGTTTAATAAACTAATTACGATTTTTACAAAGTATAACATTATGTTCTTAGTGTAGCCGAATCCAAGCAGGTTAAAGTAACCTGTAACAAAAAATAGAAATTAATGTGTTGTTTAAAAAAGACCTATAACAAAAAGAGATTAATGTACTGTTTAATAAGAGCGGAAAAGTGTTTTCGGTCAATAAGACATATTGTCGCTAATCTAACAATATGAGAATAATGTAAAAACATTCCAATGTAATGTGTTTTTAATATGTAAATGGGAAGGTCGACTTTAACGTAATCATCCTCCGAATTACATGTGAAAGCTGTATATAATTTCTTTTTAAAAGTGTATATCTTCTCCAAACAAATACGCTAATTACAGTAGAAAAGTACGCTAAATGTGAGTCAATTAATAGCAATTTAATACTGCTTACTGACCTACCTTAATTGTTTGTACAAGGAAACACAATAAAATATAGTAACTATCTTATATATTTATACCCCATGCGTAGGTTACTGTACTATTAGGAATGATGTACCTTTTGTCGTCGTCGCCCGACAAACGTAGACTTTTATTGCTGTATGTTGTATTCTTTTTTAATTAATTAATCGAATAAATCGCACTTTCTGCTTCCAAAGAAACTTGGACACTGCATCGTCGACACTGGTGTTCTTAATGCGATAGCTAGCCATACGGTTGTTAAATGCAGTGCTAACCATTTATACACCATCGTCGCTAGTAGCGGTAACTGATGCATTTTTATGTTTGTTGCTCCGTAGATGATCAGGATATGCAGACTTTAACGCCTCCATGTCGCACACTTTACACAGAATCCGTGACTGCTTTGGAGAAGGCTCTTCAACTGCTGGCGGAGCTGAACGTTTACGGCTTAATGACATACTGTGCTGTTTTTCCTAGTGTCGCTGTAAGCTGTCCATTCTCGTAAAAGCGATACCGCAAGACCCACAGTTTAAGTACTTTGCTGCTGATGGATGTATAACCCTGGACGATGTTACACCGCGACATTTGTTGTGGTGCCGTTTGAGAGCATTCCTCCTGGTAAAGTAGACGCGACAGGGCTCGCATTTAGAAACGTTTGCAGGTACCATTTTTGTACAAAACAAAATCCGCACTATAGGGCTTTTGCGAAACTTGTAAGCGAACTAACTTATAACTAAAAAGCTTACTCTTGCGTACATGATTTATGTACCCTATAGAATGCAAACCGAAGGTTTTCGAAGACAGTCGAACGAAGTTGAGGATTCAGCGGGGAACTAAATCACGTTATCTTTTGCCAATCCTTGCTGCTCGTTCAGTACATTTAGCACAAATGTATGCGCCCGGTTCACTTTGTTCATGCTGCGAATGCAGTTAGCAGAAACACCGAAAACGTCATCCATGTTATACGGATCAATAATCACATTGTGTCATAATACAAATCCAAAAGGGTGGTAGCACACGTGCCCAAATTGGATGCAAGTCGTGCTGTAGAAGATGCAGTGCTACTATAAACAAAAACTTAATAAAAACACTTTAAACCTTTACTAAGGGAATACCAAAATTGCTGTCTACAGAATACTTACTAATAAAACAATTTAACTTTAAATAACTTCTATGTCATATTTTAGGAAATGGTAGGCTTGAATATTTTCTAAATAAATCACCAAGCACAAGTATATGCTTAGCGGCATTAAAATTAAACATTAATTTCTCATTTTTACGACCGCGGTTAATTATAGACTAAAATTTAATTTGTTCACGTTTGAGATACCCGTAAACTAACATATTTTATCGTAACAGTGCGCTATATAATACATACATACCCCTTCTCCGCGCTACTGCTATTCTTATAGTTGCTAGAAAAAGTCAGTCGCCTTTTTTACTGCTAGAACCGATGCAAAGCACCATTTCATACTTTATTTATAAGTATAGCACATCGCGCACTTTTTTGTCTGATAATTAAATTTTGGCTTTTACACTTTCGCATATTTAAACATCTAATACGATCGATTAACCACTTTCGATTATTCTAACGGGACCCGCCATACATTCCGCCGCGCTGTTCTTTTTGAATTCAACGATCCTATGGGCTTCCACACACTAGCACCTAACGTATCTTTCCTACTATTTGTTAAACAGAAACTACCGGCATCGCCATGTCCGTATGTGGACGTAAGCAGATGTTTGAGGATGTGTACGGGAATATGTAACCATATACATTAATCAGTCTAAGCTATTTTATTTAGTCCACGAAAACTACTATTTTTATAAACCACAATTAATAATCGCCTTTATAGGTTTAACATTTTTACCATTTCCCAATGACTAGTGCTAAACTTTAATTTCTTATTGGAGAGAATTCTTATTCTCCCACGCACTGCTGCTTAGATGCATGCCTACCCCTTTTGGGGATATATGCTCGTTATAGGTTGCAAGACCCTCGGTTTTACTTAACTACACTTTGTGAGACCCCTTTAATCTTTTTGATTGTGTCTTTCTCGCTTACAGTAGAGTAGGGCTTAGTCCTACTACCAACAAGTTATAATACTAGATTCCCATTAAATTCGTCTTTAATTTTCGATACAACTTTTGTTGACATGCGGTATATTGTGTTTATTATCTGAGGGGTAGTCACTCTTTTAAGATAAATATATCTTTTTTTTGGTATCAACTAATATTAGATTTTTCTAGGGACCCCAAACCTGTAAATGTATATTAAATAGAACCACCTCTTACAAAGTTACACTATATAGACCCCAAATCTCTAATTTTTGCACCATCTTTATTTAACTACATCCTTAGAACTTTTTTTCGCTACCCAAACATATGCTTTAACCAACCATTCCCCTAGAAATCTATAACCGATGTACCCCGCGAACACCACGTGGAGATAACACGTATACTCTGTCAACCACGATAGAAGCAGGAAGGATTTGGAAGGTGGGAGAAGAACTTAAACACTATGGAATCTTAAAACTAATATATACAATAGATTTACAAAATCAAACAACTATCTTAGATTTACATCTTTATGCCCCCCCGTGCATGGGTTGATAACCTTCCAGGGATGACGTTACGCCTGTCATCTTCGCTCGATAAACTAATTTTACTAATAATTTGCGTGTACAAATCGTGTTTTTTACTCCGGATACATACACCGGCAAGTACTCGATACAATGAAGAATTAGATGCTTGGTAACTATTAACCTCCGCTTCCCTCGTGTACGCCCCAGACACATCCCTGGTGGTGATGTCATAACCTTTTATAAATAAAGAGCAATGTAATACTATTCTAAAATTTTTATTCTGACATTATACATAACACAATTTAAAAAAAAAATGTAATGCCAAGCATGGAGCCATTTAAACTTAATTTTAGTACAAAGTTATACACAGAAGACAGTCCTTTCTTTATGTTTGTTTGGAGCGGTGTTAATTTTATCTAATTTTATTCGCAGCTTAAAATTTAAATCGACACCCAAGTCCTCTATCTTCTTTTCTAGCCAATAGTTTGATACATAGAGACCGTCTAGGTTTTTGAAATGTAAAATGTGCCGAAGTTTGCCTCTATATATAAAGTCCTTGATTCCACCGACAACCAGATCCATTCCTTCGTGTAATTCTTGCAGCTTGTGACAATCTTTTAATCGCGGCTCTCTCACTATATCTTGCATACGTATCTTGTTAGCTTGATCGACTTCTTCTTGTTGATATTGGAAGAAATCCTAATTCTTCCCACTCACTGTTGCATAGTTGCATGTCCACCACTTTTGGAAATATATGGTTGTTATAGGTTTTAAATGAACTGAAAGGTTCTTTACTAGGCAAATATACAATGTTTATCTGAACCCCTTTGCGTGTGGTGTACGCCAAGGTTACGAAACCTGCATTCCTTAGTTCGTTTTTGTTATCTGCCATTTTGATAAATACGTTTTTAGAATAACCTTTTAAAAAGTATACGAATTTAGTACCATCCTTTTCCGCAAGAACGCCTACATAACTAAATGAGTCTTTCTTACTAACCGCAAATGCATATAGCTTGTAGATCCCGGATGCATTTAAGTCAGTCCATCGACACATAAAATAATCTTTTAATTCTTTCTCATTTTCTCTAATATGATGTTCTTTGTCTACCACATCTTTGTATCGTTCGCGTATTGTCGCAGTGTTTTCCATGTAGTCCAACTTTCGCTTTTTTGCATCCAATTCCTCTAATTCCAGTTGTCTTTTTCTTCCACATACAGTGTATGGTATGCATAATGGGGCAATTTCCTTTAGCGTAAACGGATAGAGTTTACTGCCAATATTTACGCGTTGTCGTACAACCTCTGGACGAATGTTAGGCGTATCTATCAACCCCAATTCCGAAATGACTATTTCTTTTGGAATTGTAGAATATGGTGTTGCAGATTGTGTACAATATGTACTACCTGCTTTAATGTAGCACTTGTGTAAGATTTTTATTTTATCTTGGCTATCTTCCTCCTCTACTATCTCCAAATAATTTACAGGTAAATAGTTAAAACTAAAGCCAGCACATACTTTATCAATTTTTCCTTTCCTCTGGTTTTTCGGACAACTTAATTTGCAAGCACGTCAATTTCTTTGTATTGCCATTACCCCAATACACGTACTTTAGCAGGTTATTATACACTAAACAGCAGCTATTTTGTAGCTTGGCCGATAGCTTACTCCACATTTTCGCAAGTGGTACCGAGTACATTGGCGCCTTTAGGAAGTATAACATACTATCTTCCAATGAAGTTAAACAGTCTTTTAAGGGTTTATACATCCGTTCCGCACTGACATAGCTTCCAATTGCACAGTTGTATATTGTCGCTTTCAATCGCGTGATACCATGTTCTTTGGCCAAAGTAGACGAAAAGTTTCCCTTAAGCGTACATCTGGGCAACGTAAAGAATCTACTATATGATTGCCAAGTTGTTTATTAACACCAGGACTTGTTATCTGACACACAAATTTGTTGTATATCTTAATACTTGCATTGGTTGTTAGCCATGTTAAATAATTAATTCCCGAAGTTTTATCGTTGTCAACTATAATATTACACTTTTCTTCGTATTCTCCCTTATAGCATTAGTTATGCTTTGTAGTTAAATAATTACACATCTCCATCTTGCTAAATATGCCAGCAAAATCTTGGGTTACATCCATGTCAAAAATATAGAAATAATCTTTTCGAGTTCGTCTAATATATCCGGTAGTTCCTCCAATAAAGTTTCCAACTTAACATCTGCTAGTTCCACTTTGTATGGAACACATATAGGATTTTGGAATTTTTTATTAATGCATTCGAGGTCTTCTTTTCCGATAATTTCTTTTACTCTCTGACCCATCTTGTTAGTGCTTTCCAGAGAAAACGGGAGCTTAGCTTTAACAACATGCCTAGCGGAAACAAATCGATCAAACTTTCTTCGTAGATAGCTGTTAAATGCACCACAAATTTCTTTTTTTAGGATAAACATCCTTTTGCTTGCAGATGTTTGCTCGGCGTCAGAAAAGTCGCAAATTTTAACCAACATTATATTGTCACAAAATGGTTCTGTAATTGGTGTGTGTAGTCCACCAGTCAGCATCTGTTCGCCTTCGACGTAACAATATCTGTCACCAAATTATTGTTGCACATATTTTCTGCCAACAGCCATAATCCAAATCGCTCATTTGTCGGTATCACTTTATTCCCAAGAAGTTGAGAAACGTTAATCACTTTGGAGACACTTATGTTTACCGTTCTAGCTACTGTCGAATACTAAATTGAATACGAAAAAATTGTTCTCTTATGTATCCTACAGAGTGGGGGTGTATGTTGCCGAAGATAGTCGAATATGTCGGACACCACCATATCGCTTACATTCTCTGGTTTAGTAACAGTTTTGTTATCCGACCTAGGTCGGCAGGGATGCGCATCGACATATGTCCGGATATATGTAGGATGTTAGGTTAGGGTGAAATTGCCCCATAGTGTGAAATTGCCCCATAGGGTGAAATTGCCCCATAGGGTGAAATTACCCCATAGGGTGAAATTGCCCCCATAGGGTGGAATTGCCCCATAGGGTAAAATTACCCCATAGGGTGAACTTGGCTCCGATCTAGGTTGGATGCGGACTTGTCAGGAGTTAGGTTAGCCAGTGTTGTCTGTTTAGGTTAGTTAGTTGGACTTGCTGTGGAATTGGTTAGAAAAATTTTCCCTTTATCTAACCCAAGTCCACACAAGTCCAACCAACCCTAACCTAACACCAGACAACACCAGCTAACCTAACTCCTGACAAGTCCGCCTCCAACCCAGATCGAGCCAATTTAACCCTATGGGTAATTTCACCCATGGGGCAATTGCCTATGGGGGCAATTTCACCCTATGGGGTAATTTCACCTTATGGGGCAATTTCACCCTATGGTGCAATTTCACCCTAACCTAACATCCTACATATATCCGGACATATGTCGATGCGCATCCCTGCCGGCCTAGGTCGGATAACAAAACTGTTCCTAAACCAGAGAATGTAAGCGATATGATGGTGTCCGACATATTCGATTATCTTCGGCAATATACGCCCCCACTCTGTAGGATACATAAGAGAACAATTTTTTCGTATTGAATTTAGAATTCGACAGTAGCTAGAACGGTAAACATGAGCGTCTCCAAAGTGATTCACGTTTCTCAACTTCTTGGCAATAAAGTGAAACCAACAAATGAGCGATTTGGATTATGGCTGTTGGCAGAAAATATGTGCAACAATAATCTGGTGACAGATATTGGTAATATTTGTTATGTCGAAGGCGCACAGATGCTGACTGGTGGACTACACACACCAATTACAGAACCATTTTGTGACAATATAATGTTGGTTAAAATTTGCGACCTTTCTGACGCCGAACAAACATCTGCAAACAAAAGGATGTTTATCCCAAAAAAAAAAATTTGTGGTGCATTTAACAGCTATCTACGAAGAAAGTTCGACCGATTTGTTTCCGCTAGACATGGTGTTAAAGCTAAGCTTCCGTTTTCTCTGGAAAGCGCTAACAAGATGGGTCAGGCAGTAAAAGAAATTATCGGAAAAAAAGACCTTCATTGTATTAATAAAAAATTGCGAAATCCTATATGTGTTCCATACAAAGTGGAACTAGCAGATGTTAAGTTGGAAACGTTATTGGAGGAACTACCCGATATATTAGACGAACTCGAAAAAGATTATTTCTATATTTTTGACATGGATGTAACCCAAGATTTTGCTGGCATATTTAGCAAGATGGAGATGTGTAATTATTTAACTACAAAGCATAACTAATGCTATAAGGGAGAATACGAAGAAAAGTGTAATATTATATTTGACAACGATAAAACTGAGGGAATTGATTATTTAACATGGCTAACAATCAATGCAAGTATTAAGATATACAACAAATTTGTGTGTCAGATAACAAGTCCTGGTGTTAATAAACAACTTGGCAATCATATACTAGATTTTTTACGTTGTCCAGATGTACGTTTAAGGGAAACTTTGCGTCTACTTTGGCCAAAGAACATGGTATTACACGATTGGAAGCGACAATATACAACTGTTGAGTAAGTGAGTCAAGTTAGATGGCAATTGAAGTATGTCGTGGAACGGTGTATAAACCTTAAAAGACTGTTTAACCTTATTGGAAGATAGTGTTATACTTCCTAAAGGCGCCAATGTACCGGTACCACTGGAAAATGTGGAATAAGGTATCGGCCAAGCTACAAAATAGCTGCTGTTTAGTGTATAATAACCTGCTACAGTACGTGTATTGGGGTAATGGCAAAACAAAGAAATTGACGTGCTTGCAAATTAGGTTGTCCGAAAAACCAGAGGAAAGGAAAAAATTGATAAAGTATGTGCTTTCGGCTTTTAGTTTTAACTATTTACCTGTAAATTATTTGGAGATAGTAGAGGAGGAAGATAGCCAAGATAAAATAAAAATCTTACACAAGTGCTACATTAAAGCAGGTAGTACATATTTTACACAATCTGCAACACCATATTCTACAATTGAGGGATACATAACTCGCGTAAGTATTGGCAGTAAACTCTATCCGTTTACGCTAAAGGAAATTGCCTCATTATGCATACCATACACTGTAAGTGGAAGAAAAGAACAACTGGAATTAGAGGAAATGGATGCAAAAAAGCGAAAGTTGGACTACATGGAAAACACTGCGACAATACGCGAACAATTCAAAGATGTGTTAGACAAAGAACATCTTATTAGAGAAAATGAGGAAGAATTAAAAGATTATTTTATGTGTCGATGGACTGACTTAAATACATCCGGGATCTACAAGCTATATGCATTTGCGGTTAGTAAGAAAGACTCATTTAGTTATGTAGGCGTTCTTGCGGAGAAAGATGATACTAAACCCGTATACTTTTTAAAAGGTTATTCTAAAAACGTATTTATCAAAATGGCAGATAACAAAAACGAACTAAGGAATGCAGGTTTCGTAACCTTGGTGTACACCACACGCAAAGGGGTTCAGATAAACATTGTATATTTGCCTAGTAAAGAACCTTTCAGTTCATTTAAAACCTATAACAACCATATATTTCCAAAAGTGGTGGACATGCAATTATGCAACAGTGAGTGGGAGAATAAGGATTTCCTCCAATTTCAACAAGAAAAAGTCGATCAAGCTAACCAGATACGTATGCAGGATATAGTGGGAGAGCCGCGATTAAAAAATTGTCACAAGCTGCAAGAATTACACGAAGGAATGGATCTGGTTGTCGGTGGAATCAAGGACTTTATATAGAGAGGCAAACTTCGGCACATTTGGCAATTCGAAAACCTAGACGGTCTCTATGTATCAAATTATTGGCTAGGAAAGGAGATAGAGGACTTGGGTGTCGATTTAAATTTTAAGCTGCGAATAAAATTAGATAAAATTAAAACCGCCCCAAACAAACATAAAGAAAGGACTGTCTTCTGTGTATAGCTTTGTATTAAAATTAAGTTTAAATGGCTCCATGCTTGGCATTACATTTTTTTTAAAATTTGTTATGTATAATGTCAGAATAAAAATTTTAGAATAGTATTACATTGCTCTTTATTTATAAAAGGCTATGACATCACCACCAGGGAAGTGTCTGGGGCGTACACGAGGGATGCGGAAGTTAATAGTCACCAAGCATCTAATTCTTTATTTGGATGGTATCGAATACTTGCCGGTGTATGTATCCGGAGTAAAAAGCACGATTTGTACACACAGATTATTAGTAAAATTAGTTTATCGAACGAAGATGACAAGCGTAACATCGTCCTGGAAGCATATCAATCTACGCATGAGGGGCATACTGAAATAAATCTAAGATAGTTGTTTTGATTTTGTAAATCTATTGTATATATTAGTTTTTAAATTCCATAATTTTTAATTTCTTTGCCCACCTTCCAAATCCTTCCTGCTTCCATCCAGGTGGTCAGAGTATACGTGTTATCTCCACGTGGTGTTTGCTGGACACATCGGTTTTAAATTTCTAGGGAACTGGTTGGTTAAAGCATATGTCTTGGGTAACGAAAAAAGGGTTTTAGAGATGGAGTTAAATAAAGATGGGTAAAAATTAGAGGTTTGGGTCTTTATAAGGCGTGACTTTGTAAAGCGTGGTTTTATTTAAAATCTATTTGCTGATTTGAGCTCCCTAGAAAAATCTAGTATTAATTGATACCAAAAAAAGATATATTTAGCTTAAAAGAGTGACTACCCCGCGGATAATAAATACAATATACCGCTTGTCAACAAAAAAGTTGTAGGGAAATTCAAAGACGAATTTAATGGGGTGCTAGTGTTAGAATTCGTTGGTACAAAAGCCAAGTCCTATTGTATTGTAAGCAAAAAAGACGATTAAAAAAGATTAAAGGGTCCCACAAAGTGTAGTTAAGTAAAGCCGAGGGTCTTACAACCTATAACGAGCATATATTTTCAAAAGGGGTGGGCGTGCAACTACGCAGCAGTGCGTGGGAGAATAAGGATTCTCTCCAATAAGAAATTAAAGTTTCCATGTACGTAGCACCAGTCATTGGGAAATGGTAGAAATGTTAAACCTATAAAGGCTATTATTATTGTGGTTTTAGAAAATTAGTAGTTTTCTTCAACTAAATAAAATAGCTTAGACTGATTAATGTATATGGTTACATATTCTCGTACACATCCACCAACATCTGCTTCCGTCCGTATACGGACATGGCGATGCCGGTAGTTTTTGTTTAACAAATAGTAGGAAAGATACGTTAGGTGTTAGTGTGTGGAAGCCCATCGGATCGTTGGATTCAAAAAGAATGGTGCAGCAGAATATATGGTGGTTCTCGGTGGAATTATCGAAAGTGGTTAATTGATCGTATTAGATGTTTAACTATTCGAAACTGTAAAAGCCTACATAAGCAAAATTTAGTTGTCAGGCAAAAAAAGTGCGCGATGTGCTATACCTTTAAAGAAAGTATAGAATGGTGCTTTGCAGCGGTCCTAACAGTAAAAAAGGCGACTGACTTTTTCAAGCAACTACAAGAATAACAGTAGCGCAGAGAAGGGGTATGCATGTATTATACTGCACACTGTTAGTTTACGGGTAGCTCGAACGTGTAATTGATCACGACTTATAGATCCCTCGGAGGTTTAAATATTCTGAAACCATTGTCGTTTGAAAAATGTTTGGAAATTATCAGAACGGGAGCGGGTCGAAGTTTAAGTTAGATGAATGATTGACCGAGTTTTTCTACCTTTTACGACGGAATCGGAAGTTGACAGAAATCGAGCATTTAATTCTCTATTTGGGTAATATCGAGTACTTACCGATTCTAGAAATCATTCCGTGATACCGACCGCTACGCGGAAGATTTAGTTCTAGGAAATGAACATACCTACGAAAGTACGGAATATTTGGTATTAATGCTAATTGGTTTAGTGACCCCGTTTGTGCACTCTTCGAGTGTCTTCGGCAATCTCTGATTGTTTCCAAAGAAAATATTCAAGCCTACCATTCTCCGAAAATATGACATAGAAGTTATTTAAAATTAAATTGCTTTATTAGTAAGTATCCTGTAGACAACAAGTTGGTATTCCCTTAGTAAAGGTTTAAAGTGTTTATTTAAAATTTGTATTTCCCTAAATAGGTAGTCGAGGATGGTTGCTAGAAAGTACCTTGTGTGAATCCCCGGCAATTATACATCAATTTTAATGCACAAACATAATTAATAGAAAGTCCAAGAAAAGAAATAATATACAGCTTTCATATGTAATTTAGGTAGCCCATAATCGTTAAGAAATTAATTCGGAACTACTTGTATTTTCCAAGCATTGACTATATAATTATGAGGTGCATAGTTATTAAAAATGTTAAACCAGAAAATTGATAACTGTTTTTAAAATTTTAAGAATCATGGTTTTGAAAATTAAACACTTATGGGCCATAAAGGACTCATTTTAAAACTTTCGCGTTTTTAATTCTTTTGGACATGTTTGGTTAAAGCATATGTCATAAATAAACAAAAATTTTAAAGGGATTTGGGAGCTTTAAAGTGTAACTTTGTAAAGAGTAGTCCTATTTTAAATCTGTTTACAGATTCGAATTCTGCGTAAAATTCTAGGCTAGTTTGATGTATTGCATAACTAAAAAAATTTTTAAGGAAGGTCGGAAATTGCTGCCCGCTGAATCCCCAACATCGTTCGGCCGTCTTCGGAAACCTTCGGTTTGCATTTTATAGGGTACATAAAGCAGGTACGCAGGAGTAAACTTTTTAGTTATAAAGTAGTTCGCTTACAAGTTTAACCAAAGTCCTATAGTGCGGATTTTGCTTTGTACTAAAATGGTATCTGCAAACGTTTTTAAATGCAACTTTTTCGGTGCTTCCTATACCTGGAAAAATGCTCTCAAGCTGCACCAGAACAAATGTCGTGTTGTAACATCGTCGACGGTTAAGCTTATAAATCCGTCCGCAGCAAAGTACTTAAACTGTGGGTCTTCCGGTATCGCTTTTACGAGATTGGACAGCTTACAGCGTCACAAAAAAAAACAGCAACGTATGTCATTAAGCCGTAAACGTTTAGCTCCGCCAGCTGTTAAAGGGACTTTACGAAACTGTACGAAACAACCACGAATCATGTGTAAGTGTGCGACATGGAGGTGTTAAAGTCTGCATACCCTGGTTATCTACGGAGCAACAAACATAAAAATGCATCAGTTACCGCTACTAGCGACGATGGTGTAGAAATTGTTAGCACTGCGTTTAACAACCGTATGGAAGCAGAAAGAGTGATTTATTCGATTAATTAATTAAAAAAGAATACAACATACAGCAATAAAAGTCTATTGCGAACTCTACGGTGTTTACACCAAAATGGGGGAAAAGACTACCGATGTGAAATACTTTAACACAAAAAATATGGTTATAACGTCTTCTAGTAATCTGGAAAATATGTACGAGGTCGTAAACGAAACCATGTAAACACCAACTTTATATCCAATTAATTAATAAAATTAGTTTGTCGGGCGAGGACGATAAAAGGTACATTCCTAATAGTACAGCAACCTACGCATGGGGCTTAAATATATAAGATAGTTGCTATATTTGTATATATTTTATTGTGTTTCCTTGTACAAACAATTAAGGTAGGTCAGTAAGCTGTATTAAATTGCTATTAATTAACTCGCATTTAGCGTACTTTCTTCCTGTAATTAACGTATTTGTTTAGAGAAGATATACACTTTTAAAAAGAAATTATATACAGCTTTCACATGTAGTTCGGAGCGATGATGACGTTAAGGTCAACCATATTAAAAACACATTACATTGTAATGTTTTTACATTATTCTCATATTGTTAGATTAACGACAATATGTCTTATTGACCTAAAACACTTTTCCGCTCTTATTAAACAGTACATTAATCTCTTTTTGTTATAGGTCTTTTTTACACAACACATTAATTTCTATTTTTTGTTACAGGTTACTTTAACCTGCTTGGATTTGGTTAAACAAAGAAAATAATGTTATACGTTGTAAGAATTCTAATTAGTTTATTAAACTGTAAATCGGATAAAATAAATTATTAAATTTTTGCGTGCTTAATTTCTTTGGGTTAGTACCTCTAAGTGTTTGGTTAAAGCATATGTCTTACTTTAAAGGTGTATAACTTTGTAAGGGGTGATCCTATTGCAAATCTGTTTGCAGATTCGAATTCTGCGTAAAATTTTCGACTAATTTGATGTATCACGTGGTTAAAAAAATTTATAAGAACGCTCAAAAATCGCAACAGGTAAAAAATCTTAAAATCAGGGTAGCTCCCTGGGGGATGATGCTATCTGAAAATTCCTAAAAATTCAGATAGCCGAGAAAATTCTATTGTTAATTGATACCAAACAAGATAGGTTTAGCTTAAAAGACGCATTGGTTAGACGAAGAAAATTGTTTGGTTCAGAATGTTAGCGGTAAAGAAATCTTAAAATGAGGGTAGCTCCCTGGGGGTGATGCAAACTAAAAAATTCCTAGAGATTCGGGTAGCTAAGAAAAATCTATTGTTAATTGATACCAAACAAGATATATTTATCTCGAAAGATGAAAATGGCTAGTCAAAGAAAACTATTTGGTCCAGATGTGTGGGGGGAATGAGGGATTCAGGGGGAAAGAGGTTTTGATTCAACCAATAACTATCTACTTTCGTTGATTAATATGTTTTTGTTTGTTTTTAAAAACATATTAAATTTTGCAAGGAAAAGCACATAACTTTTTTGTACACCTAATATTAGATACGAATATACAAAAGCAAAATATCGCGCCATATGTTAAACACAAAACTGCAAGCAATTAAATGTCGTGACAAGGAATGGGTATGTTATTAGTCACCTTTATTTACTTTTAGAAATCACTTGAACCCATGAATTTACTTTATAATGGTGAAATTTATACAGTTCCACTTTAACCCTTAAGGGGTGGCAAAATGATCATTTAAAATTTGAAATTGCAAATAGGATCAAAATGTATATTATTTTAAAGAGAATAACATTATCTTTACAACATTGTCCCATTTTTTAAAGTTGACCCAATAGTTATGGTAGTATGGTTGTTTTAAGTTTATAATATTAAATTTGAGTTAATAATACTATTGCATTAAATAGTAGATTTGGCGGCATCATCAAAGCGTTGACGCACCTTCTGGAACATTTTTCATGTGATTACAGAAGCTTATAATGTGTTTACGTAATTTTATGCGCAAGCGGGCGTTCCGTAAATTTTAGTTATTATGTTGCCCCACAAGAACATCTAAAAATGCCAAATCTGATAACAGTGATGATCATGCGACAAAACCGATTTGTAACGCTGGTACATTGCTTAAATAAGCATTAGATCGTAGAAATGAGTTATTGATTTAAATTTGATAAGGTTGCTTTTAACAAGAAAGCACCCTGTAAGATTAATAACCTTTGGTAGTTTACATTAAATAACTTTGCTACTTCAATGTAATCCTAAATTAGGATTAAGATGTAAATGGGGAAGGTATCCGGTTCATTAAATACAAACGTTGGTAAATTTCGATAATTTACATCTCTTTGTATTGAATTCAAAAAATTACAAATTGAACAGGAAAATAAACGTTAACATTAAAGTCATTTGTACACATTCACACAAGTTCAAGCAACTACAGAATCGACATCCCAAAACAACATACTAATAAAACACCGATAAAAAGGTGCTGAAAAGTACTTGAATCACGCAAGCTATCGTATTGCATCAAAGGAACGGCTTAAAGTTTTACATAGACTGAATGTACAATGGTCTGAAAAATAAAACAATTTGGACACACAACCGGTACAAACCACAGCATCGTGCAATAACCATAGGCAGTTTAACACTTATAAAAATCTCTGGATAGTAATGAAGAGATTAGAAATTATTTATCAAAAAGCAAATTTCAAACGATTAGGTACTGGAATTTGATCCACAGGCGGGCGCTCATCGTGGTGTGGAAGACAATGAACCCCGTCTAAAGTGGTAGAATGTGATAATATAAAGCTCTGGAGCTGTTATTGAAAACAAGTGTCCGGTCGCGGCAAGGTGGGTATGTAAAAATAGTATTGATCTCGTAGAAATTGCCAAGTAGTAGATTTTGTTTAACTGAGGTTGGTTTTTACCTGCAACAGCTTTCTGATCTGGCTGTCGATGGAGCTTTGAAAGCACAAAAATTGGGATGCAATAGAACTGTAAGTCAATTAAAGTTTTGTTCCTTTAGCTTATAGAAATTAGAAACCGTTTGTTTTATTAAAAAATATTGCACATTTGTGATTGATGGTAAATTTTACTAAAGCGAAATACAAATGCTTGTGAACGCTTATTTAACCCGTTGCACGGGATGGTCATTTTAAAGTTTATTATAGATATTTGATTCTCGTAAAGATAATAACATTATTGTAGAAACGAATTAGCACGCAAAATTTGGTTGGTTAAATTTCCAGCAAACTGGATTTTAAGTAACATAAACTTTTGTTCTTTTAGTAAAACGCGTATTTGGTCAATTAGAGATAGAAATTAGTATTTTTCCTATCTTTGTCCTTGTACCGTTAAAATCACATTTTACAATATAGGCCGGGTACACTCGAAGTGGAGTTGGCTTTTATTCTAAACCAGTTGGAGGAAGTGAACATTTTTCAAGATGCAAACAAAACTCCATCAACCCATCGGCAGCAAGAACCGCCTAACAGCTGTTTGCAAAATCAACCTACCGATTAGACTTTGTATTCTTCAGGTTGTTGGAATCCAAAGACTTTAACAATGACAAGAGATTTCAAGGACCTTTTAAGGTAAATATTGAGGTATTTGGTAGTAGTGTTATATCTTTTATACCATTAAGGTATTACATATTTTTTAAAGAACCCATTCTGCACTGCTGTAGACTTGGGGGGTACACCATTGTTGTGCTGTCACTTCTCCCCTGTAGAGTAAAAATAACTAAGCAACGTAACGTCGTATCAGCAGCTAACACGATTTTCCGCCCAATGTGTGGGGTAGATTTTTTTTGTTATTTAGTTGTTAAACGAATTTTGTGCTCAAAGAGTGAGCTCTCTCTTTGGATTATAGTTTAATTCTAAAATTGTAACCTTTTAATGGGATTTAGTATTTTAAAAGATTGTTTATTAGAAAAACCATCTTGAAAAATGTTAGGACAATAATTAACCTATTGTGACAAAAAAGGATAAAGAAAATTTTTATACTTTAAAAATGGATTTTACTTATAACGTGGATCATTTGCTAAAGACAAAATTAGTTTCTGAATTACACGTTAGAAATATACGAATGAAAAATTTGACAGCCGTGGTTTACAAGTAGATTTAGAAAAATTAATCGAGAGTTATCAAGAGGAAAAGGAAAATATTATTAAAGTTAGGAAAGGGTAAAAACTAAGGAATAACAAAAATTTAATTTTGGAAGTAGATGCTGAATATACTCTAGATAATATTTAGAGGAAATAGAACATTACCTAGGAGATTTTAAGGAAAAGTGAAATTGAAAGTCGTCTAGTAGAATCTGAAACAATACACTTTTGGAAATTCCAAATCCACGTACAAGTTTAAGTAATTCTGAGGTATAGAGCGACACCTGCCTGAAAATGCTGAATAACATTTCAAGAGGATACATCGATAGCTACATTTTTATAACGAGTAGAACGAGTAGTAAAGATTGTCAGAAATATGTCTGATTTTCAATTATTTTCAGAAGCTTGTTATTTTTTTCCGAGAAAAGCGTTAATTTGGCATCGTGCGAATACTATTTTAGTATATAATTGAAGGAGTTGAGAATAGCATTAAAGGGTGAATTTGAATTTCTAGCACAACACTACAACGAAAGTTACTAACGAAATAAAATTACGTACTCAGGGACAAACTGAAGCAACTGGATTATATGCGCAATAATAACGAGTATGTTTTTTTTATTAACAGAACCGTTAAGCTCGAGAAACTAGTTAACAATTCTGCAAAAAAGTTTTTGACGTTTTATCTGACATTAGTAAGGTTAGTCGAAATAGATTTAATAAAGTAATTAATTAAATTGGAATAAAGATTAGAGAAACATTAAAAATTTATCGAAAATTTCGCTCCTTTAAAGAGGAACGCAAAGAGGTTAGGAATAAATTTAACTCGATAGGAACCGCCGGGTTCACAAACTAAAAACACCAATAGACCTCAAATTTTTGAAAATGCAAAATGTTAGTAATAATTCGACATTAATTAATTGTAACAACCACAAAAGCCAAAACACTGACCAAACTAGACGTATTTGTTATCAGTTTGGTGAGGTTGGCCTAAAGCGAGAACAATAAATCCGAGAAAGAATCTTTATTGTTGTAAATGTGGTTTAGAAAACGTGATATTTAAGTGACGCCCACGTTGCCATCTAGAGAAAAATCATTTAAAACCAGTAGAAGGAGCTTGCATTTTTTATAATTCGACTATAAAAATGCAACATCTAATACAAGGCAAAAAAGAAGTTTCTTCAAAATAATAAAGTAATGTTTGACTATGTCATTGATCAATCGAAAGAGGACGATTATCCGTATGTCAATATAAATATTCTAGGTTTTGAATTTTTGGCGCTTTAGGACTCATAAGTAACCAATACAGTTTTGGAACATAATGCTTGAGACATCTTACCAAAATTAGGCTTGAAAATGAAAAAGAAACACAGCAAGTCAATGTCAGTTGGCAAACGGAGAAATCCTAATCTTTTGGGAACGGTTTCTTTTCCCATAAATTTAAAAGAAACTTTAGTTGTATTGGACGTATTAATTATACCTGAGGTTCAACATTCCGTAGTACTCCGAATAAATCTTTGGGAAGACATTGGGATTAGACCCAATATTTTTAAAGAAGAAGTTGCATTTGCGAAACTGAAAATTGTAAAAAAATAACCAGTGTTAAAATCGACTTTAGACTTGACGTCAGAGTAAAAAACCAAATTAAATGAAAGTATTACCAATGATTTGCATGATTTAAAAGAGTTGCGTAGGACAAATTTAGAAGAACAAAATTAAAATCAATAGCGACCAAATTAAACAAAGGTATTATTATCCTCTTTCATCTATTATACAAATGCACAGCGACAGGGAATAGTTTTCTAACTCCTAGTACTATTTACATGTATTGTGTTTTCATTATGACTCAATATACCCATAAACAACCCTCTTATTATAGCAATATAAATATATATATATATATATATATATATATATATATATATTATATATTGCTGTGATTCACCTTTGGTAACGGGAACTGGCCCTTTCAAAAAAAACATTCGAGCCCCGCAGATTGGGCGTCATGTTTGCTGTGAAACCTTTGCTGACACCTTTGGTCACAGGAGCTGGCCCTTTCAAAAAAAACATTAGAGCCCCACAGATTGGGCGTCATGTATGCTTTGATTCTCTTCGGATATTCGCCTCTTGTCTCTTTCTGCCGCGGCTGCTCACCTAATTAAAACTTTCATCCTCATTCATAAAAAAAACAAATACATTCCTACCACAAACATCAACGTTAACTCTATTTACATCAATATTTATAATACATTAAAATTTCCAAAATTAAATTTCAGCATAAATTTCAGTATCATAAAATTTCAAAATCAAATTTGTCATCATTTTAAATTTGCATCCAGAATTAAAGTCCTTGTAGGATGCCTACTAATTAATTTAACAATATTAGCAGACCTGAGTCTGAATAAAAGGGAGCATCTACCACCCCTTTACTTTAATTAAACAGGTTCGTCTAATTGAGCTCAAAGACAAACCCAAATTTTCATCATAATCAAGAACATAAATACTAAATACTCCTTTCTACCTAAACAAGAAAATTTCACCTTAAAATTAAAATTTTGTTGTTTGTACAAATTCACTATTGTCCATTTTAAGTAAACCAATTATAAAGTTATTCAACACACACCAAAACATCAAAAATGGAACAACAAAGCATAAGTTACCTGAAGGTTAATGCACTCGTGGCTCCAATGTACATCGTCCTTGCTAATTTCACCATTCCAACTGGGTTATATTTAGGTCCTCGGATTACTGGTCGCTTTTAAAAATTTTCTCTACACCACCATTCATCTAAACTTGTTTCAGGGCTTTTCAGGAACGCATCTATGTATATCTAAACTTGCTTTATGGGTCCACTCACGATTACGAATAACATTTGATTATTAACACTCCGGAAAAATAGCAAAGAAATTCATACTTCTTTCACGCTATACGCCAAAACTGCCTACTTTTGTTTATTCATTTATCGTTACAATTTTGATAGTTGGTAATGTAATACTCGCACATATAACTAAATTTTATTACCTTGTATCGTAGCACGTAAAGAGCAAACTGTTTCAAAGTATTTAATAATCACCAAAATATACGAGCAAACTGTTTAAATTACTAAATCAAAATCTAAAAGCACTTTTTAAAGCATCGAATAGTCAAAATCTAAGAGAGCGAAACTCATATTAACACTGGTATATATAATAGCTCGCCCGTGCGCCGCTTTTGTCCCCAAAACGGACAATTCTTAGAATTTCGCATTCTCTGTTCCCATCTCGACCGCCCGTGCGTCGGTTCTACAAAATTTGCACACGCGCCAGTTGAAAATCTCAGAAAATTTCCACACGGCACGCAACGTCTGAGAATACCTAATTAAATTTTATACAGAAATCGTTGTTTCTACCTCTCATATTTGCATCTTATTTTCAACCAATCGTGACCCTCGTGATGTTGCTCAAATCCCGCCTTTAATTATTAGTGTCTTTGCTTGACGCATTTTCTCTTTCCTTTTCTGACCTGTTCTTATTGGTGCAAATTGATATTCTTTACTATCGATTATTTCAGTCCACGTGTATTCTTATCTGGGTTAAATAACCTCGTATCTAGCCTTCCCGTGAATATTAAGCGACGGTTTCTCCAAGATTCTCTGTAACCATTCGTTATCTGCAGAATTTACGCATTACGTGACTTTTAACTAAACGCTGTTTTGTATTTCGTGCTAAAGCATCCGACCGTTTCCAATATCCGAAGAATCGACATGTTTATCTAAACAAATTAAACTGAAATTGCCTTTTAAAAATACGCAGGTGTGTTTAATCGTAACATTTCTAAATAACCCTTCTACGATTTGACTATTATTGGGTTTTCACAAGCTTTTATGCTTATTATATGTTACTAATGGTTCAAATAACTCCAATTAAAATAATACCCTTTTAATTTTTAGTGAATTCTAATTAAATATTCAATTATTATTTGTACATTTCGATTAATACTCGTTACTTAAACTTGAATTAATTAATATAAATTTTGCACGTAATTTCCAATTGTTTCTTTACTTGGAATACTTAAATTACCCGTTGAGCATTTTAATTCTGCCGCTTTTTATAGAAAGCGTCTTGTAAATAATTTAAGTCCCTTATTTTTAATGAAACGAATGAATTTTTGTGCTCCACGGTTTTTTTAATAAAGCGTATTATCTAATACAATTCCTTATACACGGTGATTAAAATTATTTGATGTAATTAATTAATTTTCTACCCTGGTCTAAATATGAGTAATATATATCGATAAACGTAAGTTAATGATCGAATAATCACTATATGTAGAAAGTTATCATCATCAGCATCATCATCATCATCATCATCATCATCGTCATCATCATTAGGTTTTCAGTATTAGAACTGGTTAAACCCGTACTTCCAATGTTTTCTATTCTGCGCTAACCTACACATTTACCTGAAATTCTCACAAACTACATCATTCACTATCTGTGTGCAATACTTTAATCTAGGTCTATCTACTTCTCTTTTCCTCTATTATACCCTTTAATAGTCCTTCATGCCTTAGTATGTGTGCTATTATCCTATCTCTTGTACCATTTTTTGCTTCCACTCGTTAGTGGCGTCAGTGAAACCTTTTTTTTTTATTATTTGGACCTCCACTAGTTGGATACAAGGGAAGCCTTATTGGTTCGCGGCTAAGTCTGGGAAT
The DNA here is from genome assembly GCA_036346225.1 of Platerodrilus igneus. Lineage (NCBI taxonomy): Eukaryota > Metazoa > Arthropoda > Insecta > Coleoptera > Lycidae > Platerodrilus > Platerodrilus igneus. Next base: position 701,991 of record JARFIW010001110.1, on the reverse strand, counting down.
TACCCCAAGGGTGAGCAATGAGAAAGGGTGTGGGGATGGTCTAAACTCTACAATAAACTAACATAAAAAGAAAAAGGGGATTGAGCGCCACTGTATCTATATGGACGATAACACTAGAAATTCATTACTCCTATGAGAAGATACAGAAACTCATGGGATATAAGCACCATAAAAACTTACAACTTACTGAACTAATGCATCTGGAAACCTCTGGGGCATACTTACAACCTCTTCAATCTCGAAGACCCTGAAAGAAAAAATACACAACAAACTTTCTATTAAAAAGACACCGTTTGTGCTTTCTAATAAAAAATCATACTAATAATTACAGGTGGATAATGTTAAGATTACTACACCAAAGATATTTGAATCAAGAATGAATACCTAGAACAAATCAGTTGTAGCATATCTGTGTTTTTTAAATTACTTCAGCATTCGTCTACTTTCATTATTCAAAGATTTATTTTCTTTAAAAAAAATTTTAGTAAAATTAATTGTGCATGGAATAAAAAACTTGAGTCTAAAAATGAAATTTAATATAGTTTCTCTCTTTTCGTTTTTTTTTCTAAATATGTTTACAAAAATGAAATAATAAAATTGGAATTTTTATACATCTGCCTTGACATAACAAGACCTTAAGTTTATTAATATTTTATAACAAGTTTCTGATACCAAATACTCAGATCTCTTTATTGGCTTACAAGTGTTTCACATTGAGTTTAAATTATTTCTAAAAAAAATTGAATCACGTGTAGTAAAATTGGATAAATAACATTTCAATTTATTCAAGTATAATGAGCTTATTAAAATTTGACATCTGTAAGGAACTTTCTAGACAACAGGAAATGGACTTTAGAATCTCATCATTTTTAACATGTGAATGTTCTGCATATCTTACAAAATTATTGAAATAGCATTTCGTAACAATAATCCTTCACGCTGTTCTTTATGCACAAAATTTAGTATAACTAAGCAATTTTCGACTACAATTTATGTGAACACACTCAAGGTCTCACAAACATAACAAAAAAGGTTTGATACCTGTATTTAATGAAGCCGTCTTCCCTAGTTATTAAACAGCGATGCACGTTTTCTGAAATCTGTTTACTAAATGGTTGTAACAAAACACCAAACAACAGCTGTAGTTTCTTAACAAACGAACATTGTCCCAGTCTCTTTATACGTATATCCAGTTAATTCATGTGTACTTCAAATGTATGTTACTACATCATGCGCGTTAACAAATACCGACTCGAACCATTTCAAGGAGAAGCGTGATCAAGCGCATTGCCGGTGTCACAGGAATAAAAATCTTCTCTCTGTGTCCCAAGACGACCAGCCCTCCTGCCTCTACTCCGGCACGCCTACTCTGGGGCCCCACTTATATAAAATTTGGGAGCCCATCTGTAGATGATCTTGTCTAAGCTACATTCTCAAATACAAATGGCCGCTTTGTTCTTCCTTCCGAGCAAGCACGGCACCGCTTATCTGCGTGGCGCATCACCCCGTGACCGTATTTACGCAAGCGCTATCCTAATTTTAACGACTAGAAAGGGTATAATCCGTCTGTAAGTTAGGCAACACAAACGACACGTTCCCTTTTAAATATGTTTTGTGAGCGCATATTATTATTAAATATTTCTGAGTAAAGCATTTAAGTTATTTAGACGGTCATGATTCCCTGTTCCATTGTGGAATTGTTTCTTTCAGATATAACAGTATTAAATACGAGAATTAAATACCACAGACTAAAATTGTACAGATGTTATTCTTGCAAAAATAGTGCTACGGAAAATATATTCGTTACACTCTCCTAGTTTATACTGTTTTCCACAAATTTCTTCCTTTTATTACAATTTCTAGTAATTCTTTGTGCCTATCTTTGTCAGTCGGTGATATCTTCATCGTACGTCTGTAGCACCACATTTCAAATGCTTCTCATTCTTGTTCTATTCTCCTACTGCCCACACTTCACCGCCGTACAGAGTTGTTCTCTATGCACAAGGTTTCAGCAATCCTTCCCTTGTTTCTGTATTTGTTGTCTTGGAACATGGCAGCTGCTTCTACTTGTTAAATACAGTACGGCTTTGTGCGTATCTTTTGTTTTTGTATGTTTTGCACTATTAGCTTTCTAATGCTTTCAAAAATATAACCTATTTCACCTATATTCAACGATACGCGAAGCATTTAAGCAACTTGGCGGTTACCTAGATCCCCACCATTTACATACTTGCCAAATCAATAGTTTTCCAATTACCCCTTTAACGCAATCAACACTTGTTAAGTATATTACAACATTTTACTAACGATAAATTTTAAGAACCACGCTTACACATACCTGAAGCAAATAATACAACAAACAAATCCATTCCTCTATAAGAACCTAGTTTTTTATGTAATAGTATAAGTTCAAACATGTACGAAATTATACCAATTCAATCCAACCTTTTGGTAACCTGGGTAAACGTAAACACAAATTAATATTTCAAACACACTTTAAGTACATCTGCTAAGCATTCTTCCCGAAGACTGGATTTCTGGCTGCCGATGGTCCTAGTACTAGAGGGAATAGCAAAGCGGATGCAGATAACACACAAATACACATATACACACACAAACTCACAAAACACCTCTCAAAGACTGTACAAACACCTATTCACACACTTACATTGCCTTTTCAACATCTGAATATCCGGCTGCCGATGGTGCTGGTCCTTGAGGGGGAATGTAACACGGATATCAACAACACGCACGCATACACACACACACACATACACACACCATATTCACCGTTACTTTCAGGGGGGAAGCCCAGTCTGCTTAAATTTTAGGTAGCAGACTATTTGAACGTTGAAACAAATAAATAAAAAATTAATAAAAATATTGCAAAACCGACACCTATAGTTGTTTACTACAATTGTCAGGTTTAGCTACAAATACTTTTTTAATCTTTAAGTTTTCTGTCTTGGAACAGGTTAGACGCTTAGCTCTATCGAATTCTATTCTGCGCAAACCTACTCATTCTCCGAAATTTTTACAACTTACGTTTTTCACAATCTGTGTGCACTAGTCTAATCTAGGTCTACCTCTACTTTTTTTCCTTTCTCTGCTTCTAGTAAATTCCACACTATACCTTCATGCCTTAGTATGTGTCCTATCATATTATGTCTACTATTCTTTATAGTTTTTCACATACTTCTTTCTTTCCATACCATTTGTAGAACCTATTTTTTTCTTAACTTTGTCTGTCCGTGATATCTTCATCATATGTTTATAGTACCACATTTCAAAACCTTTCTCTTTTCGACTTCTCCTACTGTCCATTTTTCATAGCCGTACAATGCTGTACTTTACACATAGCTTTCAGCAGTATTTTCCTTGTTTCTATATTTATTACTTTTGAACATAGTAGTTGCGATTTCTTGTTAAATGTAGCATGGTCTCCTAATCCTTGTTTTATAACTTTTGTACTTTGCTCATCTTGTTTTATTTGACTTCCTAAGGAGCAGAAATTCTTAACCTTTTATAAGTTCTCGTTTTTGATTTGAAGTCTGGTTTTTGATCTATGTACCCTATTATACATACTAGTACTTTAATTTAATTTTTGTTAATTTATATACAGCATTTCTCTGCTAGCACTGTTGCCATTTCATTAAAAACCGCTTCCAACTTTTTTTTGATGTATGCTAGTAACGCTATATTATTTGCATGTCTAAGCATATCAATCGTCTGTCACAGCATAATAATTTTAAATGTCTTTCTGCACTTGACATTATTTATTTGCTCTTAGATATGCAAGTCTAAATTAACGGAAATAGACCACATCCCGGTCTCATTCCTTTCTTACTATTTACTTTTCTACGTTGCTGTTCTAATTCGATATACAGCTGTTGTTCTTTGTGTAAGTTATATAATATCCTTATAAATCATTAATATCTTATTCAGTATTTCGAAATTTTTTTTTCCATTTTACGTTGTCGAATACCTTTTCCAGATCTACAAACTTTATATACATGCTTCCTCTTTTTTCTATTGATTTCTCTACTATCACCCTTAATGCTAAATTGTTTGCAGTGTTACCCTGTTTCGCCTATATCCAAATTGATCTTCTCCTAGTTTTCTTCATCAAGCTTTTCCATCCCATTTTGTGCATTTCTAGTTTATATGTTTGACACGTATGCTGTCAAGCTAATTGTTCTAAAATTTTTACATCTATCTGCACTATGTTGTTAGGTTTGTAATTTTTAGGTATTTCGTCTGTCTCATACATACCGCGTGGAACAGCCAAATAGAATAAATTAATTATTTCGGTAACTGTACATTAAAGAAATTGCCTAAATACGTCCATATTAGATTATGAATGGACATCCTGCAACGAAAAAATTTGATCCCTACATTGAACCCCCTTCAAGTGAAAGTTGCAATCCGCAATTTTCAAATAGAAAATATGGGCTCGTAATATATTATGGTTACAGCAAAATGAATCAACGTTACCAACACAATGTCAGCAGTACCTTGACGCAATATTTCTAAATCGGTGGATAGGGAAGCAAAGATCGATAAAATAGCCAGCACATTAACCTAATATTACGTTATTAGATTTCTATTTATGAGGTTGTGTGAAAAGTATTGTGTTGTTATGACAACTTTCTGAAATAGAGCGATTCGGCATTAAATTATAACGACCCCAACTGAAAACGCCAATCTAAATCTTTTATGTTAATCTCAAACAATATCAATATAATATACAAATATTAAAACCGTCCTGTATAAATGTTCCACTGTACGTGGAATAGATTTATAACCGGTTTGAAATTCGTTAAAAACAGACATTTGCTTCTCCTAAATCCTTTTTCTTAAAATACGTGCTGGGTAGTTTACTATTTCAAATAGTCATTCGTCGAAAGGTTGAAGCATGGTTACATTTGCTGCCGAAAACCACATATAAACCCTATCAGCTCACCTCTGCAATTCTTTGCAAATGCTGCTCGTTATTTTCAAATAGTTACTTGTCGAAATATTAAATGCTTAAATGTGTTTGTTATTTGCCCGTCTTTTATGAAACTCTATTTCGTTATATCGACACGTGTTCGTTGTTCAAGTTTTATGGATAATAACGTTCCGTTACTCCGGGAATATTTGTAGCGTGGACCGATAATCACGCACACCCCTATTTTTTTCTAAAAAGTCATGCCGCTCTGTATGCTTGACAGTAGTTTTAATTGTCTCAATCACAGGGGCAGTCTAAAATGTAGTTTGCTTTCGCATTCGAAAAACGAAATTCAATGGAATTAATTATCGTAATTTAGTTTTCTTAATTCTAGAAAGGATTTGCAGTTGTATATATTTTCAATTGCCTTCTCAGAATATTCTACATTAGTATCGGTGTGAATGGTTTTTTTTTCTTTTTATGGTTTCAAAACTGTATAAATACAAGTCTAACTTTGAAAAAGCCTCTTATTGATTCGCCTCCTCTTTTTATTATTCGACTTCGGTTTACTACTGTTATACAATTTTCTTTGAGCGTTGTAAAATCGCGCTTTTAAAATGCGTTTGTACTAGTACAGTATAGTTAAGTTGTTTCAGCCTCAGCTGCATTTCCTGAGATGGCATCAAGAGGAAGATAGCCCTAGGTACAATATATTTTTCTCACTGCTTTATTTTGTGTTGCTGTTTTTGAGGATAGACATGTGCTTTTGATTGATTCCGCAATAAACTGCTGACATAAACGCACGCTCACACACACGAACCATTATGTATTTAATTTTATAAATTACTGTTAAAAATTTTAAAGCGTTTAGAGCGCTTTTCCGCTGGTTGATTTTTACTGTATAAATTAATGTGAACGTCAACAACGGACGGTTTAAAATTTTAATGTTTCGAGATGCATTTGCCACAGAAACTTTTTACTTACTATATAATTTTTTCGATATTTCTTGTACATATTTTTGGTTCGAACATATTGTAGGAATTTTTGTATTTAGCTAGTTGGCTTTTATGCTTGATATTTTTACACGTTTGTCACGGTATTTTGGAAATATTATAAACTAGGCTTCTTATTGATACGGTGACTTTAAAGTGCTCGGGCTCTGCTCTGGGGTTTTGAATAATTTCGTGGGTTCGTAGCAGTGACTGGATGATAAGAAGCCACAAAGGATCCAGAACTGAACAGAATAATTAAGGACTACTTGGAGCGAGACAAAGAACCGCGAACTTTGTCCTAACAGTACGGAAAGGTACCAATATTAAAGACAAAATATATTGAATAGGAAGCCAACAACTAACTGTCATCAAGTCGTGGCTAACTTACACCACCGATACTAACTGGATGATGCGGTAAATGAAATAGTAACTCAAATACAGTAAACTTTATTAATAGCACATAAAATATCTCTTCCGCTTCTAACGCTTATTCATACAATAATAGTAAGACACATTGAATAAATTCCAATTCAATAATTCATAAATAATGTGATACTTTGAGTACTCAAGAGGGCATATTAGGATATTGGTGAGCTCTATAATTATTTTAATACATCAATAATACCTGTAGAAAATATTCTAGCCAGGATATAGTGCAATTACTAAGTAAAGAAAAACAAGATTAATGTACATGCTATGTTACAGTTGGGACACCTCAAAAGACTTACCAAAATTACAACAAACGGCAACTCTTGCATAAAGGTTGCAATTCTATTAATCTAGATAATGGATTTCGCACTGAGGGTGCACTTCAAATTTAAACCACACACAAAATAAGTTAATTCAAATAATGTAAAAGTTACTTAAATCTCAACAGATGCACAAACAATAAATCAATTATACGACCTGTACTAGTTGTTCCTAGATCTTCAGTAGCTGGATGTAACAGCGATGCACCAGGTGCAGTAGTACAGACAGGTACCAGGTTTAGCTCTTAGCCATTTCTGCCACGTACAATATGAAAGATAGAGAAGATCTCGATCTCGTACTAGTGAAACTAATGCTCGTGATAGTGATTAGTGCTAAAGGTAACACTTGTGGTGCTACTAGTTCAGTCTATAATAAGTTACTCTTTGTATATTTGATCCCTAAAGTTAGTTCCGTAAAAATTTTGAATAAGCAACATGGTGAAACGTGCTATTTTAAATATAAATACCGCACAGGTGGGATAACTAAATTTAAAATATGACCCCCAACAATTATTAGGTTCAGGGTCACAAATACAAAATGTACTCCTAAAACGACACGTGAAAGAAATATTAATATAAACGTAAATGCACATACCTGTCTCTTGGAAGATTCAAAATCCGTAATAAACGGTAGAGATCTCCAAACCAAACATACAAAAATAGGTAGCCTCTCGAAATAAAATCGACGCCGTTCAAATCTGCATATTGCAAAATAGAAGCAAAAGCTTGATCCAACGCCTTCCAAGGTTCGATTAGAATAATAGATAACAAACAGCTGGTTATCAAACAACTTGATATCAACATTTTGATGAATTTTAAATACGAAAACCAGTCGAACATAAACATGATTGTAGCGCATAAATGACATTGGCTGTCGTTTCAAGATACAAGTAAAATGAAATTGTAGTCCCTAAAATAATAATTAACGAAAAATAGGCGTTACATGTTTAAGTCATACTGTATTATATGTATGTTGACGCTATATGTATAAAACGCTGTAACATGTTCGTAGTATAATTTCTTTGTTACTAAAGTTTCCAATTCTTTTTTTTCTAGGTCACCAAGCCCACTCTCTGACGTTTTTGAGCTAGCCCAAACTCTGATTCTTTTTGAGTACGTTTCTGTCCCTGTGTTTTGTTGCGGTATTCGGTGCAGGCAATTTTCTATTACTTACTGTGCTGCGTTCTTTCTTTCTTGTCCGCACAGCATACCGTAAAAGAAACGCGTAGCAGTGTACAAAACTAAACCCCTTGATTTAGATGACGTAAGAAGATAAATAACTTTGACGATAAGATCGGTGACGCTTGAGATGTTAAATAAAGTGAAGACATTTTTATTTAAGATTAGTATGTTGCCAAGACCTTCGCGGCGAGCGTTTTGAGCATCTACTTCAACGACATTTATGTTTTTTTCCTTTTCATAATTTATGAAGACATTGGCGCGTGCGTATTTGAAAACACGCGTTGTTGTTTAGGGGTTAAAGTATAGATGATAAAATACCAAGTTGTAGCATGCGTATTTGAAAACAATGCTAGGCTTGGTGTAGACTTGTGTATGATTATTGAATAAAAGGTTAATAGTCTAAATGACCAGCAAAATAGTGGATAATCAGATAATAAATATAACAGATTGGTTGTTAGTATAAATGATAGGATAACTAACCTTGATTTGACATGTGGTGTAGTTTCGACTATAATCTTGTTGTTTGAAGTGGTGAAACGGCTTACACTTGATAATGAATTGTCTGTTGATTCAATGTCCACTTATCACGCACTTCAATGTAACGTTTTAACTGATTATGCCTCTTTATCGCGACCATATGCACGGCATATCGGAGGACGCGTCTTGATTGCTTGAAGGTTGCTCGAACACTCTTGTTTCTTATCTGTTCCGTTGTGTTTGGTTAGTTTTATGTTGGTAGGAATAATGTATAGAAATCGATTGTGTATGCAGGAGTATTTTATGATATATACAAGAAGAATTGTAAATAATGAACGGTTACGGAACAGACATAAACAATATAACTTATTAGTTTTTGATGTAACTCTTTATGGAAATTTTTGCAATAAATGTAAAAACAATTACATTTTTGAATAGAAAATGAAAAGACCTTTCAAACGATATAGCAAGAGATCATATTTCCTATTTAAAAAATTGGGGGTTGTAACTATTACTCGAAGGTTGTTAAATATAGCGATCAAATTTTTCCGTAGCAGGATGTCAATTCATAATCTAAAATTGACATGTTTAGGGATTTTCTGTAAATATGCAAAGCTATTAAAATAATAAATTTATTCCATTTGGCTGTTCCTCAGTGTATAGCTTACAAATTGGAAAAAACGTTCTGTTACCGATATCCAGGAGCTTTTGGAGTTTCTGCTATACCCAGGGCCTTATTATTTTACAGACTCTTAAATGCTAGTTGAAAATCATCTCTAAGTGCACAATATCTCAAATCATCCCTTTCAATGTCCGTCTTCTGTTCTAGCGCTTCTAGTTTCTGGACTGCAAATAAATCCCCATAATATATTATTGCCTTCTAACCATTTCCACTATATTTTCAATAATGATGTTTCCTCCTGCGCCCAATATATGTTTGTTATACGGTGTTTTATCCCTAGGTTTTACCATAATTAGTTTGTATGCTTCGTCTGTCTTTCCTATTTCCATCTTAGTTTGTACCTTTTTACGCCTTTCATCAATTCACTGTTCTTTAGCTTTTCTGCATTTGCGAATAATTGCTCATTCCTGCTTCGTCTGGTCCGTTTTTGTATTTTAGCCTTTCTTTTATTAAATTCAGAATAATCCTTGTTGCCCATGGTTTTTTATCTTTTTTTCTGTTTATACCTCCGGATATCTTTGGTCGCCATGTCTGTTGGATATAACGTTATCCATTCTGTTGTTACTTCGTTAATATCAAAAAAATTTTCGATGTCTTTCAGCAATTCGTTCGATTTTTTCTCAAATCTTTTGTAACTACCTTTATTTTTTAATTTCTCAAACTCAATTGCTTTATTACGTTTTTTCTTTTCAAATTTTGAAATTTGAGCGCGGCGTACAACATTACTATGCTTTGGTCAGTATCCATATATGCATCTAGGTAGCTTCAACAATCTTAAACTTGATTTCTAAACCGCCGTCAAACAAGAATGTAATCTATTTGATATCTCCTGACATCTTCCACGTGAATCGTCTTCTAGCATGATGTTCAATTAATGAGTTTGTGATGGTTAAATTATTTTTGTCGCAATATTCTACCAGCTTATTTTCTTTGTCGTTTCTCGTGCTTAAACCAAATAAATTTACTACTGCTTTTTCCTTGGCCTAGCCTGATGCTGCATTAAAATCTCCCGTAATCATTAAATTTTCAAGTCCTTTTACGAATCTTAGTATGCTTTCAATATCTTTTTAGATCACTTCTACCTGCTCCTTATTTTGGCTAAAGGTGGGTATGTATACTTGTATTATTACTGTATTTACAGGTTTTGCAAACAGCTTTCTACTCAGTGTTCTTTTTCCGCACACCAATCCCCACACCCAAATTTTTTTCCTTTGATCCTGTATAAATTACCAAAAGTCTCCGCTCCAAAAATCAACCGTCTGTGGACGCCAAGCTTCACTAACCTCTACTATGTCTAATGCTTACAATTCCATTTTAATGTTTAAATTCTCTAGCTTACCTGCTGCTTCAAGCTTCCGACATTCCACACTGCGATTTGTAAAATGTTCCAGAGTCTTCTCCAGTAGTAAGTACCCTTCCGAAGATCGGTATGTGAAACTGTTTTAGCTCGGAAATCTTTTCTTCCAGAGAATGTCATTATTTTAATAGTTTTAAGTGCGCTATGTACATGGAAGGAAACGTAGTGGTTTCCTGTTGCCTTCCACTTTGCAGTAGTGTGTCTTAGAATGCCAAACCGAAACCATTAGTATTTACCTCTCTAAGTACCAAAAGAGCTGCTGCCCTCTTTCGGAGATGTCTTAGTATGGTTTCTCACTAAAGACCCCTCTAATTTGGTTATACCTATAGTTCGGCTCTTTAGTTCACTGAAACACGCCAGCCATTCTACCGGTTCTAGTATTTTAGAACTTCTTTAAGGTGCAGCTTCGTTCAGAATGGCCATAATTTACATTGTATTAAATTTCTGTTACTAAATTTATAGTCTGAAAGACTATTTAAATTCGTGATGCGACCTAGCACTAAAATAGAGTATCAAATAAAGTAATTGTATGTAGAAAAATTTGTTAGAGATTAATATGTCACTATTATTTTAAATCTTAAGACAACTGTAAAATAAATTGAGTAAAATAAATGTAATAGTAGGTCGCAATCCTATCAGAAAGATAACACACTGTAAAAGGCCCATCTATGTTAAGGGTAGGATATGGTGTTATTTAAGGTAGTGGGGAAGTGAGGTGCTTGAAGTTAGCGGAATAACATCGGCAAGAATAATTTTAATTGGAGTAATTGTTAGTGCTTTGTTGGTGCTTTTTAGTACCCTAATATAAAAGTCAGCGGACTACTCAAACAATAGTTATAAGCAGTTAAAGTTAACCCGCCAACTTCACGCTTGGCGAAAAAGTCTACGCAAGAATAATTGTGGCCGGTGTAATGGTTAGTGCTTAGTTAGTGCTTTTTAGTGCCCAAATATGAATGCCAGTGGACTACTCAAAAAATAGTTACATGCAGTTAAAGTTATTCTGCCATTTTCACGCCTGGCGGAAAAGTGTCGGTGGGGATAATTGTAGCCGCCGTAACGGTTAGTGTTTCGTTAGTGCTTTTTGTTAGTGCTTTTTAGTACCCAAATATGAATGTCATCGGACTACTATAAAACTTAGATGCAGTTAAAGTTATCTCGCCAGAACCATGTCTAGCGGAAAAGTGTCGACTGGAATAATTTTACCTCACGTAATGGTCAATGCTTCATTAGTGCATTATAATGCCCAAATATGAATGTCGACGGACTATTCAAACAATAGTTATAAGCAGTTAAAGTTATTCCGCCAACTTCACGCCTGGCGGAGAAGCGAGAGCATGAATAATTTTAGCCGAAGTAATGGTTAATGCTTCATTAGTGCTTTTTAATGCCCAAATATGAATGTTAGCGGACTATTCAAACAATAGTTATATGCAACTAAGGTTATTCTGCCAACTTCACGCCTAGCGGAATAGTGTCAAAAGGAATAATTGTAGCAGGTATAATCGCTACTGATTCGTTGGAGCTTTTTAGTGTCCAAACATGAATGTCAGCGGACTACTCGAATAATAGTTATATGTAGTTAAAGTTATTCCGCCGACATGAAGCCTAGCGGAAAAGTATCGACAGGAATAGCCGACGTAATGGTTAGTGCTTTGTTAGTGCTCTTTAATGCCCAAAAATAAATGTCAGCGGACTACTCAAAAATACTTATATGCAGTTAAAGTTATTCCGCCATCTTCTCGTCTGGCAAAAAAGTGAAGTCGGAAATAATTGTTACCTGTGTAAAGGTTAGTACGTCGTTTGTGCTTTCTAATGCCCAAACATGAGTGGCCGCAAACTACTCAAAAAATAATTGCACGCAGTTACAGTTATTCCGCTAACTTTACGCATGGCGGAAAAGTGTCGACACGAATGATTGTAACCAGTGTAATGGTTAATGCTTCATTAGTGCTTTTTAGTGCCCAAATATAAATGTCAGTGGACTACTCACACAATAGATATGAGCAGTTAAAGTTATTCCGCCAACTTCACGCCTGGCGAAAAAGTGTCGTCAAAAATAATGGTAACTGGTGTAATGGTCAGTGCTATGTTAGTACAGTATACTGCAAAAATATGGATGCTAACGGACTACTCAAATCGAAGTTATACGCAGTAAAATTTGAATCTAATGAAAACTAACTCGAAATATAAACGACTAAGGTAGCATTCAAGATGATATAGTAATATCAATTCAAATACAAATTTGCGTCGAAAAAAATTCTATTAGTTAAACTTACTTGCCTAAAGTTTAACTAATATAATTTTTTAGGACAAATTTTTATTTGAATTCATATTACAATATCATCTTCTATGATACTTTAGTCGTTTATATTTTGATTTAGTTTTCATTAGATTCAAATTTGACTGCGTATAACTTCCATTTGAGTAGTCTGCTGGCATTTACATTTTTGCAGTGAACTGTACTAACGAAGCACTAACCATTACATCGTATACCATTATTTTTGCTGACACTTTTCCCCAAGGCGTGAAGTTGGTGGGATAACTGTAACTACTTATAACTATTGCTTGAGTAGTCCACTGACATTCATATTTGGGCACTAAAAAGCACTAACGAATCACTAACCATTTCACTGGTTACAATTATTCCTGCCAACACGTTTCCGCCAAGTTTCAAGTTAGCGGAATAACTTTAACTGCGCGTTTTTTGGGTAGTTTGCTGACATTCACATTTATTCACTAAGAAACCACTGACAAAGGACTAACCATTACACATGACACAATTATTCCTGCCGACACCTTTCCGTCAGGCGTATAGCACGCAGAATAACTTTAACTGCATATAACTATTAGTAGTCTGTTGACGTTTATGTTTGGGCACTAAAAAGCACTAACCATTATGTCGGCTAAAATTATTCCTGCCAACCCTTTTCCGCCAGGCATCATGTTGGCGAAACAACTTTAATTGCATATAACTATTTTTTGAGTAGTGCGCTGGCATTTATATGTGGACACTAAAAGGCGGTAACGAAGCACTAACCATTACACCTGCTACAACTATTCCTGCCGACACTTTTCCGCTAGGCGTGAAGTTGGTGGAATAACTTTAACTGCATGTAACTATTTTTGAGTAGTCAGTTGACATTCATATTTGGGCACTAAAAAGCACTAATGAAGCACTAACAATTACATTTGCTGTAATTATTCTTGCCGACACTTTTCCGCTAGGCGTGAAGTTGGCGGAATAACTTTAACTGCGTATAAATATTTTTGAGTAGTCCACTGACATTTATATTTGGGCACTAAAAAGCACTAACGAACCACTAACCATTACACCGGCTACTATCATTCCTATTGACACTTTTCCGCCGGGCGTGAAGTTGGCGGAATAACTTTAACTGCTTATAACAATTGTTTGAATAGTCCGCTGACTTTTATGTTGGGGCACTAAAAAGCACTAATGAAGCACACAATTACATCAATTAAAAGTATTCCTGCCGACAATATTCCGTTAACTTCACGCACCTGGGGAAATGTGGTAGCACCGGGATTAGTAAGAGAGTCAGGTGAGTGCTTCAACTGAAGAATAACGTGTTCTACAAGATCCACTAAGGTGCGAACATGGTAGCTGCCTATATTTGGTGAGATTGTTTTAATTAAGAATTTCTATGTAGCACTAATTGTTCAGATAATACTGCATGTTTATTGGTACATAGGTATGTGTTTAAAGGGTAGCATTAAACATATTCAATCTCAAATTATTCACTGTTGTTTTATGCATATAAATAAAGAATACTTTGTTACGTGTAGCTTTCCAGTTTTGAAGTTATTCTGTGTTTTCTGCATAATCTTATCCGGTTCTCAAAATTAATTTCCAACTCGCTTTAACTCTTTGTCTATTTCTATTTCTGAATGGATCGATTATCTTATCTAGCAGGTGTAGTATGCATGATTTTGATTTTGATTGTTTGTTTGAAGCTTGTAAAAGAGTAGAGTGAACGCTCTTGGTTTTGTTGTATAATTTTATAAGTGCGTATTGAGCATTTGTTTTAGCATCTCCTTGAGGAGGACCTGTAATTATACGACAGAAGTTAGTGGCGTTTGTCCACTTCCGTTTGTGGAATTTATTTGCGTCTCCGACTCTTCGCCTTTGCGATAAGGCCGTCCAACGTACATAATTATTTAGGTACAGTATTTGTATTCTAATTATTTTTCTCTCATTTTAGTGGCCTTCTTTTTTTTGTACCATCTTTTAGTACTACCTGCTTTAGACTGCCGTCGGTACTACTCTTAGTAGTACCTTTTGTTTTTGCTTTCGATCAACGTTCCTGCTTGTTCCTTGCTTTTGTTTACAAATTTAAATTGGCTGTTCTGGAAGGAAGCAATAGTCGCCCCGCCGATTATCGAGCCCAGAGCTGTGTTGCTACTACTAAGAGTACTTAGGACACCTGGATCTCGAAGGTCGTATACATATTTACTTTAATACCTGTTTTTTTTGGTATCGCCTCAACAACCAATTTAAACTACGTTATCAGCTAAATTTAGTTACGCTTTAATTATTACAAAATCCAGTTTTATTACAACGAAAGTTATATTTTTACATTTTTGGAAATTAGAAGTAACGTTTGATAAATTCTTTTGCTTTTCCCTCGGTGTTTACATGTTTAATCACTATTCAGGCGAACTATTGTGTGTACTTTTTCTTTAGATACCGAAGTTTTGTAGTAACAATTGTGACTTACAGTGTGTTTATACTTTTTTTTTGTGATCTGCTTTACTATTAATTTCACCAGATGTATATGCTATGTATTTTGCCTTATTTTTCAGGTTTATTTTTATGTTACAATATTTTGTTTTGTAAAAGATCCACCAACGAACGCGATATATTTATAAATTTTAGAGATTATATATTTCCGCGCCTTTATATAACGGATGAGCGGCATGCCTTTCGTCGCGTTTTAACTTGCGTTAGTTACAACTTATTCATTCGCCTATTTTGCGGTATGTGTATGTACCGAACCGTTCGTGGGTCTCCACGCATCACTTTATTGTCTCTTTTTTTTGTGCATTGTGTCACCTGTATTTGTGCCAAGTAAATATTATACGTGTTCCTTGATTATTATTTTTATTATTGTTTTGAGTTAGCGCTTGACGATTGTGCCAATTTGTGCTGCTTGGATATGGTATTTGGGAACTTGTGTATGAGTTGGAACCTTTGAGTCACATTTCTATATTTTCTTTGTGGCAAAACACTGGCGCCCTTACTCTTCGAGCTTCGCCATTCTGGTCCTTAGTCGAAGCCGTCAGCCCACGACCTCCTGGCTGAGCAAGCCACCCTCCCCTTCTGCCATCGTTACAACAGGGACCAATTACCTATCGTTCTATTTCTGGTTTACCATCAGCGGTGACAACTTGCTAATAAGGGTTCATACTCTACAACACCAACTGATTTTAATCAGAAGCTTCAGATTTTGAATCTAATAATCGTATTCACAAAATTTGGAGACAGCGTAAAAATTGTACAAGAAAAATTTCTTGTTTTTTGCAGAGTCTATCTTTGTCTTTTTTAATAAAGAATGGTAAAAATAATACAGAAAAATCTTGATAAAAATTTTATTCTATATATAAATTGTAGAAATTGTGTGAAATACACAATACATATTGAAGCTGAATTGTTTGTAGTTTAATAAAACAAGAATGATCAGAGTCATACTTTTATATTTCTTCTTAATAAATACATGAAATAATGTCTGTCGTAATTCATTTACATGCAATTTGGAAAAAACCAACGTCTACCTCCAACAAATAAGGAACGCTGCTACTATACGACATGACAGTTGGCAGGAGTGGGTTATAAGAAACAACCTTCATCTGCAACTTTTAAATTAAACTGCGGGTGTGGTTGATAGTTTGAAAAATATCGCCACTTGGGGAACTCAAATAAGCTTTTCTTGAAAATTACCTACCGTTGTTTAGTGTAAAATAGTTGAAAGCCATGGAAATTCGTGATATCGCTTAGCAATCAAAGTTTCTGTACCTTAATCGCTTTATACTCCGAACTTGTTCTGACAAGGAATAAGTACTAAATGTGCAATTGCCAATTGAGCCATTGTTGCTTATAAAGTTCTACGAACGACTTAAATGTCTATAAACGTAGTGTATTGAATTCTGGCCGCCGGAACTTTATCTGGAAAGTTCGTTTGCCAGAATCGCAAAAGCATATCGTTCTTGCACGTTAAAAATTGTACGTTTAATGCTATGGTGTACCAGAACCAATCTCATCGTTATGCTAAAGTGACAAAATACCTGTATCCTAGACTGCATTTGGTGCTGCTCGTGAGTTTTCAGCAAAAATCAAAAAGCTTAAACTAATAGTTGTTTTATTAGTATTCTTGACACGAATACCCTCTGTTTAAACAACATTACGTTCATCACTTTTTAAAAACATAATAATAAAACGTATCAAGGTACAGATAATATATTATGTTCAATAGCTGAATAACGTCCCACAGAAAAAGCTATATTGTTGCTCTCAATCTACAATCAATAACTTGAAGTCTTATTGTACATCAATATTTTAACTTGCGAAATATAAAATGAGAATGCAATATTTTATACAGCTAGTTATCTACGATAAGGCATTGCAAGTTGTGTCACATATCCTAAGAATTTTGTGGGGTTCGTTTGATTGACCTCATTATGGCACACGCTGACCAAGACATCTTCAGTACCTAAAACAAAATTAATAACCAATTAATGTACATAAATGTAACAAAAATACTTAGATATGCGGGATAATTGTACATTCACCTATAGTTTGAAATTGGAATGAAAGTAAAATTGCGACGCATGACATCTGGCAATCTGAAGTGACGTTTACATTACAAATTTGCATATTGCTTAATTCTAAATCTACTTTAAATTTAAGCATTCTGCTTGTATAAAGCAATCAAGAATAGAATTTACTTAAAAATTTGAAGCTTATGTACAATATGATCGTAAATGCGTCAAAGGGTTCAGTAATTAATGAAAAATTGCTGCTTAAACATTATCCAGCACATTATTCCGAAACGAGAGGTAACAGCAACAGGATAGCGACTGATCGTGCTTGGGACAATACTTTTCTTTCTGTTCATTCATCAGGTAATATATTAACAACATAGTAAGTATATACATTAGTTAAAAATTAATAACTTTAGCTGAATATTGCAAATAAAATATATGTCTATTCGAGAAAAGTATCACAGAAAAAGACAAAAAATAGCAGCATTAAAATACAATGGTGCTGGAAATATACCAATCGCGATGTGGCCATTCGTGTTTTTCGTTCATTATATATTTGAAAACAGAACACCTAGGAAGGAAGTAAAGACCAAAATTACATTGATTATAATTAATGCTTACATTAAACTTAGAACTTGGTTAAACCTTCTTGTGGATACAGATTCTGTGACGACTGCAGCACATGATAATATAGGAAATATTTCTGAAAGTACGACTGCAGAGTAAGATTACCAAGAACCATAGAAATTTGACGAAGGTTCTTGTACATTGTCTGAACTATCCCAGAGAAGTGAGATTGATAATTATTTGAATATACCAAGTACTTTAATGAAATATAATTCTATTAAAAGGACTAAAAGGAAGCTGTCAGAAGATGTAAATCCAATAATGGGAATCTTTGGTAAAATTTCATCTGCTGCAAAACGTCAGCATACAGACAGTAACGAATACATAGATTTTGCTAAGTACGTAGCATCTGAGTTGGTTGAACTCCCAAAGACTGCAAGTAATGAGTTTATTGATAAAACTTTAATTAGATTATTTCAATTAAAAAAAAATATCGTCAACAGTGAAATATTAGGCTACGTAATTTTTTAAGTACACTAGCATTTACTTTATGTAGTCCTTTTTTTAATATAATTGTAAAATCAGTAAACTATAAAGAAGAGTGAATTATTATAGTGGGGTACACGTTGTAATATTAACTCACGGCGATTTTAAAACATAAATTGCTTGAAATTGTTTTAATTGTTATCCATAATCTATTTATCCATAATTTCGAATCTAATTGCAATCTAATTACAACTTTTACAGAATAATTTTTGTGAATGCTTTTTGAGTAACATGTATAAATTGCATATTAACTGTACAAAAAAATAAGGCTAAGCTATACGATACCATACGAATCAATCGAAACCACTACTTACTTCGTTGGTTCGCACTTAACCCGAAAGGGTCGTTCTTGAACAGTACACGTAGCAAGTCATACGTTACAGATCTTCGCGTCGTCGCCTTTACAATAAAGGTACATTCTTCGCCCAAGGGCATTCCGTGTTCGTTATCGGCATTAAATCATTAAGTGCTTCATAATAAACCTATCCATTTCAAACGGAATTGCACCTTGCCGAAGTTCTAGATTACTAGAACAGGTGAAATGGCTTGCTTGTTCTAATGAGCCAAAGAGCCAAACTACAGGTCCAACCAAAGTAGTTGGGTCGTAAGTGAGGAACCAGACTAAGACAGGTCCCCGAAAGAAAGCAGCGGCTTTTTCGGTACTTAAATTGGCAGAGATTATAGAGGTCGGTATGGCATTCCAAGACATGCTACCGCGATGTGGAAGGCAACGGGAAACCACCACATTACCTCCCAAGTACACAGCATACCTAAATTATAATAAAATGATTGCATTCTTTGGGACAAAAGATTCCGGAGTTCAAATTCGGATCTCCGGGAGGGGATTACTTTGGAGGATGCGGTCGGAAAGTTCAGAATTAGAGTCGGGAACGTTTTGCGAGTCGGAGCGTGGAATGTTAGAAGCAAGAAGCAAGTAGGTAAGCTAGAGAACCTATATAAAATTATATAAACCCCTTCACTGAGTCTCGCTGAAATAGGGTATAAAATTAGAAAATTAGAAAAGGGGAACCGAGCTGTATACAGGCTGTGTGAGAATTTCATGGAACTGTGTATGCTAATTCACAATATAAATGAGTGCAGGTACGTGTCCAGTGTCCAACCTGTTTTGAGACGGAAAACCTAATAACGAAAAAATAAGCGCAGATAAATCTGATGATTATTATAAACAACTACAGGTGTTGGTTATGGAATATCTGCAACTAATGTTGACTGTGCGAAAACATATTTGAAAAAAATATTGAATCTGTAAATGTTCAAGTGCTGTGGGAACTTGGCAGCCACGGGCTGTTTACCTCCCTTCACAACCACTGAATGTCAGAGAAATAGAGTATATAATTGTAAAACAATAGAAGGAACCGAACTGCTTCTAACAAGAAAGAACAGCGCCTATGATGAAAGACAAGATACATAGAAACAAGAAGAAAATTGTTGAAAGCATATGTGTGGTGCACAGCACAGTATGCCTATGAAATTGGGGCAGTAAAAAACAGACAGAAAAACGATAGGAATCTTTTGGAATGCTGTGCTTCAGATGTACAAGGGTGATAGCATGGACACACAAAGTTAATAACAAATAGGTTATACAAATAGTAGAGGAAGAAGGATATATGTGGAAAAAAACAGGAGACATAAAAGGGCAGAATACGCTCTAAGTATTTTTGGGAAATAGTATGGGATATATTACAAGCAGAGATAGGAAAAAGGAGTAGATTTAGACCTAGATCAGATAGTGATAGATGCAGACTGTGCAAATTTCAGGGAAATGTGTAGGTTAATTCGGAATAGGAAACAATGATGATACGCGTCTAACCAATTGCGGGACTGAAGACCTAATGATGAATTGATGATGAATATGAATGTGAATATGAAGTTTTCTAGCCCCAGGCTTGGGCAACCATGAAGATTGCTATGAAATTTATGTCCCACGTTCGGATTGTTGTGTTAATTGCTAAGAATAATCGTAGATACTTTCTTTCTTCTCTGTAATTTCCCTTAAATCGAGCCCCAGCGTAGGGCCGTCATGTAAAATTGCTATGAAATTTTCACCCCTCGTTGGTTGCGTTATGTGAATTGTTATGATAACGCCGTACTCGGTGTACTAACGTTTTACTTAACGCCACCGCTCTGTGTTTCTCACTTCAATCTTACTAATTTTATTATTATGCCACGGTTAGCACTTTTTAATCTACACAGAATGCACAACGTTACGATGATCAATTTTCTCTTTTCACCCCTTTATGATTACCTTTTGACTTGATAAACCGAAGTCAATTAATTTCATATAGTGAAAAGAAATATTATTTACGATTTTTGAAATACTTTAAATACACACTTCAATCAATTAATATCGTATGTATCATTTATTCCAAAATTGATATACTTTTAATTCAATCTAAAGTCATCAAAAACTACCTCTTTACAAAAAAATCTGGAACGTTCTAGACCTCTTTATGATTTATTACGTAAGTTTAACGTATGCTATGTTTCTTGTTGATTTCATTACAAGTTTGGATAAATTGAATAAATTCAGAATTAAAATGTAAATTGAAAAATATCTTAAAATTAAATAGATCTGAGCTGTGATATGTTGTTCGTGTTGTGGATTAATACCCCCTCGCTGTCTTCGTTCGTATACCAATGTTCTCGTGCTTCCTTATTTTATATTTGCCTGCATATGCTTTGAATCTCTTCTCTTAAATGCTTTCGACGCAGATTAGAATTGTACTAGAATTGTACCAGAATTCGATTAGAATTGTTCCCTTAGAATCCAATTGTAATTAGAATTTTCCCCTCAAAATCCACTTAGAATTAGAACTTCTACATACCAGAAGTATTATTGTCGACACAGATTTGAAATGTCAAGAAATATACCAGAAGTACTATTCTCAACGCAGATTTGAAGCCGTTTTCTATAAAAAAACAGCAAAAACTTTTCATATATGCTTAACGTAATTGTTGCACTCTTTTCACTGTAACATAAATTTGATATAGTCTACTTTATTTATTTTACGCATAATTTCTGGTTAACAGTGTCGTAGCTTCGAGATGCATCAGTGTGGACTCAATCGTGTTATCACCGAATGTGTGTTAAATAGGCTTTTCCCACTATCTCTGGGTTGGGTTTTGAAGCGGTTCTGCAGATTATTTCAACCAACCAGATTTTGTCTTTAATATTCCCCGTATTTTTGAAGCTGTTTCTGATGTAATTAATTCGGATTTCCGTGTAATAGTGTTTATTTGCGATCTTTAATACTTCAATATTTGTTATCTTTGCCATACGTTGTTTTGTGTAGATATCGCCTTTTGGATAATTATACAAAATAAATTATGTAACTTTAATGCTTTTTTCGTTCATGTATTTATGCATCTTTGAAACTGCGTTTTCTTATCAAAGCGCTTATTGTTCCAGCGTAATTACTGAAGCTTTGTTAGGTTTTATCTTATCTTCGGCGTCTTTATTTTATAACTTGTAGGACACTTCTTAATGTATGTTTAATTACATGCACGATTATTTCTCTGCTGAATACGCGTTCTATTGTTGAAAGATATGCCCACTGGCATTACTTAAAATTAATAACGGTATATATACAGGGTGTTAAATGCTTGCTATTTACATAATGTATGAATTACTTATTTTTCTGCTAAATAAATGCAGTTTTCTGATTCCTATTGCCGTTTATAGTTGCTACACGACCGTTTCTACTCAATAAACCCCTAAACAAACACTATCACAGCAATATCGATATATATATATATATATATATATATATATATATATAGTAGGACGGTCTTTTATATATATATATATATATATATATATATATATATATATATATTCAAAACCGTCCTACTCGAAGATTTTGAAGAGTGGCAGATATCGATCAAGGTCTAACTGAAATTAAACTAGCTTTTATTCGTGAGTATTAATCAGTAGAAATGTATATTTTTAATCTTTCCCAGCATACTGTACAATTTTCAATTCGCTTTGTTGACATTATCCACTTGCCAAGGGCAACAATCAGTTCCTTTTCCATTTAATTTTTTTTTAATATAGTCTTTGAAATAACAAACTTCTCATGATGCATTTCTATCTCCAAATGGAAAATTTTGCTTACACTACAGTGCACTTCTTGTCTCCATTTTCTCAAAACACTTTTCTCACCAAAGTCACGGCCAACTAAACGTTCAGGACTATACATTCTTGTATCAACAGCTTGAGATGTAATAAAATTATGCAGGTATGTATAATGGCGTTTATAATTCCACCAACGCTTTTAAGAGCAGTATTTATTATAAAGGGAAAAATTCTTAATCTTACAACTATAATTTTAAGGGTTTTTTCAATAGTTCTGCAGACACGTGATAAACGTGAGCATACAGCGTAAATAACAGATATACGAATACTTAATGGTACCTACCGATAGTTAAAAATCAACCCATCTTCTGATATCCCTCCGAACACATTTCTGGTGTATGGTTTTAACAAGTGGATTTGTAATGAGAACGATTCATCTACTACAAGATATAATGAAACTGCTTACTCCATATTATGGTAGACACGAAGCTGGCGGAATATTTAAAGTTCTTTTTTTTAAATACATGCCAAGTTTCAAATTATTTAATATGCCGCCATGACCGTGCAATCTACAGCCACTAATATCAAGTTAAATAAAAAAATGACTTGCGTCACAAACTGCTAAAAGCATCGTACTAAAAAGTTTTTTCTATCATTATAATAACACGATCCAGGATAGGAGCTTGAATTTCTACCTGTTTACCATCAACTGCTCCAGGGCAATTTAGTAGATAACAACACATAATAGTCTTTTGCAACACCAATCGGCTGTTTATTTGTTAGAGGCTTTAAATATACTGATGATAGGATATTCCATAAAGCTACGCAAACTTCTAGTACAACCATACATATAATTGAAAAAGGTATTCCAAACAAATAAGCAAAACTTATATTTTATTCTCCTGCAGCAAAATGACTCAGAGTTGCATTTAATGTTTGCAATGGTGTTATTGCTCCTTGGCTGAATGTTTTATTAATCTATTTCCAACAAGTGACAGAAGAAAATCAAATAATCGTACACCCATTCCAATAAAATTAAAAAATAACAAAGGATCGTCAAACCACAATTCCCGTATTAAATTGTCATCAAATCCTTGTTCCTTTCCTTTTAAATAAACATCTTTTACCCATATTCTTCTTCACTTTGGTTCTATAGTTGTTGGTCGAAAATATAACCCAATGAGGACACTAACTGTGCCCTACAGGACCACATTCTTTTTACCCCGATAAACATTCATTTTCATCATACGAGAACGAAATCAATATGAAATAAAATTGTCGTCTTCTATCTATCTCACGTTTAATTATTAAAGCATAAACTACAAATTTTAGAGATTGTACATGCATATTAGGTTAATTTCAATTTAAGTTTAAAATAAATTTCTCACGAAATAAATGTATTTAACTTATCAAATCGGTAGGTAGATCACTCTTGATTAATAATGGTTATCAAACAAACAGGACGTTTTTGTCTTAAAGAGGGTGGGTAGCTAGTACAAAATAAGCTCCCACTCATTTCATTTCTAGTACTTACAGTCAATAGTGACCTTGAATTAACTTCAAACAATCCACCAGCTGTAAACGTTACTTTCTTATTGGCTCGTTGAAGAACCAACCTCATAGGCGTTCTGAGATCAGAGAAATATTTCGTATACCAATTCGAATCGTATAGTCCAAATGCTATACCTTCAACCTGAAACACAAACCATAATATATTATATATCCCGGAGAAAATTATTAAATTAAAGTAATCTAACTTCAAGAAATTCCTTGGGACAATTCGCTGATTTATAGACTTGACAAAATTATAAGATCTACTATGTATAATATTGATAAGCGTAGATTAATGATGGTTTAAATTGTAAGCGTATAAGCATGGTTTGTTAGGCATGATTATAATAAGTTTGTAAATTGAAAATCAGAGTAGCTTAGGGGATGTCGGGGCAACCCTAACCTAACAGGAAGGTGTTGGGAATAACCTAACCTAACCTAACCTAATCGGATGAGGTTAGGGCTTACCTAACCAAACGAAGAGAGGTTGGTGCCAACCCAACCGGGAAAGTTTAGGGCTAACCTAACCTGAAAAGATTGGGTGTCCTGACCCATCCGCCCAACCTTCACCTTCACATACTATTTGTTGTAAGATTTTCTTAAAATATTTTAATCTTGTTACGTTTACTTTGAACATCCCGTATATCTTTACCGGTTACTCATCAATACGCGGACCAATAAATTTCAACTCAAATCCCCTTTTCTTTAACAACGACAAGTTTAGGCTAATATTAAATAGTATACATCCTGTATATTTTATTTTTCTGCAATAAATACGCTTTTGAATAATTCCTCAATTTGAATTTATTTGCTTTGAAACGTAAAGTTTATTGTGCTAAAATTAAATAGTTTATATCCTGTTTAGGTAACCTTGTAACATATTTTTTTTTCTAGTTACACTTCGGTCTTTAAAATAAAAATAAAACAACTATAATTTAAAATATTTAATTAGTGAATTACCGTCCAATAGAAATTAATACATAAAATTGATAATAACACATAGATTCTTTTACGTTTATGCTCTAAAGTTTGTTACTAAGCTCTTTCGAATTGTCAATTTGTCCACTTCATTATCAGCGTTCGAACGGGCAAGCTGTTCTACACGTTAGTGGAGTCAAGATGGTCGTGTTTAAACACGTGGCCTCGAACAGAGTAAGAAAAAGAAGATTAATTGATTAAGATGGAAGCCCCTTTTGACATCATTAATACAGTTGGTATATATTAATTAAATAGATTATACTAATATTTTTCATCTTAGTGCAATATCTCCGATAATAACTTAAGACAATGTCTTAAGGCAATATTTTAAAGCAAGAACATATATGGTTACGTCTTATTTAATATAAAATGCAGTAAGCCAGAAGGCAATTTCACATGTGTTCCGTATATTTCAACTTCACCAATAAATAACATCAAATAAGGAAATTTTGGAGCTTAAGTTTTGTTAAAAAAAAATTCATTCGAGCTGAGGTTGGTTTTGTAATATAATCGTTGTATTCCGAAGAACTTTGATGGTTATGGATATTGCCGACAGCTGAGGTCAAGGTCCTATATCTTTCGTTCAAAGCAGTTTTGTAGCACGTGAGTGTACCTTAGGATTTAATGACTTTGAACATTAATTAAATTGCTATAAAGAATACAACATTAAGAATTTGAGTAACGTAAAAAGCTTTTAATGAAACAGCAAATTAAATAACAAATCTATTGTGTGTCAGAATGTTTACACGTACACAAAGTGTACATTTGGTAAAGCTGTAAATGACATCTTATGTCTGATATATAAAAAACATAGATTTAGTTGTCCTATCTAGACGTCATATGCCGTCTTAATTTAATTTAAAATATGTTTAAATATTTTGAGGTCATGAACTTGCATTTTTCATCGACATGTGAAATTCGCGTATTTACTGTTAAATAAAAATAAATTAGAATAATTACATTCTACAATATCAGCACTTTGATAATTCAATTTTATTGTGAAGGTCAACGAAGTACTTCATTGATTTAAAGAAATTTATGTATTATGAGTAACTTAGAAATTTCAAGTCAATATACTTAAATTTTATAGAAAAGATCCATTCAGAGATCTTCCTAATTTTGAATGCAGGACTTTGCTAGTATGTTTCTGTTCTAGAAAATTATTAAAAGAAAATTCTATAAAGATACAAACTTAAATATTGTAGTTACATATATTCAGAAAATTTATCCAAATAGAATCTATTTTGTTTTGAATGACTTTTTATTATTTAGAATTCAAAAAAAAATTTACAAGTCATCCCTGATTAGAAATAGAGTGTAATGAAAACAAATTCCCTCGGTATATATTTTAGAAGCCTAAATTCTATTATTTTATTTTTGGCAAATATTTTTGAGGACACAATGGTGTCCATGTTGTACCTTTGTTTGTTCACAGGTCAAACCGAGACATCTGTATGACATCTGGTGTTTGAGGTCTTGGTAAGTGTGTTTTAAAGAGTGAAATTCAGGTTTTATGGCTATGTTAGTGGTGTTAAGATAAGGTTTCCGCATTCCCCTTATACAAGCACAGTTAAATTTTGTTGGTTATTGTATTGAAAAATACGGTGACGCTCATTAAATATATTTTTGGTCTTTTAACAACCCATGACCCAAGCTCATGATCTACCCAGAGCTAACACTCGACTAGCCGTTTATGTCTTAAGAGTTTTTCTTTATCTCAAGCCATTCTCCATCCAACTTTACCTTGGGCTTACATTAATAAGAAGAAATTCTCGACCTTGTGATATCAGGTTAGGGTTTAGGAAACTTAAAGGTGTAAATTTTTTAGCTGATAGTCACGAGGGTAAAAAATCAAGCAAGAAAGAATTTTTTTTACAACCTTCAATTTGTTAAACCTTCCGATAGCGTATAATTGCTTCTTATGTGTTTTCCATCTAAACATTCGTCTATATAGTGTATTAACTATCCGATAAAACCGTGTTTTCTGGTTTTACCGCGCTTCGCTACGCTAGGAATTGGCAGTTCGAATTGGTGTTGTTTGAACCATTCTGAATTTGATTCTACAGCTCGTGCGACGAAATATGTTCTGGATTGCTCGTTCTGTTACTTTAAAAGCAATGCACGTTTGTTGTTGTCCTGTCAACTAGAGATGTCTTGCGTGTATTTGGTGAGTGTTCCCGCGCTTACCCCATCTAATCCGATTTTACTTTTAGCTTTATTTGCTGAAGGCCACAGGCGTTCTTTCTGGGTGGAGCCCACTGTTCGCTGTCGTGTACCAATAACTGTAATTACGATGGTAGCTACGTTGTTATGCTGATTTCTTCCTCCCCGCAGTTGGCAAGCTAAGTATCATGACGCAGAGAAGTATGTGTTTTGTATTCTATTATACATATCAAGGATTTTGAGATATCAACGGTGGATGCTGTAAAAGCAGTCTACCATACTTGTTGAACAGCTGATTGCGTTGGTGCTTTTGGGTGTACGTCGTTAATTCTTGCTACAACGTGGGCTGTTTTTAATGCTTAAGTTCAGCACCTGTACTACATTTAAAAAAAAAACTAAATGTGCCTTTAATACTTCAAAATTTAACATATTTGCTAGGGAATAAATTTACATTCAATACCTAAATTTAACATACTTGCGATTGGGAAATTTTAAGCATTTATTTTCCTTTTTTTGCTGAGTTTTATTACATGTTAGCCACGAATTGCGTACTTCGTGGATCCACTACTCAATTTGTCCATATAATATTATTGTTGGCATTGAAATGATAACGCTTATTTTATAGCGTTCCCTTGTTTGTACCGAGTTATGTATTTAATTTAATTAATTATTTCTTTATTTTGTTAATAGATAATCGTGGGCGATGTACCTTAGTATTTTTTTTTGTTTTTTTGGTATGTAGGCGAATCCCCCCACTCTCCGCGGTTGGTAGATAGCCTAGTGTTTACTTTTCTTCCGGCTACGTCATTGTACGAAACATAATTTTGACGCTCTGGCGTGGTGCTGCAATTCTTTTTTGTGATTAATTTCTGCTGCGCGTTTGGTTTAGTTAATTTTTTTGTGTGCTCGATTTTATTTTGTGTAACGTTGGCTTAACTTTTGTTTCAATTTTGGTTTTGGTTAGCGTTCGCTACGATTTTGCTTCACTTAATTTGTGCTCCGAGTGTGTTTTAGTTAATTTTTACTCCGATCTTTTTTAATTGTTAGTGCCTAAGTTCCTACGTCACCCGCATTTATGGGTCTGATAATACTATGTTTTCTTCCCTTATACGCTCGAACTAGTATTTATTTTTTTTTGTTATTTCTTGTGTGGGTTCGATCTTCTTAAATTTTAGTTTTGTTTTCTTTCTCAATCGCTCAATATTATCGGTTGATAAATTTCAGATTATTGGACTTGTGTTTTCACCAATAATCCTAGTCCGGTAAAAACGCTGGCGCCTAAGATTTTTTTTTCCTCCTTCATTCTCGGTACATTTTGTTCTCTTCATCAAGTCACGAGTTAGTTTTTTCCCTCCGATTTTTCTTTTATTCTACAGTCCTATGATAATTTATATTTTGTTGTGTTTCTCCTATTGGTATCGGATATGTTTTAGATTGTCCTGATTCACAATAGTTTTTTTTCTTCTTTTGAGCTTTTACCGAGTTACGGTTAGGCTTTATTTAGTTACTTTCTTCCTATTTCTTTTTATTATTACTAAAAATGACTTTTTTTCGGCTTCCTACCAAGGTCCCCCTGTGTGGAATTAGAATTTAAAATTTTCTGGTGCCACGTACACTCTTACGGTACATGATTTTTTGAGACGGGTCGAAAAACTCCAACAAACTCACCATGTGTCGGAATTGCAGTTATTTGAATCTGCACTGGATTTGTTTAAGTCGAAAGCGTTGCTCTGGTATCGTGGTTTTCGGCATAGGTTTTCTGACTGAAAGTCGTTGCCTAATTTACTGATTCAATATTTTGAACCCCCGAATTTTGCTTATAAGTTTGCTACTACTGAGAAAAATACATTTGCTTCACATGACCGAGTTGTTAAGATTTCTCCGACGCCTACGAGTAGATCCGATACTTCTTCCGTACATTCTACTGTTCTTCCTCTTGTTCTACCTCTACTCCTCAGGTTGCATGCTTTAATTGCGAAAAACCTGGTCATGTTTCGACACGTTGTACTCTTCCTCAATTACTCTACTGTTATGGTTGCAGATGTAAAAGAGTTTCTCGCCGCAACTGTCCGAACTGTCATCTTACTACCAATCGTTCTTCAAATAATCCTTCAAATTCTGCCTTCGCCTCTAGCTGCTTAATTTCTTCTGCTTCTCACTCTACGTTCTCTTCTGTCCCTCATCCAGATCACCCTGCTCCTACTAGCAACATACCCTCCTTCGGCAAATATAACTTCGACCAAAATTTCTTCCGTTTCTAGATCTACATTCTATTCTACTATTCCTACTTCTCGCCCTACTTATTCAATCTCTTCTCAAAATGTGCCTCCACCACCAATACAACCCGCTTCTTTAAACGATTCTAGTCCAGAAATTCCTGTCGTGTCTGCAAGTACACATGTCGCTGAAGTGACGATAACGCCTAATTTAGTGAGCGAAAGTCCTGTTGAAGTCCATGGATCTGTATCTTTAATGTCTGTTGCTGTCACAATTCTACATGTTCCTGCTTTCTTAAATTGTTCTACTCCAGAAATTTCAGTCGTGTCTACAGTAACAGCTGTAACTGAACTGACGATAACTCCTAATACGGATAGAGAAGGTCCTGTTGCGGTTAGTGAGCCCGTAGCTATAATGCCTGCGGCTGTCGTTGTCCGAGTTGTACTTGATCCTGTTTCGTTACCTACTCGTACTCATTTTTCTCATGCCGACAAGATGCTACTTGTTTCTGTTCTTTTAACTAAAGTTAATGAAATTCTGTCTGGTGCTGCTCTTTTCTTACATGTTGATAAATTTCCTTCGACTCCTTTATCTAACATTGGCAAAGTTGTACTTGATATTGTTGTTCTTGTAACGTTAATGAACTTCTACCCGATTCTGTTCTTTTATATAATGTTCTTCTTAATTTTCTTTGGGAGTTAAACCACTCATAGTTTTTAAAATCAACTTTATTTACGTTTCGGTCCATGACCTAGGATCGTTGTCAAAATAATAAAAACTTCAAGTTTGATATTTATGACATAAATTAAAGGTGACTTTGATTTATTGATGCTCGTAATATTTGGTTTGAGTACACTGAGCAAAAATTTGTAAACTTACTCACAGCTGTATATAATCTAATGTAGCTAAATATAAATCTCCGATATGTCACAAGTTCGAGAAATTTTCTATCATGATGTAGCTTAGACGTTTATTGGGTTGCAAAATTTTTATTTATCTTTATTAATTGGTATTGTTACAAGAATCAACGGAAATGTTTGTTCGTTATCGCACATTATTATCATTTCAAAGGTCGTTAAATGTCTCATCTATTGGAAAAAAAAGTTTTTTAATTTAAACAACGAATAAAAAATGGTAAGTCGCAATTGTATCTTATTCGATTTTTGGTCCTTACGCGCCTTACCTTATCTAAATTATGGTCGTAAAAGCGTTTAAATTGTCTAATTAGGCTGTTTTCATTCATGTTGTTTTATAATAAAAGATAATTCGCTCTCATTTGTTTATGATTTATGCGTTCATTCTTGATACCGATTTAACCTAGAAATATGTCAAGAATTTCAAAAAATTTGTAACCAATAATGCTGAATTTCGGCTAAACTACACGCTTCCTGAATGCTTGCAATGATGTTAGGATCGAAGTTGTAAAATCAGGTGTACTTTTAACAATGTTTTCAGTAGAAACGCAATGCATTGTTAAATATTAGTGTAGAAAACTACCTAAAATATTTATATATTTAATACTTGATTTATAGTCGTAATTTTGAGCGTTGCTTCCTGTCTATGACTGACATAAGTAAAAAACTTGATAATGTCGGATATGATTGACAAAAATGCTAAACGTAATTGAAAGCTAGGTTTATGTATAGTTGTGTACACAATTTAGATCGGTGGCGTAATTGGTAAACGCATAGTCCCGGAAACTCTAATATATAAGTTCAACTCCTGTCCTAAACCTTACATTTTACTTCTTTCAATTACTACCTCGATTTAAAATGATTATAAAAGTCTAAGTTATTATTTCATCTTATTAATTGTAATACGTTAGTATTTATTAACTTACCTTGTGTAAAAAAACATACCTAAAATATTTACATATATATATATATATATATATATATATACATACATACATACATACATACATACATACATATATATATATATATATATATATATATATAAAATAATACTTTTTAGGAATAATACTTTTTCTTTGTAGGGTTTTTTTTAGGTCGGCTGGATTTAAATAAATACTCTTCTTTTATGGCCTAAATTTTCGCATATATTTTTTTGTATGCTTGACAACCTAAGCGTCATATATTCATATTTATTAAAATTTAAACATTAAATGCCTTCAATAATACTCAAAACTCTCACCCTTAATCACTTTTTATTTTTTATTTTATTTTTTTCCCTGTTTATTTTACATTTATATATACTCAATTGTTGATAACACAGATTCCAATTAAATCACTATTACAACACACACACAGACACACACACACACACAAACACACACACACACACAGACAGACACACACACAAACATACAAAATTACATAAACACATTTACTCTCACATGCACACACACACCTACATGCACATACACTCACAAACCAACACTGTCGTTAAAAACAAATAATAAACTTCTATTAAAAATGACACTGTCATTTTACTTTCACTATTTACAATAATATTTATTCTATAAAAAACATTATTTTATTCCAAACACTGATGTCAATTTCAACCATC
Source organism: Platerodrilus igneus (assembly GCA_036346225.1). Taxonomy (NCBI): domain Eukaryota; kingdom Metazoa; phylum Arthropoda; class Insecta; order Coleoptera; family Lycidae; genus Platerodrilus; species Platerodrilus igneus. The sequence continues at coordinate 670,192 of JARFIW010001110.1, read as the reverse complement.
CTCACTGTAAGTTTTTCTTATCTTTATTCATCTTTTATAAAACGTTAATACAGTTGTAGCCTGTGATCAAGCATACAAAAAATATATGCAAAAATTTAGGCCATAAAAAAGAGTATTTATTTAAATCCAGCAGACCTAAAAAACCCTACAAAGAAAAAGTATTATGTATATATATATATATATATATATATATTGACGTGGAACCTTAGATTAATTCGTGCCCCCCCCTTCTGGGCCATAAAATTTTCAAAAAAAATTTTTATATAAAAAAAATTTTTTGGCGTTTATTGGACGCCTTCGGATTTTTCTGCTAACCCTGACTAGCTCAGCAATTGTCTTCTTCTTAAATACATATCTTTACGTACATACCTCTCTCTCTCTCACACACACACACACCATCCAATGAAATTACCAAAATAATACAACAACCATACAACCTTTTATTGACACAAATTAACAGATAAAATATTTACACATGAGTACAAACGGTTTGGTACCATTTTTACCAGCTCAATTATTAAATGCTTTAAAGTCCTTGGGTTTTAAATTATTTTTACAAAAATTCTACATGATATGAGTAGATGGGCTCTACATGCAACCCTAGTTTGACTTCTTACCGGTCTATTGTGAGCGCATTATAACCCAGCTTTTGTAAATGCTCTTTAAACCTTGCATTATTGTAAACAAATTCACGGACCTATTTACTCCTTAGAACCACAATTTATAGCCTGAATAAACCTTTGTATATCATCAATAAACCCTTTGTTAATAATCAAAATTAATTGTCCAGCACATGTACCTTTTTAAACAAGTTTTTAAAAATAAAAAATACGCCACCAATTAGTCAAACACACAAACACCAAAATATTACCACAAATATTTATACAAAACAGAAATTTAAAGTTCGTTACCTGGAGTCACCTACGTTTTTCGTCACTGCTGCAGATGGCTACTAGAAACCCTCGTCGATGTGTCCATCTACTACGATGAAGTCTGGATTCAAACATCTCAACCATCTAATATCTCCGCTACCTCCCAGATATTAGCTTCGGCTCAACAGTAACACTCCATACCCATATTTCATGCATACAAATTGCTTTCAGTTTGGCTTACCCCGAAATATCATCTCTTCATTTAATAACTTTGTTGAGCAACGGGACCTTTTATCTAAACAAGCACCAACTAGTGCAATCACTTTTATAACTTGCAGTCCGCTATTACAGCTTTCATAATTTTTAACAGGATGTTTAATAAAACTTTACTGCACACAATAATTGCTAACCGAAAGCTTTTACTATTATATGTTGTAGATCTGAACCCGTATTCAAATCTAAATGGAAAGAAAAAAGAGAGCTTTAATCTATTCGTTTGTGTATTTATATCATTCTCCAACCCCTATAGTGGAACCTGTTTCATATGAAAAGCTTGTTTTCGAAGCGTGTAAAATATACGTTAGAATTCGTTTTATATACCGCATAACCAATTTTTCACAATTATTAAAATGCAAATTTTTTGCACTTGCAAAACAGTTAAAAAAGCAATTGAAGTTTTAATTAATTATGTAATCATACTGAATTTTGTACTATACTTATTCTTCCATGTATATAATATCAAAAATATGATATTTATAACACATTAAGAGCTTTAAATTAAGAATATTTATAGAACTTTTGGGTTTACAAAGAAGAATACGTCATCTGCACTAAGGAAATACTATTAAAAATTATTTTAAATAGCTAATTATTGAATAAACGCTGGTTCGACGAACACGCAAGAACATTTAAATTTAATAAAAATCGATAAGAATTTTGTTTCTGTGTCATAATTAGAAAAAGGGAAAGAGCATACAAACTTCGTGCTTTAGACAAGGATCGTCAGGACGGATTGAAAAAACCCTAGACAATAACATGTCCGCCTTAGGCGCATTTATTGATATTGAGGGTGCGTTCAGCGAAACTACTTTCGCAAGCATCGATAGAGCTCTACGGATACATGGAGCTGAGAACACCCTTCGGCAGTTTACCATGCAGATTCTGCGATGTCGACGGGTACACATAAATGTGGGGGAAACCTCAGTAATTAGGGTGGTGGATAAAGGCTGTCCCCAGGGGGGCGTGCTGTCACCGCTACTATGGAACTTAGTAGTGGACAGCCTTCTCCAACGTCTTAATGAGGCAGGTTTCTACACGATAGGTTACGCCGACGACTTAGCTATTCTAATAGTCGGCAAATTCGAACAAGTGCTGTGTAATTTGATGCAAGCAGCACTAAGGATCACGGAGCTCTGGTGCTCTGATAACTTTTTAACCATCAACCCGAACAAAACGGCGTTGGTGTTGTTTTCCAATAAAAAGAAGCTGACGGTAACCAAATTGCCAATGCTCTTCCAAACTTCTCTGCCCTTATCAGAAGAAGTCAAGTATCTGGGCATTATACTTGATAAGAAGCTGAACTGGGCCAAACACCTACAAATGAAAACTAGCAAAGCCAACCAAGTGTTCTGGCAATGCAAACGTGCCATAGGCAAACTTTGGGGTCTTCCACCAAAGGCTGTCCTGTGGCTATACATCATGGCAGTAAGGCCGATGCTCTGCTATGGCGCTGTAGTCTGGTGGCGCAGGACCAGACTGGCCCATACAGTCAAAGACCTTACTCATATCCAAAGGGTGGCCTGTCTAAACATTACAGGTGCATTGCGTTCCACACCTACTGCAGCCTTAGAAGCCATCTTAGGCCTCACTCCGCTGGACCTACATGTGGAGGAGATGGCTTTGAGAGCGGCAATGAGGCTGCGGTTCAAAGGTCTATGGATCGATAAGGGAGGCGGTGGTAGACACCACAACATACTAAGAGAGGCGGTGCAGAACACCCCTATCTTGGGAGGAGTGGTTGATTCGATCGCACCCATAATGATTTCTAGGAAGCGCTTTGGGGTTTGTCTAAACACTGAGGACGCCTCCTTAACGGAGATCTCCATCTACACGGATGGTTCCAAAACAAATGAAGGTACCGGGGCAGGCATTTTCTCCGATGACCTAGACCTTCATGAAAGTGTTGCGCTGGGCAGGCTGGTAACTGTCTTCCAAGCGGAGGTCATAGCCATCATGCACGGCGCTAACGCCATACTGGAACGTGGAATCCAGAACAAAGCTATATGCATCTTGAGCGATAGTAGAGCAGCTCTTCTTAGCTTAAACAAGCAGAAGCTTCTCTCGGGGGTGGTATACCAATGCCATCGTGTTCTCGAGCTCGTTTCTGATACAAACGCCCTTGAACTGGTTTGGATCAAAAGGCATTCAGGAGTACATGGTAACGAACAGGCAGATTCTTTGGCGAGGCAGGGAGTGGCTCGGGGTTTTGTCGGCCCTGAGCCATCGGTTGCTATTGCGCCATCGGTGGTGTTCTCCATGATAAGACAAATAACCCACCGCCGTCACAAGGATAGGTGGGCTTGTACATTAAGCTGCCGACAGGCAAAAATGTTTATAAGGTCTCCCATGACCAAAACAGAAAAATTTGTCATACGCTTGCCAAGACAGAAACTACGGCTACTAGTAGGTATTCTGTCCGGGCATTGCACTTTAAGGAAGCACCTGCACAGGATGGGTCTGTCAGACAACCCCACCTGTCGCGGCTGTCAACAGGAGGGTGAGACGGCGGAGCACATTCTGTGCACCTCTCCGGTACTCGCCCGACTTCGAGGATCCATGCTGGGGGACTTTTGGCCCGAGAAGGCCGGAATTCGAGACACCCCCTGGTCCGACATCCTCAAATTCACCTGCAAGGTCGGGTGGTTGAGCAATGAAGGACCAACCTAGGGCAAGGAAGGCGACACAATGGGCCCACCAGGAGGCCTAAGTGCGCGTGGCTTTAAGTCACCCTTCCCAATTTAATCAATCAATCAAGGATCGTCAGCGGCTTTTTGTACACGTATAACAAATCGAGCGCGCTGGTTTGACACTAACTAGATCATTAAAATCTTGCAGCTTACGGAAATATTGCATCCACAGGGTATGTTATAATGAATCATAAAAATCGCAAACGGTGAAGTACGAGATAATTTTTACACGTGCCGGAACCTTAATAGAGGTATTCAATTCCTAATTCGCATTTTATTCGGTTCTAAACCTAGTAATATGTAACGCTGAGTGAAAAATTTATTTCGGTTTACGAGTATGGATAATCTTGTACACTAGAATTTACGTCAATTTAAAACTGGAAGCAGGAAGACAGAACATTATTCAACGTTAAAATTCACCGTAGAGCAGACCTATACCAATTGTACCTAAAGAGCTCGACTCCTCAAGGAAACCAAAGTACCGAATGGTTGTCAATTACAAGAGACTAAACGAGAAGACTGTGGACAATTGGTACCCCACTACCAAAGATTACAGAAATATTGTAAAAGTTATGATAATAACGATACTTTTCGACGTGAGACCTTGCATCAGGTTATCATAAGTCGGAAATGGATGAGAAAGACATGATCAAAACAGCTTTCGGACACCTAGAGGTCACTGTGAATACAAACCTATGCTGCGTGGGTTAAAAGACGCATCAGCCACGTTTTAGAGGATGACACATAATATTTTGAGAGGAATGCACGCTAACATGTACCTGGTGTATCTAAGTAATATAATTGTATATTCAATGTGACTCAACGAACACATAAAAAGACTAAGAGAAGCTTATGAGCGTATAAGAAAAGCTCAGTTTAAAGTACAGCTGGAATTTTTGCAAAAAGAAGTGGAATTCCTTGGACATATATCAAAACCGCAAGGCGTAATGACAAAAACCAAATAGGAACCGATGCCGTACTAAAATACCCGTACCAAAAAGAAACACAGGAATAAAAAGTTTTTGGGACTTAGTTAATATTATAGAAAGTTTACTAAAACTTACATGCAAATAACTAAACCGTCAACGAATTGTTTAAAAAAATGTCATAAGCTCAAACATATACCGGAATTTATTAAAGTAGAGAAAATCAAGTGTACTCCTACGAATCAATTACTATTTGTTTGAGTACAGCTTTTCAAGACAACGGACGCATCGAACGTCGCCTGAGGCGCAGTATACGGCCGAGGCAAGGAAGGTAGCAACAAACCAATTAGTTACGCGTCGCGAACATTAAATGAGACAGAACAAAAATATGGCACTATTGAAAAGGAAATATTAGCATTAGTTTGGGCAACAAAATACTCCAAAACGTACTCTTTCGGAAACAATTTTATATTTACACAGACCATAAACCCTCAGTGTGGTTACGTATATTAAAAGAACCTGACTCTAAATTGCAGGATGGAGGATTAGATTGACGGAATTTGATTACCAGATGATATATGAAAATGCGGACGCATTAAGCCGAATACAGGTAAACGCAATAAAGACAGAATCAGTAATAGAGGTAATGTCGACGATACCGAAACGAAGGATGACCAAGCGGCTCAGAAAAAATCCTAGCTATACATTCAACTCAGAATGACCAACCAAAAACCGCAATTAAAGTTCTATACGAAACCATAGATACCAAGTCAAACCAATTTATAATTACGGAATTCCGAACCAACCCTTAGGTAAAATGCACAAAAACACACAACAGAAAAATATATCACATTCAAATAACTAGAGATGACAACGAGAATCAAATAATCTTAATACTAAAAAAATTTATACGGGAGAAAAAGTGTTTTGACGTCTACGTCACTATAAGATCGTCTATATCAAAAATTTTCGAAATTTGATTTTTGAGTATTTAATATATCAAGACAGTAGATTATCAGATGCATGCGGAAATTAATTAATTTAGACGACCCAGATGAAATAAATGAAATAAACATGGCTTGATTATAAACGATACACGATAAATATACTTAACTATAAAATTATAATGGAAATATCATAAACACACAAACGATTAATACCGATAGCTCAAATCACAAGAAAGAAGAGAGGGCCTACAAATGGATTTGAACGATACGACAATGCAATACAATAATTGATTAACAACCAGAATGGCACGGAAACTGTTGCTAAAATCCGAATTTTTTTAATTCAATCAACAATAATGAAATTTAATGATATACTCCAAAAATTAGTAAATAATCAGGACAGCATAACAAATAAAACATTACCTTTTGAAAATAGTATGCAAACCACAATATTAAGAATGCACAATTTACTTACTTTTAATATAATATTTGACCAAACAACCCCATTGTAACTCAGCAAATTTTAAACACGTTGGCTAATGCTGTAATGTTTGCTAAATTAAATACCTTGCGTGCAAGTATCATCGAACTGCTTGACTTATTGAAAGGTTTAATAGGAACCAAATTGTTTACAACCCATAGCAAAATACTTTTTAAAATAACTAAATCTACGTATTTGTGTTAGAAAAAATAGACCTACTAGAAGGCTACAAAGAATCACGAAATTACATTTCTAATGAAAATTTCAACTGTAGAAATCAACCCTTATGACTATTATCATGCATTTGCTTCCACTATGAAAGTTATTGGTCAATTATTATCCCTAAAGAAATTTCTTGCCCTAAATGTACAAAGGTACAGATTCCCAAATGAAAATGCAATAAAGTGTCAGTCGGCCAATACTTATGTCAACCAATCACAACAATAACAACAACAACAACTATTCAAGCAGATAGTCCTTGCGAAGTGTAATTATTACGGTTTTCCAATCTATGCGAAACCTGTGCGTCAAAATTAGTACAGATTACAGAAATGAAAATATAAAAGGTTACGGATAACAAGTGGAGTGAGTTTGCTTTCGCAAGAAGCGAAAACAACCGTTAACTGCAACAAAGACAAAAACAGCCTATTTTTAATTGATAGCAAAGTCATCACTATCAAAGAACATTGCTACTTAAAATTATAAAATGAAATCATCCCAGTGTATCAAAATTCAGCAGTGACGTTTAAATATGCAAACCTACCCGAGCTACAAATCAAGATTTCCCCAAATGAAAATAACGAAATTATTTAGAAGCCGATGCAACTAGAACATCTAATTTTAGACGATCTCAGCAACGCAGTGAAATTAATGGACAACTACAAAGAACAATTACATACTATGAAAGTGCCAACTGTACACTACGAAAATTCTAGTGCGTATTCAATTGTATTATTAATTTTAATATTGCTAATAGCTGTATACTCAGTACGCAAAATGTACATTACATATAAGATTAAAGCAGCAACAGTTGATCTCTTAGGGGTAATCGATTTTAAAAATTAAGTAATCAACCCTTAATTTTGATCGGAAAGTGGAAGACTTACCTACCCCCAATACTAACGTATATTAAAAATTAAATATAATAATTAATTTATAGGTATAGAGTGATACATAGTATTTATAGAATGTTAAGGTTAATTGGTGTCGCCGAGTTCATACCATAAATAGAGTAAGAGATAATTACTCTGTAACAAAGATGCAAGCTAATATAAATAGATAAAGCACAACGGAACTGCTATTAAGCAGCTTTAGTCATAATTATCTAGAAATAACGACATTGTGTATAATCAAGAAGCAGAGTAATAAGCAATTTTGCACTTTTCCACAAAACTATGTGAGACCAGAGGCTTCATGTTGAATGCAAGAAGCTCTCCTGGTGGGTCAGTTTTCGAATCTCATAACTTTCGCATTGTTGGTGTTTGCAAATACTCACAAGTATTTAAAATAGTAACTTGTAAGAATTCAATCTAGTTTAACTTGCACTTAAATAATATAGGTGTTCAAGTTGTTTATGGATAACAAATCGATTGCTGATTAATTAAATACAAATTAATTTTGATAGTTGCAGTTCATGAATAAAACTTATTGAAAAGACGCTTCCAAGAACTCAAAATCTATCTCGCATTAGACAAAAAAATGTGTCCGTTTCATCGTTATCAACTCAAAACGACTTGCTCTTTCACATCCTGCACAAACTAAAGTGAACTAACAACCATACAAAACGACATTAACTAAAAGTTGATATTTGAAAGGCGAAAAACAACACTATCAAGTGCTAATAACATTAGTATTAACTGTCACAAAAGAATATGAACTACAATTGACATTTAACAAATTCAATGCTTTAAATCTTTAGAATTAACACTACGTATTTAATGTTACTTATAATGTAATAATTTTCGAAGTACTCTAACTTGTTATATACTTAAATAGCAAATATTATTGGTATTAAATATGCAAAAATATGTGTGGCAGTTTATGTATTCTACAACACAAAGAAACACGAAATTATATTTCAGTTGGTCTACAAATAAAGTGCATTTTAATCAATTCAATGGTCTTGTGAAAAAGTGCATCGTGATGTTAGTAGCTTACCTCGCTTGTTACATAATCATTTGGAACAGAATAAAATGAAATCTGAAATATGCAAAGGCAAACCGTTATTCCAGATTTTATAAAAGATGAAACAGAGCTACTGAAAAACACAAATTGTTTTTTATATGGAAATATATAAGCAATTTACCTGAGAAATACGCAGTATATTTCCGCGCATATTACAGGACACATTGAGTAATACTCGATTATCGCTACACTTGAATAAAAGTTCTGAAAGGCTTCAGTAAACCTATAAGACGGTAATTAATACGACTCATGAATACAAATTACGTGAATACCTTAAAATAAATGTGTGATGTTCTATATGTTCCTTCAGCTTCTTGAAATATACCAATTGGGTTTCGTACTCATTTACTTTAGATATATCAAGTGCTTTAAAATGTTGCTTGAGTAGTCGACATTGCACAATCGTTTCTACACAGCAAAGAAGGAAAATTAAATCCAACCCTAATATTAATGGAACAACTATCATTATTGTTGTTGCTTGTGAAAGATACGCTGTTGCATATAAAATAGAATGAGATTCCATTTTCCAAATTCCAAAAGGTAAACTTTTTCCAACCAACACGGATAATATTATTACAAGTGCAATAATGCATACCACTACGTAAAAACCTCGTTGCAGTAATAGATGATAATATATTAGGTAATTCAAATCCCTTGTAAGTGGTTCTGATCGTTGTCGTTTCGTGTAGGCTTTGATTATGATTGAAACTAAAGTCACTAACATTTGATGGTTGTAGATCGTTGTACTGATTTTCCCAACATACTAAAAAATATTTATTAAAATAATTTGTATAACATTCTTTTTCGATTAAACGTTATAACATATTGTCATTTTTCTATAGATAAAAAAAAATCAAAATCACTGCTTTCTATTTAAATATTTTACTCCAACCACCTTGAAAATTAATTGGAATTGTTGGAATAGTTAATGTGTGTCTCGTAGATCGGTGACTATTATATAAGCATTACAATTAGGCAAAATACTAGTCAATTCAAATGTTGCACAATGCAATGGAGAGCCAAGTTCGTTTGTATTGATCGTATTTTCATACAGTAGGTTCTCAAATATTGTTAAACTCAAATTTATCGGTTCTCCTTTTTAACTTTGAAAAAAGTTGGATTCCAGTATTCATCTTTATTGTTAAAAATCTAAAACTATTTATGTATCCTAGTTTTTATTCGTTTGATCTAAATAAAGTTGGCGTGAGTTCTAAGCTACATCCTTTAAAGGCTTGATATACCTGTCAGTCTTTAAATTAGGAATTTTAGTTTATTTGGAAATTATTCTCTTGCATATTATATTCAATTATTATTATCAAAAGAAAGATTCGAAAAAAAATCAAATGAATTGCTCAAAGATATCGAGAAAATATCTGATACGAAGGAAGTAGAAACAGACTGGAATAGCATTCAATCCAGCTTAGACATGGCGGCCAGAGATATTCTGGGGTATACACAAAAAGAAAATAAGAAACCATGGATAACAAAGGATATCCTAAATTTAATAGAAGAACGACGAAAATACAAAAATAAATCAGATGAAACAGGAAAACAGAGGTACAAAGCCATAAAATGGGAAATTATTCGCAAATGCAAGAAAGCCAAAGAACAATGGACTGATGAAGAGTGCAAAGAGGTACAAACTAAGATGGAAGATAAACAGATGAAGCAAATAGATTAATTAAAATCAATTTTATGGATATAAAACCGTATAGCAAAAATATAAGGGACGCGGGAGGAAACGTCATTATAGAAAATGTAGAGAAAGTGGGTAGATGGCAGGAATATATAGGGAATTTATATGCATTAGAACAGGAATCAGACATTGAAAATGATGACTTGGGATATCCTATACTTAGAGATGAATTTGAATTAGCATTGAAGGATCTAAAAAATGGTAAAGCGCCTGGTACAGATATGGTGCAAGCAGGAACTCTAAAAGCCGCTGGACATGCAGTAACAGAACGTTTCTTCCAACCTGTGAGCTATATGTATGGGACACGCAAGATACTCAAAGATTTCAAACGTAACATCATAGTAACTATACCAAAAAAGAAAGGCGCGGATAGATGTGAAAATTTTCGAACAATAAGTTTGACAGCACACGTATCAAAAATATTAACTAGAATTGTACAAAGACGAATGAAAAAACGGGCTGAATAAATACCAGGAGAAGACCAATTTGGGTTCAGGCAAAACAGTGAACACGATAGGCTATTTTAGCTCTGAGAGTGATAATGAAGAAAACAATAGAAAAAGGGGAAAGCGTGTTTATAGGGTTTGTAGGTCTGGAAAAAGTATTCAACAATGTAAAATGGAAAAAAATGTTCGAAATACTCAAAAAGATTGGAATAAGTTATAGGGATAGACGAATAGTACATAGCTTATACAAAGAGCAAACAGCAGTAATAGAATTAGAGCAGAAACGTACAGAAGTAAACATTACGAAAGGGATGGACAGGGATGTGCCCTATCCCCATTAATTTTTAACATGTACATTGATTAGACAATGAATACTGGCAAATGCAGGAAGACATCGCTACGTACCATAACACAGCCGGAAGAAAACGTAAACATACCAGGCTAACTACCAATGCGGTGAGGGAGGGGTTTCTAGCAACACAAAAATGATGCATCGCCAACCATTTTCTATTCACAATAAAAAACACAAATATAGAAATTTCTATTGAAACAGCAAAACAAAATTAACTAAGCTTACTATTTAATAAAACAGTTTTACTCTATGGACAAATTTACTCATTGTTCCACAAAGTGCGCAATTCGTAGCTATCATGCAATAAATCAATCAGTACCAAATAGAATAACGCTGATCCTTTCATATAAGCAGATGGGTTAATTAAAAAAACATTAAATTTAGAAACTCTGTAGTAAGGATTATACCATACGAAGCATTTGTTATAACTCTAATCAGTAAAAAAAAAAGAATACTGCCGATACTTTTGTATAAGCAGATGGGTTAAGTACAAAAAGAAAAAGCATTAAAGTTTAAAACTTTCTAGTAAGGATTTCACCAGAACAAACATTAGCGAATCTAATTTCAAATTGAGTTTATCCCTGGGTATGTTAGAAAAGGAAAACAAGTCACATATATGTGTCGAGATACTTATCTTGTTACCCCTCAGAAGCAAATTGACACAGCATTGCCGCGGTAGTAAGCAACGATCATGCTACTACCGTAATTGTAGCGGCGATCTACATGCAAGAGCAGTTGATCTACATCAAGGAATAATCGGGCTATGCAAAAAGCAATTTAACCTCCAGCTAAGAGCTAAAAGAAAAGAAAATTTTACTAATATTAACAACTCAGTAGCGCTTACCGATCCACACTAAATCTACACATTTGATAAAGGAGATACGTGCAGGCTGCAGAATCAAAGTTTAAAAGCAGTTCAAAATAACACGAACTCGAAATGCAAATATCCACGTTATCGAAACGCGATTGAAACTGAAAAACACGATTTTACTGGAGAACAGTAAGATATAATATTTTGACAAATCTTTAGATGGAAAACCCACTAGAACGCTATTATACGTTATCGGAAGGTATAACGCGCTCACGGATACCTAAACAGGATATCGACTTATTCAAATTTTACGATAAACTTGTCGTTTCCAAGCAAATAGATTTAAGTTGAGAAATTATTCGCAAACGTATTTATTGCAGAAATATAAAATATACAGAGTGTAAACTATTTAATTGTAGTATAAACTTATCGTTTTTATAGCAAAAGGGTTTTGAGTTAAAAAGTATTAGACAGCGTATTTATTATTAATTAAGTTGACGGATGTGAGAATGGCAACGTAGTTGATTTAACAAAATTATTGTAAAGCGGACTTATGAATTAATGAAGGAAATTTTTAAAGCAAAATTGGAATGTAACGACATTTAGAATTACTATGCAGGGAAAAAAATGATATGCTTAGATTTGCAGATGATATAGCGGTATTAGCATCAAGCAAGGAAGAGTTAGAGGCTGCTCTTAATGAAATGGAAACGTTTCTAACAGAGAGATACGGTATGAAAATTTAAAAAGCTAAAACTAAAGTACTAGTATGAAAAGGAGGGGAAAATAAATCAAAAACAAAAATACAAATATGCAACACGAACTTACAAGAGGTTAAGAATTTTTGCTACCTAGGAAACCAAATAACGCAAGATGGAAAAAGCGCAAACGATATAAAACAAAGATTAGCGCAAGGTCGTGCTACATTTTACAAGAAAAAGCAACTATTATGTTCAAAGACAACAAACATAGAAACAAAGAAAAGATTGCTTAAAACATATGTGTGGAGCACAGCACTGTACGGCTGTGAAGCCTGGACAGTAGGAGAAGCGGACAAGAAAAAGGTAGAAGCCTTTGAAATGTGGTGCTACAGACGTGTGATGAAGATATCATGGACAGACAAAGTTAAGAACGAAAAGGTACTAAAAATTGTAGGGGAACAAAGAAATATGCGAAAAACGGTAAAAAATAGGGGAGATAGGATGATATGTCACATACTACGGCATGAGAGAATAGTGCGGAATATATTAGAAGCAGAGATAGGAAAAAAGAGAAGAAGAAGTAGGCCTAGGTCAGACTACTGCACACAGATAGTGAAAGATGTGGGCTGTAGGATTTTCAGAAAATGTGTAGGCTAGCTCAGAATAGAAATCAATAGAAGTGCGCATACAACCAATCCCACGAAAAATAAATTAAGGACGAAGGACGTAACTGTACTTAAACATGATGATTATTATAAGCAACTACAAGTATTGATTGGGCAATATTTTCGAATAATGCTAATTTTGTGAAAGGGTTTACTGGAAAACTATTATTTCATCAAATGTCTAAGTGCTGGGGGAACTTTGTCAACCACAGGCTGTTTAAATCCCTTCACTGAATCTCGGTGAAAGAGGGCATAAAATTAGAAAACAATAGAAGAGAAACTGAGCTGTATACATGCTGTGTGAGAATTTCAGGAAACTGTGTAGGTTAGCTCAGAATATAAATAAGTGCAGGTACGTGTCCAACCAGTTCTGAGACGGAAAACCTAATGACTGAAAAAATAGGCACAGATAAATCTGATGATTATTATAAACAATTACAGGTGTGGGTTGTGAAATATCTGGAACTACTGTCGACTGTGTGAAAAGATATATTTGAAAAAATATGAAATCGGTAAATATTTAAGTCCTCGGGGACTTGGCAGCTATAGGCTGCTTACCCCCCTTCGCAACCATACATGTGATTTTTCAATGCTCCACCCAAAGGTACTACATTGGCCAGAAAGCGAGTTTTCTTTTACCTGAAAAATTTGGAATTCTGCCAAACCCTTGCTGTTCCAAGCAAGGTAGAGATCTTGAACGTGCGTGACAACACTCACACACGGGACCTCCATTTTACCTCTCATCCGAACAAGGGTGTATTTTTGTGAAAAATGCTCCCCTAACATTTTTTAAACAGACCGTGTCGGGATTCGAACCCGGGACCTTGGACCTAGTAGTCACACACATACTACTACGCGACAATGCCGCTTCCCCCTTCACAACCACTGAATGTCGGAGAAATAGGGTATATAGTTGTAAAACAATAGAAGGGGGATCGAACTGCGTCTAACAAGAAAGAACAGCGCCTATGATGAAAGACAACAAACATAAAACAAGAATAAAATTGTAGAAAGCATATGTGCGAAGCACAGCACGGTATTCCCTGTATGTTTAATGAGTGTTGATGCTCACGAAATCAAAATCTCTCAAATACTCCATGTATGTTTGTTGTGGTTTGTTTAGTATTCTTCTTAATCTTGTTTGGGTATTAAACCACTCATAGTTTTTAAAATTATCTTTATTATTTTAAAAACTATGAGTGGTTTAATACCCAAACAAGATTAAGAAGAACAGCACAGTATGCCTATGAAATACGGGCAGTCTGAAAACCAGACAGAAAAACTGTAGTAGCCTTTTGAAATGCTGTGTTTCAGATGTATGAGAATGGACAGACAAAGTTAATAACAAATACGTTATAGAAATAGTAGGGGAACAAAGATATATGTGAAAAAATATAGGAAAAATATAAGAACAGAATACGTTCTAAGGCATTTCTGGGGAATAGTATAGGATATATTACAAGCAGAGATAGGATAATAGAGGTAGATGTAGACCTAGATCAGATAGTGATAGATGCAGACTGTGCAAATTTCAGGGGTATCTGTAGGTTAGTTCAGAAGAGGAAACAATGATGGGACGTGTCTAACCAGTTCCAAGACTGAAGACCTAGTGATGATGATATTGAAATAATTCTCAGATATTATTAAGCAAATTAAATCAGCGCAATTATTTCTTGGGTTAGGTCACTGCTTCGCACTGATTTCTTATAGATACTCAATAAGCTGTTTATATAGATTTCGTAATTTATTTAAGGAAACTTGCGACGGTTGTAGGTGTTGCGACAAAATGAGATCACGATTAGGGCTTTGGCCCTGATGCACTGATAGCAAGGCAGTGCGTAGGCTAGACGCAGCCGCAAAAAGGGGAGGTCGGCTGGCTTCCGGAAAGGAGGGGGGGTATGCTTCACGGAAGCAGGAATGGGCGCCAGGGTCGGAGCCGTTACTAAAAACCTAGAAACTTGACCCAAGGGTTCCGAGCAAGCACAAGGCAAAGCAATAGCCTCTCAGAGTCACAAAATCTCAATTCCCTTACCACAATAACAAATCTCATAAAGCGAGACCCAGAGGGATTAAATACACAATTTAATACCAGAGGCAAAATTACATGGATTACAATGCTGAAATAATCACTAAATAACCTACAAAGTAATATAATGTTAAAGCATAAACTATTAGCAGTAAATGAAATAATAAATGGTGAAAATAAACTTATTTGTAATAGGCAAAATAATAGATGCACAAACGGTTACTAAAATAAACAACATGAATAAGTAAACGTTTTAACTATGTAAAACTATTGCATAGGGCGGGTCCCGATCCGCTAAAATTTGTGTTGATTTAGATGTTACCCACTTTCGGGCACGGGCATGTACCGCTACAGCTAAATATTAGAGGGGGGAGTATGTAATAATCGTTTTGGTACACCAACACAGACCTGGTTTCAATAAATAAAATACCATAATAATAGAAGAGGGTTGCATGGAATCATAGAGGAAGGGGTTCCGTACCCGTTCTATAACATACAGACTGTATTGAGGGGAATATAGCAACAAAAAAAATGTCGGCGGTGGAGGTAAACTACACTGTACATTCAGATCTGGATTAAGGGGGGGACTAACGGGGCTGCAGCCCCGGGCCCCATGACATTAGGGAGCCCTGCATCAATGAAGGTAATTTGTATTTTACTGATTTTTTTATACCTTGGCAGCATTTTCGTGTAGTTTTTATTTAGTAGTAAGCAAGACAAAACCCTGTCTTTCAATTCACTAGATTTTTATTTAAAATAAAAAGAATAATCTTCCTTGCTTTAAATGCACACCTTAATGATTTATTATTCTGCTGATAGTCATTTCAAGAGGTAACTCAAAACTAATCTAATCGTGTGGATGGCAGATATAATAGCGCACTATCTACATTTTTCGGTTCTTTGTTTTTGTTGTCTGGAGGTGCAGTATACGTGGATTTGAACCAGGTAAGATAATTTTACAGTTAGAAGTTTCTTTCTCTTTTTTATATTCTTATTCTTATTCAGTGGTCCAAAAGCTCTAATTGAAAACATATTTACTACTACTACTGTTACTATAGTGCAGTTAATTGAACACTACACTACGTTATTTAGACTATTGCGTGTTTGCGTTTATAATCAGTTTGAAATTTACTAACATGAATAGTAAACAGAATCGCTACAAGAGCGTCTTTCAAGAAAGAAAAGTAAGTTTAATTTTTTTTATGCCACTGCTACAATATTTTGCTAAAATGATTATAGGCGGCTAATGAGAAATTAGAAGCTGTAAATAAACCGCCCAAAATTATCTGTTTTTTTAACGTTTGTACTACCATAATTGATTCATTAGTGCTTTTTACTTCTACGTCAAGTAATCCGAATGCGGAAATGGTTGAGTTTGCAAATTCTAGTTATGATGACAACGTAGCAATTAAAGGTATTCTATTTAATATTCTTTTCGTATATTTAGAAAAGAGGTATTGATTTTTCTAGAAAATACAAGTGACGATATAAGTAGCAGTGATAATCTACATAGTTTAGCGAATACGCGAAATTTGAACTACGCGAAGGTAATGTTTTTCCTTGCGGGTATAATTCTAATTTAGTTCTGAATTTATTTTTAGTAGGATTTACAAAGAGCTTTCCAGTATCGACTCTTAATCGGGATGATTATTGCCTACCAAACAGCGATCCGGCTTTATGGTCCGAGATATTGTCAACGATAATTTAATTGATAGTTACTTAAAAAAGGAGCCGAGTATTTTCAAAATTATGCATCTGTTAAACAATATAAGGCTTCATTAAGATCATATAAATCACAAAATAGACAGTTTTCTGATACAATGTTGTACACAACTCTGACGAATGAAGAAACTGTTAAACGCCAGAGGTTGTTATATTTTCCTAGCAATGGCAACATTTTCTGTTTTGCTTGCAAGCTTTTCAATCGAGACAAAAGCGTTCCATTTAACCGTGGATTTTTGGATTGGAAAAAAGGCATTGAAAAAATCGCATCACACGAAAACAGCACTGATCATAGAGAGGCTATGAATATGGTTCTTTCAAGGAACAATTCTAAAGGTAGAGTAGATACAAATATTTGTGAAGCATTTGTAAAAAAAAAAGGCTTATTGGATAGAAGTACTTAAAACAATTGTTGTTGTGATTAAATTTTTAGCGGAAAGAGGTTTGCCATTTCGCGGCGATAGCGAGATTTTTGGGTCCCAATCAAACGGTCTTTATATGGGAATATTGGAAGTAGTCGCTACATTCGATCCTTTTCTAAAGAACCATATTAATAATTTAGGCAATAAAGAAAAGGGCAATGTTTCATACCTGCCCAAAACCATATGTGAAGAGTTTATTGAATTAATGTCCAAAAAATTCGTATAAAAATTATAAAAGGTATTAAACTGGCGAAGTATTATTCGCTAATAGTACACTCAACTCCAGATCTGTCGCACGTGGATCAGTTACCAATTGTTATTCGCTACTATTCAACTGAAGGAGGCATACAAGTGCATGAAAGATTTTTAGGTTTTGTACCTATTTTTTCTTATACATGAAAATCTTTAGCCGAAGTGGTGATCAATTTTCTTACAAAAAATGAACTTAGTTTAAAATATTGTCGCGGCAGTCATACGACAACGCAAGTAACATGGCCGGACAGTATAAGGGTCTACAGGCTTACTTTCGCGAAATAGTAGATGTTGCTTTTTTTATTCCATGTTTTACGCATTCACTTAATTTAGTTGGAGAATGTGCTGCTGGCGTATGCCTTGAGACCACCAACTTTTTCTTTTTTTGCAAAAATTGTATACATTTTTTGGAGCCTCCACACACCGGTGGCATTTGCTACAACAGCATATACAAAAAAAATTATACCGTTAAGTCGCTTAGTAGCACTCGTTGGAGCTGTAGGGAAGATACGGCAAAAGCGTTAAGTACAAGTTATTCCCAAATATATCATTGTGTAGAAAAGATATCAAAGGATCCTTTAGAAAAGAATGAAACAAAATTAGAAGCGCTGGGTCTATCTAAACAAATGATAAAAATAGAAAATCTTGTTATGACTACATTTTGGAATAAAATTCTAAAACATTTTGGTGAGGCTTCCAAAATACTTCATAAACCAAGCCTTGATTTGTTATTTGGTGAGAATGTATTGAAAAGTCTAATAGCAATTACTTCTTCATACCGAGACCAATTTGATGTTTTTTTAAAAAGAAGTAAAAAATTTACTCCCACAGAAAGAATATATATATCCAAGGAACAGATCGAAACGACAAAAAAAGTTTCCCGTCGACATAGATGAAGCACCCTTAAACGGAAGAAAAATGTATAGGACACAAACTTTTATATTTATAATTGACAAACTCGTGATCGAATTACAACGACGGTGTGATGCTTACACAAATATTATTTATTTATTTGGATTAATTTCAAAACTTAATTCAAACTAATCCAGAACCGAAATTGTAAAGTTTTCAGTGAAAATCAGCGACATGTATAAAGATGATATAAGTATTAACTTAGTGGACAAGTTAGTATTTTTTTGTGAACTACTTGCACATTCCAGGTTAGAGTCTGATTAAATAAATGAGCCCCTTCAGTGTTTAAAGTATATCTTAAAACATCAACTGATTGACACTTTTCCTAACGTATACACCCTTTTGCGAATTTATTTAGCTATACAAATTTCAAATTGCGAATCAGAGCGGTCATTTTCAAAATTAGCATACATAAAGAACAAATTTTAGGATAACCATGCAGGAGGATCGCCTGTCTTCATTGTCTTTAATGTTTAATGAAAAGGACGTTATGAATCAGTTGACATTCGACGATATAATACTGGATTTTGTAAGCAGCAAAGCGAGAATAAAATTATGATAGCATTTTGAGAATTTTTACTGTAAAATTGTAATTAAATAATAGCAAGTATCTTGGATAGTATCCATACTGCAGAACATAATAAATGTTATGACTATATCTTTGTTGAATTAAAGAGTCCCTTTCAAAGTTTTAGCCCCGGGCCCCACAAAATCTTAATCCGGCCCTGTGTACATTTACAAAAGCTAGCGACGGGTATGAATAGGCGTGATGACTATTAAATACAGGCAAACTTTAAATCAATACCATATAGAGGGAATTAGGTATAAGCACTTAAATTAACATGGGTAGTATTCTCACAAATACTAAGTGACGGCTATGGGGCTGTTAAAAATTGTTACATCTTGAATTAACTTACTTGTATAGCTTAATTTATAGGTAAATCTTTTGTAAATATAAATTTCAGAACACCCAGTATTGATGGTATAAATCGTAAAAATAAATAGGTGAGTAAAATACGAGTGCAACCCTATTTAAACACTGGTGGTGAATGAAGGAAAGATCTAACTCACCCTGTACGGCTGTCTAATAGTACCTTAACCAAGTTGAGGGGGTTCAAGCACACCTGGGCCTTGATGTCTACGGCGAGTAGCGTCAACGACCACGACAGGGGTATGTCCATCAAGGTCAATTTGCAACAGGTTCCGCACGGACAAAGCGTAAGATCATCCCATAACTATCAGGCTCAACGACAAAACGCAGCAATTACAAAAGGGGGACGACAAACCAATACGTAAGAGCTAAGAGCTAATCAGAAGAAAAGAGGAAAGAGAAGCCGCTGCAAAAATATAAAAGATAAATTAATATAGTCTCAGGATTGGCTACTTACGTTTTTCGGCTTAATAATTAGATGAAAAGATTGACTAAATCAGGTGTAAACAAGAAACACCTTTCTAACAATGACTTAAATAACTTCAACGCTAAATGCATACAAATCCACCAATTTAGGCAATTCTTAAATTAAACAACTCAAAACAGAATATACAACTACATTTAGCGTAATCAAATCGTAAAATGCCATTATGTAAGTAAGTCAACGTTTGTGTGCCGGTCCTAAGAGTGATCGAGATAACAAAACTAGTCGCACGGGGAAGGTCGCGCGTAATTAAATAACAGAAGATTTCCAATACTATACTGAGCGTTATAAAACATAAGGCTAATACAATTGAATATTTAAAATGTAAAGGACGTTACTTTGAACGTTACAAACTAATAAATTAAAAAGCAGTTCTGAAATGTGAAAATACTTATAGATGGCTCCAGCGGTGCCTTCAGGTAAATTGCTCCCTATGCATAAATTAAAACTGTGCCATACAGTTAAACATATATAGCATAAGAAACAATTCAATCAGTTACACATAGGGTAACTTCAGAATAGATGGCGATGCGGGAGATATGGCCAATGGATATAGTTCTCTGCGCCGTAGTATTACAGCAACCAGGTTCAGCCTATTTCAAAACAGTGAGAAGCACGTATAAGGAATCATTTATATACAACAATAAATGCTATTTGATCAGAACTACATGTTCATATAGTTGCAGACGCAGTACAAAATTTTATTGTTATTGTATGTACCTTGTAACTACACTTAATCGTTTTCATTTAACTATGGTCATGGTACTTCGGTCAAGTTAGGTTACTATTCACGTTCTAATATATGTTTGCCATGTCATTGTCCACTATGGTAACTTAATAGCTATGACTAGAGAACTAGATGATAAAAACATACCAATCCGCCATTTTAGTTCTCATTTACTGTTAAACGCTATGTGCTTTGCTGATCTGTTATGGTTTAGAAACATATTTTTGCGGAAAATGGTATGTAATGCATCCGTAAAGTGATCTAATAATTCAAGACATGGGAATACACATAAGTTTTATAAATCCCCTACTGACTCAGAACGCCGGAAAATGTGGTCAATTAATTGCAAAAAAAGAATTGGATTCTCACACCAACAAAGGCACTGTGTAATATAAGTTTTGAAAAAATTGAATTTAGTTGTATATTAGTGTGGTTTCTTAAACAGGAATATTTTAAAGCTTCAAAGTTCAAACGATTTGGAGTCGATGGTTGTATTGTACTCAAACCAAATTCAATTTCTACACTAATTTAGTATCATAGTTTTCTAAAAAGCAAATTAGTATTTCCCTAAGTACACAATTGGAATTTGTTGCTGTTTGTGTTGATATTTATGTTAGCATTGTTAGTTAAAAATAATTAACTATTACCATTCCCTATAGTAAGGGATAAAGAATGCTACTATAGTAAGCCTGCTTATCGTAAAAAGCGATTAAAAGGCGCAGCAAGGGGCAGCAGCCTTGCTGGCTAAAAGATATTGGAGGAGGGTCGGTTGGTCTCGGGCGATCCTCAATAATTTACAAGCTTGTTGGGGGTTGGTCATGACGGATACGGCTTTTTGCTAAAATCTTTAAAAACTGCGTTGTGGAAAGATATGGGAGCCTACCACAATATTTCCCAGGTGTGCGTGACCTAAAACACGAAATACATATGATGGAGAGCTCACAAGTAAAATTCTTGTCCGGAGGTAAAATACTCCATCATTCGGATCTCCGGGAGGGGGTACTTGGGGCTCGTCATCGTAAGAATATAAAACATCAGTTCGATTTACTGATAGGGACTTGGAATGTAAGGTCATTACTTAGAGTAGATAAATTAACGAATTTATTAGTCGAAATGAGAAAGGAAAAGCTGGACATTTTAGGTATTAGTGAGGTGAGATGGCCAGATATTAATGACTTTTGGAAAGATAATTATAGAATAATTACAACTTCTTCAACTAATGGACAGGCAGGCGTAGGAATAGTGTTAGGTAAAAGATTAGGGCATAAAGTTAAAGAGTACTTACAATTTAGTGATAGAATAATTATGGTTAGATTGAGTACAAAACCCACAGACACTGTTTTAGTTCAGGTTTACATGCCAACAACTCAGTACGAGGAGAAGGAAGTAGAAAAGGTATACGAGGATATAAATAGTATAGTGAGAAAAGTAAAAGGAGACGAGAATTTAATAGTTATGGGCGATTTTAATGCGTCAGTGGGAGAAGGTAGTGACGGAAAAATGGTAGGAAAATTTGGGTATGGCAGACGAAATGATAGAGGAGAAAGATTAGTTGAGTTTTGCCAGGAACATAGATTAGTAACTGTAAACACCCTATTCGAACAACATGTTAGGAGAAGATATACATGAAAAGCGCCAGGTGATAGGGCTAGATACCAAATAGATTATATTTTAGTTAAACAAAGATTTAGAAACCAAGTTAAAAACTGTCGTAGTTATCCAGGGGCTGACATAGATAGCGATCATAACTTAGTTAAAATGAAGTGTAAACTAAAATTCAAAAAATTGAGAAAGGTTAAAAGAGAGGGATGGGATCTAGATAAGCTTAATGATAGTAGGGTAAAAGAGGAATATAAACAAGTATTAGATAATAATAGCAAAGAGATAGCTGTAGGAGGGAAGGTAGAAAATAGATGGAAAGAAATAAAACTGACTGTACATATACAGCAACACAGACTATAGGTAAGAAAAAAATAGAAGCGAGAAAACCGTGGGTAACAGAGGAGATATTAGATTTAATAGCGAATAGAAGAAAGCTTAAACCTTTCAGAGAAGTGGATAGTGAAAGTAAGCAAAATATAATAGAGTTAGAAATAAGATAGTACATGAGTGTAGAAAAGTTAGAAATAAATGGATAAAGGAGAATTGTAAGGGAATACAAGATGATTTGAGAGTAGGTAAGACAGACACGGCTTACAGGGCAGTTAAAAAGTTTTTTGGGGAAGATAGGAAAAAATATAATGGTACTAGAGACGAGAATAATGAGCTTCTAATAACTAAAGTTGAGGTAGCAGATAGATGGTAAAGATATCTAGAAGATTTATATAAGGGAGACGATATGGATGAGTTAGAAAACGACCAAGAAGAGGATGTAGGAATAGGGTTCTCAATATTAAGAGAGGAATTTGATAGAGCTGTTCAGAATCTTAAAATAAATAAAGCGCCAGGGATAGACGATATTCACGCAGAATTAATAAAATATGCAAGTCAGAAAACTTTAGATAGATTATATGAACTAGTAAAAGTAATATATGACGCAGGTGAGGTTCCAATAGATTTCGAAAAAAATATTATTATCCCAATCCCAAAAAAGTCAGGAGCTGATAGGTGTGAGAATTTTAGAACGGTTAGTTTAACTTCTCATGCTTCCAAAATACTAACAATAATAATTAAAAATAGAGTAGAAGCTTTGACTGAGAATTATTTAGGCGAAGACCAATATGGTTTTCGTAAAGACAGAGGGACTAGAGAACCGATACTAATGATTAGGGTAATTATCGAAAAAGGTTACAAAAAATAAAAGACTCATTTCGCGTTTGTAGATTTAGAAAAAGCATTTGATAGGGTTAATTGGATTGTAATGTTCAGGGTTTTGCAAAAAATAGGAATCTCTCATAAGGATAGAAAAATTATTTACAGTCTATATAAAAACCAAAGCGTAGTAATTAGATTTGATGAAATAGAAAAGGAAGCTAAGACTAGAAATGGTGTTAGGCAGGGTTGTATACTGTCTCCCTTGATTTTTAATGTTTATATTGAGGAAGCTTTAAACTTAGCTAGAGAGAGAAGAGAGATAGGTATTAGTGTACAGGGACAGAAAATAGACATGTTACGTTTTGCAGATGATATAGCCATTATAGCATAGTCTAGAAAAGAGTTAGGAGAGTTTTTAAATATTTTAGATGAGATACTACGGAGTAACTATAGTATGAGATTTAACTCAGTAAAGACAATGATAATGACAAGTGAGTTGCAGCCTAGTTCTAAACCAAAATTAAAAATAGGTAATACCGAGTTAGAGGAGGTAGATGAATTTTGCTATTTAGGTAGTATAATTACAAAAGATGGACGTAGTAGAAGGGATATAGTAGCTAGAATAGCTCAAGCTAGAAAAATGTTTTTAAAAAAGAAAAACTTACTAATAGCTGATAGTATTAGTTTAGATAATAGAAAAAGTTTCTTAAAGTCGTACGTATGGAGCGTTCTACTATACAGTAGTGAAACTTGGACAATTAAAGAAGTAGATAAGAAAAAGATAGAAGCTTTTGAAACTTGGTGTTATTGGAGAATGTTAAAGATTAGTTGGACAGATAGAGTAACAAACGAGGAAGTTTATAGAAGGATAGGTGAGGATCCCTGTATGTGGAAACTATTGAAGGTCAGGAGAGATAGAATGATAGGGCACCAGTTAAGACATGAGGGACTATTCAGTAAAGTCTTAGATTATAGACTACCAAATAAAAATAGAGTAGGAAGGCCTAGATAAAGCTATATTAGTCAAATTATTAGAGATGTAGGTTGTGAAGGGTATGTAGACCTTTTTAGACTAGCTCAGAATAGAAAAGAATTTAGAGCTGCGTCAAACCGACTTTAAGTAAGTTCGAAAACAAAACAAAAAGAAAAATAAAAATCAGTTAACTAAATGTCACCAGGACATGACTCACAATTGGTTAGCGGTCTGGCATGTTGTTAGCGTTTCGTTGCTTAAGCCTTACCATAACATATAATTTAACACTTTTCCTTTTTGAAGCGGATAACCAGGTTATATTTCATTTCCTTATAAATGGTAATCATGTAAACATGTTGGAGTTCTTTAACAACCATCAGGTTGCTAATATCTATGTAGAGCCAGCTGGATAGGAAAAAGATAGAAGGATATAGGAAGACCTAGACCAAACTATATTAGTCAAATTATTAGAAATTTAGGTTGTGAAGGGTATGTAGAGCTTTATAGATTAGCACAGAATAGAAAAGAAGTTAGAGCTGCGTCAAACCGATCTTAAGTAAGGTCGATAACAAAATGATGATGACCATTAGGTTGCTATAAAATTAAAGAGAATAATTAAAGGTTTGACCATATGGATGTAAAATTGCATTTTACTTTAGATCAAATAAATGAAGCTATCGTTTAAGTGAGCTATATTTGTACTAATTAACAGTTTCAGATATTTTCATAAAGTCATAAGGCTGTGAAAAATTGTGTAAAGTAAACATACAATCTAGAAAACCTTAAGATATTTCAGGAATATTAGTTTTGACGCAAAAAGACTAAGAAGGATAAAACTTATGCAAAATAAAAGTACTATAATGTTTGTATACATTGTTATATTTAACGTAATAATCCGTACGCTGTAAGATTAATACTACTGTAAAACGTTTCCTTTGGCAGCTTACAGCATTAACAATGACGATAATATTATAGAATCACATACATATTTAACAAAATAGTCTAACTTGGATGCCTTAAACTTTCTATATATTTATATATTGTATCTGGTTAAAAATAAACATTTATATTGCTGCAAAAGGTTACTTTTAAATACATCAGTGCTAATATCCAAGTAGATTTTGTACACACACGTTGCTTAAAGTTTTGTGGACTATTGGTAAGCTATAGTTTATTGATCAATTATCTAAACATTACAGGTTAATTACTCTATAATAAATTGTCAAAATTGTAAATATATGCCCTATTATACATCTTACTACTGAAGTTTCTTTAAATGTGAACATTAAAGTTAATTGTCATAAGTAATTAGTACTGATTATGGATGGTATACAATAGCTTGTTGAACAAAGTCTGTATAGTACAGTAATAATATGATTATTATAATCATACGCATAAAAAGAAGAATATAATATTATCTTAAATTTTCCAAACAATTGTAAGGTCAGCGTGTTACGAAAATCAACATTAACTAACAAAAAAAAATTAATTAATTTCAGTTAGTTAAACAAAATTTTAGCACCAAAACTCCCTGAAATATTTATAGAAGCATTGGTAGCTGATATTTAATAACCTTGCTATTTCATTACAATATTAAGTGAGGATACAGAAATAAACAGAAACGCACATAATATATATTAAATACGACTAATAAAAATCGGGACTTTACGCACTATTCGTATTAAATTAGAAAAATGCAGAGATTTCTGTAAATAACCGTTCATAGTAAGATTGGTATAAATTTAAAGTCATATAAAATGTACTGTGAGCGTAAATAAACGCGCCACTTGCAAAAGTGTGAGATTAAGATGACTGCGGATATAACCAGAATGACTTTAAACTCAAAAATCGAGTAATTTAGACGTACAAAGTATGAGAACAAAATTTTTAAGGTAAAAAGATTGTAATATTGGACTAAGTTGAGAAAAGAAGCTACAAAAGAAACGATGGTAAAATAGCAGCGCAAGTACAGGGTCCCTCGACCAGGTGACCGACGTCGAATTGTTATGAACTTTTCTGGATAAGCAGGCCAAGAAGCGCAAAATCTAGTAGCATGAAATTTATGTACACGTTGGTCAAACATCCGTAAAATGGTATTAATTCCTAAAAGGATGATGAACAAGTTTTACTCTTTTAGCAAAAGCTGTAATTTAAATAGATGAAATGGGGCGACTTTAACGTGCCAATAGTGAATAAAAGGTGAATCATTCGCGTTTTTAGATGTACTTAATTAGTGTAAAAACCCAAGTAGTGGAATTTAGTGGTTTAAGCTTTACTTTTTTGATATGCTTGATTAATATATACATGTGAACTTGTAAATATAAATTGTAACGGGTTTGTAGAATAATGGAATTAGTTTTATTTAAACTTAAGCGTAATTTTATCGAATAAAGAGGTTGAACTTTTTAAAAGAGTAAAAAGTATGTAAATGTAAGCTTATTTGTGAAATTATTGTTAGATATAGAGTGAAAACTCAACATTGTTTTAATGGAATCTGGAATACTTCAAAGTAGAAATTGATATCGCGTAGTTTTTATATGCATTGTTGTTAAAGACATTTCCAGTAATGGGATTCAAAATGTCGCATAGATCAATCTTGTAAACTAGAACAATGGAATGATAATATTATTTACGGATTATTGTTTTTCTAAAGGAGTTTTGTTAATAATACCTTGTCAGTTGGATCTTACATTAGGTTTGTTTTTCTTTTAAGTTAATGTATGTGTATTTATATTTCCGAAATTACTGTTAATAGAGTTTAAGCTTAAATATAATTTTATTTGAAGTTATTATTGTGAAAGGAAATTCAGCTACCTCAGTGATAAAATCATATTTGGGAGAATCGTTATTTTGAAAAATTGCTTTAATTTGATAAAAATGAGTTAATGTTTTTTAGGTATGGTTAAGAATGGTTAAAGAGGTGGCGAAATTTTAGGACATAGAAAGCACTGAGAGTTAGTGGGAATAACGTACTTTCGCTTAGCTGGGACAAGACGGTTTTGCGCCGCTTACCTGTAAAGTAGTGTTTTTCTTCCATTTTATGTTTTTATTATATTATTTTTATCATTTTTTTATAGAAACCCACTCCATCACTACTGTAGTTAGCTGATGCACCCTTAAAATTGTTACGGGGTTGCCGTTCCTTTTTTGCAAATCAAAATCGTAACGAATCATCATTTTTATCCATAACATAATTTTATATTTTTTTGGTTCAGAGCAAGAAAGAATTTACTCAACTTGCGTCTTATTGTATTGGTTTGCACGGCGTCGGTCTTTTTCTGTCAATTTATGTTGATTTCCCGGTCGATTTTGCACAAATGCTAGCCTATAAAAGCCATTGTATATAAAATTAGAATTGATATTTTATTCGCATCTACATACCGCTGTGTTTTGAAATTCAGAGTTAAATTTGATACAACAGTTATTTCTAAATTTGTAGGAAGTTGTTTTTGTTATAAATTACTGATAATATAAATTTGAATAAAATGGCAAGTTTATTCTTAACTTCATTATTGTTTTTAACTTTGGAATAATATTATATTAGTTGATCTATTCTGAATTGAATTACTATAAAAAGAAAACCTCAACCAAATTAATTATTTTGCTTGAGAAACAATTTCCATTCTTATTTATTAAATTTACGCATAATTTCTTCATTTACTTCAGTTATTAGTATGTTTTTGTAATAAAGACAAAAATTAAATATCACTATTTAAATTTACCGCTTGCCGCTTGGCGGATCGGTCTGCTCGTATCATCTAGTGCTTTGGCTACGATCATCTCTCTCTGACATTTGGGAGTGATGCCCCGTGTGTTTCACGCCTAGATAACCTTGATACTCCTATACCTATTAAATGCCTAGCACTTATCTAGTTCTTTTGTTAGTGTAACTTATAACAATACACTGTTGGAATTTGTAACGTTTCTTTCTGATGGGCAAAAAAATACGAACACACAGAATGTGGAACACACTCTGGATCTGCTAACATCGACCCTTGTAGGTTGCGGAGAATAACATGAGACTTAAAATCATCAGGGTTGTTAAATAGACTATTTGAAAACACGGCTGCAAAGAAAGATAAAGATACACTGTAAATGAAATAAAACACTTGAAAGAAACGAGGTACCAACGTATAATGAGTATAGGAGATTTTAGTCCCATTGCAGTACAATTGCTACTATAAAAAAATGTACAAAACTGTAAATAAGTTCTTCATTCCATTTTGTAACGTAAAACAAATTCATAATTCGCTATACAATGCTAATTTTTAACACTTGAAAATTATTGATACCATTGCAAAAAAAATTTAAAGTATAAGCTGTCACTACAATAATTTTCAATTTTGTAATAAAATTCTGTAACACTCTAAAGATCATAAAACAACAATTAACTAAATATTTGTACGCATCAATTAATTATTTACATAAAACATCCAATAGAATTGCATGAAATTCTTGCCTGACAAAGCCTACCCTGTATTTTAAATTTAACTAACATTTAAGAGATTAAACAAACGTAGCTTAGATAATGGCGTTACAATAATTTAGCATTTTTAATTATATTTTTTTATGAACAGTCTAATAAAGAAAACTATAATTTAAAGAGAATATTTTAGCTTCTTTGACAAGTGTGTCAAATTAGAACAGAAATAGAACATACTTGTGTGTGTAAGGTAACGATTTAGTAACATATGTTATATTTTCTTACTCCTTATCAGATAACAAACAACAGAGTTATTAAAGCAGCATCGCAGGATCTTCTAACCAAAAAATTATCAGTTGGTAGAATTCGCTGCTCCTATAGGAAACTAACTTATCACCAATATTATCATTTACATAGAAGTAAAGAAACGTACTCCAAGATTGCATTCCAGATTATAGATACAAAACTTCTTTTCAGGTATTTGATTCAAGAAAATTTAGATAGGAAGTAAAATTATATTTAGTAATTTATATAATTACGTCGACACATTGAATTGTTAGTAGTAGAAAATGGGGGCTTCTTCCACATTTGCTCCCTCATCTGGACCAAATAGTTTTCTTCGACTAACCATTTTCATCTTTCGAGATAAATATATCTTGTTTGGTATCAATTAATATTAGATTTTTCTCATCCGCTCGAATCTCTAGTAATTTTTTAGACAGGATCATCCCCGAGAGAGCAACCCCAATTTTAAGATTTTTTTACCGCTAACATTCTGGACTAAATAGTTTTCTTCGACTAGCCATTTCCACCCACGAGATAAACATATCTTGTTTAGTATTATTTAATATCAGATTTTTTCAGTTGCCTGAATTTCTAAGAGTCTTTCAGATAGCATCATCTCCCAGAGAGCTACCATCATTTTAAGATTTTTTACCAGCAGCGATTTCTAACCATCCTTATAAATTTTTTAACCATGCTAAACATCAAATTAGTCTAGAATTCTACGCAGAATTCGAATTTGTAAACAGATTTTAAA
Organism: Platerodrilus igneus; assembly: GCA_036346225.1. Lineage (NCBI taxonomy): Eukaryota > Metazoa > Arthropoda > Insecta > Coleoptera > Lycidae > Platerodrilus > Platerodrilus igneus. The sequence goes on along the minus strand of JARFIW010001110.1, from coordinate 640,480 downwards.
TAGGACCGCTCCTTACAAAGTTACACTTTAAAGGCCCCAAAACTCTAAATTTTTGCTCATCTATGACATTTGCTTTAACCAACCATTCCTGAAAATCTAAAACCGTGGGGATTTTAGAAATGAACCCTTTACAAGCCATAAATGTTTAATATTTAAAACCATTTTCAAACAGTAATGTACTATTTTTAGAATATTCAAAACCACGACTTTTAAAATTTTAAACAGTAAAAAAATTTATCAATTTTCTGGTTTAACATTTTTAATTTCTAAACACGTCATAACATAGTTATGTAGTCAATGTAGTCAATGCTAAATAGGTACTTGGAAAATACAATTCGTTTCCGAACTAATTTCTTGACGATTAAGGATTACCCGAATTACATGTGAAAGCTGTGTATAATTTTTTTTCAATGGACTTTCTATTAACTATGTTTCAATACCGTACATTAGAAATCAGCACATCATTGCTTGGGGATTATTAATCACACAAAGCACTTTCTAGTAACCATCCTCGACTACGTATTTAGAGAAATACAAACTTCATTTAGTAATACAAATCAATTAACGGATAATTATGTCAACTGTATATAAACCGGCCTAATTACTAAAAGTCTATTTGACCCGTGCGCTTTGTGTAAAGTTTCGCTGAAATTTAAACAATCGTTCTGTGTTTGTGCAGTGATTTTCCTCATATCGAAGATTTAAAGTGCTTGCATTTTTTTTTATTAAAATAGAACTGGATTTATTTGCAAACACTAATTATCGTGTATTTTGCTATTGTTTCTTATTGTATTTTAAAAACATCTAAGATTCGTTTAGATTTTACATTGAGTAATTTATTAGTCACTATTAATTTATCCAAAGTAATGCGCTGTTTTACATATATATTTTTCAAATTTTAGATCGTCTCTTAGCTAAGATAATAAAAAACAATTCCTACAAATATTTTATTAAAATTAAATACATCTAAACAGCAACAAAAGGCTGCAACAGTAAAACATTCGCCTTGGAACAACTTAAATTATTCAAACAGTGGTTTAAACAGTGGTTGCACGTATCGCCGAATCTTCTTAATTCTTTGAGTCTAGGGACTAAGAATACACCTTCCATGTTTAAAATGTTGTTTGATAAATATTTCGATAGTAACTGCTTCTTCGGTTCTCCTTTAACATGTACAGTGGCCCCAGGAGGTATGACTACTTTCAGTAAATCACCCACATTTGTATACCCACTCGTAGACTGCTTGCCCCAGAAGAGTCGATGGATTCTTTTTTTTAATCACCGAACTTGCTTTTTGAAATTATCACTTAGGGTGTTATATTCAACCGCCATTTCAGTATCTCATGTCATATTACATTATTCACTATATCCTGAATGGCGATCTCCTTGCAATACAAATCACTAGTTTTCTATTGAAATCCTTGTAAATCGATTATAAAACACATGCTTCCTGCTTCAAATCATAAATGGAAATGGGTCTCAAAGCAAATCTCTTCTATCTATCCAGCTAGGGGTCTTTACCCCCACCCACCAGCTCCTTTTAGAATTTTTTCAACTAGGTAATTATCTAGAACTTTAGTCGGTTGATACTAAAGCAAGTCTGTTTTCTTAATCCAACTTTTACCATCCCCCAACCACGACACTAATACTTCACGTCCGTGCTTCCGTTTCCATAAAACTTTTTCCACTAGGTAGGTGTCAGGTGCTGCTGTGAGTTGAATCTCATCGCCGTAAAAAGCACCTAGGATTAGTCGACCTTTCAAATCTTGTAGCAGATAGGTTATCGGCCTCGTTTGTTGTACTTTAACAATTTTGAATAGTTCTGTACTCCAGTTTGGATGAAATCCTCGGTCGAATACTGCCTTATATTTTGATATACGTACAATTTCTCCAACCTTATACAACTTCTTGTGACTTTTAGAAGCACTGTCTGCGGTGTAAAGTTTTGCTCTTTCCGGACATTCTTCCGCTTCCGTAGGTGTCATGCTAATAGCCCGATGCGGTGTATTATTGTATTCTTCCATAACCTTAGGCAAAATATTCAGCCATCTATGACTACCTAGCAACTAAAATCTTCTGTAAAACTTTTTTAATTGTTCTGGTCAACCTTTCAGCCATACTAGCTTTGATTGCAGAATACGTAGAATATTGGTTTACCATATATTTTTGCATAAGTTTTCTAAACCAGCGGTTGTAGTACTCTTTCCCAAAATCCGTTTGTAGATTGATTTTTGTGTTAATTTCTCCATGCAACATTTTGTCCAATATTTTTTTCATGGCATTTGTAACTTCTGATTTAGTTTTATTTTTTAAAAGCTCTGCTAAAGCATGTTTTGGGAATCAGTCCACCGCTATTGGAATATATCTCTATCCATTGTTCACACGAGAGTAAGGCTGCATTTCGCACTAGTCCGACTGGATAAGATCGCGTTTCACTTATTTTCATCCAACCTCCATACATCGTCAAATTTAGAAGCGGTGTTATGTGCTGCAACATGGTTTTTACTGTCGCCCATGTCTTTTCGACGAGATTAAGTTCAGAGTGATTCGTAACACCATATGACCACGTTCGGCTAACATTCAGTAACAACGATTTGTTTGCATGTTGGCTTAAGTTGATGAATCTTTGCATATGGGGTTCTGCTATCCTATATTTAAGCTGAAAAGGTATGTTTCTTTTATATAACCCACACCCCACATTTTCTTTTTTTCAAGCCCATGTTCGATTCCGTTCCACAGTTGCGTTATGATATGCTGCACTATCCATCACTAATAAATACTTTGGTTCAAGAATTTGTAATAATTTATCTTGAAACCATTTACAGAATTTTCTATTATTCATTTCATCGTGATAATCCCCAGTGTTAAGTACGGATTTAAAAATTATCAACCCATTAAAAACGAAACCGCTTTTGCTACCAGCATGACTAACGGTGCATTTAAACATTGATTTAAACCATAATCCCACTCTCTCGATACAGCATGTGAACTGTGCCAGTGAGTTTTATCACAATATAAAACATTTCTCCAAACTGCTCAATATAGCAGTACTTTTCGTAAATAATGGAATCGTTTTGCTCGGATTTCCGACTTCTCAAGTAAAACTTTATAATTGGCTTGGCATTTCGTCCAACAAATCCCCATTTTATGAAATTCATTTCTTCCGATTTGACAGTCTCAAATATAGCAAGCATTGTGGGTCGAACTATAGGGGATGTTTGCAAATCAATAAATAATTATGCGCACAATTTCTGCTTCAAATACATCTAATGTAGATTTTGTGCTGCTTTTTTTGATGGTTTCCTTGGTGAAATAGATTGTAACTTAGCACCAACATGTTGCGTTTTGTTTTCCTTAGTAATTTTCTTAACAGTCGTTAACCCAACACAATTTGCTTCCGACACAATTTTGCTCAAACAGGTAACGTCTCGACCAGCACCCTTCTACTCTTTCATACATTGGCAAAGATTGCATAATCCTGCGACCTTGACTATAAATAATTTTTTTTAATTTTAAAAATATGAATTTTATAAAGGTTTTGTTATGGCTTCAGTAAAATGTAAACACTTAATGTTACTGTTAAGACTGTCTATATGCTCTCTCTAATAGACTTTAATTCTAGTGTGCGCATCTGTCATATAATAAAAATAATAACAATCTGGTTTTCTGACATTACTAAAATAAAAAATTCATAAAAGTTTTTGTTACATTATTAGCTTGGTTTTTCACACTTCTAAAGCGGCTAAGATGAATGTATAATATGTTACCAATATTAAATATTCTAACTAATTTACCTAAACTACAATATTGAGCAACTAGAACTGAGATGCTTGTGTGCACGACGCTTCGGTGTTCGATTGTAAGTCTTTCTACTAGAGCGGCGACAATCGTGCAGTATGGAAAGCATCCAAATGAAAACATGCTCCTTCGCAGCCTGTTATGTACATCAGTGAAAGAACAAGAGCTTGTTTAAAAGCGAAAATAGTCATTCTGGTACAATTGTAACTAAAAGAAAAACATTTTTAGAAATTGAAAGTCCTGTGTCATGATAATTATTGATACAACTCGTGCAGGGTTGGCGACAACAAGCTAAAAATCAACCACTGCTACCCTCAGTTAACTGTCTGCATTTAATGGTAAGGCAAGACAAACAAACACAAAAGGTAACCCATTACCAATTCGACCTACTTTTCTCTTGCACTTATATACATACTAAAACTAAAATTTAACTTAGCCGTAATTTTTAGAGATATCTGAACCCTTGTTTACCGAATAGTACTGAACTAGGCAGTCCTCACTTACAAAGAGCTAGGTAAGTTTTGGTGTGCTTTGTACGCTTTCTCATACAGGTTAAAATAACTAAAGTTTTACTATGTCAAAGTAAATATTGATTACAGAGAAGCTTGATATTATTTCATTGTCATCTTAATCCACTTATAACTGCAACAACGTTGTCACTTACCTTCTTTGCTTAAAACTTTTAGAGATCTCTAATAATCCATACTGAAAAAATGCCTAAACAAAACCAAACTAAGGTTGTTTTGGCAACTGCTATGTCTTTAATTAATGAATTAAATGATTTTGAAAGGTATTTGAATACTATTGCTGTAGCGCCTCTCACTGATACTATTATAATTGCTAACTTAAAAATGCGGTTGGAAATTATTAAACCTTCTGCTAGCAAATACAGGGATCTATTCATAGAATTAACTGCTAGTTCAGTTATTTCTGATGAAATAATTGCCGAAACTGAATACTTTGACAAATATATTGATCTCACAAGCAATGCTACTTGCTTATTAAAGCGTGCTTCTGGGATCTCTAGATCAAACTCCTTGGAATCTATAAACTCTGCTGTACGTCCGGCAAACCCTGAATCCTCGAGCAACATCAGTGCTAAGCTTCCAAAATTGAGCATTCCTTCGTTTTCTGGTGTTTTCACTGATTTTCCACCTTATCTGGAAATTTTTACCGCCTTGGTACACAAAAATCCAAGCTTAACGGATATTGAACGCTTTTTACACTTAAAAGGCAGTCTGAAAACTTCAGCTAGTGAGTTAATAGCTAACATTAGTCCTTCTGGTGACAATTATTATGTCGCGTTTGACATGCTGTGTCAAAGATATAATAACCCCAAACTGATCATTCAAAATCATATCAAAGCAATCTTTGATTTAAAACCTATTTCTAAATCTAATGCTTCTGAGCTACGTAGTTTGCACGACAATCTCTTTAAGCATGTACGTGCTTTACAAAAACTAGAAACTCCTATCGATCAAGCAGGAATATTTGTATCACATATTTTGATGTCAAAACTAGACGACATTTCGCGTACTGAATTATCAAAATTCAAATCAAACGCTATACTGAATTTAACTGAAATCGATGAATTTCTAAAACGGCGTTGCCAATTACTAGAAGAAATCGAAAATGATAAGCAAACTTGTGCTTATCTTGATTCCGTTAAAAATCAAACTTTTAAGCCTAAAATAAACTATAAACAATCGTTTGTGTGTACGAACAATAATAATTTTTGTCCTGTGTGTAAAGCAAGACATTTTATTAAGCAATGTCCTGATTTCTTAAAACTCACTAGTAAGCAGCGATATGATAAAATATCAGAGTTAGGTATATGTAAAAATTACGTCATTCTAAACAGTTACCGTGTAATTCCAAATTTAGTTGCAAACGATGCAACAAACGTCATAGTACCTTACTGCATTTTGAAGCGAGCACTAGCGCTTCTACTTCTGACAATAGGGACCACACTAATAGTTCCTCAACTAAAAAATTGGCTAACCCTGAAACAGCCAATACTTCGAACTGTCAAACCTCACTGCCCTGTTTTCCTGCAAATGTACAACAAATTTTACTGGCCACTGCATGTGTAAATGTAAAGGACATTCACAATCGATGGCATACTGCTCGAGTTATACTAGACTCAGCTTCACACGCTAATTTTATTACTGAAGAGTTTGCTTACAAACTCGGTCTACCACTAAAATCTAGCAACACTAAAGTTCTTGGGCTAAACTGTCATTATTCATTTTCCACTTCTAAAGTAGATTTGAAATTACGCTCCACCACAAGTGATTACACATTAAATCTACAATGTTTGACTATCCCTAAAATTGACGAGAACTTGCCCTTAGTAACATTCAAAAAATCGCACCTTAACATTCCTAAGAGACTCAAGCTCGCAGATTCTAATTTTTATAAGTCTTCAGCTATCGATATTCTAATCGGTGCTGGTGAATTCTACAATTTACTGTGCATAGGTTAATTCTCCCTAGGGAAAAATAAACCCATTTTACAAAAAACCTTATTTGGTTGGGTACTCTCAGGTAGTTGTCCTGTGCAACCAAATACTTCTACAGTTGTCTGTGCCAATTTAGCTATTAATGGTGACACTGCAAGATTAAAAGATTTACACGATTCTATTCAAAAATTCTGGCAATTAGAAGATGTTCAGCCCTCAAACTCTCTTTTCAAGAACGCTTTTGCGAGCAAAATTTCTCTGATACTATCACACAAGACGATAATGGCCGTTTTATAGTTTCAATACCTTTTAATTGTAAACTTATGAAGTTGGGACATTTTTTAGAATTTGCTAAAAAACGTTTTTTAAACTTGGAAAGGAAATTTCGTACTTATCCTGACTTGAAACTTAAATATACTGATTTCATTCACGAATACATCTCTTTAGGCCATATGTCCAAAATATTACCGGAAAATGACTGCTTGGTTTCCAAACCCGTAATGGCCTTTAATGCAGAAATTGACACCTCGAGCGTACCCGTTTATTACTTACCACATCATGCTGTCATCAAATCTTCTTCGTTGACTACCAAATTAAGAGTTGTTTTTGATGGTAGCGCACCCACCTCTTCTAACATTTCTATTAACGACACGCAGATTGTAGGACCTGTTATTCAAGATGATTTGGTTTCAATCCTTTTACGTTTCAGGCAATATAAAGTTGCGCTGACTGGAGATATAGAGAAAATGTATCGCCAGATACTTGTACAACCTTCTGAGCGCAAATTTCAGCGTATTCTATGGCGCGATAATCCCAACTCGCCCATAGATACTTACAAACTTAATACTATTACTTATGGCACAGCTAGTGCAAGTTACTTAGCTACAAAATGTTTGCATCATCTTTCAGCACTATGCGCTAAGGAACATCCTTTAATTTCTTCCATTTTAAAATCTGATTTTTACATGGATGACCTTATTACCGGAAGCGATACTATACAAAAGGTTCAACAGATTAAAACTGGCTTGCCTTCCGTATTAGCAAGCGCAGGGTTTCCGATTAGAAAATTTCTTACCAGTTGTCCTGCTGTATTAGGTGCAGAAAGAAATAATAAGCTCTATAATATTCCTTTGAGCGAGAGAACAAGTGCCAAAACTTTAGACCTTGTTTGGAACTCATTACAAGATACTATAGAATTTGATGTTCAACTTAAATCTACTAATACTAGAAACACTAACCGTTCCATCTTATCAAAGGTTTCGCAAATTTTTGACCCTTTAGGTCTACTCGCGCCGATCGTAGTTATTGGTAAACTATTTATACAGAAACTGTGGCAATCTAACCTCTCTTGGGATGAGAGTATCCCTCAGAATCTTGACTCCAAATGGAATTTATTCAAAACGCAACTAAGTGCGTTAGAAAACTTGCACGTAGCTCGTTGTATAGTTCCTGCTGAATACATTTTCTTAGAACTTCACGGTTTTAGTGACAGTAGTGATGTCACTTATGGAACTTGTATTTATTTACGAGCTGCTGATTCTACAGATAACTACCATTCTAATCTCTTGTGTTCTAAGTCTAGGATAGCTCCTCTTTATAGAACTACAATTCCTAGATTAGAATTGTGCGCTGCTGTATTACTGGCACAACTTATGCACAAATTAACATCAATATCGACTATACCTATTTCTGACACTATCTTATGGACGGATTTATCTATCGCACTACATTGGATAAACTCTGCACCTAATAAATTTAAAATATTTGTTGCTAACCGAATAGCGCTAATCCAAGAACTAACTAAACCAAAGGCTTGGTTGCATATTCCTTCGAAATTAAATCCTGCCGATTTAGTTTCTAGAGGAGTGGCTGTTGAAAGACTTATTAATAACCCGTTATGGTGGCACGGACCTCAGTTTTTGGCACAATCTTCTGCCAATTGGCCTGCTCCACTAATTAATATTGAATCATCAGTAGAGTCTGAATTGAAGTCAGCTGCTAGTGACAGCTTAAACCTTGTAAATCTTTTAAGTACTGACATATTTCAAAATTTCTCCACTCTAACTAAATTGAAACGTATAGTAGCTTGGATACACCGTTTCACAAAAAATTGCAAACTTAGCAAAAACCGCGTTTCAGGACGTTTGACTACTTCTGAACTTAACAATGCTTATAATGTTCTGATAAGGCTTTGTCAATACGAATCTTTTGAGCCACTAATAAAACAGCTTACCAAAAACCAACCTCTTAAAGCCGAGTCTACAATTCTACAATTAAGTCCTTTTCTTGATGAAGATAATATTCTATGAGTAGGAGGTAGATTAACTAATTCCTCTTACGCTTATCACAAAAAATGTCCCATCCTACTGCCTCCGAAACACTCATTGACTAAACTTGTTTTTGAGTATTTTGACGTTAGTTTGATGCATTGCGGAGCACAACAACTGCTAGCTTGCGTCCGAGAACACTACTGGCCAATAGCTGGTTTAAACACTGCCAAACAAATATGTCGAGGATGCATCAGATGTTTTAGAGCAAAACCTACCGTTCTAACCCGTTAATGGGCAACTTACCTTCTAAGAGATTGGAAATTAATACTACAGTATTCTACAACGTCGGCATAGACTATGCCGGATCTATACTTATTAACGACCGCAAAACTCGCGGCGCTAAACTTATTAAGTCATACATTTGTCTTTTTATTTGCATGGTCACAAAGGCTGTACACCTGGATTTAGTCACGGATCTCTCTACTAGTGCCTTTCTAGCTGTACTAAAAAGATTCATAGCTCGTAGAGGCAAACCCAAAACAATTTCTTTCGACAATGCTACAAACTTTGTGGGCGCACATAGAGAGTTACGACAACTTTTTGAATCTTTAAACACTGAGGATTGCAGTGGCGTGATATTTGGCTTCCTAACTAATCAAGGTGTAAATTGGGAATTTATTACCCCTCGCGCTCCTCATCAAGGAGGTTTGTGGGAGAGCGGGATAAGGAACACTAAAACTCATCTTAAACGAGTCCTGGGTAACACTAATTTAAACTATGAAGATCTGCAAACTGTTTTGGTGCAGATCAAGGCTACATTAAATTCTCGACCACTTTCACCACTGTCTGACGACACTTCCGATTTTTGCCCGCTGACGCCTGGTCATTTTATATTTGAAAAATTCTTATGTGCCTTACCAGAACCAAACTTATTAAATATCAATGAAGGCAGATGAATTTTGTATCGTCGAATCCAAAAACCAGTACAGCATTTTTGGAAGGGCTGGAGTCGTCACGTCGTACCTGAAATGCAACGCAGGGTTAAATAGTACAAAATGCTCCCGCAACTGCTACAAATTGGTTCTCTAGTGCTAATAAAGGATGAGAACCTTCCCCCTTTACAATGGTCTTTTGGTAGGGTAGTGAAACTGCATCCTGCTACTGATGGAGTCTTTAGAAACGCCACTTTACGTCTTCCGAATGGACACCTATGTAAACGTTCAGTGCATCGACTGTGTGCGTTTCCTGAAGTGAACTAATGTCTTAGTGCTTAGATTATCTTTCGTTATTACATGTTTATTGTTGTTTAAATTTATCTAACCATGTTTGTAATTGAGTAAGTTTTCAGTCTCACGTAACTGAATGTTATGTCCTTGTTTACATTTCTTGTTTGTTATGTTAAAGCCTTGGAGGTTTCAAGGAGGCCGGCATGTTATGGCTTCAGTAAAATGTAAACACTTAATGTTACTGTTAAGACTGTCTATGTGATCTCTCTAATAGACTTTAATTCTAGTGTGCGCATCTGTCGTATAATAAAAATAATAACAATCTGGTTTTCTGACATAACTAAAATAAAAAATTCATAGAAGTTGTTTCATTATCAGCTTGGTTTTTCACACTACTAAAGCGGCTAAGATGAATGTATATGTTACCAATATTAAATATTCTAACTAATTTACCTAAACTACAATATTGAGTGTAAGAAGCCATTTTAGTTTCTAATTTTAATAATAAAATAGTTACCTTTGAAATGTTAAAAATTAAATGTCAAATTAAAAAACTGTCATGATTGCCACCAGTTCTACTTATATTGAATAGTTAGACCAGTAATTCTTCAATTCCAGAGGTGAGTTTATTATATATATTCTCACGGGTGTTGACTTGTATGAATTGATGTGTATTCTTTTATATTAATTGTTCATTCATGAGTAAATGAAGCTATGTAGTATACTACATTGAAAGACTGTATTTTATACTTTTGCATAGATTGTTCTGACTATCGTATGATCACTGAGAGCTATAGCTATTATGTGCTGAGTGCGATATAATGTTTATTAGAGTATATAGTTAGGGATGCTACCAAGCATCTTGTACATTTAATGATATAAAGATAAGATAGTAGTTAAAGGCGTACGGTGTGAAGAATTCTGCTGTTACATAGCAAACCATTCGACACACGAGGTCAGGGTGTGAAGAATTCTGCTGTTACATAGCAAACCATTCGACACACAGGTTAGGGTGTGAAGAATTCTGCTGTTACATAGCAAACCATTCGACACACAGGTTAGGGTGTGAAGAATTCTGCTGTTACATAGCAAACCATTCGACACACAGGTTAGGGTGTGAAGAATTCTGCTGTTACATAGCAAACCATTCGACACACAGGTTAGGGTGTGAAGAATTCTGCTGTTACATAGCAAACTATTCGACACACAGGTTAGGGTGTGAAGAATTCTGCTGTTACATAGCAAACCATTCGACACACAGAATAGGGCGTACTGGTGGAGGATACGCCACGCTAGGTGTCTAGAGCCTTATAGGTATGATAATGATGGTTTGAATAGTGTTGATGTGAAGCTAGAGATTGAATCAATTGTAGGTTACATTGGTTGTGTATGCCAGTGATAGTTGATACCATATTTATATAGTTATATAGAATGTAGTTTTATCTATTCCTTATTAGAATGACTGAGAGGTCAGCACTCATCATGACTTTATTATTTCTAGAATTGACGGTGGTTGCCGATAAGAATACATTCTATCAGCCCCTGCGTGACTGCAGATTTGGTTTATAAACAGGTACGGTTAACTTAGAAATACCTCTGATGTATATATTTACAATTATACAAGAAATTTGGGTTCAATTCAATTACGTTAAAGTAAGTACCCACATGTCAAGTTTCCACGCCTTACAGTTTTTCAGCAGTGGGATCTGAACGACAAATGTTAATTGGCATCAATTGAGTCGCAGTTGACATTAACCGAACAAATTAATTTTTATGGGATGCAAAATAGTTAACAACTTTCAAATTAACAGGTTAACCGTGGAAGGATTTCTACAGTGGGACGACATTCTAGCAGAAGTCACCAACGGCTTAGAAAGCGTAAGCGCAACTTGTCCACCACGAGTAGTAGTACCATTTCTTCGTCTTCGTCCCGCCATACTCCAGAACCACTTGCAGAACCAAGCTGTAAAAAATAGAGCTCGTAGCTACGCTAGCGAAAGAAGCCATGCGTCCATCGACAAATTGTCAGATATTATGAGCGATTTTATTAAAAATATGCAAAACTCTCGTAACTGCTCCACTGGTTTTCGAGGTGATGCAGTTCCTGAATTTAGTCCGGAGGATCGTCAGCAAAATGTTGTTATGTGGTGTTCTAAGGTTGACGAATTGCGACAGCTATTTAGTTGGACTGAAGAGACAACTATTTACTATGCCCTGTCTAGGTTGCGTGGTTTAGCGGAGGTTTGGTATAAGGGTTTGCCCTCTGTAAACTTATCTTGGGCGGAATGGAAAGCTAAACTGGAGCTTGCATTTCCTGCTTCAAGAGATTATTGTGAGATGTTGGAGGAGATGCTAAGAAGGAAGAAACGCTTTGAGGAAACTTACATAAAATATTTTTATGAGAAAACTGCGCTTCTGAATGGATGTAAAATTAGTGGAAGCGATGCAGTCTCGTGCGTCATCGGGGGACTGGCTGATATAAACATAAAAAATGCAGCTCGTGCTGGTAATTACAGCACACCTGAAGAGCTATTCAATTACTTACGGACATTGACTGAACCAGTTCCAAGACAATTCAATCATATACTCAGTCGATCGAGATATTCCAAGTTCGATCATGGACGCATAGAAAAGAAAGGGCATTTAGGCAATAACAAAAATAAAATTGACGCCTGTTATCGATGTAACGCTGTAGGGCATAAAGCTGTAAGTTGTCCCCAAAGACCCGTATGCAGTAATTGTCATAAAATTGGACATCGCACTAGCCAATGTTTTAAAAGATCTGAACGGTCGCAGGCATCAGCTCTTGCGCCAAATACCACTTTATGACTAAATCAAGAAGACCCTAAAGCAGTTAATTTGAAGTATTTCAAAGACTGTGCAATTAATGGTAATCCGGTAAAGTGTTATGTCGATTTTGGTAGCTCGTGTAATATCATTAGACATAGCAATGCCAAGGAGTTAGAATTAAATATTGACAGTAGTTCAGTTACGGTAATACGTGGTTTTGGAAATAACCACACTAATACATTAGGTGTAGTGAATTTTAAACTCAAAATTGACGAAATCGAGTCGTGCGTTAGTGCTCATGTCGTTTCAGACTGCGTACAAACAATCCCTTTATTAGTAGGACAACCATTTACCGAATTACCCCAAATAGTAGTAAGTAAGGATAGTGTTAGCTTAGAATTTATGTTAAATACTAATCGTAAAGATTTGACCTTATTGCCACACGAATTAAACAGTAAAATACCATTGTGGACCAAAGAAGCTTCGGTTATTCCTCCTCATCACATTGGACATGTTCCAGTAAGTTGTCGTAGTGAAACTTCGGGCGATGTGTATGTAGAAGCAAGTCTGCGCATCTTTGAAGGGCAAGAAAATTGTATTCCTCGTGTTATTTTAAGTTTAAATAATACAGACCCAGTGATACCTATAATTAATTTATCCAATAGTGATTTAGTGATAGAAACTAAATACCCTCTTGTTCGCGCGTGGTTGTGTGAACCCGAACCTCCAAGAACCGAAAACGTTTTACGTATTAATCACAACGACTTACCACCCATACCATCTGGTGATATAATTTCAGGCTCATTATCAAATGAACAAAAATCAAAATTAATGGAATTAATTAATGACTACCGTGATTGTTTTGCTACAAAAATGAGTGAACTCGGCTGTGCAAAATCGGCGACCATGAGTATAAACCTAAATGACCACAAACCTTTTGCATACAGACTGTACCGTTTGGCAGTAACGGAACAGCGGGTTGTAAAAGATATGATCAACGAAATGTTGGAGAACAATATAATTCGCGATTCGAATTCCCCGTATTCTTCACCATTACTTTTAGTGCAGAAAAAGAACGGAGAACAACGTATGTGCATAGACTATCGAAAGTTGGATAGTCTCACAGTGAAGGACCGTTACCCCTTACCAAGAATTGACGATCAACTAGATAAACTACAGGGAAGCTGGTTATTCACTAGTTTAGATCTACGTTCCGGCTATTACCAGATTTCCGTCGAAGAAGAATCTAGAAAGTATATAGCGTTCATTTCGTCCCAAGGTCAATATGAATTTTGTCGCTTGCCTTTTGGCCTTACAAATGCTCCTAGTGTTGTTCAGCGTTTAATGAACCGAGTTTTTCCGGCACAAAATGTCGTTGCTATATATTTAGACAATCTACTAATATATTCCAAAACCGTCGAGGAAGGTCTTGAAAATTTAAAGCTGGTATTTAACCTTCTACGTAAGGAGAATTTAACCCTAAATCCACCAAAATGTTCGTTCTTAATGCAGTCTGTAACCTACTTGGGTTTCGAAATAAACTCCGGTAAGGTTCAACCCGGAAAATCAAAAACTCAATCCATTAAAGAATTTGCAATTCCCAACAACGTTCATGCAGTACGGCAGTATTTAGGACTAACAGGATATTTTCGTCATTTTGTCAAAAACTATGCTCGAGTCGTCAGGCCCACTGATTTAATTCGCAAGGATGTACCTTGGCAATGGGGACAAGATCAGCAGTCATCCTTTGAAACCCTAAAAGAAGTTTTGATGTCTAGACCTGTTCTTGCTTTATTTAATCCCAACGCGAGTACCGAAGAACATACCGACGCTAGTCAGCACGGTCTGGCAGGAATTCTTATGCAAGTCCAAGATGACAATAAACTTCATCCGGTTGCTTATTTTAGTAGACGGACAACTCCGGGCGAACAAAAATATCACTCGTATGAATTGGAAACCCTTGCTGCCGTTGAAAGCTTACGGAAGTTTCGCTCATACCTTTTGGGCACTGACTTTACCTTGATAACCGACTGTAATGCATTAAAGGCCACTAGCAATAAGAAACACCTCCTACCGCGCATTGCTAGGTGGTGGCTTCAGCTACAAGAATTTTCATTTACCGTGCAATACAGACCAGGTGATCGTATGAAACACGTTGATGCTCTTAGTAGGAATCCATCTTCCAGTAGTACAGCATCCGGAGAAACAGTATTTCACATTGAGGCTTCTGACTGGATACTTACTGGTCAAATCAAGGATGAACGACTGAAAGAAATTTATGACGTGTTGTCGAAACCACCCACAACTGAAGAGGAACGCCGTATTTATAAAGATTATGCGTTACGTAATGGGCGAATTTTTCGCATCACCATAAAAGGGCTACTATTAGTCGTACCCAACGGTATGCGCCACCAAGTTGTTAGGGCCGCTCATGAAGAATTAGGTCATTTTGCACTAGAGAAGACGCTTTACCGACTTAATCAACATTATTGGTTTCCAAGGATGAATAAATATGTTGACCACTATATAAAGAACTGTATTCCATGTTTGTTCAGCAAGAAAGCGCATGGCAGAAAAGAAGGTTATCTACATCCCATAGAGAAAATCCCTTTACCAATGCATACCTTACACATAGATCATAAGGGTCCGTTACCAAAAACAAAACGCGGAAATCAATACTTAATTGTTGTCATCGATGCCTTCACAAAATTTGCCCATCTAAAATCTGTGAAGTCTACCAAAACCACACTCGTTATAGAATTTATAAACGAGATTACTTGTATTTTTTGGCCAACCTACAAGAATTATATGTGATCAGGGAACTTCGTTTACTTCTCGCAAATTTCGAACCTTCTGTGAAGAAAAGACAATTAAACTAATATTCAATGCAGTTGCTACTCCTAGGGCCAATGGTCAAGTCGAAAGGCTTAATAGAACACTAATGACAGCACTTTTAACCACGGCTCCAGAAGAACACCGATGGGACGAAGTTGTTAAGAAAATACAATTCTCCATCAACAATGTGCCTAATAAAACCACGGGAAAAACTCCAAGTGAACTGCTATATGGCTACCACCCTAGAGGAGGTCACGATGCTCCATTGATAGATGAGACTTCCGAAATCAGTAGAAATATTGACAGCATAATTGAAGAAAGATTCCAAGTGGCGTCAAAGATAACGGAAGAGCAACTTAAACAGAAACGTCTGTACGATCAGAAAAGAAAAACACCTCGTCAGTATAAAGTACATGACCTAGTACTTGTAGAGAAACGTAAAACTACCGAAAACACTAGCAGAGCTTTGGTAACACCTTACAAAGGGCCTTTCATAGTTAAGGCCGTTCTACCAAATGACAGATATATTGTGACCAATATACCAGCAGGGAAAAGAAGATGCAAATACAAGAGAACTATAGCTGTTGATAAGTTGAAGCCATGGATAGTAGTACCAATGTCAGACTCATCGTATGGTAGCAGTGCCGATGATGGTGTACCACCGTCCCCTGTTTCTGATACTACTTAAAAAAAAAATGAATGATAGTTACCTCGGGACGAGTTAACCGTAGCATGGCCGAATGTAAGAAGCCATTTTAGTTTCTAATTTTAATAATAAAATAGTTACCTTTGAAATGTTAAAAATTAAATGTCAAATAAAAAACTGTCATGATTGCCACCAGTTCTACTTATATTGAATAGTTAGACCAGAATTCTTCAATTCCAGAGGTGAGTTTATTATATATATTCTCACGGGTGTTGACTTGTATGAATTGATGTGTATTCTTTTATATTAATTGTTCATTCATGAGTAAATGAAGCTATGTAGTATACTACATTGAATGACTGTATTTTATACCTTTGCATAGATTGTTCTGACTATCGTATGATCACTGAGAGCTATAGCTATTATGTGCTGAGTGCGATATAATGTTTATTAGAGTATATAGTTAGGGATGCTACCAAGCATCTTGTACATTTAATGATATAAAGATAAGATAGTAGTTAAAGGCGTACGGTGTGAAGAATTCTGCTGTTACATAGCAAACCATTCGACACACGAGGTCAGGGTGTGAAGAATTCTGCTGTTACATAGCAAACCATTCGACACACAGGTTAGGTGTGAAGAATTCTGCTGTTACATAGCAAACCATTCGACACACAGGTTAGGGTGTGAAGAATTCTGCTGTTACATAGCAAACCATTCGACACACAGGTTAGGTGTGAAGAATTCTGCTGTTACATAGCAAACCATTCGACACACAGGTTAGGTGTGAAGAATTCTGCTGTTACATAGCAAACCATTCGACACACAGGTTAGGTGTGAAGAATTCTGCTGTTACATAGCAAACCATTCGACACACAGAATAGGGCGTACTGGTGGAGGATACGCCACGCTAGGTGTCTAGAGCCTTATAGGTATGATAATGATGGTTTGAATAGTGTTGATGTGAAGCTAGAGATTGAATCAATTGTAGGTTACATTGGTTGTGTATGCCAGTGATAGTTGATACCATATTTATATAGTTATATAGAATGTAGTTTTATCTATTCCTTATTAGAATGACTGAGAGGTCAGCACTCATCGTGACTTTATTATTTCTAGAATTGACGGTGGTTGCCGATAAGAATACATTCTATCAGCCCCTGCGTGACTGCAGATTTGGTTTATAAACAGGTACGGTTAACTTAGAAATACCTCTGATGTATATATTTACAATTATACAAGAAATTTGGGTTCAATTCAATTACGTTAAAGTAAGTACCCACATGTCAAGTTTCCACGCCTTACATGAGCAACTAGAACTGAGATGCTTGTGTGCACGACGCATCGGTGTTCGATTGTAAGTCTTTCTACTAGAGCGGCGACAATCCTGCAGTATGGAAAGCATCCAAATGAAAACAGGTTTACTTACGGTTTCAAAACGAAAAGTTGTGTTGAAAACGACTACTTTATAATTATTATCAGCAAAAAGAAATTAAACAAAATACACCAAACGTATACAAAGCAGCAGGATTCTCAAATTTCAAAATCAAAGTGTGTACTGTATCGGCTCGATAGATGGTAAGTTAAGGGTTTGTAAAGAAGCTCTACACCGCAACCATAGCGATTATTTATTTATTATTTAGTCATATTTTTGCTTTATACTTAGTAAAAGTTGTGAAATAAAGAAGTTTGTAAAAGATATAAAACGCCTATCAGTCTTTTTCAGTACGAAAAGTGTAAAGAAAATACTCATACGGAAATATAAATTTTTAAATCATACTGGAGTTACTTCATAGCTGTTGTAGGTATTATCATCACTTCACAACTATAGTTTCAGTTTGGTCTTTACTATTATCGGTAATATTTCAGGTATATGCGGAGGTCGCTGAGATTTTAAGACACTTACACTAAAGCATTTTCGCTTACTATAAAATGACGATTACATAGGGTATCAGAATTCAAATGAAACTTCGTATAAGAAAAATAGGCGTAAATAAATATCGTAAACTTGAAACTTTCCAGTTATTAATGAGTGACTTGACATGCAACGAAATACCAATATCAACATTTTATGTACTTATATTTTACAAGAAATTATATGTTGTAGCATTACTTTAATTTAACATGAGCTGGTAAGGATGTATTTATTATTGTAAGATTTATAGAATAACTGTATATTAAGAATGTAGGAAAAATTAACCGTATTCTCGATTCTTCAGGGCAAGGTTATCTTCAAATTAGAATATCTATGAAACGCTGTTTCTACCCGTAACCATGTCAGGTTACTATGTCAATTCAAAATCAAGAAGATCTACAGCAGCGCAGTGCTGTTTAGTTTAAGATCTGGTAGTATACGATTCAATGCCAAAATAAATCGAACACCTAGATATGTAGATCCTACATAAACTTATTCAAATACTTTTGCATACGCAAATAACACTAAACCGCAACCTAAAACCAATTTTTTTCTTTTATCGTCATATAGTAGGTATAAAGTCTGTCACCGTGTACTTTCCTTTTTCTACCAAACTTAGTTTGGTTAATGGGATCTCAATGTCTGTCCGCCACCGTCGTCGCCGCCGTCGCCGTCGTCGTCCGTCGCAGGGTTCCCGTGATTTTATAATATATGCATCTTATTCAATTTTTACGCTGATTACGAATATGCAATACACTATTGAATATCTCATTAATTTTCGAGTTATTCGACTTTAAAGTCGAAATTTTGCAACCAACGAAAGTTTTTGCTAATAAAAATAATTATAACTTAAATTCAATTTTTATTGTAAATGTGAACTAATTTAATAATAAAATATTCGTAAATTTGGTTGTAAGCCGTACATGCGGCGCAAATTTTAATTTGTATAACGTCACAATTGACATCAAATCTGCCACCTTTGTATATTTTGCTGGTTCGTCTATGAATTAGGCTAGGTTGGCCACAGACTTATCTGAAAGGCATGCCCTATCTTATAGGTTAAAGATTAAAGCGACGTGCACATACATAATTATTGACTGAAGTGAGAAACATAGGAGGAGGATGATAATTTTGTTTTGGACTGATAGTAAAATTCTATGGGAACCAACAACTCTAAGTAAAAGTAAGGAAATGTCAATATATCGATATTGAACTTTTTGATGAAAAATCCAATGTCGTGTTGTTAATTAAGATTAAAATTTCAATAAATTTAAATTAAATATTGGGTGATCGTACACTTCCTTTTTGATTGGGTTTCCCAATTTTCTTCAAGGGCTATTGTTGCTTTAAGAACGAAAATTGCCCAAAAATGAAATCTTTAGAGAAATCTGCCGCACATATTAGCTTTGCTTGATAAATAAAAGGTTATATATGAATAAAAATACCTGAAAAGGGAGCATGTGCGGTAACTGGGTTGCGTCTCGTGGCAGGCAAATGCCTAACATTTATCGCTCTACTACATATAGGAATTATAATTAAAGATGCAAGTCATACCTGACCAAACACACCTAATGCTTGTATAAGACTAACGATTTCATATATGTCCTTTTCGATATACCACAACTGCAAAATTTCTATAAAAATGTTGTAGACAAGTAACCCCACATAAAATACAGTAAAAATTTTGATGTTGATATTCATTGGTTTATCCTCGTTGTACAATCCTAACTTTTTTATTATAAACAGAGGCAATTCTAAGGATTTAAATGTTGTTTTCATATTAGCTTCTTATTAAGACTGACAATGATGTACTGTCGAGGTAATAACCGGATTTTACTTCCGCTCCTAAAAAAACATGAAAACAAGCTAATTATACTAAATACTTGTAATTTACATTAATTATTAATATCATGTTTTAAAATAAGTCGAACTTTAGAGAACGCTCGCAGTAATTAACTTTCATATGCTAAGGAATAATGACCCTGCCATTTAATTATTTATGCAGATACTATGATTAATTTTAAACACAAACTTTTTGTATGAAACTTACGGCCTAATACTTGTAATTGCCAGTACGTAAAAATACAGTGAACGCTCAAATCCAAAATAAAATACCTGGAGATGTGGTTTCTATCAGCTTATAGATAATTGTTTTAAAAGTTAATAGGGAACGAAACAAAACAAGTGTTAAATCACAAACGACCCGTCTGTATCAAAACTAAAATTAGAATACAAGAGTTGAAACATCCAATTCAGGTAACTAATCTGTTGCTTCATAACCTCTAAAACTATCATAATGTAAACTGAACTATTTGATCAATAAGTAATAAAACTATCTTCGATGCTGATGTAAACTCCATAACAATATTTTCATTCATTTGGTTTTTCAGCCGCTTTTTGTAGACTCATGCATTCTACTTACGCACACAAAAATGCTAATTAGCATAATTTTTATTATATACATTTAGAAAAACGCCTTCTTAAAAATTTTTTAACAAAAGATTGAAATGAATTTTATTCACAGGAGAAACATTAATACGTCTTATAATTTGCAATGTGCGAGTTATGTATCCCCCAACTGATACATGTATAAAGAAATAGAATAATTAGGAATTATTAGAAAGTGTTAAGAATACGCCAAGTGAAGTGCAACACTGTAATACAAGGACAATTTATATAGTTTATAAACGTTCATGAGAACGGATGCGCTACTTTGTATCCCAGACGATAGTGATACTGCAGATGTCAGGTCACAGACGGTCAGGTACCGTGATTGCTTAGAAATTAAGATTACAACATTGTAATTACGAATAGTATTAAGAAATAAGCAGACATGAGATCTGCAAGTTCCCACAGCCATGTGAGGGGGGTAGAAACATTATAAAATGCCCGGGAGCTCAAGGACCCGGTAGTCAGTCAAAGTATTCAGCTTTAACATTGCAATTGCTTTGACTACTCACAATAGTACATTTAATAGTTATTTTCGAACTTAGAGTAAATTAAATCTAGTCTTGTAGAATTCCATAATTAATGTCTGTTTAAAAATAAATTTGTTAAGAGGTTTTGAAACTGGTTTCTAAAAAACCAGCTCCCAAGGCCCGAACCTTAACTCGCGTAACAATTTAACTACTAAAGTCAATCCTAGCTCTATTTATGCTTTTTGTCTAATGCTATTTCTATTCTCATAACTCCTCCGGCCCTAAATGAAGACTATGGGAAACCAATGTCCGATAATCCAAGGTAGTTTTTAGTTTCCTGTTTAAGATCTATGTTAGGCACCTTACTATTTCCTTTTTTAAATAACAATTTCACTGACAGATATCTATATACTACATACATTATAGCCAGGCAAATTAACAAATACAAAATTATTGTATAGGCACTAACACTACTAAAATGTACTGCAGGTTTATCTAACTTGCTTAGTTCAATTTTGTCATTTTGTAAAAGTCTATCCCACCAAAAACATTCTGTAAAAAATTAGCCAAGTCTCGATGGAGCTGCTTGTTTATTTTTAAAAAGTAATGAAATCTACACAAAATCGTGCCAAGTCTAAGGTTTCTTACTGCGATTTCTTTATTATTATAGTTAATGTTGCGCGACTTGGCCGTTGAAGGGTACACAAGGGTACAAAACCAGGTGCTCCATGACACCATTGCACAAATCTGTCGCCAGGACCGCTACCCATTGACGATGGAAAATTGCCACTTGGCAAACATTGATTGAATAACCAGTCAATTGTAGGCTTGATAAAGCGGAGTATTTCAATAATACTTATGTATAGGCGAGCCTGAAACAAACAGTATAAAAAATTATTTCCAGTACAGCCGGATTTCTAATCATTGATAGAAGTCCGTCTGTACGTCTATTTTATTTTAGATCGGTGGTAGATTTAACGCTCAAAAAAAAAGAGAGCAGAAGTCGGCATTGTGAATGCTGAATGCTTGTGTTGCACAATCAACAACAGCCTAAAATGAGACACTAGCGTCTAATTAGCAATACAAGTATGGGATATTATCTCGCTTAACAAACATAGGTAGTTACAACAGATATAACATTACGTGTAAACACAATTACGTGCAAGATTACGTGTAAACACAGCTTTATCAAGCCTACAATTGACTGGTTATTCAATCAACGTTTTCCAAGTGGCAATTTTCCATCGTCAATGGGTAGCGGTTCTGGCGACAGATTGGTGCAATGGTGTCATGGAGCACCTGGTTTTGTACCCTTGTGTACCCTTCAACGGCCAAGTCACACAACATTAACTATAATAATAAAAAAATCGCAGTAAGGAACCTTAGACTTGGCACGACTTTGTCTAGATTTCATTACTTTTTAGAGATAAACAAGCAGCTCCATCGAGACTTGGCTAGTTCTTTACAGAATGTTTTTGGTGGGATTTCACTTCTTTTTGTAGAAACGTGGACATATTGATTTATTTTATTAGATTTTCTTATTTGACACATTTTTTTTCTTTTTATGAGTAGTTTTTTTATTATTACAAATCTTTCTTTTTTTTCCGGTTCCGATTCTTGTACAGTAGCAACAGTTTTTCGTATTGCCCATTCGCGTTCATTATTTATTCTTTTAGACGGTTTAATTTCTGAAAGATCGACGCGGTATTTACGTTTAAGCCGTTTGTATTCGGTGATCGCTGAAGCTTGAGCTTTTATACTCTTGAAGTCAACTTTTATGAGGTGCACCCCATAAAGATTGGTTACTCGTGAAAGGTAGGCTTTGCCACAAGAGAATATGTAGGTGCCAATATCCATGAGGGCATTTTTTAGACTTAGACCTGTTACAGGTTATTTTTGACTTTAAGAAAATCATTTCAAAAAATACAATTATTTGCATTAGTAATTTAATGCAAAGTCCTTGTTGTTATCACTGGTTGATAAGTCGAAGAATACAATCAATTTCGTGCCTTATTTATTGGTAATCGTGAATGAAATTGGAGGTCATTCCTTAAAAATGTTGCCTAGTGTATTTTTGTTTTGAGTGGTGTATTCCGTATAATCGCGATTGTTATTGGATTTGAGCGATCTGACTAGAGCGTGTTAATTATTGATTGGTCATTTTTGAATGTTCTAATTCGTGTTTCGGTAACCAGCCAACCTGGTGCGATCGTGGATGGTCGGTGGGACATTTGAAAGTTCGTTGTTGGACAAGAAGGTCGTAGTAGAAACGTGGTTTCAGGTATTTTTGAAAGCTGTGTTTGAGCTTTTCCAATTTGGGATTTTTATACTTGCAACTTTTACACGAGTTTCCGTTTGGTGTATGAAGACATCGTCTGGCTTGTGGTTTAGCCGTTGGAAACTTGGACCACCCGTTTATTGGGGATTTTACGAATCTACTTTGACCGCCATTGTTGGCAGCGACTAGAGGCCGTTATAAGAAACCTTTTCTGCAGAATTATTATAACGCTTACACTTCTCTGATCATTGCTTCAATCCAGAAAAGGTAAATAAATCAAAATAATTAATTAATTTATTAATCATGAAATTTTCAAATACAGTGTTCACCTTCCTAATAATTAATTTGTGTAAGTTGCATTACAGAACTATGGCTGTTGACTTTTGTATATATGTTTTTTATTAACAACAAAAAATTTTAATAATAACACAAAAGGGTGTTGCACCCAAACTTAGTTAGTTGTTTTAGCAAATTTTTTTCATAGGAATCGACCTTATGGATAAGATTTCAAGTTCATGTCGCAATTAAAAGTAACCTTGCAATTGGAGTCTGTGCGTGCAGCCTGGTGGTGGCTACAAAATTCAACGCTCTCGTTGTATATTGATTGCTTGCAATTCCATTCTGTGCATCCGTATCCACCGAAGTATATTCAGGTCGCCAAGCTGAGCAGATCCTTTAGGCAAAGTAAGGTATATTATGTAATTATAAATAGTCTTGGATCATCTTGATAAGATTGTTTTACTGTGTTGCATTTTACAATATGTATAAATGCGTATATTGAATGTAAATTCTGTAGGTACTTCTAAGAAACAAGTTCAGGCGTACACCAGCTGGTTATTAGTAGATAAGGTAAGAATCTAACAAATTTGTTTTCTCCTAATGTTATACTGATTAAATATATTCGTTAAACCTGTAAGTGTTGTAAAACTTTTCTTGCGTCAACCCACTAGCTTACCCCCCTTTTGTGTAGAGTTTTGTGCGGCCTCATATGAGCTAGACGAGGGCACAATTTTATTATTACATTGAAGGCCACTTATAAATCAAAAGTAGCCGTAACAGACCTTGGCTCTTGTGAATTGTTAGGGCATACGCCAAACAGATTGGAAATTGTTCTCTGTACACATATGCCCGGGATATGATCTCAAATTTTAACTTAATAGGCAATAATTCGTGAATCAAATTATTAGCAAATTTTACTACCAATTGTTTAGGCTTTGTTTGGTCTTCCGGGCCCCACCTAACTTTTTGTACAACGCCTATCGACCCATTCACTAAACCTAAACTAACATCAATGTTTCTCCTAAGCATTAGTTTAGCTCCCTCTTTAATGATTATAGTTTCTTCCAGTCCAGCTGTCATCGACGCATCATCTTCATATTTTGGAAACACGCCCGGGCTTTCGTTATCATACATTTTGAACAATCCAAGGAATCTTTAGCAACTAACTTTATTTTGGGGTGCGGAATCGCTTTTAACATAGCATTATTTAACTGCATACACATATTTCTAGTCGGTAGTAAACAAACAGTATCTTCTGGTAAGTCTCTCAAACATTGTGCTATTTCCACTAACCTTCCTTCATTGGAATGCGAGAGCAGAGGCATCAATCGGTTAGACAGTATATCTCTGTCTAATTGAGTTGTCACTCCTACTCTGATTCTTTTTAACATTTCTACAAACGTAGAATCATCCAGCTGTCTCATATTCAATTTAAGTTCGTCGTAACTAAAAAGTTCAGCCCATAAGTTTGGAATACTTAAGGAGCCTATAAGTTTATTAATTTCTGAAGGGGTTAGTTTTTCAAATGGCGACTTTTCTCTAACGGGTGGAAGTTGCAAAAGATCCACAAGCACTAAAATATGTTTTTTCCAAACCAACCATCTTCTACATCAGAAGTATCAAACACTTCGCATAAACGAAGATTTATGTAGGCTAAAGTTACATTAGATATGATAGACACTTAATCTATAATAAATAATTCGACAGTTTTTAAGTCTGTCCTTAAAACTTGAAGTACTTCGTCTGAAAGCGGTTTGTATTTAGGAGTTTGTTTATGCTCTACGGGCAGTTGTAGTAATCTGTGAACAGTTAATCCGTTTACGTTAAATGCTGCAATTCTAGTCGGGGCAGTAATAGCAACATTTTTAAAACTAATAGTTAAGTAATAATCAGTAATCCGTCACTAATCATAAAATTCCTAACCTATTCAAATCTTCGAATTGTTATAATAACAACCTGCTAATTAACCTTAGCAAACCTCACGAAATAATAAGCGAAATCAACGAAATGCAAATAATCCCTCCTAATCCCAAGGAAACGTTTTCAAGGGCAGTAGAAGAATGTCGTAAACGACTGTAACGCGGCCGGTTGCCACTTCGACATATAAGGTTATCGGAATAACAAAACGTAAGCGCGTTTTAAAATACAGTGAGCACCATTTAGCGACGTGTGCGGGTATCACCGCCACTCTTAGTCCAATTCATTATATTTTGAGCAAATTTTGAGCGAAATTAATATTTTAGTGTAATTTGTTTATTTAATTTGTGTAATGTTCGAGTAGAATAAAATTAATCGTTCGACTATTTCTTCTTGTAAATTTGTAAGTATAAGTATAAAAGCCAGTCTAGTCTTATCCAGAGTTTGCCTTTACTTTTTATTTATATGAGTATTAAAAGCAGAAGGGGAGGTATTCGCCCAGCAGTGGGACGCTATAGGCTAGATTAAATTAAAAGATGTGTCCCACTACGCTGGATTTTTGCAATGACGGTCGATTTTTTTATGTACCAATAGTAGAAGGGGGCATTACCATATCTCTAATACAGCTGAGGGTTCTTCATCAGATACTTCAGACCTTCGATTTTTGACATCAAATAAAGCGGCCCACCAAGTTGAATATTTTTTGTAAAGGCGGTATGTCGATCTCTTCTAATAGTTTGGTTGGGATCTTGTGTTTTCTAATCAGGATCACCAGGTACCCCAGTTCTTAGATTATCCTAGTTTTTATAGTTTTCCCTTTATGTGGCCATTAAACCCTAACTCTGTACCAAATTTCAGCTTTCTGAGTTTATGGGAAGTACTATTGCTATTCTGATGATCATGAGTGAGTGAGTGAGTGTCATAAATGCGAAACTTTGCTTTCGCTTAACTTCGGAAATAAATAACCTACAGACTTGGAATTTTGGATTTTAAGTATGTGATTATGGCTTACTGGATGACAAAAATTTCTGCGTTCTGGTCTTATCTAGAGGTACTCAAATAGGGGCCTGAAAATGCGGCAAAATGGTTCCAGTAAAGGCTGGTACGGCAGTGTTTGCTTCGCGCTCGACTTGGCGGAGGCACTGCCGTGCCCCCCTATAAACACTACTTATTTCGTCTAAACGTACAGGATCTAATTCTATAGGTTTAATGTTGTTGCTCACTGTTATTTCACTATTTAGTTTTGAATTTGCATAAGGTAATTCCATAACTTTAGACATGGGCGCTTCACTAATAAAAGTTCTTAGCATTAATTGGTTGATTAAAATTTCACACTGGTTTTTAAGTTGTATCAGATAGCTACCGTTGAGAAGGACATTGTCTTGGTCTGCTCCACACTTTTGAATAGCAACCGTGTTTTTATGTATTATGGCAATCCATTTGTTGTCCTCCAATTTCTGTATTTTTATCTTACTGATGATTAAAGATATTTTGTGGCACATTTACATTCTGGGAATACTTTATTAATTGAACTTCACAGGGTGAATTTTCGTTGGTCTCTTCTACTTAAACGTCTTGACAAATAAATCTTTCTTGAGCAACAGCATGGAAGTTGACGTCGGAAAAGGCATATGATTGGTCATTTAGTAACAGATATTTTGATTGTGGGATTATCACCTTGAAGTAATTTAAAGAGGGAGTTGGTAAGGAGTACAAATGATAGAATTTATAATCGTGAATATCTACAATTAGTATTTCCAAAGCAAATACTACAGTGTTGTTTTTGCTGTAGCTTTTAATTGTAACAACTTTCTCATATAGTAAAATATTTTGTATTAATATATCAAAGAGAAATTTGTTGTCGTTCAATTGCTTATTGGCTGATAATAATTCAGAGAGCAGTTCATGTGGGTCTGCTATGGCGTTGTGAAAAACGTTCAGCTTGGAAAAGCTAACGGCAGCTTCTATTCTTTCCAATACATCATAGCTGATTTGAAAACTCGTGGAAAACTGCGAGGCTAACCGTTCCAAAGCGAAATGGTGAAAGGTTTCTAATTTTGAAATATGTAAATTTTTTATTACTTTCGAAATTTCTTCTATACGAGTTTTTAGTATGTTCTGATTGTGATTCAAAATTTTAGAATTGTTTTCATAATTCCTAAGAGACGTTTCAAGAATAGTAATTTGGTGATTAACTAGACTTTTAATTTTATTCTGATTATTAATGAGGGATGAAATTGCTTCGTTGTATCTTTCAGCATCATTGCAATCTAGATTACCAGTAAAAAATTTAATAGCGGTGCCTACACCATTAAAAAGGGTTCTTTTTGGTCTCATACTCCAAAAGTGGTTCAACTGGATCAACTGGTGATCAATTTTACTTTCTAATATTTGTGTATTATGATACGAGTCACGAAATGTCTGATTGAGCCCGAAGCTTCTTGAGATTTTAAAAGTGTATCTTGTATTTTCTTGAATTGATCTTTCAATATAACGAAGTTATCAGTAATGTTTGTTAAATCGTAAATGTGAAGAATGTCCAGTAGTTGGTTTGTATTTAAGCTGTGCCTAAGTGAATGGGAAGGAGTCCGGGGTTATGGTTTAAATTATGGAATTCGGCCCTGGTTCGTCTGGCGGTTGTCCAAAAAAGTAACCTGTAACAGGAAGTTTCTTTAATTCTTGAATATGTATAATTTCTTTAATGAAACACGTTCGATTGTCCTTTACCTTTTCTTTTACTGTTTCTACTTTTTTCTTATATAATATTCTAAAAACTTTATAGGGTCCCAAAAACATCTTTTTTTTATTCCGTTTTTTTTAGGATTTTTCTTATAAACTACTTGATCAACTTTAAATCCTAGCTTGCTTGGCCCGTCTGTATTTCTCTTAGCTACAGTATTCTCTTTCTTTTCGATCAATCCATCACTTAATTTCTTATAAACGTTTCTTTGTGATTACTAACATAATCCGAATAAAAGGTGGGAGGTGAAAATATTTCATTCGGGTCTCTGGAACTTGTGTGGCCAAATGTCAATTCAATTGGGGTAAAATTTGTTGCACAGTGTACAGAATTATTATAACCTATTATGACATAATTCATTAAATCATCTCCATCAGAGTAAATCTCTCTTAAGGGTCGTAAGTGCTGAATTAGGGTGGAGTATGTACGTTCTACTATAGAATTGGACTCATGATGCCTACTTGTGGTAAAGTGTACATTGATTTTATGTAAACTGTAGAGTTATTAAACTCTGTACCTCTGTCTACCACAATAGTCTGAGGAATTCTATATGATGTAAAATATTTAATTAGGGCTTGGCTGATATGGATTTCGGTTTTTCCTTCCACGATTATAGCTTGCGCTAATTTGGTAAAAGCATCCACTAATGTTAGGTAGTTTTTGCCGTCAAAAGTAAACACGTCTATATGAACGATTTCAAATGGTTTTGAAGCGGTCTCAGTTAATATCATAGGCGTATAAGGAGTCTTTCTCGCGTATTTGTTTTCTGGTAAAGATTACAATTGTTGATAAAATTTGATATAGTGATTTTCATATTTTTCCAATAATAATGTTTCTTTAATCTCTGATATGTTTCCCCTATTCCACGATGAGTGGTTTTCCTTCATGGTGGGTTTTAATTAAAATAGTTTGATCTTCCAAGTCCGTTACTGTATTTACCAATTTGTTACATTTAATCAATTTTAGTCCGTTTTCTGAAGAATGCTTTCGGTATACATTATTAAAATCGTGGTATAAATTCTCTTTATTGAAGTGCATGTGAAATGTGTTATTTGGGTTAGTATATTTAATCAGAAAGTCCAAGACTGATTTCTCGTTATCAACTTCGGGTATTTTTAGTTTTATAATTTTGTGACCTTGCTCCTCTAGTGAGACGTCAGCATTGAAATATAAATTGGGATAAGTTAATATTTGTCTTGTTTTGTCGTTTATTATTTCGTCCAGAATTGGAATTCCTTGGTTCAAATTGTCGTTTGAAGCAGAATGCTGCGTTGAGGTACCGGGATTGTATGGAATATGTATTATTTGTTTTGGTTCTGAGGTATCTAGTGTTAAATCATGAATTAGGTTTTCTAGTTGGCTTTCATCTTGTGTAAAATCACCTATGCTTCTTAGAAATTCATTAATGTAGTCGTCAACGTCATCAGTATCGTTGAAAAGTGATCCACTTTCTAAAGCGTTTACTGAAATGCGAGACAAACTGTCTGCGTTTGTATTGGACTTTTCTTTCTTGTAAACAATTTTGTAATCGTTCTCTAAAGTTTAATTCTCCATCTAGTTAATTTTGAGTTACTGTCTTTAAGATTGAAAAGCCATGTCAGTGGTTTGTGGTCAGTATAAATAAAAAACTTTCGTCCAATGTTTAGTTGCCCAAACCATTGCCAGCAGTTCCTTTTCAACTGTAGTGTACCTTGTTTCGGTTTCATTTAACGTTGGCGATGAGTATGCAACTGGTCTACCATTTGGTACGTTTCCTTGAGATAATACTGCTCCTAATGCGTAATTGCTAGCGTCTGTGGTCAAATTGAAAGGTTCAGCAAAATCTTGGTATTGAAGTATCGGATTGTTGGTCAGAATATTTCTGCAGGTCTGGAAACTATCAAAAACGGTCTTTAGTCTTCCTAAATCTTTCTGTGGGGATGAGCTAAATACGAGACAGTCGTCTAAATATGCACATTTAGTCGGCTAGTCCTTTCAGTATACGGTCCATAACTCTTTGAAATGTAGATGAGCTGTAGGCCATTCCCATGGGCATACGTTTAAATTAAAAGTGTCCTTGTGGAGTTGTAAAAGTAGTCTTTTGTACGTCATGGGCGTGCATCTCAATTTGAAAATATCTGCTGGCAAGGTCCAGGGTGATAAAATAGTTTGCTCGACCAAGTTTGTCTAAAATTTGGTTGATATTTGGCAAAGGGTACTTGTCGGAAATTGTCTTTTCGTTAAGCTTCCGGTAGTCAATAACAAATTTTTTTGTCTGGACGCGTCCAGTTTTTTTTTTTTATATTATCCAGATTGGTGATGATCAAGGCGATACGCTGTCCTCGATTATCCCTTGATCTAACATTTTGTTTATTTGTCGTTTGGCCTCGTCACGGCGAATTTCGGGTAAACGGTAGGATCTTGTAAAAATAGGCGCTTCGTCTTTTAAATTAATCTTGTGCTTAATTTCGCTCGTAAAACTGAGGAGGATTTCCTCGCAATAAAATACGTCACGATAGTCTAAACAAAGTTTCCTAATTTTGTCTTTTTCTTCTTTATTACAGTGATCCAGTCTAAGATTTTTCAGATTCTCCTTTAATTTGTTGTCATATGAGTGGGAGTTTTGCAAGTCAAAATTTTCGTCTAATATTTTAATAAAATTTACGTCAACTTTGTATATGGGTTCAATATCTAGAGGTTCAGTTATTGTGATTTCCGTAGTTTTCATTCGCGTTGGTAATTGTTGTGGTAGCAAAATAATTAACAACATTCACCATGGCCTTCGGCATGTCTGTCCCATTCCCAAGGTTTTCGTAGTTCAAAATACCGAGTCCGTTAGCTAATTTTACTGGAATTTTCGTCACTTGCTTACAACGTACAGGAATACTAAACACATACGTTTTAAATCTATTAGGGATTTCTTTTGTATTAGATTGTACACTTAAATTAAGGGGAATAATTGCATGAGGGGTTATTAATTGATTTTTACTCAAATTTACAGTTCAATTGTACAAGTATATCAGTGCCTATAATTCCTTGAAATTCATTGCTAATTTGAAATAAGTAAAACTTATGAAAATCTTTGGATTTAAAAACTTTGAATAATGGTATGAGAGCAATTTCATTATGCAGGGAAGTGTTGTACGCCGATTGGATGCTAAATACTTCAGGATAAATATAATTTCGGTAAAAGTTATACGCTACTTCAGGATTCATTAAGCTACGCGTGCTATCGATGTCTATGAGGAATTTCGCATTAATTTGGTTAATTACTACATATGGAAGGTCGTGTTTGATAGCATTTAAAACAATCATCTCATGACGTCTATGTGTAAGGTTTTTTGAAAATTTACGTTTGCAGTAATTCTATCAGTGTTAGAAGTATTATGAAATTCACACCATTGTTATCTGAACACTCTGCTTGCGCAGGATTGAATGAATCCGCGTGAACAGCTTCATCGTAGTGATACATATCATCAGGATTGTAATTAAAGTTAAGCGTGTGATTTTCGGGGTCACACCGTAATCTCTGCTGACTGATTGCCTAAAGCTCGGATTGCTAACATTCTGATAAAACATTCTTTATGAATTGTTTCGTACTGGGAATGAAACTTCCGAAGATGTGTCCATTGGCTCCGCTATAACAAAATTTTGGGGCAACTTATTTGACTTTGGTTAAATCTTTGAGATGAAATGCCAAAATTTGGTCTGTTGTGTTACGGAGAAATATTTTGTGCTGAGAATCTGTAATTTAAAGGCGGGCTTGGACTAAATGTATTTTGGGTATTACGTGTATTACGTGTATTTGAGTTGGAGAATTGATTGTGCGCTTGCGGTGCACGACCATCAGACGGAGTCTGAACGTTTTTGGAATTTGGGTTTATAAAACTGGGCTTATTGTGAAAATAATTACTACTGTGCGTATTATTTCAGTTTGGAGTGAATCTCGTGTCCGGTCTAAAGTTTGAGTTTGAATTTAGGTTGTTGACTTTTTGCGTACTATATAAAAAGTTTTCTTCTTCAATAGCCAGACCCATTGCCCTTTTTAAACTATCCGAATTTCTTAATCTTACATTTGTTTAAATTGATAATGGTAAGCCGCGGATGTAAGTTTTTAATGCGAAATCGTCGTAGTTTTTTAGGCGTATTTTAAGTTTATCAGCTGAAACAGTTAATGAATTTAGTTTTGACAGTATTAAGCTGCTAGGGTCCTGACACGTCGCATCCCAAAATTGTAGGGGCTTTCGTTTCTATTAAGGTGTAAATTTATTAGAATTTGAACAAGACAATCAATATCTCTTTGATCACCAAATGATAAAATTAGCGAGTCTTTTATTTCGTTCCAAGATCCGATTAATATTTGTGCTCTACTAATTAATTTGCTAATAATTGCTCTAAGTAGAAAATTATTAAATTGTACATCAGTTTGACTGGCAAAATTGTTGATTAAAGCTTCACAGTTAGATATAAAAATTGTTAACGTGTGCGAGTTGCCATCATAACATTATGTGGCATGTAAATGAAGTTTCAATAGTTGATAATTCGTGTGCCCGTTTGCCATTTTTGGGTTTTTAAGATTACTTACTATATTTAAATTAGTTGTATTACTTAGGTTACTCTGAAAGTCTCTTAAATTACCTAAAGTATCTCGATCACGTGGTGTTTCAAATTGATTATTTATTCTATCTGAATTGTTATGTCTCAAATTCAGAATTTATTAAATTGAAACCTTGAAATTGGTTTATTAAATCAGCTATCTCATTATCACTCATAAATCATAATCAATAATCAATCAATTACATATAAATTCAATAATCTTAATAGGAAAACCAAGAGGAATTTAAAATCTGCTTACATTAATGCCATATGCATCTTCATGTCCTAATATTCGCTTAGGTTTCTTGTTGTTGTGAATCGTTTCCGTTTCCAAGAGACACTCACTGTTGATCATCCAAAAGCTATCACGGCCTCAAACAATTTTCGCTCGTCTAATGTATGAATCACTTTATAGACAATATACGAAAGGCTACTGTACTAGCGATGTACATGCGCAATAATCCCGTTTACTTTCGAAGTTCTGTTTTGCAAACCGTAAAAACGGAGCAATTTTTGTTTTCAAAAATTGTCAAAGCCATCCTCCCGCTGCGCCAATTATGTGGGCCTCTCTCAAAAGGATTGAAACAAATTTTATTCACAGAAGAAACGTTAATACGTCTTACAATTTGCAATGCGCGTAACGATCTAACTACTAAAGTCAATGCTAGCTCTATTTATGCTTTCTGTCTAATGCTATTTTTATTCTTATAACTTCCAATACTTCCATATTTACCCCGTAATTAAATGGCTTATATTTATTTTACCAATTTTTTGTATTCTCAAAAACGGATCATTCATTTAATCGTTGTATGGTTGTGAAGGGAACAAT
The DNA here is from genome assembly GCA_036346225.1 of Platerodrilus igneus. Taxonomy (NCBI): domain Eukaryota; kingdom Metazoa; phylum Arthropoda; class Insecta; order Coleoptera; family Lycidae; genus Platerodrilus; species Platerodrilus igneus. Next base: position 607,003 of record JARFIW010001110.1, on the reverse strand, counting down.
AAACCAATCTGGGGCGCTGCAAAAATAATAGTAAAGATAACTTGTGGTTTTCTCTTTACAAATTACCAACAAACACAACTGCAGCAAAATTCATTTTCAGTTTCTAAAACGATTGCAGCCACACAACACGATTGTTAGGTGGTACTTTCATTGGAAATTACCTACAGCACTCCAAGAAAATTTTCCACTTGGTATTCATGTTCAGCGTTAAACAATACAAGCGTTTTGAAGAGCCAATCACTCCCTCAGTTCGGTACATTATTTTACAGCATGTTGTAAAATCTTGAAGCTCTTTGTTATTGTATTTTGGTTTAGAAACACGTCATTGTTTTATTTAAATAGCGAACTCAGCACAACCTACAACACATTTAGCAGAGAAATGCCTTTCCTATGACGACCACTACTTTTGAAAAAGGTCCATGGCACCTGAAGAAATACAGAAATCCAATCGGAAACTTGAAAAACCATCTTATAGATAAGTGTTCAAACAACCATTTTTTTCTCTAGCTCTTTGTACTAGAAGCGACAATTAATCAACGCACATTGCACCTGAAAAAATCTTGAGACGATGCTACACACCATGCCTGATTTGGCATTTTTTCAAGCGATTAATCGTGGTCCCATATTTGGTGCCATTGTTACAGTTTAATTTTCCGTAAGGCTCACCTTTATTTTTATACTATTTAATTTCCCTATCGCGACGTCTATGTATCATTTACGCTATTTCAAAGAAATTAAGTTCGTTTGTTTTATGTTATTTGTTTCGTTGCAATGGCTTTTGATGTTTGAACAAATTGTTAAGTTCATTTGATTTAATTCGGGATTTCATGGTCAGTATAGTTTAAAGGCAAAAAGTTGGTGTACGTTTTATTTGCCTATTTTCTTTTAGATGAGTATTACAAGCACAAGGCATGCTTAATAATAATATTTAAATGTGTTAAGTTTTACACCTGTTATCTTGCAGGTCACACATTTATTTGCCAAGCAGGTCATCACTTCCCGCCATTATTGTTGATGCTCTGAGCCCATTATTCAAACGGTAGGTCATTAATTGGTCTGAATGAAAACCAATATAGTTCACTTATTTTAGGGTTGTAATTGTTGTTGTAGTACTGTATTGTTGTCATATTGTAGTGCTGTAGTATTGTTATGTTGGAGTACCATAATATGGTTATGTGGTAATTTTGTTTCAGCTCTGGAGATTCGGCCCACACCTGTGAGGTATAGCCACTGCTGTATATGAACAGAAACTGTATGCATCTGAACATAACGTTCACCGATTTCTATAGTGGCCAATTGGGAAAAAGCAGTTTTCAGATAACTAGCTTTGTATGTTTAAAGTACCGCAAATGAATTTCGATAACTTATGAAATTAAAGTAACTGGTTAGAGGGTAGCAGCAATTTGATATTAAAGTATCAGGTAGCATTTTTTGCTAATTTGAGTAAATTTCCAGTACTTTAATCTAGTTGTACCAGTATTGAATACATTAGCTATTGGATTTTGTCCCAAACTGTTGTGTAAACATTGACACTTCAATAAAATTTTATTCTTACAAGGGGAAAATGGAATAATAATGGCAAGGCGTTTGTATTTTATTAAGAATAAAAATATCTTTAAATTTATATTCGTAGTTTTATTAACTAGATATAATGCTTTAGAAAGGTGGTGGGGGAATGCGAAGGTGGAGGGATGTGGAGTTGAAAGTGAAATGGGTGAATAGAAGTGGATTTATATGGTGGTGGGTGGTGGTAGATGGAGCTGTGTGGAGGAATGGAGAAACACGACAAGGAATGTGGAGGTGGAGATGGAGGGATGTTGAGGTGGAAGTGGATATATGTTGCATGGAGATGTAAAAGTGTGAAAGTGGAAGTGGTGGTGGAGGTGGAGGTGGAAGTGCCGGTGGAGGAGGAGGTGGAGAGGTGGGGGTGGAAGTGGAGGTGAAGGTAGAGGTAGAGGTGGAGGTGGAGGTGGAGGTAGAGGTGGGGGTGGAGGTAGAGGTAGAGGTGGAGGTGGAGGTGGAGGTGGAGGTAGAGGTGGAGGTGGAGGTGGAGGTGGAGGTGGAGGTGGAGGTGGAGGTGGAGGTGGAGGTGGAGGTGGAGGTGGAGGTGGAGGTGGAGGTGGAGGTGGAGGTGGAGGTGGAGGTGGAGGTGGAGGTGGAGGTGGAGGTGGAGGTGGAGGTGGAGGTGGAGGTGGAGGTGGAGGTGGAGGTGGAGGTGGAGGTGGAGGTGGAGGTGGAGGTGGAGGTGGAGGTGGAGGTGGAGGTGGAGGTGGAGGTGGAGGTGGATGTGGATGTGGAGGTGGTTGTCGATAGGTACCTTTGTTAGGATGTTGGAAATCGCTCTCTAATCAAACTACACAATAGACTAGACAATATGGCTAGACAATATATTATGTTCGCCGGCCACCTACTTCACATGAATAAAGCTATATTCTTGCAAACACTCTATTGTCAAAAACTTTAAGGTTGTGTTATAAGTCAATATTGTAACGTGCTAAGTATAAGGTGAGAATGCAACATTGTATAGAGCTAGTTTTCTGCACTGAAGCGTATCAAGTTGCAAGTCACATACTCTGATCATTTTGCGGGATTCGCTTAACTGACCTCACTATCGCACACGCTGACCAAGACATTTTCAGTACCTGAAACAAAATTAATAAACAATTAGTGTACATGAATCTAATAAAAGTGCTTCGATATGCAAGAAAATGGTACATTTACATTCAATTTGAATTTGGCTAGAAAGTCAAGTTGCGACGCATGACAACTGAAGTGACATTTACATTTCAAATTTACAACTTGCTTAATTCCAATACTACTTTGAACTGTTGCAGGTTGGTTGACTAAGAAAGTAAGAACAGAATTTACTCACAAATTTGAAGGTTATGTGCACATAAATGAGTCCAAGGATTTAATAATGATGAATGATTATTGCCCAAAGTTATGTGTAATTGTTATACATGAATCCCAAAAAAAATAAATAATAACAGCAATAGGCCTATAAGTGACAGTGCTTGGGACAATATTTGTCTTTCTATTCAATCACCAGGTAATATATTACGAACCTAGTAAGTATAAACATTAAATGATACTTCATTGATTTCAGTTGAAGAATGCAAAAAGAAATAGAAGTAACTTCGAGAAAAGTAACGCAGAAGAAAACAAAAACAAACAGCTTTAAATTACAGTGGATCTAGATATATTCGTACCAATCACAATGTGGCCTTCATCTTTTTTTGATTATCTTTGAAAACAGAACACCTAGAAAGTAACTTATCATCTAAATTATTTGGATATAATTAATGAATACATTAAATTTAGGACTTTGCCAAACCTTCTTGTGGATACAGGCTCTGTGACTAAAGCAGCGCATGTTTATAGAGGAAATATTTCTGAAGGTACGACTGCAGCGGAATATTACCAAGAACGACAGGGACTTGAAGACAGTTCTTGTTCAATGCTTGAACTATCCGAAAGGAGTAAGACTGATTATTGTTTTAATACGCCAAGTATTCCAATGAAATATAAATCTATTAAAAAGACTAAAAGAAAGTTTTCAAAAAGTGTAGATTCAATATTGAGAGACTTAAGTAACATTTCCTCTGCCTTGCAGAATAACTGCAAATCACAGAATAACAAATACATGGATTTTCTTAAATACGTTGCATCTGAATTAGTCGAACTGCCAAACATTGCAAATGAAGAACTTATTGATGATATCACTTCAATTAAAAGAAAATATTACCAACAGTGAATATGTATAATACCTAAAATTTTTGGAAAATTGCATTTACTTCTTGTAGTTCTGTTTTTAGTACCATTGTAAACTTAGTAAGCTATAAAAATAATGAATTATAGGGAGAAAGTCGTTATAATCCGAACAATTGGCAAATAAAACTAAAAACACTTGAAATTGTTTTAGTTTTCATCCATAATTCATACTTTCGAATCTAAATGTACAAGTTGAGGTAATAAATTACACATTTTACAATTTTGCAATTCGCTTTGTTAATATAATCCAATTTCCGAAGATAACAAGCAGCACCTTTTCCATTCAAATATTGTTTAATATAGTCTCTAAAATCCCAAACTTTGCTTCAACATTCAGATACTTTTTTTTTTAGAAGCTAATAAATAATCTGGTGATAGGATGGTCTAATTGAAAAGCTGTTCTCGTTTCTTAATCCACACAAATTTGTAAAGTTGTACTTGTAATTAATTTTTCTTATATATTTTTGCTTCGATAGAACCAGGTCGCTGAAATTTGTTGCAAAGCAGGAAATAAATAAACATACACACCAAATATTTACTCAATTTCAATTAACTATTATAAACACGTAAGAACATGAGCATCTGCCTTATAATCAGAGCTGTTGCAACTTAATATTAATTTGTATTATGATAATAATTGAATCCAACCGACGCGACGGTTAATTTCTTAGATCTAGATTGCCAGCATTATAAATTGCATCTAATACATATGCACAACAACTGAACACGATATTTTCTTTTTATTAAAAACAATTGACTACGTTTAAGGATTGGAACAGTTTATGTTCATTTGAAATATATCTTCACATGGAAAAGACTTGTGCGCAACTCTTTATAAGGGAAAAGTGGACACCGGTAGTGGAGGTCGTGAACCATTAAGCAAGGACATTATAACTTAAAAATATGAGTACGGTAAATGATAAAAGAACTCTCAACAAATTACCATGAAGACGAAAATTACAAATGAGTTCTCAACATTCTCTTCTTTTAGTCCTTGACTTCAAAATACCAAAAAGAAAATACATGACCATCGTACCAACACACCAACATTGGAAATCAATCTGGTTTAATTCCTTAATGGACAAACCTTAGTAACAGATCTGTTCAATATAGAATCCGATGGTTTAAGTTATACTAGTCTAACGTTGTTATCAGGCACTGGCATGACATCGAGCACTCTGGTACGTTTTCATTTCAAAGGTGATAAGTTATATTCCTACAAAAGGACTAGGGAGCATACCTAGAATTTTCGAAAGAAGCCAACCAATTTTGTCTGTTATTCCACAAACTATTGTTTCCAAAAGGTTTCTGTATTTTGAAACTGTGTTGCCAGAAAAAAAGCATAACTTCTGGCAATTGTGTTACATTTCATTTAGGATATGTAATTACACTCGTATCTATAAAGAAGTGACCTGGTGTTATACATTTCAGTTCAGACGGATCATTAGGTATTGGACATATTGAGGGCGAATTTGATATTGCCTCAAATTGACGTAAAAGTGACTAAATTCCTCGAAGGTCATTTTTGCTTCTGCTTGAAATGATATGAAATTTGATGCTTTTCATCGCAGCTTGACGCAACCCGCGCCAATGGGGATTATATGGAAGAATATGTTTCCGCTCTATACGGGTTTCAGCATCAAACGAAGTTATATTGTTGGTGTAAGGCCATCTAACAAAGCAAAGCAAAGGTTGGATAAAACGGTTTGAGAACCTGCAGTCCCAGGTGTATCTCTTCGTGACTTAGCAGTAGAGGCGCAGCATAATAACTTGTAGTTAATAGTATAGAATGTTTATGCACCTCAAGTATGTCAGCATGGAGTAACCGACCACCGACGCTGAGAAATCCTTTACTGTTTAGGAATGGATATAGATGTCTATCGTCTAATTTTCTTACATTTTGCAAATCGGAAATTTCCTTGGAAAAATACACGTGTTGAATCTGTTTTGAAATCATAGCTAGTGCAACATTATTATCTTCTACTCATAGCAAATCAGTAATTTTATTTGACCGATTTCTAATATTGAAGATAAATCTACAAATATGTGCAGTGGGGTGCTACAGCTCATTAAATTTTGAGAATTTCACAAAATAATTGTACTACAAGTTCTTTTGTAACTTTGAGTTATTGGAGATTTTATGACGTACTTATTTTTTTTAATCAGGAATACCATCTAGCAACATTTCAAGTTTAAAATGAATAAATCTAACCAAAGATTTTAAAGAAATGATGTACCATGCCACCATAGCTTGGACTTAATTAAATCTGGACACAACATGACAGGAAATCGACAGGATTTTCAGTTGAAGTTCGTAATTCTATTGCCAATGCGAACGGAACTGCTGAATTTGAAATATCCGATTTGCCAGGTGTCTAGACCAGTACAAAGACTACGCATGATTCTTATAAGGGCAATTTGAGAATTGCTCCACAGTCACAAAGAAGAAAAGTACGGTTTATTTCAAAATATGTCGGTAACTTTTTAAGCTAGTCCTGCAAATAGGACCATGGCACCAGGGTGGCAGAGTAACTGTTTTTACTGAAGCGACCCGCAACTTTGAGGTAAATAAATTACAGAAAACAGAATTGCTTGAACAGACAACGGGAGCCCAAATGCATTGATAATACTGTCTGTGAATCTGTGCAGTTGAATGTTGACAAATTTTGTCATTTAGAATTTATACTCGCAGAACCGTAAATATTTTAAGTAGTTTAATGAGTTTATAAACTTTATCCATTTGGATAAAAGTGGGTCACCTAATGGTTTGGTTCAGTTAAGCGTCTCTGCTCACAGTTTTAGCATGAAAACCTTCTCAGTTACTACTACTGGCCCAATTATTCCTAATGGATCAAACATTCTTGCAATGGAAAAGAGTGCTTTTTGAATAGGCGCGGAATCTTGATCGGAAAATCGAGGAACAGAAATTGAGAATGTATCAGTACTATCATTCCAAGAAAATCCCTTTACTTTAATTAAAGTACCCTTTAGCGAAATATAAGCTATTGCCTTTTGGTTTTACAGTGCCTTACACAGAAATGTCAGGAATCTAAATTCCATTTATGAAGATGGGATCTAACGGAACCAAGAAGAGTTATTAATTGCTCATGTAAAGTTTATGTCACCAACTGTTTGACAACCATATAAATGTCATGCATAAAGATTTGATAAAATAATGCATCTACAGCCATGGGAAAATGGGTTTCAGAAGTTTTGCCAACTGCTATAAACAAAGGTTGGCAAGCAACGGCACAGGATTAGTGCTATAAATAACCGTTAGGGTTCGATGCATTTAAAGGATATGTTGGCGACTACCGCCAGTTTTGAAGAAAACTATGATCTTGATTTGTTCTAATATGCCTATATATTTTCTCAATATCTGCAGTTCAAACATGGATATTAACAAAATGTAGTAAACGCCTAAGTAAACCTGTTTTGTTATTTTGTGGTTTCCTCTGAGAACACAATAACGTGGAGTAAGATTTTCCTTGCAGTTGAAGATTATCCGCAAGAAATTGAATGTACGTTGCATGATTAAATGCAACATATTCCTGAATAAAAATTTTATAGTTTTAAATAATTTCAAAATTTAAGTGTAGTCTTTTCTCTAAGGTAAGAAATTCCGATTTTGAAATTTGAAAGGAATCCCCTGACTGTCTAATTTCAGTCGTGGTTTTTAGTACAAGGTTTTCTGTTATAGACTCATATGCGTTTGAGAGAAATTTTTCTCTGCAGGTTCTTCATCTGAATGTACAAAAATTTTAGAAGCTAATTCTTAGGTCTCCCAAAAACTTAAACAGAATTTCGTTTAATTTTGCAATGGATTCGCAATTTATATTTGTGGATTGGAGTAACAGCATTTTTACATGTTGTTGTCGGTGTGAGTCAAGATGTTTTCCGCCCACTATCCAGCCTAAATGCGCTTTTATAAAATCTGGACAGTTCTTTGCTAAACTAATTTTATTTGGAGGTAAAAGGTCATATAATTTGTTAGCCCCTACCGGTAGATTTAATTCTAAAAGGATGCTATAGTTAGAATCTGTCATTTGGCAGTTAACAAGACTGCTGAAAGAATCAACGTTAATTGGACTTGAGGAATTTCGAAAAATATCGAGAATACTAAACCTAATTTTTCGTTTGTATTATTCTCGATTTCAATAAGCTACAAGCTTCGCCATACCTTGTCACGTAATAACACTGCAATTACAAATTTAAGAGATAATTACAGGGTTGCTTTATAGCCGATGACCGCTTAAGGTTTTAGGATAGGTCAGCGCATGAACTCTTGTACGTGGGGTTGGTGACTATGGATGGGGTTCTTACAGAACAATAAGGTCTTGGGGCCTCTGTAAAGCTACCGAATAAATGGACGTAGGGACAGGGAGCGAACGGTAACCTAGAGAACTGTTTCACGAACTCTGACGAACCACAAATTAACCCTTTAGCTACTAAAATAACCAAACATAAAAGCAAACGGTAATCATATTCACAGTAATAAATAAATTTTATTTTACTTTTGTTGAACTACACACTCATTATCAAAATAGTGTTACCAGGTTTAGTAATTAAATTTCAACTAAGTCGAATTGCAATAATTACTTTCTGAGTATAACACGCTACGTACCTAGACCTAGCCGGAAGAAACGTAAATGCCAGGCTAACTACCAGACGCGAAGAGTGGGAATTCACCTACATACCAAAAAAACACGTCGCCCACGATTATCTATTAACAATAAGAATAAATAAAGGATTCTGTACAAAACAAGCAGAAGAAATAAATTAAGCGTTACTATTTCACAGCAAACAATTATGTGATACGAACAATTTAGTACTTTAGATACAAAGTGCACATCTCGTATTTTAAACAAAATAAACTAATCAGTAAAAAAGAATTAACGTGTGAAAACTTTTGTCAAACATTCTTTTAAATTGTACATAATACCTTTTGTAAAATAAACTAGTCAGTAGAAAATAATAAGCGTGTGGGAATTTTTTTCAAACACATTTAACAATGGTACATCACACCTGTAGAGCGATAATATCGATTCGCAGAAACAAACAATAGTCCTGCAGTGTCCCGTTTCTTATCACGTAACTACACCAAACGCCGATAAGAAATATTCCCTTAATATACACCAAAAAAAACAAGTTGTATACCTGTATGTGTCAGGATACTTAGCTTACACGCTATCGGGAGTGAATCAGCACCGTATTGCCACGGTCGTCGGTATCTATTTACCCTGTTATCATAACGGCAGTAACGATCTACAGGTAACGATAGTTGATCTGGGGCGAAAGACAGTTGGGCCTACATAAAAAAGAATCAATTTAGCCTCCACCTAAAAGCTAAAAAGAGAATCTGATTTGGATGGGTAAGCGCGAGAAAACTCACCGATACACGCAAGATACCTCCTACTTTTCGAACAAAAAAACGTGCATCGCTCTTGAAGTACTGGGACGAGTAATGCAGAAAATATTTCAACGCACAAGCTGCAGAATCAAATTAAAATTGGTTCAAATAACACGAGTTCGAACTGCAATCTTTGCGTTATCAAAGCGCGATTAGCAAACTGGAAAACACGCTATCAAATGAAAGTTGGATCTATTATTTCGCAAGTATTTAAATGGGAAATACAAAAGAAAGCAATTATACGTTATCGGAATGTTTAACAAATTAACGGGTAGCTAAGACAAGGTATTGACTATTTAATTTTTTGAATAATTTTCGTTTTAAAAGCAAAATGGATTTGAGTTAAAATTATGTTAAAACGGGCTTATTCTGAACAGGTATACTATATAGGGTATTGTCGGAGAATTTAAGAATAGAAAGGAATTTATGTAAATGAAATAACCAAATACCGGATACGGTTTTACTGCCGGAAATGAACGTAACAAATCAATTTCAATATTAAATACATACTAAGTAAATAAAATTAAGGGGCTATAATTGATTAACCCTCTATGTTCTACAACTTTACACAAGAAAGTTGAATAAACTAAGAATACCTTGTATTACGTTATAATTTTAACTTGAACAGTTTTTGTGTGGCCACGCAAAAGTTGCAGAAGCTAAACATATACAACTAAATGCCACAGGACCAGGACGTTCACATTATGACAAGAACAATATACACTTGTATAGCGATTAAAATTATTAATATAAATCAAAAATGAAACATAAATCAGTGTTCCAATACTTAGGTGATACCGTCTTTGTACTAAAATCAAACAAATACTATTATAGGGCAATTAGTCAGCACTAATGTAGAGGTTGCGGTGCCTTTAAATTTTGAACATAGAAACTAGTTTACAACCAAACAGATCTGCACTAACCGATGCCGTGCTTATTAGCATGCACAAACAATAATAAGTAAACGCATACGATCTTATAAGGTGTCACTTTTACAGGGCCAAAGAAACGAACCATTGACGATCGAATTCTACTATAGTCCATTCAAAATAACTTTAGGATGAAGTCAAATATAGTAATAAAGTGTTGGCGACTACATACAAATAAATACCTAGAATTGCGCATGAAGGATTCTGCCATTTAACATAATAAAGGTTGGCAGCTCTGTACGGTGTTGCCACCAATTCTTTTGCCAATGGGAATATTCCTATATATTTTATTAAATATATTATAATATAAACTAACATTGGCAATGTAGCATTTTATTCAGTTGTGACGCCATCTTAAAGTTAAAGCGAATGGACTATAGTATGCGGTCCAGGTATAAACAGCTAAATATCTCAGAGCAATACCGTCAATGGACAAAGTTCTTCGTGTACTACCAGGTGCAATGGATTGTTTACTAGTTGCACTGCAAGACTAGGTTTAGACCAACATGTTATAAGAATGAAAATTGAGGTAGATAGATTATAGTTATGTTGTACGCTTCCAAATGAACTGATTTTCTAACACCAGAGGGCTAACACCCCAATACAGTCTTAAATTTACAGGTGAACAAAAACACGTGATTAAATAAGTTCTGGAAGAATTAAATTTTTCACTAAAGCTCGACAAAAAGCGGACATGTTGTAACATATTGTTACGTTATGTAATTCGTGGCAGTCCCTGTTCGGGTGCCAAAGATATGTTACGTTGGCTCGTAGCCGTGTGTAACAAAAAGAAAATCAGAGAAAGAAAAAAATGACCGGGTTCAATCGAGAGTAGAGGGGTTGTAGAAAGCAGACCAACCTACCATGTACGCGGCCGTAAGGAGTTAGTGATAATACCTGCAATAAAAAGATTAGTTAAGCAAACCTGAAAAAAAGAATAAGCATAGCAGCAATGAAACGTCTAGGTTATTCAGTACTTTGTAGAATGTAAATAAAAGAAACTGTTTAGATAAACTATATAATATAACAACGGTAAAAGCAATACAGAAAAATGTTTCGTACAAAGTGAGGTAATATTGGGGAGTAGCAGAAACGTTTCCTCACACACCAATTAAACATAAATCAGACAAAATGTTAAAAAAATTAAATAGGTAAGACACAATTGATATGAGTAATTCAGTAAATAAATAGGTAAGACACAATTGGTATGAGTAATTTAGTAGTATTGATTTTTCTTTCTTTCTTTTTTCTATGTTTTAAAATAGCATGCAAGTCTATTGTAAAAGTATCAGAACGACAAAGATATGGTAAAGCAACGGATAGATATTTACAGTAATAACCAGTAGGAAATAGTTCAACTTACAAAGTCCTTCAACAACGCTTCCTTGCAACGGAAGGGTGGGATTCGACGATGTCCTGCACTAACGAAGCACTTCACCCTGGACTGTGAGGGTGTTGATGGAACTTAGCACACGTTACACTAATCACACCTACGTATTTCACTGGGGTTAGCAGCAGACATTATCACGCGTCGGAACTATGTAGCCTTGATAAGTTTCTCGGTAATTCTATTTCCTAAGACAATAATTTCGAAATACTCTGAAACACTAGTTTAATTTCAACTGGGACCAAAGGTATATTATTTTCATAAACATCCCATAAAGCAGTGAGAAACTTCAACCAATACCTTTGTAAGCCGGTAATCTGTTATGTTTCGCAAATAACGAAATTTGCTCAAGCAATGATCTATTTTAGGTTTTTTGTTGTTAGAAAATTCAGAAACTACAGTAGCACTGTATTTAAATAATTCAAAGTATGCACTACTTTGAAAAGAAAAGGACCGCGAACCTAGATTGCGCACACAGTTTAAATATCAAAAGACAAAACAACTAAAAAGAACCATAATGGGTAAAGCACGTGTATCACTTAAGTGCGTCCGTCAAGAGGTTCCGTAAAACACTTTTGTACAGTTAATATACAATTTTTATTTCACAAGAAAACAACTAAAAAAAATCGTGCCGTGCTCGTACATGAACAATACGAAAATTAAATCCCGCATTAATTCTCACTAGTCAAAGCAATGAGAAAACAGTATTTTTAACGTACTTAGTAATATCGAAATAAAGAACAAAACACGACTCCGCCTCTGTTTATTCAACTCGTTCTATTACAACCGCTTATTGTATCTTATCTACCTCGCTAATAACATAAAGAACATCTAAAACGTGAATGTCACAATCGTATCTAACAATTAATTACATGCTGTTTATCGTTTTCGATAAGTTGGAATTTATTTATTAATGAGAGAAAAGTAACGCAGAAGAAAACAAAAACAAACAGCTTTAAATTACAGTGGAGCTGGATATATTCGTACCAATCACAATGTGGCCATTCATCTTTTTTTGATTATCTTTGAAAACAGAACACCTAGAAAGTAACTAATCATCTAAATTATTTGAATATATTTAATGAATACATTAAATTTAGGACTTTGCCAAACCTTATTGCGGATACAGGCTCTGTGACTAAAGCAGCGCATGTTTATAGAGAAAATATTTCTGAAGGTACGACTGCAGAGGAAGATTACCAAGAACGACAGGGACTTGAAGACAGTTCTTGTTCAATGCTTGAACTATCCGAAAGGAGTAAGACTGATTATTGTTTCAATACGCCAAGTATTCCAATGAAATATAAATCTATTAAAAAGACTAAAAGAAAGTTGTCAAAAAGTGTAGATTTAAAATTGAGAGACTTAAGTAACATTTCCTCTGCCTTGCAGAATAACTGCAAATCACAGAATAACAAATACATGGATTTTCTTAAATACGTTGCATCTGAATTAGTCGAACTGCCAAACATTGCAAATGAAGAACTTATTGATGATATCACTTCAATTAAAAGAAAATATCACCAACAGTGAATATGTATAATACCTAAAATTTTTGGAAAATTGCATTTACTTCTTGTAGTTCTGTTTTTAGTACCATTGTAAACTTAGTAAGCTATAAAAATAATGAATTATAGGGAGAAAGTCGTTATAATCCGAACAATTGGCAAATAAAACTAAAAACACTTGAAATTGTTTTAGTTTTCATCCATAATTCATACTTTCGAATCTAAATGTACAAGTTGAGGTAATAAATTACACATTTTACAATTTTGCAATTCGCTTTATTAATATAATCCAATTTCCGAAGATAACAAGCAGCTCTTTTTCCATTCAAATATTGTTTAATATAGTCTCTAAAATCCCAAGCTTTTCTTCAACATTCAGACACTGCTTTTTTTTAGAAGCTAATAAATAATCTGGTGATAGAATGGTCTAATTGAAAAGCTGTTTTCGTTTCTTAATCCACACAAATTTGCAACGTTCTACTTGTAATTAATTTTTCTTATATATTTTTGCTTCGATAGAACCAGGTCGCTGAACTTTGTTGCAAAGCAGGAAATAAATAAACATACACACCAAATATTTACTCAATTTCAATTAACTATTATAAACACGTAAGAACATGAGCATCTGCCTTATAATCAGAGCTGTTGCAACTTAATATTAATTTGTATTATAATAATAATTGAATCCAACCGACGCGAAGGTTAATTTCTTAGATCTAGGATGCCAGCATTATAAATTGCAACTAATACATATGCACAACAACTGAACACGATATTTTCTTTTTATTAAAAACAATTGACTACGTTTAAGGATTGGAACAGTTTATGTTCATTTGAAATATATCTTCACATGGAAAAGACTTGTGCGCAACTCTTTATAAGGGAAAAGTGGACACCGGTAGTGGAGGTCGTGAACCATTAAGCAAGGACATTATAACTTAAAAAATATGAGTACGGTAAAGCCAGACGCTTAAGAATTATTATAAATACAAAAATGATAAAAGAACTCTCAACAAATTACCATGAAGACGAAAATTACAAATGAGTTCTCAACATTCTCTTCTTTTTGAAGTCCTTGACTTCAAAATACCAAAAAGAAAATACATAATCATCGTACGAACATACCAACATTGGAAATCAATCTAGTTTAATTCCTTAATGGACAAACCTTAGTAACAGGTCTGTTCAATATAGAATCCGATGGTTTAAGTTATACTAGTCTAACGTTGTTATCAGGCACTGGCATGACATCGAGCACTCTGGTACGTTTTCATTTCAAAGGTGATAAGTTATATTCCTATAAAAGGACTAGGGTGCATACCTAGAATTTTCGAAAAAAGCCAACCAATTGTGTCTGTTATTCCACAAACTATTGTTTCCAAAAGGTTTCCTGTATTTTGAAACTGTGTTGCCAGAAAAAAAGTATAACTTCTGGCAATTGTGTTACATTTCATTTAGGGTATGTAATTACACTCGTATCTATATAGAAGTGACCTGGTGTTATACATTTCAGTTCAGACGGATCATTAGGTGTTGGACATATTGAGGGCGAATTTGATATTGCCTCAAATTGACGTAAAAGTGACTAAATTCCGCGAAGGTCATTTTTGCTTCTGCTTGAAATGATATGAAATTTGATGCTTTTCATCGCAGCTTGACGCAACCCGCGCCAATAGAGATTATATGGAAGAATATGTTTCCGCTCTATACGGGTTTCAGCATCAAACGAAGTTATATTGTTGGTGTAAGGCCATCTAACAAAGCAAAGCAAAGGTTGGATAAAACGGTTTGAGAACCTGCAGTCCCAGGTGTATCTCTTCGTGACTAAGCAGCAGAGGCGCAACATAATAACTTGTAGTTAATAGTATAGAATGTTTATGCACCTCAAGTATGTCAGCATGCAGTAACCGACCACCAACGCTGAGAAATCCTTTACTGTTTAGGAATAGATATAGATGTCTATCGTCTAATTTTTTTACATTTTGCAAATCGGAAATTTCCTTGGAAAAATACACGTGTTGGATCTGTTTTGAAATCATAGCTAGTGCAACATTATTATCTTCTACTCATAGCAAATCAGTAATTTTATTTGACCGATTTCTAATATTGAAGATAAATCTACAAATATGTGCACTGGGGTGCTACAGCTCATTAAATTTTGAGAATTTCACAAAATAATTGTACTACAAGTTCTTTTGTAACTTTGAGTTATTGGAGATTTTATGACGTACTTATTTTTTTTAATCAGGAATACCATCTAGCAACATTTCAAGTTTAAAATGAATAAATCTAACCAAAGATTTTAAAGAAATGATGTACCATGCCACCATAGCTTGGACTTAATTAAATCTGGACACAACATGACAGGAAATCGACAGGATTTTCAGTTGAAGTTCGTAATTCTATTGCCAATGCGAACGGAACTGCTGAATTTGAAATATTCGATTTGCCAGGTGTCTAGACCAGTACAAAGACTACGCATGATTCTTATAAGGGCAATTTGAGAATTGCTCCACAGTCACAAAGAAGAAAAGTACGGTTTATTTCAAAATATGTCGGTAACTTTTTAAGCTAGTCCTGCAAATAGGACCATGGCACCAGGGTGGCAGAGTAACTGTTTTTACTGAAGCGACCCGCAACTTTGAGGTAAATAAATTACAGAAAACAGAATTGCTTGAACAGACAACGGAGCCCAAATGCATTGATAATACTGTCTGTGAATCTGTGCAGTTGAATGTTGACAAATTTTGTCATTTAGAATTTATACTCGCAGAACCGTAAATATTTTAAGTAGTTTAATGAGTTTATAAACTTTATCCATTTGGATAAAAGTGGGTCACCTAATGGTTTGGTTCAGTTAAGCGTCTCTGCTCACAGTTTTAGCATGAAAACCTTCTCAGTTACTACTACTGGCCCAATTATTCCTAATGGATCAAACATTCTTGCAATGGAAAAGAGTGCTTTTGAATAGGCGCGGAATCTTGATCGGAAAATCGAGGAACAGAAATTGAGAATGTATCAGTACTATCATTCCAAGAAAATCCCTTTACTTTAATTAAAGTACCCTTTAGCGAAATATAAGCTATTGCCTTTTTGGTTTTACAGTGCCTTACACAGAAATGTCAGGAATCTAAATTCCATTTATGAAGATGGGATCTAACGGAACCAAGAAGAGTTATTAATTGCTCATGTAAAGTTTATGTCACCAACTGTTTGACAACCATATAAATGTCATGCATAAAGATTTGATAAAATAATGCATCTACAGCCATGGGAAAATGGGTTTCAGAAGTTTTGCCAACTGCTATAAACAAAGGTTGGCAAGCAACGGCACAGGATTAGTGCTATAAATAACCGTTAGGGGTTCGATGCATTTAAAGGATATGTTGGCGACTACCGCCAGTTTTGAAGAAAACTATGATCTTGATTTGTTCTAATATGCCTATATATTTTCTCAATATCTGCAGTTCAAACATGGATATTAACAAAATGTAGTAAACGCCTAAGTAAACCTGTTTTGTTATTTTGTGGTTTCCTCTGAGAACACAATAACGTGGAGTAAGATTTTTCCTTGCAGTTGAAGATTATCCGCAAGAAATTGAATGTACGTTGCATGATTAAATGCAACATATTCCTGAATAAAAATTTTATAGTTTTAAATAATTTCAAAATTTAAGTGTAGTCTTTTCTCTAAGGTAAGAAATTCCGATTTTGAAATTTGAAAGGAATCCCCTGACTGTCTAATTTCAGTCGTGGTTTTTAGTACAAGGTTTTCTGTTATAGACTCATATGCGTTTGAGAGAAATTTTTCTCTGCAGGTTCTTCATCTGAATGTACAAAAATTTTAGAAGCTAATTCTTAGGTCTCCCAAAAACTTAAACAGAATTTCGTTTAATTTTGCAATGGATTCGCAATTTATATTTGTGGATTGGAGTAACAGCATTTTTACATGTTGTTGTCGGTGTGAGTCAAGATGTTTTCCGCCCACTATCCAGCCTAAATGCGCTTTTATAAAATCTGGACAGTTCTTTGCTAAACTAATTTTATTTGGAGGTAAAGGTCATATAATTTGTTAGCCCTACCGGTAGATTTAATTCTAAAAGGATGCTATAGTTAGAATCTGTCATTTGGCAGTTAACAAGACTGCTGAAAGAATCAACGTTAATTGGACTTGAGGAATTTCGAAAATATCGAGAATACTAAACCTAATTTTTCGTTTGTATTATTCTCGATTTCAATAAGCTACAAGCTTCGCCATACCTTGTCACGTAATAACACTGCAATTACAAATTTAAGAGATAATTACAGGGTTGCTTTATAGCCGATGACCGCTTAAGGTTTTAGGATAGGTCAGCGCATGAACTCTTGTACGTGGGGTTGGTGACTATGGATGGGGTTCTTACAGAACAATAAGGTCTTGGGGCCTCTGTAAAGCTACCGAATAAATGGACGTAGGGACAGGGAGCGAACGGTAACCTAGAGAACTGTTTCACGAACTCTGACGAACCACAAATTAACCCTTTAGCTACTAAAATAACCAAACATAAAAGCAAACGGTAATCATATTCACAGTAATAAATAAATTTTATTTTACTTTTGTTGAACTACACACTCATTATCAAAATAGTGTTACCAGGTTTAGTAATTAAATTTCAACTAAGTCGAATTGCAATAATTACTTTCTGAGTATAACACGCTACGTACCTAGACCTAGCCGGAAGAAACGTAAATGCCAGGCTAACTACCAGACGCGAAGAGTGGAATTCACCTACATACCAAAAACACGTCGCCCACGATTATCTATTAACAATAAGAATAAATAAAGGATTCTGTACAAAACAAGCAGAAGAAATAAATTAAGCGTTACTATTTCACAGCAAACAATTATGTGATACGAACAATTTAGTACTTTAGATACAAAGTGCACATCTCGTATTTTAAACAAAATAAACTAATCAGTAAAAAAGAATTAACGTGTGAAAACTTTTGTCAAACATTCTTTTAAATTGTACATAATACCTTTTGTAAAATAAACTAGTCAGTAGAAAATAATAAGCGTGTGGAATTTTTTCAAACACATTTAACAATGGTACATCACACCTGTAGAGCGATAATATCGATTCGCAGAAACAAACAATAGTCCTGCAGTGTCCCGTTTCTTATCACGTAACTACACCAAACGCCGATAAGAAATATTCCCTTAATATACACCAAAAACAAGTTGTATACCTGTATGTGTCAGGATACTTAGCTTACACGCTATCGGGAGTGAATCAGCACCGTATTGCCACGGTCGTCGGTATCTATTTACCCTGTTATCATAACGGCAGTAACGATCTACAGGTAACGATAGTTGATCTGGGGCGAAAGACAGTTGGGCCTACATAAAAAAGAATCAATTTAGCCTCCACCTAAAAGCTAAAAAGAGAATCTGATTTGGATGGGTAAGCGCGAGAAAACTCACCGATACACGCAAGATACCTCCTACTTTTCGAACAAAAAAACGTGCATCGCTCTTGAAGTACTGGGACGAGTAATGCAGAAAATATTTCAACGCACAAGCTGCAGAATCAAATTAAAAATTGGTTCAAATAACACGAGTTCGAACTGCAATCTTTGCGTTATCAAAGCGCGATTAGCAAACTGGAAAACACGCTATCAAATGAAAGTTGGATCTATTATTTCGCAAGTATTTAAATGGGAAATACAAAAGAAAGCAATTATACGTTATCGGAATGTTTAACAAATTAACGGGTAGCTAAGACAAGGTATTGACTATTTAATTTTTTGAATAATTTTCGTTTTAAAAGCAAAATGGATTTGAGTTAAAATTATGTTAAAACGGGCTTATTCTGAACAGGTATACTATATAGGGTATTGTCGGAGAATTTAAGAATAGAAAGGAATTTATGTAAATGAAATAACCAAATACCGGATACGGTTTTACTGCCGGAAATGAACGTAACAAATCAATTTCAATATTAAATACATACTAAGTAAATAAAATTAAGGGCTATAATTGATTAACCTCTATGTTCTACAACTTTACACAAGAAAGTTGAATAAACTAAGAATAGCTTGTATTACGTTATAATTTTAACTTGAACAGTTTTTGTGTGGCCACGCAAAAGTTGCAGAAGCTAAACATATACAACTAAATGCCACAGGACCAGGACGTTCACATTATGACAAGAACAATATACACTTGTATAGCGATTAAAATTATTAATATAAATCAAAAATGAAACATAAATCAGTGTTCCAATACTTAGGTGATACCGTCTTTGTACTAAAATCAAACAAATACTATTATAGGGCAATTAGTCAGCACTAATGTAGAGGTTGCGGTGCCTTTAATTTTTGAACATAGAAACTAGTTTACAACCAAACAGATCTGCACTAACCGATGCCGTGCTTATTAGCATGCACAAACAATAATAAGTAAACGCATACGATCTTATAAGGTGTCACTTTTACAGGGCCAAAGAAACGAACCATTGACGATCGAATTCTACTATAGTCCATTCAAAATAACTTTAGGATGAAGTCAAATATAGTAATAAAGTGTTGGCGACTACATACAAATAAATACCTAGAATTGCGCATGAAGGATTCTGCCATTTAACATAATAAAGGTTGGCAGCTCTGTACGGTGTTGCCACCAATTCTTTTGCCAATGGGAATATTCCTATATATTTTATTAAATATATTATAATATAAACTAACATTGGCAATGTAGCATTTTATTCAGTTGTGACGCCATCTTAAAGTTAAAGCGAATGGACTATAGTATGCGGTCCAGGTATAAACAGCTAAATATCTCAGAGCAATACCGTCAATGGACAAAGTTCTTCGTGTACTACCAGGTGCAATGGATTGTTTACTAGTTGCACTGCAAGACTAGGTTTAGACCAACATGTTATAAGAATGAAAATTGAGGTAGATAGATTATAGTTATGTTGTACGCTTCCAAATGAACTGATTTTCTAACACCAGAGGGCTAACACCCCAATACAGTCTTAAATTTACAGGTGAACAAAAACACGTGATTAAATAAGTTCTGGAAGAATTAAATTTTTCACTAAAGCTCGACAAAAAGCGGACATGTTGTAACATATTGTTACGTTATGTAATTCGTGGCAGTCCCTGTTCGGGTGCCAAAGATATGTTACGTTGGCTCGTAGCCGTGTGTAACAAAAAGAAAATCAGAGAAAGAAAAAAAAATGACCGGGTTCAATCGGAGAGTAGAGGGGGTTGTAGAAAGCAGACCAACCTACCATGTACGCGGCCGTAAGGAGTTAGTGATAATACCTGCAATAAAAAAAATTAGTTAAGCAAACCTGAAAAAAAAGAATAAGCATAGCAGCAATGAAACGTCTAGGTTATTCAGTACTTTGTAGAATGTAAATAAAAGAAACTGTTTAGATAAACTATATAATATAACAACGGTAAAAGCAATACAGAAAAATGTTTCGTACAAAGTGAGGTAATATTGGGGAGTAGCAGAAACGTTTCCTCACACACCAATTAAACATAAATCAGACAAAATGTTAAAAAAATTAAATAGGTAAGACACAATTGATATGAGTAATTCAGTAAATAAATAGGTAAGACACAATTGGTATGAGTAATTTAGTAGTATTGATTTTTCTTTCTTTCTTTTTTTTTCTATGTTTTAAAATAGCATGCAAGTCTATTGTAAAAAGTATCAGAACGACAAAGATATGGTAAAGCAACGGATAGATATTTACAGTAATAACCAGTAGGAAATAGTTCAACTTACAAAAGTCCTTCAACAACGCTTCCTTGCAACGGAAGGGTGGGATTCGACGATGTCCTGCACTAACGAAGCACTTCACCCTGGACTGTGAGGGTGTTGATGGAACTTAGCACACGTTACACTAATCACACCTACGTATTTCACTGGGGTTAGCAGCAGACATTATCACGCGTCGGAACTATGTAGCCTTGATAAGTTTCTCGGTAATTCTATTTCCTAAGACAATAATTTCGAAATACTCTGAAACACTAGTTTAATTTCAACTGAGACCAAAGGTATATTATTTTCATAAACATCCCATAAAGCAGTGAGAAACTTCAACCAATACCTTTGTAAGCCGGTAATCTGTTATGTTTCGCAAATAACGAAATTTGCTCAAGCAATGATCTATTTTAGGTTTTTTGTTGTTAGAAAATTCAGAAACTACAGTAGCACTGTATTTAAATAATTCAAAGTATGCACTACTTTGAAAAGAAAAGGACCGCGAACCTACATTGCGCACACAGTTTAAATATCAAAAGACAAAACAACTAAAAAGAACCATAATGGGTAAAGCACGTGTATCACTTAAGTGCGTCCGTCAAGAGGTTCCGTAAAACACTTTTGTACAGTTAATATACAATTTTTATTTCACAAGAAAACAACTAAAAAAAATCGTGCCGTGCTCGTACATGAACAATACGAAAATTAAATCCCGCATTAATTCTCACTAGTCAAAGCAATGAGAAAACAGTATTTTTAACGTACTTAGTAATATCAAAATAAAGAACAAAACACGACTCCGCCTCTGTTTATTCAACTCGTTCTATTACAACCGCTTATTGTATCTTATCTACCTCGCTAATAACATAAAGAACATCTAAAACGTGAATGTCACAATCGTATCTAACAATTAATTACATGCTGTTTATCGTTTTCGATAAGTTGGAATTTATTTATTAATGAGAATTAATCCACGTAAGGAACGAAATTTATATTTACGGCAAGACAAGAACGATGCAATCTATTCATTATAAGCGGTTTATAATTTTTAATTTATCTATCTTTAAATTACTACACACGAGTTAATAAATATCAAATACAGAAACAGCAATTTGCAGAAATGCATTTATAAATTGGGAAACAGCGTAAAAGTTTAAAACTACAAAAATTGCACGTAACAAATTCCCCCCTAGCAAAATAAAGACGTCGGGGTGAAAGAAAAAAAAGAAAAACGACAGACAAGGAACCAAACAAAAAAATTATTTTTATCCGGTTCGAAGGCCCAACACTAGTATAAAAAAGGAACATTTTTTTTCAAAAGAAGAAAAAGTCATCCATCGTAACCAACAACGACAGAATAGGTAAAGAAAGCATTAAGTAAACACCCAATGAGGATTAAAGGTTATAGCTACTTTCAAAATCGTCAAAAGACGGATATCTCCAAAAAGGGACATTTCTGTTTTCCACCTCAAAGAAAAGGTTTGATTTCCCGCGGAGAAACCAAGAGAAAAGAAAAGAAACGAGGAAGAAAACTCGTAGCAAAACTGTCACCCTCAAGTGTGCAGCAAAGAAAGAACCAAGACAAAGCAAAGGACAAAGGCAATCTAGTACACCATCTAGAATACTTCCAACTGAGGTAACACAGATTCGTATGAAACGATTACTCAAGCAGAGTATGGCTAACAGACCTACAGAAGCGACCAAGTCGAAATTCCTAAAGGAAAAGAAAATAGATCTGAAGCCTACCTTAGGGAATGGATGTAGAAAGCGACTATAATAGTCAAATAGTGAACAAATGGTAGAACTAGCCAGCAGAAAAATTCACGGAATGAGCTAGCTACTAATATATGAATATGAATACGAAACAAACGGACTCGACAAGAAAAACGAAAAACTATGCCAATCCAATCAGAACCAACACACAAAAAAAAATTCCGGCTGGAAGGACCAAAATGTCAGACAAAACTAAGAGTAAAGAGTTCCACAGGGAAGGATAGGTAAGTAGTAGCAATCGAAGAGGACCAAGGTATAAAGGCATAAACGCTGCAAAATTCGTCAAAGGACGGATGTTTCTTTAGAAAAGAAACAGCACAGTTCCCAACCTCAAGAAATTGATTTCGCGCGCAGAAACCAAAAGAAAAGAAAAGTAGCGAGGAAGGAAGCCCACAGCAATAGCCAACATAAGACACAAGTGTCAAGCCTCAAGTAAGATAGGGAACGACAAACGGAAAACTGGGAAAAGTAACAAAAGGCTTCAACTGTGGTACCAAGAAGAAAAAAAAAGTCGTATAATACAACCAAATAAGAAAAGTAATCTGCTAATAGACCCAAAAGTCGACATAAGTCGTAATTCCTAAAGGACAGAAAGTAGGCCTAAAGAGCAACTACCACAGGAGCAGATAAAACGAGTGATCGAAGTCAGTACATCAACTAACCGCAAAGAAAACCAGTCAGGGAAAAAAATGGACAGGAATGTGGAATGAAAGAAAACCCGGAAAGACTAGAAAAAAAAAATAAAAGTCATCACACATTACTACAAAATATGTCAAATATCACAGATAAAGCTAATGAGTCGAAGGAATCGTATAACGTAGGGGGATGAGTGGAGTACGGACGAAATTTGCGGCGCTTGCGTCGCCAAAAGGACAACAGATCTAGATCGGGGACATTAGGATTATATTTAAGTGAGGTAGCGAAAGTGACGTGAAGAAAAGAAAAAAGGTCGTGTAAAGGAAACTTGAGCGCCAGTGTTTTCCAGAACCAAATTACCAGCGAAAACACAACTCTGATAATTCACACACAAAAAAAAATCAAGACTACACCACAAAAAAAATTAGAGCCAGCCAATATAGGTAAAAAGAAAGTCGAGCCGATACACAAAAAAAAAGTCGCAGCCAAAAAACATCAAGGGTATAAAAAAATTTAAAAAAATTCAAGAGCAAACCCAAAAAAATCAGGCCGATCAAAAAAAATCGAAAGCAAATCAAAAAAAAAATCGAGCCAAATCAAAAAAAATCGAGCCAATCAAAACAAATCAAACCTCACGTTGGGCGCCAAAAATGTAACGTTACGTAATTCGTGGCAGTCCCTGTTCGGGTGCCAAAGATATGTTACGTTGGCTCGTAACCGTGCGTAACAAAAAAAAATCAGAGAAAGAAAAAAAAATGACCGGGCTCAATCGGAGAGTGGGGGGGGGGTTGTAGAAAGCAGACCAACCTACCATGTACGCGGTCGTAAGGAGTTAGTGATAATACCTGCAATAAAAAAAATTAGTTAAGCAAACCTGAAAAAAAAGAATAAGCATAGCAGCAATGAAACGTCTAAGTTATTCAGTACTTTGTAGAATGTAAATAAAAGAAACTGTTTAGATAAACTATATAATATAACAACGGTAAAAGCAATACAGAAAAATGTTTCGTACAAAGTGAGGTAATATTGGGGAGTAGCAGAAACGTTTCCTCACACACCAATTAAACATAAATCAGACAAAATGTTAAAAAAATTAAATAGGTAAGACACAATTGATATGAGTAATTCAGTAAATAAATAGGTAAGACACAATTGGTATGAGTAATTTAGTAGTATTGATTTTTCTTTCTTTCTTTTTTTTTCTATGTTTTAAAATAGCATGCAAGTCTATTGTAAAAGGTATCAGAACGACAAAGCAACGAATAGATATTTACAGTAAAAACCAGTAGGAAATAGTTCAACTTACAAAAGTCCTTCAACAACGCTTCCTTGCAACGGAAGGGTGGGATTCAACGATGTCCTGCACTAACGAAGCACTTCACCCTTGACTGTGAGGGTGTTGATGGAACTTAGCACAAGTTACACTAATCACACCTACGTATTTCACTGGGGTTAGAAGCAGACATTATCACGCGTCGGAACTATGTAGCCTTGATAAGTTTCTCGGTAGTTCTATTTCCTAAGACAATAATTTCGAAATACTCTGAAACACTAGTTTAATTTCAACTGGGACCAAAGGTATATTATTTTCATAAACATCCCAAAAAGCAGTGAGAAACTTCAATCAATACCTTTGTAAGCCGGTAATCTGTTATCTTTCGCAAATAACGAAATTTGCTCAAGCAATGATCTATTTTAGGTTTTTTGTTGTTAGAAAATTCAGAAACTACAGTAGCACTGTATTTAAATAATTCAAAGTATGCGCTACTTTGAAAAGAAAAGGACCGCGAAACTAGATTGCACACACAGTTTAAATATCAAAAGACAAAACAACTAAAAAGAACCATAATGGGTAAAGCACGTGTATCACTTAAGTGCGTCCGTCAAGAGGTTCCGTAAAACACTTTTGTACAGTTAATATACAATTTTTATTTCACAAGAAAACAACTAAAAAAAATCGTGCCGTGCTCGTACATGAACAATACGAAAATTAAATCCCGCATTAATTCTCACTAGTCAAAGCAAAGAGGAAACAGTATTTTTAACGTACTTAGTAATATCGAAATAAAGAACAAAACACGACTCCGCCTCTGTTTATTAAACTCGTTCTATTACAACCGCTTATCGTATCTTATCTACCTCGCTAATAACATAAAGAACATCTAAAACGTGAATGTCACAATCGTATCTAACAATTAATTACATGCTGTTTATCGTTTTCGATAAGTTGGAATTTATTTATTAATGAGAATTAATCCACATAAGGAACGAAATTTATATTTACGGCAAGACAAAAACGATGCAATCTATTCATTATAAGCGGTTTATAATTTTCAATTTATCTATCTTTAAATTACTACACACGAGTTAATAAATATCAAATACAGAAACAACAATTTGCAGAAATGCATTTATAAATTGGGAAACAGCGTAAAAGTTTAAAACTACAAAAATTGCACGTTACAATATTCTGGGACAGGTGCTTTACACTTGTGAATAAACCATGTATATCGTTGATTCAATCCGCACCAAAAGATATAACCGAAGTACAATATTCCATTTGGCTAAATTTGAGTTCGGCGAGTGATTCCGGCTTAACTGATGTGAAAGCCAAAAATAGCACATAGTCACCAGCTCTAATAATAGCCTTAAATACAATTTTCCAATGCTCCACCCGAAGGTACTACATTGGTCAAGAAGCGAGTTTCTTTTACCTGAAAAATTTTGAATTTTACCGAACCCTTACTGTTCCAAGCGAGGCAGGGATCTTTAACGTTTGTGACAACACTCACACACGGGACGTCCATTTTACCTCTCATCCGAACGAGGGCGTATTTTTGTAAAAATTCCCGCCTAATTTTTTCAGACGGACCGTGTCGGGATTCGAACCCGGGACCTTGGGCGTAGTAGTCACACGCATATCAACTACATCACGGACCCGCCTTCTAATAATAGCCACAACTAAAACAATTTTTCTATTCATTTAATTATTTTAAAGGAACTAACACAATTACCATTAAAAATATTAAACACCAACAGACAGTAATATGTCGAAAAGCATATAAAAAGTTCTACACTACAAGGCAGTCAATTGCAAGCTGCGGCAATTAAGCATAGAATCATAACACTAAACTATAATACATTAAGATCAGAATGAAGAAAGAGGATCACAATCCTGCGTTGGGAATCACGTGTTTTGGATTTTAAACACATTGTAACGATGTTGAAGGTAATAAATGAATGTAATTTTGAAACAAGTTTTTCTGTAATACAGGAAACTTGACTTCCTCCATCAAAGACAAGCCTTGTCTGAAGCGGAAGTAATTACGGTAGGAGTTAAATAACCTTTATTTTCAAAATGCGTGGAAAAGGATGATGCAACTAAAGAAGATTGAATTACATCTTCAGGCTGAGTACGCTGCTGATAATTAAATGACTGAAATGTTGAGTGTTGCATTTGGAAATATTCTCCTGCACTTTGCTTATTTAGCACATTTTGTTCACCAACGTAGATATTCATCGGAAGAACTTTCATCTGGAGTCATGGTATGGCTTGAGGATAACTTGTTACGTTCACTTTCTAACGGTAAAATTAAAAAGTACCTTTTGTGCTTTTATTGTTCGTTACGTAGATTCTGCTTCAATTCTCTAACAACACCAGGTATATTAGACCTTCCTACAATAAGTACGCTTCCTAATAATTTGCATTTAATTCTATTTATTTTAAAACGAGAAGCTCTTCTGTAATCAAATAGTCGGTACCTTGTTTTAGGTGTCCGTTGCTTTGGCCCATATTCTTATAGCATATAATTACTTTGTATACTAGTTCAATCTAGATATTCGTTGAAATAATGAATCATACTCCAATTGATAAAGCGTGGTTCAAGTTTCTAATAATAACTTTTTGGTATATTTGATAACGCAGACATTAAATGTAGTCCTTGCTAGAAACCAGTTCATTACTCGATCCTTTCTGTATACGACAATGATTACTCGTCCTTATCTTTTTTATTTTTCGTTACTTGATAAAATTTAGTGCACACACCACTCTGTGTGGTAAGTACTTTTATTGTTAAATATATGTACCTTTGTTTGTATAGAATCTAATTGTTACTCGTAATTATTATTGCTTCCTTCGGTAAACATAACGACCCTTTGAATGACCGCTCATTTTGGTATGGGAGGACACTCGCACTGAGTCCCGAGTCCATCTGTTCCGCCCTGTCACTAGGGAGGGTGTGACCAAACTTACACCTTGGACACGCGGGTGAGTGTTTATCCGGAATTTTTTTTTGTACTGATCCTGTGAAATAGTCAAAGCAATATGTTTATCAGGTTCTATAGGATGCCTGAACTTTGTAGCTTTAACATGATTATCTTTATCTTTATGTGAGATGATACTTAATATTAAGATGGTATTTATTGTGACCATTCTACTTATTTAATTGTAGGTTCATAAAAGTGATTTAGAACTGTTGGTTTTGTTTTTTTTTGGGATTACAAATCTGTTCTTGTTAGTTAATACATCGTAATTCCAATGGAGTGTATGTAACTTTATGCTTACCATGATGATTTAGAGCTG
This sequence comes from Platerodrilus igneus, assembly GCA_036346225.1. Lineage (NCBI taxonomy): Eukaryota > Metazoa > Arthropoda > Insecta > Coleoptera > Lycidae > Platerodrilus > Platerodrilus igneus. The sequence goes on along the minus strand of JARFIW010001110.1, from coordinate 579,245 downwards.
TTGTTTTTAGTGTTGAATTGCTTTTTTGGTTATTTAAGATTTGTAGTGGCCATAGAACTGCATCTCGCCATTTTAAATGATGATTGTTTTTTGTTTTCCTGATATACGTATATTGGGGTTATTGATTTTGTTTTGTGTTTGGTTATACTGCGTTTTATGTCTCTTTAAAATGTCATGTATAATAGTTATATGTATTAATTAGGTTTGTGTTCAACTATTGTTCTTTTGTAACATGTTTTTTTAGTTAGAGGTTTTTTATGTTTTGTTGTGAGTTATAAATGAGTGTGTGTATGTTTATTTCAGGCCTCTCCTTTATTTTTGGTAGTTATAAAACCCCGCCTACTCGCCGATTGAGCCCGGTCATTTTTATATTGTCCGTTCAGCTACCTCGATGTACGTAGCAAACTAATTTGGTTGTTATTATGGAGAAGTGTCTGGTGTCTTTTGACACCCTAAGAACGAACATTCTTTAAATTTGCACTATGCGGGCATGCGTTTGGTTCCCATACAACTGAAACATAATTATTGTTTTTTTAGAAATTTGTATTTCTCGCTCAATGACGATTTTCAAAAATTAATACAAGAATATAAATCATGGCTGGGAGTTTTACAATGCCAACGTTTTGATGTACTAACGCCTTGTATAGAGATGACCTCTTTATTGGTTTAGTTAAAAACTTTTTCTTTTAGACTACATTAGAGCAAGATTCAGGAATTTCAATAAACTCTTCTAAAGTTGGTAGGTTTTCTGTACTACGTAGTGATTGGTGTTGCTTTTAGGAATTAAAATCTAATCTTCGTGTGAGGATATTAGTAGAATTAAATCCCAATGTTCTATCGAGCGTTTTAAATTTTTAAAGGATCCTAAATTCTTTTGTATATTTGCTTCAGAATCCCCTAACGTTTGCGCGGTTCATTTTGACTGCATTTAAATCAGAAATTATTATTGCTAAATGATTATTACCTTTATTTTAAAATATCAATGGCTAACTGAAAGTTTCCATTAGAAAGTTCTAAGAAATATATATATATATATATATATATATATATATATATATATATATTGCTGTGATAAGGGGTTGCTTAAGGGTGCAAGTTATAGTAAAGATAGTTTGGGAATGAGTAATTAAGATAGTCAGCAGAAAACTACACTTATTTAAAGAGATAATTAAGAAATAGACATAGTTTGTAGATAGTGAGTAGTCAACACCCTGTATATAGAGTAGAGATAATTTTGGGCGACGCAGGTAAACTTAGGAAGACGCATAGTTGGCGTAGGAATGTGAAATAAATGTATTAAGTAGATAGTAAATATTAAATACCCTGTAAATAAAGTTTAGTTAATTTAGGTGAAACAAATAAGGATATTTTTCAGTGGAAGCACGCGTATATTTGATAAAGTGTAATTAGACACGCATTAAGAAGAAGAGTTCCAGACGATTAAAGTAATACGGATATAGAAAGAGAGTTTCAGGTAGCTAATATAAATGCGTACAAAGATCTAACCATGTGATAAGGGGAATGATTAAAAATTGCGTGAAACATGTGTAAACATGGAAATATAAAGTCGGGTTACATCAGTTGTTTATAGAAAAGCAAGTAATCTATCAAAATACAATATGTTGACAATCGAAGACAGCTGCAGGCAAGTTGTGATTATGGGAAAATTTCGAGCATTGCATCAGAAACGGCTCGTAATAAAATTATTTGATTGGTCCGGGACAACGACAAGTTCTAGATCACACCCACGGTTGGAGTGGGAATTCGAAATGATATTAGCAAACTCCGTGATGGGGAAGTCAGTTTTAAACTCAATGAAGGCCGAAGTGCATTGCCATGAAACAGAGTAGTACGCGATACGTATAAGAGTGAAAATTAAATAACTGAAAATATGATTACAATTGCCGTTTAAACGTGAGTATGTTTTTAATGAATTTATTGTAAACTAAGACATAGAAATAATAGGGCTTCGATTTCTGGTTCTGATTCTGATGTCTGGGGAAAATAAACTACAAATTAGAGGTCTGATGTTAAGAAAAATACAGTAATGCAATTTAAATGTCAAGGGAAAAGGAAGAATAATAATAATCTTGAAGTACAGGGGTGAAACGAGCTGCAATTTTAAGTCTGGGGCAAGAATGATGAAAGTTTAAGAATTGGAATAAATTAGGGTATATGATTTAATGGTGCTGATCAATAGCGTAATAATTGGAATGGAATCCAGAATTGGGGAAGATCAATTTTAGTGGGAGCGTCGATGTGAAAAGATAAAACCAGGTTAGAGATTTTTAGTTATAAGATTTTTGTTTTTTTTATATGGAGTATTATTTGTTTTTATATTGAATTTGCTAAATGACTATAGGTTTGTGAACAAGTCAACAAGAAAGGTTGCATACTATATGAATGAATAATGAGAAAACAGGTTTGGAATATTCCACGCTTTGTTCCTAAGGGTAGTAAATGTTCTTTGGTGACTTTGGGGATTTTTGAGTACCAATTAGATGGTTATTAATAAATGAAATGTATAAGAAAGGTATTACAAATAATTTCAAAAGCTGTATATAACATATTAGTTTCATTATACAAAATCTAAATTTACTGAATTTTATAATTGCAAATAAATGCTAACCGAGGTCAAAGATTTAAATAGTAGAAAGGCGGAGTCACAAATTGAATAGAGAAGAGATAACGCGCAAGGCGGTAACATATTGAATTTTGTCATTGGTTGTTAAAGAGTTGTTTAAAGATAACGTCCAGTTTGATAGTGATATTAAGAAAACAGCTGGAGGAGGAAATAACTACATTTAATAGTGAATGTTAAAATGGTGGTACAATAATTTAATATCATAGCAAATAAAGATATCGAACCAAAGTTAGAGCACGATAATAATTCTTTTAATATTATAGCAATTAAATATAGCACCCAAAGTAAGGGCACAGTATTACAGCAAATAAAATATGTCTACCAAAGTAGGGGCTCGATAATCCGTTAGCAATACAGCAATATATATATATATATATATATATATATATATATATATATATATATATATATATATATATATATATATATGTTAACGGACCTTCTCGTAACCACGACTTCAAATAGATAAGCCTTTAAATGTCGGTATCTTTTACTAAAAAAGAATATTATAGGTAGAACAGAATATAATTTTTGTAATCACTTCCAAATGAGGAAATTAGATTTTTGGAAGCCTTACATCTTCCTTTTGACCAGTTTGTTCTACAAAAACATCACTTGTATATAGCGGAAGGGCGTAACCACCCCAGAGTATAAATTTTCTTTAAATTTTTGCAGTTTGATTATAAGCATTTTTCTCAACGGACCCTATCTTCAGAATCAGAATTTTTAATGTAGAAATCCTGAATTTTGTTTTGAATGTCAGAATATTTTGCAGAACGTTTTCTAAGTTATTCTCTAATTTCAAAAAGAAAAAATTTCTTTTTTGCATTCTTTGCTGTCACATGTTTAAGTTTGGCACATGGTTTTTTTGAGTTTAATTTTCTTTTTATCGTAATAATTATTATTTCTAATTTTCATATTAATGTGACGTATTCTGATATATGTTCTAGTTTTTATGAAACATTTCAAAACTTCTATTGGAGTGTCCAAAATGAGATTTGTACGTTATATAATTTATTACCTAATTTCGTAACTACTAATTTTTCTCTTTTGAGATTTTCTAAATGAAAACTGTTGAATATTTTCTCTTCACATTCAAGTAAAAATTGCGGAGAAGGCTTCAATAATTGGCCACGACTAATTTGTACAATCCAGTTATCTGTTGGGGTAATTGAGCATTCCAGCTTTTCATTCCAGCATTTCGTGTACAAAATTATATTTTGTCTTATACCTAAAAGCTACATATCCAGCAATATATTCTAAAGAAGATTTTTAAGATCTAAATTAGGAATTAAATCATGAGTACTAGGAAACTGGATACCTGTAAAAATATTCTCTTCCAGATTATTTTCTTCCATTTTTAGTATCTGTAGTACTTCGCCCGTTACACACTCATCAATAGTCGCTTTTTTATTTATATTGAAATCAGACTCAACTGGACTGGAAAAGAGGGATGGTGTAATAAAATTTTTATCCGATAAAAAACATGTTTCTATGCATTAGACACAAATATTGCTGATGGATGTTTACCTAAAATATACAAATGAAGTCGATGTTTGAGGTAGTATGCAGTTGGATTCTCATAAGTTCTACACATACTTCTTATATAAAAAAAATCTTTTTCAACTAAATCTTGATTTAGTCCGTATGTGAGAATGTAAGATATATTATACTTTGAAGTTATTTCTTCGTGCAACTGTTTTAAAGATGCGTTAGATACCAATACACCAGTTTGAAATGAAAGTAAGGTTCTTTTTTGTACCCCTAATTTTTTTATAAAGGGTTGTTACTTCGTCTAATTTAAGTATTTGGTTTTCCAAAGATTTTCCATAAGCATATGCAATTTCGTGTTTACCATATACGGAACGTGAATTCTATAAATCAAACCAATCGTTAAATAACTTTATAGAGTAAGCAGTTTCGTTCCAATTATTAGTTAAAATATTTTTTCTTCCACAAAATTCTAATGTACTAACAACAGCATTTTATATAAGTTGTGCTGTGGTTTTGACTTTTTGCCTTTGCACCCCACGCACTTCTAGATGACACCTAGAAACTTTCTGCACTATACTTAATTCACCCGAATGGTTTAAGAGTAACTCAACTGAATCTTTGTTTATACGCTTTCCATCTATTACATAACTCTGCTACGTACATCGACGTAGTCAAACACAAAAAAACAAAGAAAAAATGACCGGGCTCAATCGGTGAGCAGGCTGGGTATTACATATACAGAAACAATGGAAGGCCTGAAACAAAAATATACTCACTCATTCACAACTCCCAAAAAACATACACAAAAAACCTCTGATTAAAAAAAATATGTACCAAGACACAGCAGTACCAAAAAAATAAATGATCAATAATTACAAGCTACACATGTAAAAGAAAACCAAAAGAAATCATTTTTAAAATGGAAAGCTGCCGTTTTTAGATACTTACCCCCTACATTAATTAACAACAAAAACAACCCAAACGCAACACTAAAAACCACAGCTCTAGATAACTGTAAATATAAAATTACATATACCACTTAACTAACGCAAATTAACAACTTCAAAATCAACAGTTCTAAATTACAATCGTAGGCACAATTAAATATATAAAATTGCCACAAGAAAGGAAATCATTGAAGGATTAAATATTAGTAACACATGATATATAATGTTGTCACAAAAAAAAGAAATCATTGCAGAATACAATATTAGTAACACATGTCCCCTCACCTAAAATAATTATTTTCGTACATACGAATTAATGCGAGGCATGTATGAGCCCAAATTGCAAAGTCTAAGAAAACAGGGTCGCAACACGAGCAGGGAATAAAACACCCGTGTGCCTACTGTGTTGGATCTATCACACCCTCCTTAGGGCCGGAGCGGACAGATGGACGTGAGACCACGTAACTACTGCAGCCTTCCATATCACAAGGAGCGGCAATTCAAGGGACTGTCGTGTCTATCGGAGGAAGCACACAGCGTGTGCACGAAAATTTTATACAGAATGGGAACGACAATTATATTTGGATTGTATGCAGAAAAAAATGAATATTAATTCGTTTGATAACACGAATTAACATCCATGCCGGCGTTATCAAACATATAAATGTGAATAAAAACTTTAAACACGGTTTATCAGATAGTTCAATACATTATCTCAACGAGTCTTTAGATTGAAGTAATCTAGAAATTAATATACGCTATTGTAATGTGTAGCAAGTTTACTACCTAAAACAAGGTATTGACTATTTAATTTATAGAATAAGCTTTTCCAATTCGCAGCGTTAGGAAGCGTACTTATTGTAAAACGGTAAGACATACAGGATGTCGTTGGAGTAGTAACAGAATCTACGTAAATGAATAGCGAATCAAAAATGGTGTGGTTTTTAACTTACCGTCGAAAGTGAACGTAACAACTCTCGTCAATAAAATGATTCCGAAAAAGTTTTAAGAGATCCGGAGCATCTGCAAACACAAAAATATTTCTGGACTGATCTGCAGGATTAGGGAAAAAGGTATTGTTAGAATTTATATTGAACTATTTCCAAACAGACACATTTCCAAATCCCATGTCACTGACAGTTGACATAATGATGTACCCGTTGTTTTCAACACCTATTATAATCTTTTTTGAAATGAATAATATACAACTTGCTGCCATTTAGAAATTATACCCCGAATAAATACGATTTGTACGGTTTTGAATGGACCAATAACGCGTTCTTCTACTTTATCAAAGTGCACCAAAGGCGAGAAATGCATCTCATCATATGAAATAACGGCAAGCTTCTCCTCGGTCTTCATACTTATTGCATTTTTGCAAAGAAGTAAAAGAAGTTTTAAATTTAGTCCAGAGGTCCAACGGCGCAATATAGATAAAGTAGGTAATGAATATTTTAATTTTTCTGTCATATAACGGTAACATTGTGGGCTAATACTTCTTAATGAAATTGCCGACGCAATGTCTTCTTTAGACCACTTCAGTACTTTTTTTATCTATAATGGCAGTTTTGACAAATTTTCCTTAATAAGTGTTAGATGCTGTTTCATTTTAGCGTTTTTTTTTAGTAAGGCGTCTCGTTCTAGAATGGCACTTCGTAGTTGCGTTTCCAAAAAACAACACTTTCTTTTAATTCCCTGATTTTACTATACAGGAAATTGATTATATGTATAAATGTTCTAAATTATTTTATACTAAATACTACCCCAAAGTCTCTATCAGGAATTTCAGATGACCCTGATACAACATCTGTAGGAATTTCAGAATCATTCCTAGACTGCACAGATAATAAAATGAACAACATATGGTTTACACAATAGGTATTTTTTATTACCTTGCCGTGTCGACAATCTCGTTCACAAGAGCTTTCCTTGTTTTTTTATCTAATCTTTTTGAACGCTGTATGTTATTTTAATCGATTTTGGTAAGTTTTGAGACGGAATAGCAGCAGCTTTTAACGTTTTTCTTTTTTTCGGAATACCAATAAGTCCAACTTGTAAATTTCGCTTAAAACTTTCATCTACGATGCACAGAAAGGTATACTAATATCTAAATAAATCTACTCTATGTTAACATTACAGAGAGCTTAACCGCTGAGTAATAAATGCAAGGACTGAGTGTCGAGGATTCGCAAGCGCATGACGAGCGAGACCGACGTCATAGACAGTTAAGCGCGCTGCGCATAAGCATACCTTGTTATTTGCATCATGGGTAGGTATAGTCCATTCAAATTAACTTTAGGATGACGTCAAATGCAGTAATTAAGTGTTGGCAACTGTATGCAAATAAATACCTAGATTTGCACTTGAAGAATACTGTCATTTAACAAACTAAAGGTTGGCAGTTCTGTACGGTATTGCCACCAATTCTTCTTGCCAATGGGAATATTCCTATGTCTTTTATTAAATATATTATGATTTAAGTTAACATTGGCAATGAGGTATTTTATATAGGTGTGGCCTCATCCTAAAGTTAAAACGAATGGACTATAGTATGGAATAAAAGCACACTGATTTAATTTCTAGTACTTACAGTCAATAGTGACCTCGAATTAATTTCAAACAATCCGCCAGCTGTAAACGTTACTTTCTTATTGGCACGTTGAAGAACCAATCTCACCGGCGTTCTGAGCTTAGAGAAATATTTCGTATACCAGTTTGAATCGTATAGTCCAAATGCTATGTCTTCAACCTGAAACACAACCATAATATATTATGTATTCTGGACAAGATTCATAAATCATAACATTCTAAGTTCAAGAAACTTCTTGGGGCAATTTAGTGGTTTATAAACTTGACGTAATTATAAAATCTGCCATCATAGAATATATGTACTGATAAACGCATTTAATGATTGGACAGTATTGTGCGCAGAGACTTCTCACTACTAAAGATATCTAAACATGGTTTTAATTAAATGCTTATGTTAGATTTTGTTAAGCATGGTAATGATAGGTTAGTAAATAGAAAATTAGACTTAGACTTAGAAAATCAGTCTTAGAGCAGGTTAAGTTAGGTTGAGTTAAGTCATGTTAGATTCCCTCTCTGAGTTATTATCTTGACGTTGTGGGGAAGCATATATCCAGTGATAAGAGGAGATAAGGTCGTCGACAATAAATAACATTCACCCAAACAACTAAAGATCTTACTTCAAACACACATAAACTTATCTAGATTTGCAGTGAAAGATAAATGCTGTGATTGATATAACGGGTTTAATTAAAGCGTTTTAAGAAAGGATATAGATTAAGACTGGGGAATATCATTCTGTAGACTCAGTTAGAACTTCCTTCGAGAGCGCTGCGTAAAATAAAACTTTATTATTTGGTTTGATTGTACATTTTATTTACAAGAATATGCATTTTTACTTTAGTGATCGTTGTTTACTGTTTCATTATAAATTGGTATTTATATTATTTTAAAATACACTAAGTGACAATTGAAATATAAATCATTGGGAATTATTCCATTATGAAAAACTAAAAAGTAGGTTAAGTAATTTTATTACTACTAATCGAACAAAGATATATATACAGGGTGCCCACAATCTATCTCCGTATATGGGTAACTTTTTTATTATAGAAGATACAATGTTGGTTAAATTAGCAAAGTTGAAGAGAAATTTACGAGTAGTATGATGCTTTTTTGAAAACTCACCTAGATGCTCAACTTTTTTAGATATTTGAAAAAAACTGAAATTTGCCATTTTCTTCAAACGCTAATAACTTTTTAACGGTTTAACCTATAGAGAAAATAAAACTGCTTGTAAGGTAACTTTTGCGTAGAATTCAATAGCGTATATGACAATTTTAATTGGAAATGAGTTTTCAAGCTACAAACATAACCTAACTTTTTAAATGGAAATCATAGTTCAATATAACCCAAGTGGAAAGGTTTTCTTTTCTGATTACCCTGATGTAAGGGTTGATGTACTTATTTTCAGTAGTTTCTTCATAATAAAGAAAAACGATTTATTTATTTGCGGACATCAAGGAGTCCATGGATACATATTACAAACAAACAAAATGTGTAAAATCAATAATGGAAACACAAGTTTATTGTAACTAAATTTATTATAAACTAAGAAAAATAAAATACTTAAAAATAAACTATCCATACAATACAAATAACTTAATCAAAGGAAACAAAAATTAATTAATGCGAATATGCCCACTCCTACATTAGCATATGCTCAAAATGACCTCCATTAGCTTGCAAACACATTTCGCACCTTTTAATTAGGTTTTGGTGCACCTTATTTAACGTTTGTGGTTTTATACTTGTAATAGCTGCTGTAATACTATCTTTGAGTTGCTCAATGTTATTGGATTTTTTAGCATACACTACATCCTTTACAGTACCCCAAAGAAAAAATCCAGTGGCGATAGTTCTGGTGACCTTGCCGGCCATGGAACAGGACCTGCATTGCCAATCCAATTTGGAAAACTATTATCAAGATATTCAGAAACGGCTTGAGCATTGTGAGCAGGTGCACCGTCATGCTGAAAATATTTTAAGTTTTGCAGTAAATGAAGTGGCAAATTATCTAGCATTTCTTGCAATTCGTTTTGTAGAAAATTCAAATAGTGTACACCATTTAAATTATAATTATAGAAGAAAGGCCCAAGTATTTTATTACCAAAAATGGCACACCACACATTTATCGAAAATTGATGTTGATCCCGCCTTTCTTCTGTTAAATGGGGATTTTCCTGACTCCAGTAGACTGTATTTTTTCTGTTAAACATGCCTTTGTTAGTAAATTTTGCTTCGTCGGTAAATATAATAGTGTGACTAAAACCAGGATTATTATTTGTTTCATTAAGAAACCACCTACAAAACTGTTGTCTTCTCTCACAATCCCCATGATACAGTGTATTACTAACATGGGTTTTGTATGGTTTGTAGCGATTTTGTTTTAAAATTAGGCGAGCTTTTTCTGTAGAAGTAGCGCACTCAATTCCAGTTTCTCGGGTGGACGCTGTTGGCTTAAAATTTATGTAGGCTAACACACGTTCTTCATCATCAGTTTTGAATTTTCTTTTATCAGTACTGGGTTTTGTAAAAGCACCAAACCTTTTTAAATTGTTTTCTAATTTAGAAAACAATCGTTTATCTGGCTGCCTTCTTTCCAAATATCTTTCATAATACATATTACCAGCAGCATCACAATTTCTGTTACAGGCATAGTAACAAAAGAGCATGCCATTTTTTTCGTCGTTTGTATACATTCTCTATTATAATCAAATAAATTTAAAAGTCTTCTAAACAAAATTTGCAACCCAGAGCAAATAAACACTTTAACTAATAATATCTGACAAATGCCAGTTGTTTTTTGTTTATTTAAAATATGTATCCATGGACTCCTTGATGTCCGCAAATAAATAAATCGTTTTTTCTTTATTATGAAGAAACTACTGAAAATAAGTACATCAACCCTTACATCAGGGTAATCAGAAAAGAAAAACCTTTCCATTTGGGTTATACTGAGCTATGGTTTCCATTTAAAAAAAGTGAGGTTATGTTTGTAGCTTGAAAACCCATTTCCAAATAAAATTGTCATATACGCTATTGAATTCTACGTAAGAAGCTACCTTACAAGCAGTTTTATTTTCTCTATAGGTTAAACCGTTAAAAAGTTATTAGCGTTTGAAGAAAATGGCAAATTTCAGTTTTTCAAATATCTAAAAAAGTTGAGCATCTAGGTGAGTTTTCAAAAAAGCATCATACTACTCGTAAATTTCTCTTCAACTTTGCTAATTTAACCAACATTGTATCTTCTATAATAAAAAGTTACCCATATACGGAGATAGATTGTGGGCACCCTGTATATATATATATATATATATATATATATATATATATTTTGTTAACGTTAAAACGCAACACTATATGTGAGTCATTTCTTATTTTATAAAAATGAGAAACAACCAAATTGCATGAATATCACTAACTGCATAGTTATGCATAAACTTTTGTTGGTATATGTTACTTGTATTGCAAATTCCAGTAATATTTTCATTACTGCGCTATAATGATTGTCGGTACTAATTTAAATGGACTAAAACCAAAATCGGCGTGACTCAGATTTTGTTGAACTTACAAAAAATTGATTTAGTTAACATAACAGTTGTGTGGATGTAAATGCAATATGTTTCTTGTTGACCGAACAAGTAGAATTTATTGTTTTGCTGTTTGATGACTAATTCACTCATTTCAACGCAATAAACATTAAACATACTTTGTTTACGTGTTTGGTGTGTAACTTTAGCAAGGGAAGCAAAAAGACCTTACAGTATTTACTAATTTTTCCCAACAAATTTGATTTTTACTTAAACGAAAAGAAAATTAACTGCGGCAACAAAACTACAGATTTACGCTATTTGGAGGTCGTACCAATTTACCAAAAACGCCATTTCCTCCAAAAGAATTATCGCAGATTAAAGGAATATATTTTTTTACAAAAAACCATAATGCCCGCCCCTATATGGCAAGATGACATAATAAAACTAGTATAGATATAATATTGAAAAGTAAATGATTTGTAAGAAGTTTGCTTTTTCAGTCCATAAGCTCACAAACATTTTTGCTGTTTTAGAGAGACTCACACATTCGGAATGCGACCACAGTTAATAATCTTGACACTGCAACCACCCTTCCTTTGATTTTGATCGACTAAATAAGTCATTACAATAGAGACAAGCACAAGCCTCTTCGTCGTCGTTACCTGTAAACGGATCTTCTTCTTTTCAACTTGATTCACATTCCGCAAACTTCCTTGTTATCACCTTTCTGTTGCTCTTCCTCTGCTTTTTTCTTTGTTTCTCTTCACTTGGGTTTCCTTCTGCGAGCTTCCTTTTAACCATTTCTCTTTTTTTCTTTCACTGCTGTTCTAGGTTTTTTCATTTCCTTTTTCAAGAAGACTCTTGAGGTACGGACTTTCGGTTAATACATCTTGGGAACCAGCAGTTTTATGTTGAACAGTTTTTTTTTACGTTACTTTAAGGTAGTGACGATAATTCCTTCAAAATATTTTCAATATCCTCTTTTCTTAAAACAGGCACAAAAGATTGATCAGTGAGTTCTGCCCGAGATGTGCTTGCTGTGCGATTCCTTGACCTTGTTCTACGTATAAAATGGTAGTAGTTTGTGTTGACTTTTGCTGCTCTTGAACATCTTCCAAATTTTCAGCACGAACTTCTCGTTCAGCAATAGGTACGATCTTGGTTGCATCGGTTGTTAGACTAGGTAAAAACAAATGATCGGGAAAAACATTACGGTTGATCGGGAATATTCCAGTTGCATGGAATGCACTTGATACTATTTCAAGCGTAGCTACTTTCTGATATGCTTCTTTAAATAGTATGGACATTGATAAATGCTGAGTGTACGACCGGGATTTTCCTTTAACCATTAGGTAACCGCATAATTATATTACTTGTGGAAAGGACCAAAAAACCCCACGTCCAGTGGTTGGATACGGTGGGTGCAGTGTGCGAGCAAGCAGAGCAGCACAATTGAATATATTTTTAGCCAATTGTAAGGCTGGATAGCTTTTGTGGCTTGAATGACCATCCAATATTAACTGAGCTGTTTGCTCTGAATTAGGTCTGACGTGATCCACAAAATGTTGCATCCATGTTACGAACAACTCTTCCGTCATATAGCCCGACTCGTTATGAAGTTTTAGTGTACCTGTAGGTGTTCCGTCGTATAGTACCGAATTAAACCTTTTTCGAGGATAAATGATTGACGGCGATACATAAGTTCCGTCAGGGCTCATGCAAGCTATAATTGTTGAATAAACCCCCGCCCCTTTCTGCGCTTGTGATAGCACCAACTTGTTTTTTTCCTTTTCTTGGCAATCACTTTAGGAGGGAGTTGAACGGTTGTCAGCGCGAATCCGTCCATGCTTAAAAGCGTGGATTTTATGATTGTTGACAACTTCTTCAAGTTTTCCAAAGAATTTGTCTACCTGTGGTCGATTAAATGCTTCAGCTCTAGCGATGGACGTGGCTTCTGGTAGACGCAATGATAATTGTAGATTACGTTTGCAAAAACCACGTAACCATCCTTTTCCAGCAATGTGTCGTTCTTCATTGAAAGGATGTTTGGTGTTCATTTTTTCCGCAATTTCATACGCAAGCTTTCGGACGTCTTTTCTTTTTACGCCAAATGAACAAGATTCCAAGTCCAGAATATGTTTGGCTAACGCAGCTTCGACTTCTTTAATTAGTGCACATTCACGAGAGCCGAGATGTTTTTTAATATTAACAACAATTTTTATTTTTGCCAAGACTCCAACAACGTTAGGTCGCCGTCGGTACCTTAAAGATCTTACTTGCTTTAAGCCAGCCCATTTCTTTATTGCGTATTGCTTCTAAAGCTCTCTCCATATCTGCTTCAATCCATCTTCCCATATTCGTTTTTTTCTTATATGAGTAAACCATCTGTAACAAAAGGTAGTTACTATTTTATTGTACAGACTATAAAAAGGACGGGCAAAACGACATAGTCATTCAATTTACCCGTCACTGTAAATTGTAGTATTGCGCGTGTTGTAGTATGTTTATAATTCATGCTAGCAAACATTGAAAATTAATGTAAATGAAAAAATTATTTGAGACACTATGCATTGACATTCACATAATCGTGATCACATCTCCAAAGCAACAAAAGGTGTGATTTTCACTAGTTATATATTATCACAATTTATTACTTACATTGGAACACAGCTTACAGCTAGCATAAATAACAAACTAACTCCGTCTAAGGAGCCTAGCGACACTGGTCGACCTTCACCGTGCAGACGCCTATAGTTACAAATGTTCCCACGTTGGGGACTTCTATATGTATTAGATTTCTTTAAACAAGAAAAAGTGATTTTACCCGTCTATATCATATTATCCGCCTTTCCCCTACCTATACCGGTACTATAGCTCAAATCTTACAGACAATTGTAATAGTGAAAATAGTGAGTATTGTTGTTTTCGAAATGGGTAAAGGCAATTATAAACCAAGAACGCGTGCAACTAATAGAAGTAGAACCAAACGAACCAAAAATATTCGAGTAACAAAAGCAATAAATTCCGAACTAAAAACTATCGAATTTTATATTAGTAGGTAAGTATGTTAAAATAATGAAATATTTAGTGTCTCGATTTGATGCGTCAATAATCCAGAGAGCGGTACTACATATGTGTAAAGTTAGCACCCCTTTTTAAAAATTATGTTTTTGAAAATTGTTCCAGGTTGATCTACCCTTGTATCACATTGTTCCAATTCGTTTTACAAAAAGTTAGCCAATAGAATAAAAGATGAAGATAAAGGAAATGTTTTACTCCTTTCGATATAGTCCAAAAATGGATTTTGGGATATACGGTGGTGATGCGAGATTTATATTTTATAATTTATATAGGGCCGCTAGGCGGCCGCAATCCCAATACTCAACCCAAAGGTACTACATTCGGTTTGTTCGTGAGCAATTATTTATCTTTTCTAAGGGTTAATTGGTCACAATACGTTGGTTGAAGTGAAATGTTTATTCAAAGTAATAAAACATGGCATGACTTTAGAGCAAGCTGCAAATAAGGGAAACATTTGCTTGAAATATGTATAGGGGATGCTGAGCTTGAAAAAAAACATAATTATTATTACCAGGTACTTTACATTAAGGTTTTAAAAAATGTAATCGTATAAATTAAACGTTTATAGATTCAGGGCCAACTTCATATCTCGAATAGAGACATGTTATTTTGCCGTGTTTATTAGCAATGATTCGCCGTTGTACATCGAGAAAATAACACGCGATGACGATTTGTGGACAAAAACAATGCCTCCAAAATTAGAGACTTTTTACATGAACTGTATTTGTCCCGAAATAGTACGCGGGGACTTAAAAAAAGTACTAAGATGCGTCGATCCCGATTATATACGGAATGATTAAAAACTGAAAGAGTTAGCAAAGTATAATATACCCTTCAATATTTCAATCACATTTTTTTTTAAATTTTATCTTTAGAAAAAAAGAAGATACGCTTGATTAGTGACTATTGACGTAGTGGACTAGCCCTACATGGGAGATATCACTGGTAAAAAAAACGCGCCGAGTAGTCTACCTCTAAACGCATATATTATCGGCGTTTGTGTTTTAGCGATTAAGGTGGTGTAGAAACGGGTGTGGTTATATAGAATGATTATGTGCAAAATGGAAATCGTGTACGGGTGTATTATGTCGAAATTGTTGATAATATCAGTCTACTTTGTTATTCTGTGTATGCCTTTGGATGTGATAATTTCTATTTAATTTATGTATTTGAAACTTGCTAATGTTTCTGTTGATTTTTGAGAATATATGTACAAATATATTTATATATGCCTAATAATGGGATTATTTATAAAAATGAGGTCTTTAGGTTGTTGGATTGGTCGAAAATAGACGTTCTCTGATTAGCTAAAATCCTATCAGTTTTCAATTTCCAGTTATTAATTGAATTGCGCCTTGCTACATGCCCTGACATAAAACGGTTTTTTATTTAAAAATTTCGATAATATGCACGTATTTAGAATTCGTACCAAAAACTTTATTTTATATTATAGTTATCGAACAAATCTATTTTCAACAAACTAGCTTTTATTATATACTACTGCAGAAGTCAATTTTTCCGACAAATTTTATTCTTCGCCGACAAACTTCAGAGTATGCAATAAACAAATTTACAAATCTTAATAGCAACAAACTGCCACACTAACGAAACTATATTCTTGCAAAATTTATAACATAAACATAACATTGCACCACAAAATCTCGAACAAACTTCACAATACTCGATGCATAAAGCACAACCACGGAATTTATGTTAGTTATTCGATCGCCGCTTTTTATTGATGGTGCCAAGGTAGATAATGTCACAACTGAAGCGTCGCACTCTTGCATTTCGATTAAAAATCTATTTAAAAGGGAATTTTCAAAAATTTATCTTGTTCATTTTAATCTACACACACACATACACAAACACACACACACATACTCACATACACACACGCGCATACGCACACGCACACGCGCGCACGCGCACACACACACACACACACACACACACACACACACACACACAGGAACACTATACAAAAAGAATTAGAACAATAAAGAACACACAAACAAGTTTACAGCTCCCGCACAGAAGAGAATATTCTTGAAAACTTATTCAACATGCAAAAATACACATGGGGTCATGGGCACTTAAAGAAAACATTTTTCATAAATTTTGCCCTTCTATTCTGATCTTCACACCAAGGAAAAGGATATAAACAAATCAGAGTATAAAACTGTATACAAAAACACATTGCAGCGCCCGCTTAGAAAACATTTCTAAATTAGATAATAAGAATAATGCTTGCACAATGATTTTGTGCCATATAAAAGTGTTCAAAATGCCAGAAACGAATAAATTCATCAGCACAAATATTTATTATTCAACGAAAATTGAAGGCGTAACTATCAATTTTTATTGGTCTAAGATATTGATCAAATAAGCCCTTCCGGGACGTCCCTGAGTGTGGTAAGGTGCCAGGAAAGGCTTTTATAAACCATAAAACAAGCATTGGCAAGCCTATAATTTTAATTTATACGTAAGTACCATCAAGATTTTTATTTTAAAATAACAATAAAGCTTAAATACGCTTTGTGAAGTTATTTACTAATTATTAAAACTATAAAATCAAATTCATATTGAGATTGCTGTTGTGAATATCTAACAAAAGCAAACAATAGCCGTACAGTAAATATCAGTTGTCTTATTATACTCGGTCCGCGTGGAGTTGAATAGTATGTCAGCTATCTGTTAGATTTGATATCCAATGAGCTTTAACACTTTATTGCTCTGGTTTGATGCACTTGCCGACGATCATAGTTCTCCCTTTTACATTGACGGTTGTCAAAAATGCTTGTTGCAGTCACGTCTAGTTGCGATACACCCAGTTTCATAAGAATAGCCTAGCGACACCTTCGTAAAACTTGGTGAACAGTTAGGAAAGTTCCCGCATACCGACTAGTTTAAATCTACACTGCGCTTATGAAAAATACTTCTGACACAATCATAGATAGGAAAATTCAAGAAAATAATTTACTTTTTGGTACATTTTATAATAAGAAAACATTCTCAAGATGATGGTATAAAAATTACAACAATATTTTATTTAATTCAGCTATAAACAAATTCCAAAATGTTCAAATTTAAATTCATAATTTTGATGTTTATGTCATTATCTTCTTTGAATGCTTTAAAAGCAACAGCACTTCCAGATTTTTTTTAAAACAAAGTTGGCCTATCTGAGATTGTGGTAGAAGAATAAGGAGAAAATTTCCCCAGCCTTAATGCATTCCAGCTAAGGAAAAGCGAATTAAAGAAATATAAAGAATAAAGGAGAGTAGATGGTTATTGGCAAAACCACAACCTCATTTCCTCCAGAATCCCTCATTTCCTCACTCATTTGGACCAAATAGTTTTCCTCGTCTAACCATTGCATCTTTCTAGGTAAACCTATCTTGTTTGGTATCAATTAATATTAGATTTTTCTCAGCTACCCGAATTTCTAGGAATTTTTTAGATTGCTTCACCCTCCAGGGTGCTACCATAATTTTAAGATTTTTTTTACCGCTAACATTCTGAACCAAATAGTTTTCTTCGTCTAACAATTGCATCTTACGAGATAAATGTACCTTGTTTGGTATTAATTAACATTAGAATTTTCTCGACTACCCGAATCTTTAGGAATTTTTTAGATAGCGCCATCCCCAAGGAAGCTACCCTCATTTTAAGATTTCTTACCTGTAGCGACTTTTGAGCGTTCTTATAAATTTTTTTAGTCATGCGATACATTAAATTAGTTTAAAATTTTACGCAGAATTTGAATCTGCAAACAGATTTAAAATCGGACCACGCCCTGCAAAGCTACACTTTAAAGCTCTCAAACCTCTAAATTTTTTGCTCATTTATGACATATGCTTAAACCAAACATCTCCATAAATCAAAAACCGTGGAGATTTTAGAAATGAGTCCTTTATAAAGCCATAAGTGTTTAATATTTAAAACCATTTTTCAAACGGTGATGCACTGTTTTTTTAGAATATTCAAAACCATAACTTTTTAATTTTAAACAGTTATCAAGGTTGGATTAACATTTTTAATAACTATGCACGTCATAATTATATGCTCAAATGCTTGGAAAAGTCGTTTCGAATCAATTTCTTAACGAGCATGGGCTACCTAAATTACATATGAAAGCTGTATATAATTTCTTTTCTTGGACTTTCTATTAATTATGTTTGTGCATTAAAAATTGATGAATAATTGCCGAGGATTCACACAAGGTATTTTCTAGTAACCAGCACGTATTTAGGAAAAATACAAACGTCGTTTAGTAATTATTTCAAACCGTATATAACGCGGTGTGATTAGTAAAATTCTATTAGTTTCGCACAATTTTGTTTAAAGCCCGTTGAAATTTTAAACCGTCGTTTCGTGTAGTTATTTTTGTGAAAAGTTTTTGAAGATTTAAGGGTAAGTTTACATTTTTTATAAAAATAGAACTGAATTTATTTGCAAACACCAATTATTATGTATTTTGCTACTGGTTCTGATTGTATTTTAAAACATTAATTTTTCCAAAGTAATGCGCTGTTTTACATATATATTTTTTTCAAATTTTAAAGGTATGCTTTTAGCTAAGATAAATAAAAAACAATTCCCACAAAATATTTTATTAAAAATTAAATACATTAACAAAAAGCCTCAATAGCAATACATTCTCTTTGGAACAGCTTAAGTTATTCATACAATGGTTTAAACAGTGATTGTACCTATCACCGAATCTTCTTAATTCTTTGAGTCTTGGAAGTGAGAATACACTTTCCATGTTTAAAATGTTGTTTGATAAATATTTTAATAGTAACTGCCTTTTCTGTTCTCCTTTAACATAGACAGTAGCATCGGGAGGTATGACTTCTTTCAGTAGATCACCCACATTTGTATATCCACTTGTGGACTGCCCATCCCAGCAGAGCCCATGGATTCTTTGCTTTAACCACCGAACTTGTTTTTTGAAATCATCACTTAGGGTGTTATATCTCACCGCTATATCCAGTATCTCGTGCCATATTACATTCTTTGCTACATCCAAAATGGCAACCTCCTTGCAATAGAAATCACTAGTTTTGTGTTGATATCCTTGTAAATCGATTATGAAACACATGCTTCCTGCTTCAAATCATAAATGGGGATGGCGTTCTAAGCAAATCTCTCCTATATATCCAGTTAAGGAACTTTACCCCCTCCTTTTATGATTTTTTCAACTAGGTAATTATCTAGAACTTTGGCTGATACTAAAGCAGGTCTGTTTTCTTAATCCAACTTTTACCATCCCCCAACCACGACACTAATAATTCGCGTCCGTGCTTCCGTTTCCGTAAAACTTTTTCCACTAAGTACGTGTCGGGTGCTGCTGTGAGCTGAATTTCATCGCCGTAGAAAACACCTAGGATTGGTCGACCTTCCAAATCTTGTAGCAGATAGGTTATCGGTCTCGTTTGTTGTACTTTAACAATTTTGAATAGTTCTGTACTCCAGTTTGGATGAAATCCTCGATCGAATACTGCTTTATATTTTGATATACGCACAATGTTTCCAACCTTATACAACTTCTTGCGACTTTTAGAAGCGCTGTTAGCGGTGTAAAGTTTTATTCTTTCCGGATGTTCTTCTGCCTCCATAGGCGTCATGTTAATAGCCCGATGCGGTGTATTATTGTATTCTTCTATAACCTTAGGCAAAATATTCACCCATTTATGACTACCTTGCAAGTAAAATCTTTTGTACAAGTTGTTTTTGATTGTTCTGATCAATCGCTCGACCATACTAGCTTTGATTGTGGAATACGTAGAGTAATGGTTTATCTTATATTTTTGCATAAGATTTTTAAACCAGCGGTTGTAGTACTCTTTCCCAAAATCCGTTTGTAGATTGATTTTTACGTTATTTTCTCCTTGCAACATTTTGTCCAATATTTTTTTCACAGCATTTGTAACTTCTGAACCAGTTTTATTTTTTAAAGGTTCTGCTAAAGCATATTTTGTGAAACAGTCCATTGCTATTATAATATATTTGTACCTATTGTTCACACGCGAGTAAGGCTGCATTTCGCACAAGTCCGATTGGATAAGATCACGTTTCACATGTTTCAGATTTGTATGACGACGCTGAAAATTTTTTTACTTGCAGGTTTAAATAATTCCTCAACGATGATTTCCTTACTCATTTTTGCTTAACACTGTTGCTAAACTATTGGGGTTATCTTTATCCAATTGCACCTTTGACATAAACTGAAGCTTTGGTTTGTAGTATTTGTTTTGTATAGCTGCTGGTGACGCCTCGTAAATCGATGATATTGCAAGACCGAGCTCCTTCTCATTTGTCTCAGAAGTTGCAGTCAAATTAATAAAAAATTGTATAAACGTTTTAAAGTCAGATACAAGCTTATCCAATTTTTCATTTACATATTGTTTATTAACTGCATCAGATGGTTCAACTGGTTGAGCAAGCATTGTGATACGCTGGTTTCTCGCATTGAATGCTTTATCTTTACGCTGTATATCATCAGAACTTTTTAGACAGTATGAAAAGGCTTGATTCACGAGCTTGATTACAGATTTCTTATTAACACAATCACTATCGTCTTTAGGATCCATCACATCAACTAAGCTTCTTTTACGAAAACTAATTGTTTCTTCTCCAGACTTGAATACTATAGTGCTTCTCTGATTAACACAATCACTATCGTCTTTCGGGTCTGATGAATTCACTAACCTTCTTTGCTGCATATCGTACCCATCACCATCCAACGTTAGCACAAATCCTCGACCTGGAGGACCGCGCCGAATATCAGCATCTTTACGCTCTGAACGTCCGAAGCGGTCGCTAGGCATTTTAAAACTGTGTAATTATTTACTGAGCTCACTGTAGTATACCTTCTTCTCTCAACTCTTCTATTATGGATACCATCTCGTTAATGCTTTCCTCGCTTGTATTTCCAGCTCGGTTGGATGCGTTCAACAATCTCAGCCGATCCACAAGTTCATGTACATTATTCCAGTAGACATATTGCACCGGTTTTGAATTTAAACTTTTGTAAAACCGATTAGAAAGGCCTAAACCCGCTCCCTTAGACTGTTTTTTTCTCTTTGGCTGTTTTCTTTCGGGGTTCCTCTGAAATTCGGTGGTATATTTTTGCACATATTTGTTAAACTTTTTGTTATTTGTTGGGAATCCGCTTAAATCGGGCACCGCAAATGGGTTAAACGTTCTTCTCAAAATCGATGCAGATTTGATCATTTCCAAGTAATTCGGCATATCTTCATGCAAATTGAAATCGCCATCTTCGGGACTGATGTCTTTGTAAACCAGCAGATTGTATAAACCCCTCGTACCTGGATATATCACATTATTTAATGTTATATCGCTAATTTCCGGGTTAATTACCAATACACTTTTCCACAAACTCCATGTATCGGTTTCCACATTATACTTTACTCCATAAATTGATTTGTCAATATTTTCGTCTTCGTCTCTAGCTAACACATCCGCATAGTGGAACGGTTCTTCTGGAACGAGTTGCTTAATTTTCTTTATAGGTACGTCCATGTCTTCGACTTTAACCTTTGTTGTAGGTGTGGGGATTCTTTCGGTGATCGATTGCAACTGGGGAGCGGTTATTTGCAAGGGATCAATCAATTGTTTGTGCACCTCTTTGAATTTTTGCTGAGATGCGGTGTCTCCCTTTTTGTACGATACAAACTTTTTTCGTACAGCATCCTGCATAAGATGAAGACTGCGTTTATTCGCAATAAAATTGTTAACGTCCGTCATCATGAAACTATGGATGGAAACTAACTGTTTTTTTGAATAATGTCAAATATTTATATACTCGTCGAAATTCTTCCGATATCGCTCCTTATCCAAATCAAAATCTTTCACAATAGTTATAAAATTATGTTTTGAGTCACCCCAACACTGTAAGCACATTTCTTTAAATTTCGGATATGTCATGTCACCACTTATATGATCCGAAAAGATATGGCGAAAGTTTGTGTTATCCTGTTTCCATAATGCGATTACATTGGTGTTATCTCTGAGTCTATGTTTTAAGGCGCTAGCGTAAGTTTGACATAGATAGAACGAATCTATTGCTTTATGTCGACCGAACGAGAAAAACTGAGTGATTTTACTTTGCTCGTTTACAGGTATATCATCGAAAACCATAATTAAATCTTCTTTGGTATCTCCAGGTTCGATCAAATCATCGTAATTTTCAAACTCATGGTACCCAATTTCTTCTTTTAATGGTGTAAAAACGTTTCTTAACAATTCGTATTTCGGTTGATATAAACTCTTCGAAAATACATAGACATTTTGGAATCTAAGACCGTTCTCGTGCAGGATCAGTGATATTAAAGCGTTAGTCTTCCCACAACTCGATGGTCCCGCGAAGATAGCTCGTATGTTAGACGGGAACAATGAACCATGTTTACCATCCTCTCTTGCACTAGCAATAGCAAAGTCATAATTCTGTATAGGTATTTTAACTTCTTGTATAGCATAACCCGTGTCTCTCACATTTTCCGGCCTAGGAGCACCATTCTTCTTTTGAGGTTTACGGAGATCCAAATGCCTGCTTAACGTTCTTTTGGGTATACCATATAACCTACTTGCAGAGTTAACACTTATACCCTTTTGTATTTCACTAATTGTTTTCTCTAAAGATTCCTTGATGTACATCTTTCAAATATAAGTTTAAACTGATTCAAATTGAAAATAATATCCCCTTATATACCAGCATTACAAGAATGCGCATGGGCAGGGGTGTGCATGCGCAGGGGTGCGCACGCGCAGGGGTGCGCATGATTACAGGCGTGCTTAGGCGTACATCGGAATACGTGAGGAACTGCGTTGGATCACCAAAAAAAAACCTTTTAATATTAAAACAACATAAATTTTATACTATTTTATTAAAAATATATACAAAATATTTAATTGTGAATAAATCTATTAACAATTTCCGTAAACGGATTATATTCAAACATAGAGTCATGTATAATTAAAGCATAAGCCTTCATCGACGGTTCAAAATTTCTTGAAGCTTCTAATTCCATTCTTACATCAACCGTTACATCCTTGATGCTTTCAAATTGATGACGGCAGTCGATTACAAAAACGGGTGATTCCTTAAACCTGTTGTAGTCCATTAAACATTTAGTTGACGATTTGTTCGGATAGTATTTTTCCATAAAAGATGCATAAGACAGGTACGCTGGCAAGTAGTCTTTCTGCTCGAAATCCAAATTTAATCGACCTTGAGGGAACATCTGAGAGTTTGAAAACACTTTGACATTGGTTATGTTGGCATTCGTAAAGCTTTGTAGCATTTTCTTCTTTCTTATCATATTTTCCATTTTGCAGAGCCAGTAATATCCACCGAGCCTTCTCTGTTTTGTTCGATACTTTAATTCTCCATACTTGTGACTTTGATTGTGTTAGAGACGGTAATTCGTGTAGTTCCCATTTTCTGAATGCGACCATTATAGATGATTGATTTTGCATTTCCGAAAGCAGCGATGCCTTGGCGAAGTCGCTTAATGTTATATGCGGAACCTCCCATGAAATACGTTGTATTTTGAACGTTACCGTATTTCCAATTGACTTGTAGCAATTTACGTCCGACTTGGATCTGATTAAAATCAGTTCTTGAGGCATGTTGACGATAGTTTTCTTGTAATCTTCAAAAAACCCAAAAATGGTTTTTAGCGGTATAGCACAACTAAACCGTCCATCTTGGAATATGGTATCGGGCTTCCACCCGGTATGTGTAATAGATTTTGTTTCTGATTCTTCCATGGATACTAAACCCTTAATAGTTCTTGTAATTCCAGGGATTCTGCAGACATCTATTATTTGATTATTACCCAATTTGTATTAAATTTCCTCAAACAGAAAATATGGCGCATTTCTAGTAAATTCGTAAGCTTTAGGGTCTGGTTCTGCTGCTCTAATCGGGTCTACACTTGTTGACGCTTCTCTTAATGTTTCCGTAGGCTTATAGGTACCCCTTATAAATATGAAACTTTCATGGGGTATGTGATGTTATCACTGCTCTGGATTTCAATTGAAATTCGATCGTTGTTTTCTGCATTCAATGTAAAGGGAAGATATGTATAATAATCTTCCTTTATTATGGTTTCGTCTAATTTATATCCTCCAAACACATCCAATTTGGGCACGTCCTCATATTTAAGCCTTCCAAGTTTAAGGTTTTCATCACCGTGGAGATCTAAGCTGCGTTTGCTTCTGCCTCCCATCTTTTATAACTTCTAACCCCAAAGATTTTAAGAAACATATTTCTTCTGCTGTAAGTCTCTCGACAACATCACGCTTTGACGTCGTATTCACTTCTGATCGTCTGGGGGTGTTGTAGCGTGCTTTATATACAAAATCGATAGGCATTTTCAACTACTTTTTATTTCCAGTCTCACACAGGTGTATGTTTCCGGTGAAAAGTTTACCAATTCACCCAAATGATCGACTAGTCTGATTGTAATATTATCAATTTCTGTCACGCTCAGCGGATAATATATGACGTGGTTAGGTTCCTTTTCCAGATTATACCCGGGTGGTACAGATAGACTGAATTCAAATATGCTGTGGGTAAGAAAATTGTTTCTGAACGATCCGCTAGTGATATTGGTTTCCACAAAAATGTTTGAGACCGATATTATGTTTACTTGCTGATTAGCGATATGTACGGTATCTGCAGCGAATTTGCGGTTGGTAAACCCCAAGATGCTTCCAATATTGTTTTTACGGTTTGCCCCAAAATCTATCGGTATACTGCTTCGTATAGAACACATTTAATGTATTATTGTTGGCACTCAGTTTAAAATATTTTTCAATGTTCTCGTTGATGTCCGGCTTCTGACTGAACCATTTTTTGAAAATATCCTCTATATATGCATTTATTTCTTCTAATTTGTATGATCCAGGTTCAATGGTTATTCTGCGATGCTCTGGATCGTTAAAGTATAAGTTATTGTTTTCTGGATGTATGTTTTGCACAGTGTTACAAGTGTACAGTCCCACTAGACCCAAAGCATATTCACCGTCCTGTTTCAATTTAATTGGTGGGTAAATGAATCCTGTCGATATGACATTACCATACCCAAACACGCTCACTGTTTTAGCCATTGTCACTAAGAAACTTTAACACTAAATGTCCACAATTGTATGTGTTGTAAGTCTGCTCCGGAACACTGTTGTAGTAAATTTTACAACCTCGAAAATATCTCTTTACTTCTTCCGGCGGTCTCAAGCCTCCAAACAAATCGTAGTAATACACACTATTTCTGCGTTTTCGGTACCCCACCCAATGTGTACCTGATCCTTTGGTGGTATCCAAATTAATCACACCCGATTTGTTGATATGCGGTCTAATCTTCTGTAACTAATCTCTAGAAAAGACGTTGCGAAAATGAGGAATGTTAGATGCGTGTTTCCTTATATCTACATCGGTGAGAGCTCTTCGAGGTAACTTGCTTAGTTTTTTGATACTTTTTTACAAATGCCACGCCCCTGTTTGTACGGTTTCAAGAATAATGCTGTGCCTTTTTTGTATGGTTTTAGAAACATTCCATTTCCTTTTTTCCCAACGGCAATGGCTTCCATAGATCTGTTGTGTCGTTCGCTCTCCTTAAACTGTTCGTCGGCTGTCTTGACATCATTTACTGCTTTAGCTATCCCCGTAGCACCACCTGTTAGTGCTCCTAGGGCACTTAATCCAGCGAATATCGGAATCAATGGTAGAAAACCTCCTTTCTGTGAAACGGGTAAAATACGTGGGACTTTAATTTTGTTTTTCCCACCGGCTCCTTTTATGATTTTTTTATCAATTAGAATACCGACGTCTAACAGCTTTTTCAAGTTGTCGGAACCAACTCGGTCTATTGCGGATCGTATTTTCTTCAAAAATCCACCTTTGAAACTTATTTTCTTCTTTAAGCCCATACCCATTTTTCTATTCGCTTTCATAGCGTTTGTCACAAACCAAGCTGAGGCTTTTCCCCCAAACTTTGCGTTTTTAGACTTAACTCTCCCCCAGGCCTCTTCTTCTAAAATTTTATCTGCTCGGTGTCTGGCTGGAAGATCGTCGGGGTACTTGGAGTATGCAATGTCGTGGTCTTTACACAATTTATCCAATTCGTTTATTCCAGGATCGCCTCTTGCTAAGCGTTCATTCAACTTTGTACCAAGACCGCAGTACTGATAACCTGGAATATGCAACTCAAACGGTAACCTGTTTATAGCGCTGTTGATTAAACCCTCTCCAGAACAGATAATCATGTGTTTACTCAAAAAAATCTCAAACTATACTAATTAAATAAACAACAACGAGTCTATTTATACTTTTTCAAAAATATTTACAATATATTTACAATAACAATACATTTACATACACGTCTCTTAGGCTGTCCTTTATAAAATACTCTTTCTAGTTATTACCATCACCAGAATCTTCAGATTCCGACAAATTTAAATGTCTAAACATTTCCACTAATGTTCTTGTACGCATCACGTCTCGCACAAATATATCCGGAAAACATATAACCAGCTTCAAAGCATTTAGTGCACTCTGATTCAATTCATTGTAGAATAAAATATTGCCAATTCGAACTTTACCTTCAATCAAGATTTTAATTCGTTTCTCCCGTTCAGTCAGAGTATTAAACCGATCGCAATCATTTAAATTAGAATTAGCAACAAACCCTACTAATTCGCTGTATAATGCTGGAAAGTCACGACTTTTCAACTGCTTAAGTTGATACTCTAACAGCTCTCGCATATGGAATAGTTTACGGCACTCCAATTCGTTTATAACTATCGAACTATTACCCATTATTATTTTTAACTGGAACGTTTCGTCCTCGGTTGATCCAGACACTGGTGACAGAGTGATAAAGAACGAGGCTCCTTGTTGTATGTGTAAATTTTCTATTTTGGGTACACCATTTAATCGGCTGTTTAGCACGTTACGACAAAATACGTTAATTTGAAATTCCACTTGAAAATTTGTAAATACCAACCAATTCTCGTATGTCAGTTCCAGAACATGGTTGCTACAATATTTTTTGCTACACACCAATCGTAATACGGGTTTTATTCTCTGGTTTATAACAAACCCAATTTCCACATTATGAGGGTGTTTACCCAATTCACTTAAAATATACGTAAACTTATTAATCAGATTTTCGGTATACGAAACTTGTGCATTATTAACATTTACAGACTCCATTGCTTTGCACTGATTTCACCAAGATGACTGAGAAGGAATCCTATGCGGCTCGTCCTTTTAAATGTTTCAGAATTGTTGTTGCGCATGCGTAAATTGCACACGGATGACTTAGAATGCGTAAGCAAGAAGCTAATTGATTTTCACCGACGCGAATAGACTGGTCTGTAAACAATTGGAGTAGAAGTGAAAGTTAAAGTGATACATCCGATAATTATAGATGTAGTGCGTAAGCAAGAAGCTAATTGATTTTCACCGACGTGAAAGATTGGTTTGAAATGTTACTCAAGGTTAAACGACGCTGGGTTTCTCGTAATTTAAAAAGTAAAACTATCTAATTTTACCAACTGTGTGTAAAACCATGGTACAAAGTGATATAAATTCAGTTTCTGTTTAGTCTTTGACTAGTTAACAAGTTTTATAAATATTTACAGTGAAATGGCTTTTTTACTTGTGATGTCTGCGGGGCTTCCTTTTCAAGGAGCCATAGTTTGAAAAGACATCTGCTCCAGAAGCATGAAGTTGTATCGAAACCCTCCGAGGGTTTTCTCTGCGATGTGTGTCCGGCATCCTTCTCGCGGAAGGATAGCCTTAAACGTCATAAGGATGCCAAGCATGGTGTAGTGGTACCAGTTGCCGGGCCCTCCGGAGTCAAACGACCAGCTTTGTCTGCGGTTGAGGGGTCTGCTCCCAAAATGCCGAGGAGATGTGTGGAATGCGATGTAGATGTTGCTAAATTGGCAGCCCACCAGCGCTCCAACACCCACAAAGCTAATGCTAGCCGTGTCCTGGATGGAGGCGTGGAGGTTGTAGCGACCGCATTCAAAACTCGAATCGCTACATACAGAATTAGTAATGTCGATTCTACAAGTATGTATTTTTTATAAGTATTTTGTGTTTGCTTAGTTTGTATTTTTAGGTCTATTGGATTTTCTACGCAAGCAGAAAGAACGATTTGTAAGCTTAGTAGGGGAACAGCAGACTATCCACACAGCCCTTAAGGTTAACTTGGAGGTGTTTGGTGGCTACACCAAGATGGCTGCGGCAGAGGGTGTAGAGGATATAAAATCCTTCAACACTCGAAATGTCGTGGTCACTTCATCCAGCGACCTGGGAGCGGTCTACAACGCCTTTGTAGAGACGATGTCTGCAAAGTCTGATGAGTTCCAAAAACGTGATTCTGGTTAGTTTTGGAAAATTATTAATTTTTTCTAATTTTTTTAATTTTAGGTTGGACGCTGAAGAAAGTGTTGTACCTACAAGTAAATATTAATAAGTACAACCCTTTGCGCGGGTCTTCATACATCGAGCTCCCCAAATGGATTCGAAATACAAGAGCCGTTATTAACATACAAAATCACGACAACGCATGTTTTGCCTGGTGTGTTGTGGCTGCCCTAGACCACAGTGTTCACGACCCGCAAAGGCTCAGTAGCTACCCGCACTACAGCACGGTGCTCAACTTAACAGGAGTGCAGTTCCCGATGCCCATAAAGGATATCTCGAAATTCGAGGAATTAAACAACATCAGCGTTAACGTGTTTGGTGTAGAAGGGAAATCGATTGTGGGGCCTTTGCATTTCGCCGCTAATAAAAGGGATCGACAAGTAAATTTGTTATATGTTCAGAAAGGCGGAAAGGAGCATTTTTGTTTAATTAATAATTTAAGCGGCTTGGTTAGAACACAGTTGTCTGCCCACGGAGGATCCAAACTGTTGTGCGATGGATGGCTAATATATTTTCGTTCGGAGGATGAGCTACGCAAACACGCAGAACACAAGTGTAACCATGTCGCTACCACCATGCCGAACCACTTCAACAACGTATTGGAGTTTATAAACCTCCATAAGCAGATGAGGGTGCCTTTTGTCATATATGCCGATTTTGAGAGCGTCTTAAAACCAATTAGTACTGCAAATCCAAGCACGTCGACTTCATTCACCAATAGCATCCAGGAGCACAAGCCGTACAGCTTCGCATACTACATAAAATGTAGCTATGATGAATCTTTAAACAAGTTTGAGCTATACAGGGGGCCTGAAACTGCAAAGGTTCTAATGCAGAAGTTGGAAGAAGAAGCTCGGAGACTGGGTGAGGTTTTAAAAACCAATATTTCGATGAGATCATTATCACCCCTAGCCGAACTTTTGTTTTACGCAGCAGTGGATTGCGGAATTTGTAAAAAGCCTCTTGGGGGTGAAAGAGTTAAAGATCACGACCACTTGACTGGTCGCTTTCGCTTCGCTGCACACCCACAGTGCAATATAAAGTACAAGGTACCCCATTTCATCCCTGTAGTATTTCACAATTTAAGTGGGTATGATTCCCATTTTATTGTAAAAGAGTTCGGGTATGACAAAGAGAGGGTTACCGTAATTCCAAATAATAAGGAACGATTTATTTCGTTTACGAAGTATGTTAGGCTATATGGCGAAGAACCAGAAGAGTTTGACGGTGAGCTGGAAGAAACCGACAATTCCACAGTCCAGCTAAGATTCATCGATTCTCTGCGTTTTATGATGTCGAGCTTGGATAAGTTGGTAAAAAATTTGGAGTCTGGACAGTTTGTTGAGATGAAAAAATGTTTCCCAGACGATAAACATTTTGGTCTACTGGCTAGAAAGGGAGTATTCCCATACAACTACGTAACAGACGAATCTGTGTTGAACGACTCCAGTTTACCATCAAAAGAAGCCTTCTATAATGATCTAACCTCTACAGATATTACATTCGCTGAGTACAAACAGACAGTTTGGAATACGTTTGGCATTCATACGCTTGGGGAATATAGTGATCTGTATCTGAAGACGGATGTGCTGCTTCTCGCCGACGTCTTCGAGAACTTTAGAGCTGTTTGCATCAAAACCTACAATCTTGACCCATGTCAATATCTAACTGCACCCAGCTTGAGTTTTGATGCGATGTTGAAATACACCGGCGTAAAATTAGACTTGCTCACAGATGTCAGCATGCATCATTTCGTAAAGAAAGAGATTCGTGGTGGTCTCACACAGTGCAGCCAACGATATGCTAGAGCAAATAATAAGTATATGGAGGATTACAACCCGACCGAGGCATCAAAATACTTAACGTATCTGGATGCCAATAATCTATATGGGTGGGCAATGAGACAGCACCTACCCATTGACGATTTTAGGTGGATGGATGCTAAAAAGATTACTCTCCTGAAAGAACGCATTTTGGATATACCCGAAACCAATGACAAAGGTTATATTTTAGAAGTAGATCTGGAGTATCCAGAACATCTGCACCATACCCACAACGATCTACCCTTCTGTCCCGAAAACATGGTACCCCCATCACCCAAATCCAAGACGCCTAAATTGCTCGCGACTCTGTTGGAAAAGAAAAACTACACCATCCATTATCGGAATTTACAACAGTGTGTGCGATACGGTCTCAAACTAAAAGCAATCCACCGGGTTTTAGAATTTACTCAGTCTCCATGGTTGAAGGCGTATATTGACCTTAACACCGGGTTGAGGACGGCGGCGAAAAGCATGTTTGAAAAAGACTTTTATAAATTGATGAATAACGCGGTGTTCGGGAAGACCATGGAGAATGTGGACAAACGCGTTGATGTGAAAATCGTGCCCCGGTGGGATGTTTCTGGTAATTGGTTGTGTGCGAGTACGCTAATTGCGCGACCTAATTTTCATAGTTGTACTATTTTAGGAGAGGATTTGGTTATTATGCAAATGAATCAAGTCAAAGTTACTTACGACAAGCCAATTTATGTAGGTTTCTCGGTTTTAGACTTGTCTAAAACCTTAATGTATGAGTTTCACTACGGCACGATGAGGTCTTTGTATGGTAACCAAATCCGCCTCCTTTATACGGATACCGATTCACTAGTCTACAGTGTGGAGACCGCAGACTTGTATAGTGATATTAGCACAAACATTGAACATTTTGATACTAGCGACTATCCTCGAGAGAATAAGTACAATATACCGCTTGTGAACAAAAAAGTTGTGGGGAAATTTAAAGACGAGTTCAACGGTGACTTGGTGTTAGAATTTGTAGGTAGTAGGGCTAAGTCCTACTGTATTGTAGGAGAAAAGGATATTGTAAAGAAAATTAAGGGTGTTAGTCGTAATGTGGTGGCGGGGATTAGTGTAGATAGTTTTAAGGATGTAGTTATTAATAATAGAGAGGCTCTCACGAATACGATGGTATCCAACCGGAGTCATAAACACCAACTTTATACACAGCTTATTAATAAAATCAGTTTATCGGGCGCAGATGACAAGCGTTACGTCATCCCCGGAAGCATATCAACCTACGCATGAGGGCATAAGGATATAGGTTAAGTTTTTTTTTATAGTAGCATGTAAGTTAGTTATAAGAAATACCTACCACCCCATCCTTAATATTTCCTTCGCTCTCGGTGACATGTGTTTACCTCCACGTGGTGTCGCTGGACGGTAAAACATATTGTTAGATTAACAACAATATGTCTTATTGATCGAAAACACGTTTCCTCTTTTTTGCATTAATCTCTTTTTATTGCAGGTCTATTTAAACAACCCATTAATCTCTTTTTGTTGCAGGTTACTTTCAACTACATGGATTCAACTACACTAAGAAGATAATGTTATATTTTACAATTGTATTCTATTAGTTTATTAAACTGTAAATCGGATAAAATAAATTATTAAACTTTTGTGTACTTATTTCTTTGTGTTGGTTAAAGCATATGTCATAAATGAGCAAAAAATGTAGATGTTTGAGAGCGATATGAAAACTCCAAGTGTTACAAACAAGCCCGCATTTATGATACCATATGAAAATATAATTATAATATATTCAATACATATTACACATTTTAACTTAATAATTAATTATTAATTTTTAGATATA
Organism: Platerodrilus igneus; assembly: GCA_036346225.1. Lineage (NCBI taxonomy): Eukaryota > Metazoa > Arthropoda > Insecta > Coleoptera > Lycidae > Platerodrilus > Platerodrilus igneus. The sequence continues at coordinate 546,830 of JARFIW010001110.1, read as the reverse complement.
TATTTATATACATGCACATACAAACACATATACATAATCATATAAATACATATACATACACACATACATATATACACACCTATACACATACACACATACAGTGTGTCCAAATTTCGAGTCTCTACATTGTGATTTCAGTTATTATAAGAGATAGAAATTGGGTTAAATGGGGAAAGATTTGGAGGAATCCAGGCCAGTTTTGTATCCGTTTACAAAATTGGTGTAAGTTGTCTGGTTTTGGAGATATTCGAAGAAAACTAAAAATGGCGGATTTTGTTTTTTGATAATAAAACATGAATCATAAGTCGCACCATCACAAGACTTGCACATTATTAAGACACTTTTCTAAAAGGAGTATTTTAGAATGAACAGAATCATTCGACTGTCTTTTGTTTTCGAGGAAACGCCCACAACTTTTGTTTTTCTTATGGCCGCCATTTTGAATATTAAGTGAATATTATGCGCCTTAAAATTACCTTTTCAAAGATATGCCACGTGTCTATAAAAAAATGCAAAACTATCCTAAATTTTAAAAATAACTAAATTTGTATGTTCTTTAACGTTTGGTAATCCCAACAGGGCAAAAATTTGATTTCTACTTTATGAAAAGTACAATACACATTTTATAATGTACACAAACAGCATTTGTCACAAATTATTAATTATGATGGTACTAGAGTTAAAATGATATCGTTTTATAATAGTAGGCGGTGGTATGTGACAAAACCAAACAATTGAATTACAGTTATATGTCAAACAAATTCTAAAATTTAGATAAACTTGTGTGTGTTGTAAGTTTTGGTGCCGGTGGTGCTGCATTTTTAATTTAAAAAATGGCACATGTCTACAAGTTTTCGAATGAGGAAAAGTATGATATGCTAAATACTTATTTACAATCGTTTCGGAACGCTGATACGGCATCCGCCAGATATTTGGAATTGTATCCAGAAAGACGACAACCGCATAAAACATACTTCAGAAAAATTGTAATGAATTTACTGAATTATGGTGCTTTTGAACAGACTAGGGAACAATACGACTTAAACAATAGGGAACGTGTTCTAAGCATTACTGAGGCGGTAACACGAAATCCATCCACATCCGTAAGATCTGTAAGCCGTGAACTTAATATTCCAAAATCAACTGTTCATAATATTTTAAAAAAGGAAAAGTTTCATCCTTATAAACCTACTATTGTCCAAGGCCTCAAAGAGAAGATTTCGCCAGACGAATGCGTTTTGTAATTGGTACATCCAAAATGCGAGGAAGATCCGCACTTTCCAGAATTGATAATATGGACAGACGAAACGCGGTTTACCAATTGCGGGTGTTCAATAAACATAACACGCATCACTGGAGCACTGAAAATCATCATCTGACGGCGCAACGCAAATTTCAAACGAGATATGGATTTAACGTTTGGTGTGGTATCTTAGGTAGTTAATTATGATATAAATATTTTAGTAAATTAACCAATGTAATTAATACTTTTATAGGTAATAATTTGATTGGACCCTTTTATTTTGTCAATAACCTCAATGGCGCCAGATATACGGAATTGTTAAGAGACCAAATAATTCCGGCTATTAGAGGACTTGTACCAAATGATGATGATTTTCGAAAACTATGGTTTCAGCAAGATGGTTGTCCAGCTCACAATTCCCGATAAGTTAGCGCCCTTTTAGCTAAACATTTTGGCCAAAATATTATATGCAATAGTGGACCAATTATGTGGCCGGCAAGATCACCAGATCTTACACCACTTGATTTTTATTTATGGGGTTTTGCTAAAAATGAGGTATATGAGTTTGAACCGCCTCATAATATAAACGAACTGCATGAAAGAGTCCGTGACATTCTTAACTCTATAAATAGGCGCACGTTAAGCAGAGTTGTACGGAAAGTTTTAATTAATTGTCGAATGTGCCGTGATGCAAACGGACAGCATTTTCAGCATCTACGGGAAGTAATTTAGATGATAGTTTGCCGTTTCGGTCACATTTAATTTTGTTCCCTAAATTAGATAAGATAGGCTACAGTTTTATGTTTAAGTTAATTTTAAGATTTATATCCAATACTTTACGAGTTCTACTTAACAAAATGTATGTGGTACTACTACTACTACTACTGTTTGGAAAGTAGAAATCAAATTTTTGCCCTGTTGGGATTACCAAACGTTATAGAACATAGAAATTTAGTTATTTTTAAAATTTAGGATAGTTTTTGCATTTTTTATAGACATGTGGCATATTGTTGAAAAGGTAATTTTAAGGCGCATAACATTCACCTAATATTCAAAATGGCGGCCATAAGAAAAACAAAAGTTGTGGGCGTTTCCCCGAAAACAAAAGACAGTCGAATGATTCTGTTTATGCTAAAACACTCCTTTTAGAAAAGTGTCTTAATAATGTGCAAGTCTTGTGATGGTGCGACTTATGATTCATGTTTTATTATCAAAAAACAAAATCCGCCATTTTTAGTTTTCTTCGAATATCTCCAAAACCAGACAACTTACACCAATTTTGTAAACGGATACAAAACTGGCCTGGATTCCTCCAAATCTTTCCCCATTTAACCCAATTTCTATCTCTTATAATAACTGAAATCACAATGTAGAGACTCGAAATTTGGACACACTGTATATATACATATATATATATATATATATATATATATATATATATATATATACACATACACATACATACATATACCTACACACATAGATATGCATTACATATATACACATATACATTTACACACATATTTTTAAGCAAATGTAATAGTTAGTCAAACTGAATATGAAATTAAAAGATTTTTAGATCTTCTTTAGTTTCTTCATATTGACAAACTTTTTACATGCCGGGTTTAAATCATTAAACACTTTTGGAACAATATATTCCAAAGTGTTTTCTCCATTTCTATTAAACACAAAAGGCACAATAAACATATCATTTCTTAAATTATAGTCATTAATCTTTAAATTTAAATATTGTTCTTCAAAATAATTATCCATTATGATTTTGTAATAAAGGATACCTTTTGCATTTAATAAGTTAGTACTTTGCAGCAAGCCTTGTAAAGAAACGCTTTTGTTCTTCTGACATACCAATTTTAATATTTTTTTTTGGACTGCATTGATTCTACGTAAATATGTGTCAGATGCATACCCCCATGCTTCAATGCCATAACGAATTACAGATTCAGCTAACGCACTATATATTATCTTTTTTATTTTAGAAGGTATCAGATATCTAATGTAATACATCTTAACTAATACTAGTTTCAACTTGTTACATACCTTTTTTATATGGTGGTCCAACCGGAAATATTCATCAACTGTTATGCCTAAATACTGGTACGCATCACTATGGGAAACCTCTTGGCAGTCACTGAAACATCTGTAGGTTTTCTTTTTTTGCAGTTGTAGGCATTTGCAAGAGTGTATTACAATACTGGATTTCTCCTTAGTAACATACGGTGTAGTTATGTGCATAAGCTTAGTTTTTGTTTTATTAATTACTAGCCTGTTGTCGTGTGACCATTTTACTAAACTATCTGTGTCAGTTTGTAGAAACTGGTTTGCAATATTTATGTGTTTATGCGCTGATTTTAAAACAACGTCGTCTGCAAATATTAATACTTTTGATGTATTAATGACCTTCGGCAAGTCATTGATGTACATTATAAAAAGAAGTGGTCCCAATACTGAACCTTGGGGAACACCAACATTAAACAATTGTTCGTTACTACATACATTAATTATTTTTACAACAAATTTCCTGCATTGTAGGTAATTTCTTAATAATTGCAGGAATGGTCCTCTAAATCCATATCTCTCTAGTTTATTCAAAAGTAGCCGATGATCTACAGTATCGAAAGCTTTTGAGAAATCTATAAATAAACATAGAACATTCATGTTCTTTTGCAATTTGCTGTATATATAGTTTGCAAAGTTCGATAAACACTTATTGGTGCCTTTGCCCTCAACGAACCCAAATTGTTCAATGGAAATAATACTATTAATGTGTACAAAGTTTTGTACTAGATCGGCAAGGTGTTTTACCAAAATTTTCTCGATAATAGGAAGTATCGAGATTGGGCTGTAATTATTAATATCCGAAATACTTCCATTCTTGTAGATTGGCCTGATCATTGCAATTTTCATCTTAAAAGGTATATAACTAAAGTTTTTAGTATTAAGTTAAGTAGTCGAGTAATTTCAATATACATGTCATCCTTTAAAAATAGAATACCGCTTAGTCTGATTAGATCAAAGCCTAGCGATTTTTTTATATTCATTTTTGTAAGTATTTCACGAACAAATTCTTCATTAACATATTTTAAACGAACACTACAATTTACTGGAATAATTAAAGAACTACTCTCCAAGAAACTTTCTCCACACGTATGAATAATTGAATGGACATTATGGTATTCTTCTTAATCTTCTTTGGGGATTAAACCACTCATAGTTTTTAAAATTATCTTTATTAACGTTTCGATCCATAACCTAGGATCGTTTTCAAAATAATAAAAACTTCAAGTTTGACATTTATGACATAAATTGAAGGCGACTTTGATTTATTGATGTTTGAAATATTTGGTTTGAGTACACTAAGCAAAAATTTTTAAATTTTAAATGAATAATTGCCTTCAATTTGTGTTAAGGCCTGGGACCGACTTTTTTAAGTAGCCAATACGCTTAACGTGAAATCAGCTGATTAATTTTATTGTAAAATTCAATAACTTGGGAATTGGAAAACATTTTTAACATGTTTCTATTTATACAATTTAGAGTATGATTATTAAAGTGTGCAATTGCATTATTAAAAGGCTTAAGTAGTCGTGTTTTTATATTTATTTTGAAGGGGAAATCATTATGATTTAGGCTACCTCTTTGGTAGATTTTAACATTGTTCTTAGGTAACCTTATGGCGGGTTTACACTTGTCAGATACCAATGCTGTTTTACAGGGGTTGTTAATATGCTTCATCATCATCATCATTGGATCTTCATCTCAAAACTGGTTGGACACGTACCTGCACTTATTTATATTCTGAGTTAGCTTCCTTCTATTGTTTTCTAATTTTATGTTTTATTTCACCGAGATTCAGTGAAGGGGTTAAGCAACCTGTGGTACCAGTCCCCAACACTTAGATATTTTCCGAAATAATGGTTTTCTAGTTAATATGCTTATTGTTATATAATTATTATTGATGTATAAATAGAAATCATGTATGTGGCGGTATTTCATGTTAATATCGCAAGGAAAACCCAGGAAAAACTTGCAATGCTACCTAGATATTGGGGCATCTGATTTTCATTGTTATTTCTTTTGTTATTTCTTTTAGTAATGGAATCCATTGTTTACTGAAAGTTACGGATTCGTTTGCAACGCAGTTATTTAAGGTTTATAAGCAGCTTCTTTGATTTTGCGTTTTTGGTGGTTTTCTTCTTTGTCGATAATTTTGCGTCCTCCCATTTTATTTTATGACTGGAGTCCCATGCATGTAGGCAAATCATGGATTTTTCAAATTTTCTATTTTTTATATATGAAAACCACCAAAAACGCAAAATCAAAGAAGCTGTTTATATAACCTTACATAAAAATAACTGCGTTGCAAACGAATCCGTAACTTTCAGTAAACAATGGATTCCATTACTAAAAGAAATAACAAAAGAAATAACAAATGAAAATCAGATGCCCCCAATATCTAGGTAGCATTGCAAGTTTTTCCTGGGTTTTCCTTGCGATATTAACATGAAATACCGCCTACATACATGATTTCTATTTATACATACAATAACTAATTATATAACAATAAGCATATTAACTAGAAAACCATTATTTCGGAAAATATCTAAGTGTTGGGGGATCTTGGTAGCCACAGGTTGCTTAACCCCCTTCACTGAATCTCGGTGAAATAAAACATAAAATTAGAAAACAATAGAAGGGAAGCTAACTCAGAATATAAATAAGTGCAGGTACGTGTCCAACCAGTTTTGAGATGAAGATCCAATGATGATGATGATGAAGCATATTAACAACCCCTGTAAAACTGCATTGGTATCTGACAAGTGTAAACCCGCCATAAGGTTACCTAAGAACAATGTTAAAATCTACCAAAGAGGTAGCCTAAATCATAATGATTTCCCCTTCAAAATAAATATAAAAAAACGACTACTTAAGCCTTTTAATAATGCAATTGCACACTTCTCTAATAATCATCCTCTAAATTGTATAAATAGAAACATGTTAAAAATGTTTTCCAATTCCCAAGTTATTGAATTTTACAATAAAAATTAATCAGCTGATTTCACGTTAAGCGTATTGGCTACCTAAAAAAGTCGGTCCCAGGCCGTAACACAAATTGAAGGCAATTATTCATTTAAAATTTAAAAATTTTTGCTTAGTGTACTCAAACCAAATATTTCAAACATCAATAAATCAAAGTCACCTTCAATTTATGTCATAAATGTCAAACTTGAAGTTTTTATTATTTTGAAAACGATCCTAGGTTATGGATCGAAACGTTAATAAAGATAATTTTAAAAACTATGAGTGGTTTAATCCCCAAAGAAGATTAAGAAGAATACTAAACAAACCACAACAAACATACAGGGAGTATTGACATTATGGTAGAAGAACATGGCAAACTTATTTGCAATTGACAAATCACTTTCGAAGGGCGTCGCCTTTTTAATTAAAATATCTACATTGCTTTTTTTTAATATATCGTGCACTGCTTCCCAAATTTGTTTTGTGTTTTTTGTCAATGAGAATTTATTTTTATAATAAATTTATTAGCGCTCGGTTAACATGAACAAACAAAAATAAAGCAATGAACTTACCCAAGATCTGCGGCTCACTTTAAATAGGTGTTTAAAGGGTGAGATTTAGGATGGTCATTGAAGGAAGGCAAGGATCACCAATTTAGAAGTTCAACGTTTTCGAACCCACTCTAAGACGGGTGCAAGGAGTTATTTTGACGTACACACCGATGCTACAATTTACTAGCGAACCGAATCACACCGATGTTTGTTACTATCTGTTTTAATTTAGTTATTGTCAGAATTGGCATATGTTTCAATTTATCTATAAATTAAAATAACCTAAATTGAATGCTATTCTGGCAATAATTTATCGAATTAATAAACTGTAATTTTTAAAATAAAAACAATTTGTTGCCGGCGTTACCAAAATATCTTTGTTTTTCGTATTTTAGAATTAAGCCAGTTTCGGTATTTATTGTATTCACTCCGATGTTCTGCTATTTTTGATTGTACTCATTTTCCCTGTGTTCAATGTATTTTACAGTGAACTATTCATCCACTCTTTTTTGAAATTATTGCTGCAGTTGTAATTATTGATTTTAGTAATCTCTTCTTGGACTAAACTGTTGTTGTATATACATTGAAATTTAGAAACAATATTGTCATAAAGCTTCTCGGGGTCGGTAATATTTTTAAAACGATTAAAATCTAGATTTGATAAAGCTTTTTTGATATATTTTTCATCACGTTTAAAGTAATTTGCATTTGTTTCCCAAGTGCTTTCAAAGATCAATGTACATGTTAGCATATAGTGGTCTGAAATTTTTGTGGTAATCACACTCGATAATTTTTTTATAGTGTCCTCGAATAAATAAATGGTCTATACTTGAAGTTGTTAAATGTTCTTTATAGATTTCTTGTCGTGTAGGCCCAATAATGCATTTGTAAAACCCGAAAGAACCTAATAGTGTTTCATACTCATTTACAAGTTTATTATTAATTGCTAAGTTTATATTGATATCTCCCACAAGTATAATGTTCTTTTTATTGCCATCGGCAATTATTTGTTGCCTTAATTCTTGTAGAAAATCATTTACATTATTAGCAGGTGGTCTGTAAATCACAATTATCTTTAATATATTATCACACTTTAATTTAATTGTACCTTCCAAATTTTCATATGATATGGAGTTAAATATGCTCTGAGTAAATTCAATTTTATTTCTAATATACAAAAGGATCCCACCACCTTTTGTGTTAACACGAAGCTTTGAATAAACCTTAAAACCTTGAATTGAGTAATGTTGAATATCACATTGTTGAATTGATACTTCTAATAATGCGATAATATCCACCTGTGCAAACGATATATTATGATAAGAAACATAAATATTTTCGTTATAGTCTCCTAGCATGTGCAGTTTATAAAATTTAATTATTAATAATAACGATTTAAGTTATAACACTTACAATTTTCATTTACATTATTCAAACTAATTTAATAAACACAACATTTAAACGGTCTTATTATACATCTAATCAATTAATTTTATTTAAGTCGTTAAGGTGTTTAATTCGGATCACATTGGTCGCATCATTAGATTTTTTAATAAGAATTTTGCTGTACCTTACCCAGACATATTTATACTCCTTTTCTCTTGCGCGTAATTTTGATTGCCAAAGTAAATTTTTATTGTACGGTGTAAGATTCTCGTTAATATATAGTTTCCGCTCCTTTTTATTTTTAAAGATATCGTTGTTCGTTACAGGCGTTTTCCTTTTGTTAATGAATTTATCTCTTATTACCTTAGATGAACATCTTACAATCACAGCAGGGATAGCATCCGGACGTCGTTTTGGTAACCGATGTGCCACTTGAATGTCTTCAGGTGAGACATCAATTGCGGCGAACTCAGCCCATTTTAGCACTGCTTCTTTTAGGTTTTCTCCACTATCACCTGCTACCTGTTCTAGTCCGTGCACTTCAAAATTAACATTTCTACTTCTTTGTTCCAAATCTTTCAGTCTTATTTCCAAATTTCTTATCGTTACATCTTTCTTCTGGTTATCCTCTACCAAAGACGCCAAGGTTTTTTGAATTTCTTTGTTTGTTTTTCTTACCGAACTCATATCTTACTTGAGACCATCGTAGAGGTCAACCAATCCCTTAATATCGTTAGCCAGTTCGTTTATAGCCTTTTTGTTTGCATCCAGCTTAGTGTTTATGAATTTTAAGATGACACTAGTATCGTCTCCTATTACTACACTAGGCTGAGATGATTGTGACTGCTCATCGTTTCTACAGTAGTAGCACTTCCATTCTTTTCTTTTGGTCGAAAACATACGTTTGAATCTTGTCTCCGACATCCCAGAACAATTTATATGAAAGGACCCATTACATACATAACAAGTTATTACGTCTCCGTCTGTTGGTAGCTTGTCCGCACATTTCTTACAACCCATCTCTTGTTTTTCGTCCTATTTTAGGAAATTATTCGATATAGAATGAGGGAACCGACAGAATCCCACATTAATTATTAATATAATGTCACTAAACACAAATTTCTATCGGAGCTATTTGAAATACGTCTTGACTCTACGAGAGTCGAGCCGCGAGTAGTAGTAGTAAGCTTAAAAGTGTTTCTCATTAAGGAGACTAGTGTTAACGGTTCATCTTTTAAAGTTGGTTATTTAATTCATGCTGACTCCCTTGTGGTCAATGATGAAATTATTAACCTGGGATGCGACTTATTTTTGAAGGCTAAAATATTCGAAACCACAGAATTAAAAACTGATGAACCAAAAACAGTTTCAGTACCTGCGAATGGTAGTTCTATATTTGACAGCGCTTTTTGGATAACCTACCTACGTTTATAAACCAAGGTTTTCTTCAATTAAGTGATAAAGAAGGAAACATCGTGCAACGTATCAAGTACTGCGCGAATTGAAAGGCTTGTGGAAAAAATGCAGTGCTAAAGATTAAACCAAAAATAAGTTGCAATAATGCATATTAAGTTATATTTACTCCTTACTTGTGTTGCCAGTTGTGCATAACCCTGATGTAGTTTGTACGTTCGCCAAATTTGGTTAAATGTGTTGCCGTCCCGGGTAAAGTTAACAAACAAATCAGGAGGTTACATGGTTTTTACTGGAAGCGAAAACCGCTTCCTGGTTTTAAGGTTCGGGTCGTCGCCGAATGGTCTCCTTCTATGGGCTAAGCGAAAATGCCGACACGGTAACGGAACACATGATAGGTTTTCTTAGGACGCGAAAGGAATCACTTCACTGAACTAATGCGCACACACGTTCGATTCCTTTGATCGCCAATAGTAAAGTTCACACGAGCTGTTGTATCTCCATCATTCCATGCTTTTCATCGCGAACCGCCTTAACCATCATCGCATTCCCTAAGCATGGTAAACGCAAACAAAGGCGATTTACATTCCATAAATCAGGGATGGAGCCAAAAGGTGTAACAAACAAAGGTAAATTAGTTGTTCGGTTATTTCATTAACTATGGCTTTTCTGCGAAACGTTGTGAAACGTTTTAAGATCTATTACGTTTGAATTAAAACCTCTAATAGGAATAGACCGCGTACTTCAATGGTTTGCCATCCCCACTCAAGATTTATTAAACGATTGTTATAAGAATGCAGTTTCTGACGGCATACGGTTAACTTCATTTAGATTAATAAGAAATGACTTGAAATAACTTCTGACTATTATTACAAAAGAATATAATAAAATTTTGACCTCCAGGTAATAAATGTTTCCCTAAACAAAAACGTATTGTTTTAAATGTCGAAAATCCAAAACCCTGCTACGCTATTCCGTGCGGACAAGAAAAAGAATTACGTACACAACGAAAATGGTCCGCAACGAGTAACGCAACAAATAAGGAATCCAACGAATGCTGTTCCAAGCAGAAAGTCGTAGAGTGGTGTTGGTAACATATAAAAAAAAGAAAACAAAGAGCTCAAGTGAAAAGGTTTTTTACAAAAGCTTTAATAATAACATGTTACAAAAAGAAAAACCAACTCGCGGAGAAAACAATATTTATCCAGTATACCCTCGCAGAATTTATACAGTACAGAAACTTCGTAAAAATAATTAATGTACTCCTTAGTTACCACAAACTAATTTTTTACCTCGATGCTAGTATTCACATAAAACAAAAATTAAAGAAATATTCTATGAATTATTCTCAGTCACTTGTTTAATACAATCTCTTAAATACTTTATATTCCGTTCCTTATATTCAAAATATTCATGCAAAAACAGTATATATACATATACACACATATAATGTTCACAACCACTGCTTAAAATTAATTCTAGATAATTAAATACCAAAAAATAATGTAATAGGAGACAACAGCAATAAACAAACAAAAACCATCTACCAAACAAAATGCATTTTACAACAGCGGCAAAGAGTTATGTAATAACGTCACATCTAAATAAGAATGCAACTCTAAATTTTTATACCAAATATTTTTTGGACTGTCAATACTAATTTTATTTTATAATTAATACCCAAACAATAAAAACGCCCGTCATTAGCATATTAATAACATTAAATCAAAGCAATTAAAATATACCAAATTGCTTACACATAAATTTGTTTATCTTAGTGTGACTTTAAAATAATCGCCTTACTACATTCTATACACCTAAACTATACTTTATAATTAGTACCTGACTATGCAAAATTTATCACTTAATGAATACAAACGTAAACAACATATTTCTACCAAATTTCTTTAAAAGAGGAAACCGTAGAATGATTGTATGGTTATAAGAAAAGAAGAATGGCATAGAACGCACATTCCCTACATGTGACTTTCCAATGTTCCACCCGAAAAACGCACATACCCTACATTTGATTTTTACCAATGCTCTACCCGAAGGTAGAGGCAAATCACTTTAAGAAGAACCCAACGTCATCATGCTCACAAAGCAAAAATTGGTTAGAAACAGTTCATTATATGTAATTAGGGATGGCAGTATTCAGGTTTTAGTGGCGTAGAGTTTTATGATCAACCAATCGGAAACTACCTTGTAAAAGTTTTAGATTTCATTACTATTTATTTTTACTTGATACACAGACGGACAGTTTTAAACCGCTATCTAACTAATATAAAATATCTTTTATATAACAATTAACATTAATAAAACAATAAGTTACTCAACAGATGTGTTTGCAGAACACTAGAATGAGATAGAAACCACTTAAGTAGGCCATGGTATTCAATCATTTGCTTTATCGGATTTTACAAAATAACCTTGCTATAGCAGTATTTTTTAGGGATATTGATGCACACATTTTAAATTATAATTTAATTGGTTGTTTATTTTTTTACTATTTAACGCCATATCTTCCGTTTATACTGTAATAACTCAACTACGCCACTGTTATTACATTTATGCGCAATCTGGCATATGACGTTGGGTTCTTCTTAAAGTGATTTGCCTATACTACATTGGCCAGGAAGCGAGTTTTTTACCTAAAAATTTTGAATATTGCCGAACCTTTTCTGTTGCAAGCAAAGTAGGGATCTTTAACGTGCGTCCCAACACTCATACACGGGACCTTCATTTTACCTCTCATCCGAACAAGGACGTTTTTTTGTGTGAAAAATGCTCGCCTAACATTTTTCAAGCGGACTGTGTCGGGATTTGATCTCTGGACCTTAGGCATAGTAGTCACACGCATACCAACTACACCACTGAGCTCCCTTAGAACGCACATACCCCTACTTGTGATTTTCCAATGCTTTACCTGAAGGTACTACATTGGCCAGGAAGCAAGTTGTTTTTACCTGAAAAATTTTCAATCTTGCCGAAATCTTGCCGTTCCAAGTAAGGTAGGAATCTTTAACGTGCGTGAAAACACTCACACACGGGACCTTCATTTTACCTCTCATCCAAACGATGGTGTATGTTTGTGAAAAATACTCGCCTAACATTTTTCAAGCGGACCGTGTCGGGATTCTTACCCGGGAACTTGGGCGTAGTAGTCACACACATACCACTACGCCACGGAGCCGCCAGAACGCACATACCTTACATGTGATTTTCCAATGCTTCGCCCGAAAAACGCACATACCCTGCATTTGATTTTTACCAATGCTCTACCCGAAGGTACTACTGTGGCCAGGAAGCGAGTTTCTTACCTAAAAATTTTGAATCTTGCCGAAACCTTGCTGTTCCAAGCAAGGTAGGGATCTTTAACGCGCGTAACAACACTCACACTCGGGACCTTCATTTTACCTCTCATCCGAACAAGGTCGTTTTTTTGTGAAAAATGCTCGCCTAACATTTTTCAAGCGAACTGTGTCGGGATTTGAACTCTGGACTTTAGGCATAGTAGTCACACGCATACCAACTACATCACTGAGCTCCCTTAGAACGCACATACCCCTACATGTGATTTTCCAATGCTCCACCTGAAGGTACTACACTGGCCAGGAAGCGAGTTTTTTTACCTGGAAAATTTGGAATTTTGCCGAACCCTTGCTTTTGTAAGCAAGGTAGGGATCTTTAACGTGCGTGACAACACTCACACACGGGACTTCCATTTTACATCTCATCCGAACGATGGTGTATTTTTGTGAGAAATGCTCGCCTAACATTTTTCAAGCGGACCGTGTCGGGATTCGAACCCAGGACCTTGGGCATAGTAGTCACACGCATACCAATTACGTTACGGAGCCGCCTCAGAACGCACATACCTTATATGTGATTTTCCAATGCTCCACCCGAAGGTACTACATTGGTCAGGAAGCGAGTTTTATTTTTACCCGGAAAATTTGGAATTTTGCCGAAGCCTTGCTTTTCTAAGCAAGGTAGGGATCTTTAACGTGCGTGACAACACTCACACACCGGAGCTCCGTTTTACCTCTCATTCGAACGATGGTGTATTTTTGTGAAAAATACTCGCCTGACATTTTTCAAGCAGACCGCATGGGGATTCAAACCCGGGATCTTGGGCGCAGTAGTCACACGCATACCAACTACGCCACGGATCCGCCTGGTAGGCATAACCGCACGCCTTAAAGATAGATGTCGTCGCATTTATTACCTAGCGACTCAAAATTGTCGTATACTAAACTCCATTTACCAAGACCTGTGGAGGGCAGTAGTTGATTTCACACACAAGATGATGGAGTTTGGCGACAAGAAGTTAGTCATATCTAAGATTGGTTGTGGACTCGATAGATTGGACTTTAAGGCAGTACGAAACTTGTGGGTGCTACTATTTCAGAAGATCGGGGTTCTAAATCTTGGTTTGCAGCTTTAGCCCAAAAGGAACGGCACCCGCTATTAACGGCGTCGATTGCTACTCCATCAATATGGGTATTCCGTCGTACAAACTGTATATTATACGTTTTTACGATCCGTAACCTTAAGTGCATTGTACGCGAGTTGGCAACAGTGCTGTGCGAATCGAAGTTATGCACCATCTACCCAATTAGGAGTCTGGTACCTGAAGTCGCCGAGTTAACAATAAGTGCGCCCTAAAATGGACGCTTATTTCTCTGATCATCAACATTAACCGCAAGTGCCATCAATCACATTAAACAAGGTATTTGTCGTTTATCATTTTCCATTTTGTGAATATTTATACTGCATTTCACGTATCACATCGGTATTCCTCGAAACCACGAAGTATCAAGGTGGTCCTTCAAGTAATTAAATTTGGTCCAAAATAAAAAAAATCTGACAATCCGCAGCAATGGGAAATACAAAAATAGCTCTGGTTGTTACTATCGTCTCTTGTACATCTAACGTCCGGAAAATGGTCTGAGACAGAACATCTTGAAGAGAGGGGAGGTGGGGCAGTGTAACAGTAGTTAAGAGTTTATAGAATACTGGAAAGTGTGCTTATTTGGTTTATACTAAAGCGACCTCATATCTCGACAACAAAGTATGATTCGTGGAGTATCATACTACAATCATACCTGTCTAACGATAAGGATGGATGATTTATATTGTGATACAATAGTATTTTTCACGAAAGTTTGATGACTCATATTCTAGATCCCTCTGTATTTTTCTTACACAAAAAATTATTGCATATGAGGACAAACCCCATTGTGATAGATCGGTATTAGTTTGAATTAGATCCTAATAAACGTTTGATGTACATAAGGTAATGTAAATATAAATTCGTTTACGTGATATAAATGTGTTAGATAGATAAACTACCAGTACAATTAGTGCTGCAATAATGGTTAACCCATTGTATTTTAAAGATTAATAAGTGCCTATGAATAGTGATTAACCTGGTGTTAATGTGAACAAGAACCTTGTAAATGTGATGCATAATTACTTGACTTGTATTTATTGGAAACAAAGGAAAAAGAGCAATTAAAGAATTCGTTACCATATGAACTGTAATTAAGTTTTTAAATTCAATGCGTTAAATCTGAAGAATTAATAATAAATATTTAACGGAACTTATAATGTGATAAATTTAGAAGAGCAATAACTTGTTATAAACATAAATAGTGAAGCAAAAATATGAGTGGAGGTTTGTTTAAGCAACAACAAGAAAAATAACAAACTATATTTATAATCAATGGTTTTATTTACTCTTTTAGGGGTCTTTTTTAACTGATACCCCATTCTCTATAAGAGTTTGGTGGTTAAAACTAAATTTAATTATACAAAAATGCTCAAACCGCAGCAACCATCTTGAAATATCACATATTCATTCCTTGTTTGCAATGTCTAAAATTGAAGTGCATTTAAATCAAATTAATAGTCATAAATATTTCGCATCTTTGTGAAGATGTGCATCACAATTTTAGTAACTTACCTCGCTTGTTACATAATCATTTGGAATAGAATAGAATGAAATCTGAAATATGCAAAGGAAAACCGATATTCCAGATTTTGCAAAAGATGAAATAGAGGTACTGAAAAATACAAATTGTTCATTATATAGTAAAATATAGACCGGTATACCTGAGAAATACGCAGTACATCTCCACGCATATTGCAGGACAAATTGAGTAATATTCGATTAAAGCCACACTAGAATAGAAGCTTTGATAGACTTCAATGATCCTATAAGACCGGAATTATTACGATTCATAAATATTATACTTACTGAAATACCTTAAAATAAAGATGTGGTGTTCTATATGCTCCTTCAGTTTCTTGAAATAGACCAATTGGGTTTCGTACACATTTACTTAAGATATATCAAGTTCTTTAAAACGTTGCTTCAGCAGTCGACATTGCACAATTGTTTCTACACAGCAAAGAAGAAAAATTAAATCCAACGCTAATATTATTGGACAAGCTATTATTAATGCCGTTGCTTGTGAAAAATACGCTGTTGCATATAAAATGGAATGGGATTCCATTTTCCAAATTCCAAAAGGTAAACTTTTTCCAACCAACACGGATAATATCAATGCAAGTATAAAAGTGTATGACCCTCCGTAAAAGACTCGTTGAAGTAATAGATGATAATGTATAAGGCTGTTCAAATCCTTTGTAAGTGGTTCTGATCGTAGTCGTGTCATGTATGCTCTGATTAAAATCGAAATTAAAGTCACCAGCATTTGGTGGTTGAATATTACTGCACCAATTTTCCCAATATACTAAAAGATTTATTAAAATTATTTGTACAATTCACTTTTTTGATTCAAAGCTATAACAAATTATAATCTGTAAAAATGAGACCAAAAAAATGAAAAGCATAGCTGTCCGTAAAGATGTTTTATTCCAGCAAGCTTGAGAAATAATTTGAATTGTTGGAATAGTTAATGCATGTCTCGTAGTTGAGTGAGTGTATTATGAGCATTACTGTTAAGCTGAATGTCAGTCAACACAAATTGTACATAATGCAATAAACACAGTCGATCAATTTTATTTTTCTGCAATAGTTTCTCAAATACCGTTTAACTCAAATTTATCAGTTTTCCTTTCTAAAGATTAAAAAGATTGATACTCAACTTTTCATCTATACGTAAAAATTTAAAACTATTTGTGTCCTAATTTTTATTCGTTGGTCTAATAAAATTGAAAAGATAGGCTATCTACGCTTTATTTTTATTGAAATAATTCTCAGACAGCGTTAAGCAAATTAAATTCAATAATTAGCATAATTATTTCCAGGGTTTAGATGGTTATACTGTGTATATATTTTGTAATTGTAACCCATGCTAGCTTGGATTTTTTTATGGGATCACCGCCTTTAGCTCTGCGAATAATTAATGTTACTTGAACTTATAACGATTTTATTTCTTTAAACTATACAGAAATCTGAACTACTAAAAATGTAAATTCGATCATTGATACAACACATAAACTAAATGAAAATCATCAAATTTGGTAATAAAGGTTCTCGACGTGTTACACGTCTTACTCTCACGACAGCCTGCATTGCACTAATTTAACCCGCCTGGACCTGTCTTGATTTGTATGCGAGCGGAACATCTGACGGAGCCAGGGTTGCCACCTGCAGTATTCTTGGGTGTGGCGCTACACACTCCTCCTCTTAACTGCACTAAGGTTTCCGGGTGAAGTTTAGGATTAACGTGTGACAATCTTCTTGGATCTTCCCCGAGAGCGTTTTGGCACAACCGGCACTGGCACTGTGTCACTTTCTGTAGGCTCTTTGAAACGTGTTAAGTCACTAACATGATATTTTCTAATCGATTTCGTCGGCTCATCCGGCGATGATAAAAGGTATGTAGTAGGAGTTACAATTTTCAAATGATATAAGGACCATCTTTTCTCGGGGCAAACTTCGACGTAAAACCCTTATCTCAACTACTTAGGACATGGGTCCTCAGTAAGACTTTATCGCCTAGAGAAAGGTTTTCAGACCTTCGGTGTTGATCACTGAATTTTTTTTACGATCTTGCTGTCGCATGAGATGTTGTTTAGCATCCATGAGAGCACAGTTTAATTTCTTATGATATGGCGTTATGTGTGGTACAAAATTTTCGGCTTGAACTACCTTTCTAACATCACGGGTTGCGTCCATGGGTGCACGTAATTCTCTTGCAAATTGAGATAAGCAAAACTTGTAGCCAGTAGCTTCTGTGTACGTTGAACTTAACGCAAACCGTATGTTACGGTATTCCGCGCAAACACAAAAGAAAGCAGTAAAAGTAAGTAAAGAAATCGTTTACGCCGAACACCGCAACAAAACGGGGATAGAATAGTAGAATTTGGGCTAGCTCAAAAACGTCAGAGAGGGGCGTGGGTGAAATAGGAAGAACACATTTGAAACCTCTGTAAAACTATATTGTTAACATCGAATCTTGAAAGACTATTTACAAAACAATAAAACAAATAAGTTGCGTAATCGTTTGTTACGTGCTAGTAATAGTAAACAAAGCATATAAAATTGGTAAGCAAAATATATAACATTTTATAATCTAAATACTTACAATGATTCACCTTAAATACATACAAAAGAAAATAAGACATAAGCTATACATTACTTCAGGAAAAGAAATATACATAAGTTACATGTACATGCTGCTTTGTGAAGTGCACCTCCTCATGAAATAGTATAACATTAAAATTAGACACCCTAGCTTAAATTAGTCAAATATTAAGTACTTTTAAAGTGATGCGTAAGTTCTTTTAGTTAATGTTTATACAGAAAGACAAAAGAAACAGTAAAGCTAACTCTAACACAAACTTTGAATAATTAAATTTTAATTTGAAGGATGATTATTACATTGTCGCTCGTGCATTGTGAATTTGTTTGGTAACGTGGTGTTTGTAATTTAATGGATACGCATGAGTAGCAGTAAATCAAATATCTATACTCCACAGCAGCATAAAAGAATGCGAAAATAGAAAACTGTACCTTGAACTAGTTGGCTTCGTATCATGTTGTGGATGGAAATATGCGACTGCATTTCTTTATTGGCTGCACCAACTTCACTTATACTAGCATAAAAAGCATTTTAGTAGCGCGACTTTACAACATGTATCTTTGGTAAGAAGATGTTGTATCCAATCTTTAATCGTCTCTTTCAAAGCACGGTCTTTATTTTATAAGGACAGAATCATGTATGGGGGTAGGGTATTTGGCTTTCAAATATATCACTGAAAAATCATGTGTGGAGAATTCCCAGACAACAGCTGCCAAAATACATTTTGTAACAGTTTGCCAACAAGCAGATAACGCAATTATCAAAAGATTTTTAGACAAAGAAAAACAATCTTGTTACTTTGTAACATCTTAACAGCTGCAGAATACCAGATAATAAGTCCATTGTAAGCAGATGTAGGCAGGTGGTGAATAGTCTTATCTTCTAGAAGAAAGCTGTGCGTTTACATGCAGCTTTTAATTAAAATGTAATCACTGCAGGTGCTAGGAAGTATTATAACTACTTTGTAACGTAATGTTTTCAAAGCAGCTGTTTGATTTTATAAGGCAAACTTTTGTATAAAGTAATTAATTGAGAAATTTTATAAAATAACACTAATTCAAATGGCGGGAAATCGAGCTTGTTGAGACATTTTAGGGCGTTATAAAAATGAAAGCAGAAAAAGTATTTGCAGGATTTCGAACGTAACACGTATACTTGGAATATGTTCATCCCATGTAGTATGTTCATTTTGTACAAGAATGGATAACTGGGTTTTCAGATCGCAACTGTTTTGTTCGATGGGGTTACTTTTTGTATGATACATAGCTATAAATGGAGTCTGTATACCAAAGCAATAAGTGACCTTAAGAAAAACTTTACTTAAGAATTGTACCCCGTTGTCTCTAATTAGTTTTCGAGCAGTTCCATAACTTAACCCATTTACCCCTACTGTCCTTTTAAAAGTACAGTGATCTTTAATTACTTATTTCGAGTTTCATTGCTCCCACAATGATGGCGCCACTGTTAACTGAAGCAGGAAGAAGAACTGTCTGTCATCTGATTTTAGTTCATATTAATAGTGGGAAGTTAAATTATAGCAGGTGATTTTTTTAAGTGAATGTATTTTTGAGGCATCATGGATTATTGGAAGTAAGAATATTGTTATTAATATTTTTTGTTGGAAGTAGTGAGTGGAAACAAATCTTAGCTAAAGCTATACACTTTTATTGGCTTCCACTTATTTGCACATAACCTCAATAGTTTTAACAAAATTCACCATCAATTATGCCTGTCCTTTTTAAAGGACGGCAGTAAAATATGCTACTATTCTCTATTTTAAAATTATTAAAAGTGTATGAATCTTTTGTAAGCTAAAGGTGTAGTAACTACATTGCCAATACAAGATAGTGTTATTTAGTGATACTAATCAGTACATCTTAGTAATTATGGTAATATCTTATAGGCGACCATTGAAGCTTCATGAAATGTTGGAGGAACTTGAAAATCCTGAAGCTATTCCAGTAATTCTAGATGGTATTGTGCACTTTCCACCCGAGGATGCAAATGCTATAATGACCGATGAGGATTCTGGCGATGAAGATCATGTAACTATAAATAATTTACCAGGAGGACAACTTCGCACTGATGTAGAAATAATTGTAAATCAACAATCTTCTGAAGATGAATATGACTCTGAAGATAACCTACCCCTATCACATATTGCAAAGAAAAGACGTAAGTTAACAAAACCTAAACAGAAGCTGTCATGGAAAAAACAAGATCTTATTCCAGAAAAGCTTAGAGAATTTTATGTTGTTCCTGGGCCTACAAAAACATTAACACCGTTGCAATTGTTTGAACTTTTCTTCAATGAGGCTTTGTTTTTGATACTTCATAATACTAATATGTATGCTGCTCAACATAATGCAGTAGAAGACATAAGTATTGATAAACTAAGATGTTTTGTAGGAGTTCTAGTTCTTAGCGGCTATATAGCTTTCCCACGACGACAGATGTATCAACTTCGTCCGTACGCTACGTACGGACGAAGTTGATACGCTTAACAACGGATCAATAAAGCGAATTTTTAAAACTTTTTTTGGATAATTCCGAAATATTCAAGAAAGGGGAAGCTCCTACGGATTTTTCTGTACACCGCATCAAAACTACCGATGATGTACCAATTTCGACGCCTTCATACCATATCTCTGGTCCCAAAAGGGAGTTTCTAAAAAAGGAACTCGATAGATTGCTTTCAGTGGGAATTATAGAAGAATGCGATTCCTCGTGGTCTAGTCAGGTGGTGTTACTGCTGAAACCTGATGGAAACTATCGTTTATGTATATATGGCTATATATGAGCTACCCATATTCCGTTATTTCACCAATTGGCAATTTAGACACATTTTCTTCGCATCCAGCAAGTTTAGATTGTTTTGTACTACGAAGGTGGTTTGAAAAGTTCGCGAAATGGAGCACAGATGGCAGCATCAGTTCGAATAAAATATATGCAATTGATGGATCCAACTACCTAGTGCGCAGATGTTAAATTTGACATTATTCTGTCAAGTAGTATTAATGTGGTGCTATATGAAGTAAAATTAGTTTTGTGAGTTTTTTAAAATGGATAAAACTGAAACGCGCGCTGTTATCAAATATTTTTATAAAAGGGTTGGAAAGCAACAGAAATACATAAAGATATGCAGGATACATTAGGAGACTTCGCTCAATCATTTAAAACTGTGCACAAGTGGGTGGCGGAATTTAAACGTGGTCGTGAGAGCCTAGAAGATGACCCGCGCAGCGGACGACTAAAAACTGACACCGCGCCTGAAGTCGTCCAAAAAGTTAATGTTATGGTTACGCAAGATCGTCGATTAAAGGTCTCCGAAATTGCTAAGGATGCAGGTATCTCAGATGAAAGAGCATTTCATATTCTAACTGCGGAATTAGGTATAAAAAAAGCTTTTGGCAAGATGGGTGCCGCGCAGATTGACAATTGATGATAACCTTCCGAGAAAGAGAATTTGCCAACAGAGTTTAGACCGCCTTAACTCCAATAAAACCGATTTCGTCCGACGATTTGTCACGACAAATGAAATTTGGGTTCACTATTATACCCCTGAAACCAAGCAACAATCTAAGTAATGGAGATATAGGGGTTCTCACCACCAAAGAAGGCAATGTCCGTGAAGTCGGCTGGAAAAGTTATGGCATCAGTTTTTTGGATGCTACAGGTGTCCTACTAATTGACTATTTTCCCAAGGGTCAAACAATGAACGGTGAATTTACGCTAAACTTCTAGGCCAACTAGACAAAAATATTCGTAAAAAAAGACATGCACTGCGTAAGAAGAAGATCATTTTCCATCAGGATAATGCACGTTCACACACAAGTGCAGTAGCATTGCAAAAATTGGATGATCTGAAGTACGATCTGTTGCAACATCCACCGCATTTGCCTGATTTGGTTCCTTCAGACTTCCACCTATTTCCACAACTAAAAGTTTTCCTTGGCGGAAAACGATTTTCCACGGACAAAGAAGTAAAAGCAGCTGTCGACGACTATTTTGGAGGTCTTGAAAAATCGCACTTTCGTGATGGCATAATGGGTTTGGAACATCGTTGGATGAAGTGTATTTGAACTTGACGGAGATTATGTTGAAAAATATACTATATTTTAAAAACCATTTTTTTCATTTTTTCCTTCGTTTCGCGAACTTTTCAAATCACCCTCGTAATTAGTTTAGATTGAGACCCAATGTCCAATAGTGCCCGATAAATCTTCAACCCACCATTAGAATCGACAATTGCACAAGTGCAATAGATAGCTACACTTCTGGTTATGTTACCTGAATATTTCCGACAAAACTTGATGTTATTTGAAGCGGCAACATGTATCCAGATTCAGCTTTATTATGCTGACCATTTTCAATAGGTTTCGACTTGTGTCTGGTTGAATGCTCAAAATGTAGAAGTGCGTGATATTTTGCACCACATTTTCTACAACCACATAAATCACAGTTTTTACAATAATGGTTGCTTTTTTGTAAGCAATTAAGACACAGACCTAGACCTTTAACCTTTTCATAGGGAGCTTGTACCAACAGCTTCAGAAAATCTGATCAATTGTTAGAAAAATGCTTACCATAGCAAAATGCACAATTTGCATTAGCTACGAAAAACGATTTAGTTTTAGAACTAACTTTATATTCAAAGTTAGAATTTTCTCTAGTATTGTTTTTTCTAACATTACCAACGTTTCTATACGACCTATTAGGAATACTTTAAATTCTTCTAAGGTAGGAAGTTGACCACGAGGTTTTTTCTCTTACGACACCCTTTGTGTAATAGAGTCCAACTGTTTTTCAATCAAAAATATTATTAGTGAAGCCCAACCTTCTGTATTTAGTCCCAATTTTTCCAAAGCATGCAAATGCTTTGTTGTGCTATCAAGAATATTGGGTAGGTCGACAGGTGATTTCTTTTGCAAATTAGCTATATTTACCAATTGCTCTAAATGATTGTTGACCAACATCTGAGTATTCTCATACCTTTGGAAAGCATTTGCTACATTACGGAATAACTGAATGCTGAGACATCCACCAAGTGAATAACCTGTCTCGCTTCGCTCTCGAGCGCACCCATATGTAAGTAAAACTTCTCTATCTCCCCTATGGAGTCATTACAATTTATCAAAAACTGGAAAGTATTCAGAAATTCCAACCAGTTTTCTTCCTGACCATTAAACCGAGGTAACGGGATCGGCGGAAGCTGAGGACGTGCTTGCGGAACCAAAACTGAAACGCTTACAGCCTCACACGAATTATTCGAACCACAAGCGTTTGAAACGTTCCCAAACGAATCGTCAGAATTATCTGCCCCATCAAAACCATTTTCAGACAAAACGTGATTGCACAATGCAATCAAACTATGATATGAACTTTCAAATACCGTTCGTTCTTCCAATAGCTTTTCATACTTCACATCAGATACCATCATTTCGGTATTTTGTTGAATTTCATCACTCAACCAGCAAACTGTTCAATTTTTCTAACCTCAAATTTAGTTGACGTAATTTTAATATATCCACTACTTTAACAATAAGCTTTTTTCAAGTATCTCATTCGCAAATTTTTCAGTATTAGCAATAGGTGCTTTTAGAGCACCCCGCTTTCTATTCAATGATTTAAGCTCTACTTCACTATCCACTTTAAACATTAAATTTAAGCAAAGGAACGACAAACAACAATAACGAACTAAAATTAGTAATAAATTGCTACTTACAAAAATCGGGTTGTAAGAATAGGTACCGAAAAGTTTAATTCCACGTGCAGCTACTGACCATAAGCTCCAATGATGCTTTGTTTATCACTATCTATTTCGAATATAGATGTGCCCAGTATATCACCATTCCAATTCCGTAACATAGAAGTACCGAAAGTATTTCGCCGTCTAATTTCCAATATTAGACCGTGCCGAAAGTATTTCATTAAACTAATACGAATTAATAGGCAACCTGTCAAACACGCTAGCTGCATAACCGAAGCATAACCTGCATAACTTTCCAGCAAACACCAGACAATAAATCATCTATATAATTATAGGGTATACATAAGATCGATGATGAGGGTGCTTTAGTTAGTCTATATCCAAATGTCGTATATAAATCATATCGAGTAAGTTAAGTTAGTTATATTTTGAAAGTCGTATAGTAAATGTAAATTTGTGTTATGTGAACGTGTATATTGTACTGCCGGCTTGTACATAAATAGACAAAAGTGTAATATTATAAATTATAGTAGTGTTAGTGTTGTTAAGAAGATTTATGGTTAAGGATTTAGTTTAACAAGATATTAGTGCTTGTAAATAGCATTAGTGTGATTGTGCTTCATTGTTAACTGGACTGAAAACATCTATAAATAAGGCATATACTGTTAATTAGACTTGTGAATAGTGAGTAATAAGGACTTTTGTAATTACTTGTTCTAAATTAGTGAACGCGTTAATAGTAGGCCGCTACACTGCTGTCAGGGTGGGGTGTATAGTGATTAATTAATCTCCTTAAGAATTTTAAATCCGGTATAATACAAAAATTTATTGAAAATGCTAAGAAAATGGAAAGATTAAGTGAAAATGCTGCGAAAATGGAAAAAAATTTAAGTGAAAATGTTGCGAAAATGGAAGAAAAGTTGAATGAAAATACGGTAACGTTAAATCAAAGATTAATGGAAAGCTCCATTGCATTGAAAGAAGATTTCACCGAACAGGTACAAACAGTTGAGCAAAAGTTAGACAGTAATTTGGTAAAAATAAAAGAAGATATGATGAGGCTGTAAGTCAAATGATTTCACTAACGATGCGGTCACTTGAATTAGCAAACCATGGTTTAAATCAGAGCATCCTAGAAATACGAAGCATGGAAGGAAGCGAGTCAATACCGTCAAAATTTAGAGGGAAACCACCCTTTCGATGGTAAAACACCTTGGCCGACATATTTTAAACAATTTCAAGTTTCTGCAATAGCCAACAGTTGATGCAACAAAGAGTGGCCCTACGTGGGGAAGCTCTTAACATCTTTCAAACGAATCCCCATCACCAACAGAATGATTACGGCCTCTTAACATCGAAGCTTGAGATGAGATATGGAGACGCTCACCTTCAACAGGTTTACCACGCACAAGTTAAAAACCGCTCAGAAAAGACAAATGAATGCCTGCAATAATTCGAAACTGATATTGCCAGATTAGTTCCAGCGGCACCACATAGCTTTCCCGAACAACTGGCTGTTCAAACATTTGTGGATAGCGTTAAAGATGGCGAAATACAGCAAGCGCTAAGATTGGCACGGCCAAAAATGTTAGATGACGCACTGGCTCATGCGCTTAAATTTGAAGCAGCTAAGCAAACATCATACAGGGTGAGTGACAAAGTTCGGGGTGCTTTAGAAAAACCTGATCAATCGCAGAACAGCATGGAAAAAATAATCAACCGTGTGGCGGAAAGGCTGGAAAGGCGAAAACCGGTGAGATGGTATCGGCGATGCTGGAGCCGCGGTGAAGTTTGCCATATACAGAGGCTCTGTACTCAACAAAAAAAAAAAAACAAGCGGTTGAGCAGTAGAGAAAACTAAAGCAAGTCGACGTAAGGGAGCGAACGTCGTTAGCACAACGTAGTGCTCCGGAGATTATTATCCGTACTGCATCATCGTTGGGAACTCTGGACAGCATTTATATCGATGGAAGAATTAATGGTAGGGGTGTCCGATTACTCGTGGATACAGGAGCGACAAAGACTATTGTGAGACCAGATTTGGTTGGTCGTGGAAAATTGCTACCTGCATCGGTATGTCTTCGAACGGCAAGTGATGAAAAAACTTCTACCCACGGAGAAGCTGCTGTAACGTTGGGAATTGGAGACAAACTAATTAATCATCGGGTGTTGGTAGCTGAAATTACAGAACAAGTTATCTTAGGAATGGATCTCGTGAGAAAATATGGGTTTCATGTGAACATGAAGGAAAATATGCTTCGGATAGATGATGAATTCCATTTCAAGGGACGAGTAACCAGACGATGCAAGTTCGAATGATTTGTGATATGAAAATACCCGAGAAGACAGAAATGATCGTGATGGGACGCCCGGATGGTACGTTCTGGGAAGGACAAGTATGCATGTTGGAAGCAACTGAATCGGAAATTAATCCGGACGGATTACTGATTGGAAGAACACTGGCAAAGTTTCGAAATATGATACCAGTAAGGGTGCTAAACATTAATCCGCATACGGTGACCCTGAAATAACACATGATTGTGCGAAGTTGCATTCCAGTATGTCACATTAAACGTTGTGTAAACGACTTAAAAGATAAACCAGCCAATGGTTGCTTACAAAAATTGCTGGATATGTTGATATCTTTGTGCGAAGGATAAAACGGCGATCAACTAGGCAAGGTAAAAGAACTGTTTGGACGATATCAAGGTGTTTGCGCTGGATTATAATGAGAGAAGAAGGACGAATGTTACGCAACACAAGATCAATACTGAAGATGCGCAACCGATATGACAACATCCCAAGCAGCTTCTTTTGGCAAAACGTAAGGAAGCCGAGCAAATTATCACAAACATGGAAGAACAGGGAGTGATTGAGCCCTTGAGTAATCATGGGCGTCACCGGTAGTACTTGTCAAGAAAAAGGATGGGTCGACAGGGTTTTGTGTAGACTATCGACGGCTAAACAGTGTCATAAAGGTAGACAGCAATCCTTTGCCCAGAATTGATGACACCTTGGATACTCTATCCGGATCTAAATGGTTTTCAACCTTGGTCTTGAAAAGCGGATACGGCAGGTAGACTTACAGCCAAACGATAAAGAGGAAACTGCGTTTACAATTGGAAATGGATTATGGCAATTCAAGGTCATGCTCTATGGAATATGCGACGCCCCGCTACTTTTGAACGTTTAATGGATATTGCGTGAACTGTCGTAGTAAACATGTCTGGTTTACCTAGACGACGTGAGAGTATTGCGCGGGTCTTTTGAAAAACATCTTAAGAACCTAGAGGAAATATTCCAAAGACTACGCGGGGCAAACCTTACCTTGAGTCTTAAGAAATGTCATATATTTGGAAAAGAGGTGAAATACCTAGGATATGTCATTTCGGAGACTGGAATAAGAGTCGACCCTGGCAAAATAAGAACGCTACAAGAGTGGCCTACACCAGCCTATATACACCAACTAAGCAGTTTTTTAGGATTGTGTACATATTACCGACGTTTTATACTAGGGTTTGCGAACATTGCCAAACCGTTGACGAAATTAATGGAAGTTGGAGAAGAATATAATTGGAATGACGACTACCATAGCGCATTTGAACAACTGAAACGGCTACTAGTTACAGCACCGATTCTAGGTTGTCCACGGATGGAGGGTAAATTTGTGTTGGATATCGATGCCAGCAACACCGCTATAGGAAGCGTTCTTTCTCAAGTGCAGGACGGACAAGAAAAAGTTATTGGGTATTTCAGTAAGGTTTTGTCGCGGAAGGAAAGCACTATTTTGTAACAAGAAGGAAGCTGTTTGCCGTTGTCAAATCCGTAGAACACTTTTATAAGTACTTATACTGACGTAAATTACTATTAAGAACAGACTGCACTAAAATGGTTACTGCAGTTTTGAAATTCTGAAGGGCAAGTTGCAAGGTGAATAGAAAGGCTGCAGGAATATGACTTTGACACAGAACATCGTGTAGGAACTAGCCATCGGAATGCAGACGCTCTGCCAAGAAGACCTTGTTCGGTAGACTGCAGTCATTGTTCCATAATAGAAGAGAAAATAAGTGTTATTCATAAAATGACGGTAACTGATGATACTTGGCAACCCGAAAAAATACGAGAAGACCTGGAAAATGACGTTGAATTGGCATGTACTATTAAGTAGAAAAGTAGAGGACAACGACCAGCGTGGGTAGAAATTAGTATTTCAAGTAGGAGCCTGAAGGCATATTGGCCTCAGTGGGACTTCTTGGTGATTGAAAATAGAATCTTAAACGACGTCTGGAGTATGAAAATGACACTAAGAGAGGACTTCAAGCGATAGTGCCGAGAAGCAGAGTGCAGGAAGTGTTACAGCACTTGCACGATGGTATTTCCCGAGGGAACTTTGGCGTGAAAAGAACTCTCAAAAGAGTGAGAGGAAGATTCTATTGGGTGAACTGCAAAGATGATGTGAAGGAGTGGTGCCGGAAATGTGAGTTGTGTGCCTCTGGAAATCGCCCGGTCACAAAACAGAAAGCCTCAATAAGACAGTATAACGTGGGGAATCCTTTTGAGAGGGTGGCTATTCATACAGCTGATCCATTCCCTGAATCTGAGAAAGGAAATAAATACATCTTCGTTGCAATGGATTATTCCACCAAATGACCGGAGGCGTATGCCGAGACGGTTGCAGATGTACTAGTGAGGGAGTTATTCTGTTGCTTTGGAGTTCCGTTTGCTACGTACCTAGACGTAGCCGGGAGAAACGTAAATACCAGGCTATCTATCAAACCCGAAGAGAGAAGAGATTTACCTACATACCAAAAAAACAAAACAAAAAAAGCACGTCGCCTACGATTATCTATTAACAATAAAAATAAATAAAGAATTCTGTACAAGCAAGCAAAAGAAATAAATTAAGCGTTACTATTTTAAACCAAACAATTATGTGCTACGAACAATTTAGTACTTTAGGTATGAAGTGTGCATCTCGTATTTTACACAGAATAAAACTAATCAGTAAAAAATAAACATGTACGAGCTTTTGTTAAGCGTTTTTAAAATTGCACATAATATCTTTTGTAAAATAAATTAATCAGCAAAAGCAGAATTAGCGTGTGGGAGCTTTTGTCAAACACTCTTTTAAATTGTACATCACACCTGTAGGGCGATAATATCGATTCGCAGCAACAAACTATAGTCATACAGTGTCACGTTTCTTATCACGTAACTACACTAACCGGTGATTAGCAACATGCTCTTGATATACACAAAAGAAAACAAGTTGCATAACTGCATGAGTCGGGACACGCCATCGGGAGTAAATCAGCCTTTCCTCGCCACGGTCGTCGGGATCTATTTACCCTGTTACCATAACGGCACTAGCGATCTACAGGCAACGGCAGTTAATCTGTGGCAAAGAACAGTTGAGGCTACATAAAGAAAGAACCAATTTGGCCTCCAGCTAAGAGCTAAGAAGAGAATCTGATTAGAATGGGTAAACGCGGGGAGAACTCATTAATACACGCACGATACCTCCCACTTGTCGAACAAAAAAAAACGTGCATTGCTTTTGAAGTACTGTGACAAATAATGTAGAAAATATTTCAACGCACAAACTGCAAAAACAAATTAAAAATGGGTTCAAATAACACGAGTTCGAACTGCAATCCTCTCGTTATCGAAGCGCGATTAGCAAACTGGAGAACACGCTATCAAATAACAGTAGGATCTATTATTTCGACAAGTCCATAAATGGGAAAGACAAGATAAAGCAATTATACGTTATCGGAATGTTTAACAAATTAACGAATACCTGAAACAAGGTATAAACTATTTAATTTATCGAATAAATTTTCGTTTTAGAATGAATAGATTTGAAAGAAATGTTATGATTGCGCGTACTATTGTAACGAGGTAAAAATACAAAATGAGGTTTTGAATAGAAACAGAAGCTAGGTGGGTGAAAAACGAATTACCACAAAAAAAGACATAATATTTGAATCTATCGTCGAAAATAAACGTAACACGCTGAAATTACACTCCGATTAAGGTTGGAACTTCGAATCAGCGTTGTTTCGGAATGTCAGGAAGCATCTTGGAATCAGGAAGCCTAGAATCACGCCACTTCATCCACAAGCGAATGGAATGGTTGAAAAAATAAACAGGACGTAAGGAAAGTACCTGGCCAAAGTTGTCTCTGAACATCAACGAAACTGGGACCAATATCTACATTTGTTCCTACTGGCGTACCGATCTGTGCATGACAGCACAGGACACTCTCTCGCTTGCTAAATGTTAGAAGGTAAATTGCGGCTACCATGTGATCTTCAATTTGGATTTAAACCTGGAGAAAAATCGCAGGTGAAGATTACGTTAGTAAGCTTCGTGAAAGATCAAATAGCATGCACGAATTAAAAAATTAGATTAAATGTTAGATCAACGAACACTTACACTTTTTAACTGGTTCCCAAATTTTTCTAGGTGTATTATTGCTCCAGGGATGAAAATCGTATAAAAATGATATCTACTGCACATATTAGCTTTGTTTGATAAGAAAATTCATACCAGAATAAAAATATTTGGTAACGGAGCATGCGCGATAGGTGGACTGCGATTCATGAATCATGATATCAAATGCGTAATTTGAGTCGCGTTATAAAGCTTTACTACATACGCGAATTCCATTAAGAATGCAAAACCATACCTGAGCATACACACTTATTGCTTCTATAAGACTAACGACTTCATATATATCCTTTTCGATATACCACAACTGTAAAATTTCTATAAAAATGTTGTAGACAAGTAATCCCACATAAAATACAGTAAAAATTTTTAAGTTGATATTCATTGGTTTATCTTCGTTGTACAATCCTAATTTTTTTAAAATAAACAAGGGCAATTCTAAGGTTTTAAATGTTGTTTTCATACTAGCTTCTTATTAACACTGACACTCATTGATTGCTGGGCGAATAACCAGATTTTACTGCCGCTGCTAAAAAATATGTAAACATGCTAATTATAATAAATACCAGTAATTTATATTGTGTTGTAATATAAAGCGCTAAATGGTTCGAACTTTAGAGAACGCTTGCACCAATTAATATTCTTAGATAGAATACCAAGGAATAATGACTCTGCTATTTAATTATTTATACAGATACTATTTCAAACACGAAAATTGTATGAAAGTTAGCGTCTAATACCTGTAATTGCCAGTACGTGGAAATACAGCGAACTCTCAACTCCAAAAATAAAATATCTGTCAATGTGGTTTCTACCAGCTTATACGAAAATCTTTCAAACAATAATAGGTGACGAAACGAAACAAGAGTTTAATCACAAACAAATAGGCTGAATCAAAACAAACTATGACTAGAATGCAAAAGTCGTAGCGTCCACGTCAGGTAACTTTTATGTAGCTTGATAACCTCCAAAACCACTATTAACGTAAATCCCGCTATTTAAATCTTTGATTCTGGTGTTGTAGCCTCCACAGAAATATTATTATTCTTTTTGTTCTTCGGCCTTTTTTTCTTTGACTCCATTCGTATTGCTTCTGCACACAAAACTGCTGTTTAACACAATTTTCATATTTCCATTTACAGATCGAACACTTCTAACTTAACCTCGTACTTAAATGGCTTATCTTTATTTATTCAATTTTTGCTTTTTCAAAACTGATCATTATTTTATCTCTGTTTGGTTGTGGAAGCAACAATAGACCAACCTAAAGAGCGGTAAAAATAATGGAAACGGTAATTTGTTGTTTTCTCTTT
Organism: Platerodrilus igneus; assembly: GCA_036346225.1. Lineage (NCBI taxonomy): Eukaryota > Metazoa > Arthropoda > Insecta > Coleoptera > Lycidae > Platerodrilus > Platerodrilus igneus. The sequence continues at coordinate 515,163 of JARFIW010001110.1, read as the reverse complement.
ACAAATTACCAAAAAACAACTGAAGCACCTTTTTTTCGGTTTCTACAGCGATTAGACTCGTCAACACGACTGTTAGGTAGTACTTTCATTCAAAATTAGCTACAACATTCCTGTGAAGTTTTTCACTTTGTATTCATATTCAGTATTAAAATTGCAGGCGTTTTTAGAACAAATCCACTCATCCAGTCCTGTGCAGCATTTTACAGCTTGTCGGAACATCGTGTTGCGAAAATAGTTTTTCGTTATTATATACTTTGGTTCAGAAACATTTTTCAAAATACATGAATTTTATCTAAATATCGAGCTGAACCCTGCATGATCCACACTACCACACTACAACATTTTTAGCAGAAAAAGAATCTATCTCATGCTCACTATTACTTTTGAATAAAACCTGAAAAAAAACCGAAATTCAGTTGAAAACCTAAGAAACTATCAAATACGTGTTCAAACAATCATTCTTATCTAGTCCTAATATCGACATGAAATCAACGGTCATTGCACCTGAATAATTCTGAAACGATGGTCCGCACCATATACTGATTATACAATTTTTCAGGCGATTAATCGTGGCACCAAATTTGACGGCATTTATTTATACAATTTTTTAACTGCATAACAGTTGACAACCCAATACATCTCAACCTCTCAGTATACCGGGCTAGCTCTTGCTAGTGTTGGTTCTAAAACCAGAAAACAAACAAATCCTCAAACAATCTCAACTAACCAAGAAAACAGGAAGCACTAAATACTCTCGGGCAAAGTGACCTTTTCTATAATTAGAAACTGCGTTTCTCAAGCACAAATTTGTTCTTTTATTCTACAATAACACATTTGTATGAAATGAATCCCTAACAGGAATGCCCAAATTTCTTTACTATTTACAGAAGTTCAAATCAACAATCAAGGACAAATACAACAGACTCAACACTTTGTTAAAGCTCCTCATCAGGTAGTTGATCAACCTTCGAGATAAGCTACATAAATAATTGGTTAACATGAGTGACGGTTTCAAAATTTTACCTTAATATAATATTTTTATAAATACAATGAGTTATTTATATAAGCAGTTACTTCAAAGCTAGTTAAGTAATGAAATTCAAGATGCGCTTTTGCAAACTGATGTCCTAAACGGAGATTTTAAATAATAAGAAAATCTTGTGAACTGGGATTTTGAAGTAAATTTAAAAAATACAAGCAGAAAGTATTTACGACCGTTATTTTCTAGAATTGGATAAGCACTATTGAATTTGGTACATATTAATTTTAGATTCCTTTGTTTGTAACTGATATTGCAGTATTTTTGTCATTTGCATTTAAGGTAAAATGTCTTAATCATATAATATTTTTTGTAAGGATATTTACCAAAAAGTTTTGAAGTCAGGGTTTGAAACATTTTGACGTTTAATAGATATCTGGAGCAACATTGGTCAACTATACCCTTTCCTCGAGGTAGTAAACGACAGGTATATTATCCACGAAAGAAGAGATTTGAGTTCTGTAAATTTTAACTAAGATTAGGTGAAGAACATTTTAATAATTCAGTAAATAGATATTTGTTAAGAATAATTGTATGTTTAAAATTTATGTTGTAAATGTTCTGTATTCTATTGTATGAAAGAAAATTGTTTTTGAATGTATAGATGCCGTATAACATTGCTGTGTGTGATTTTATTTTATAAATTCCATAATTTCCGTTGAGCCAGCCAGAAAACAAAATGTTAGAAAGGAAGGTAGGTCAATAATTTCAAATTTTCCAATTTTGCACCTGTGTCACAGCACTCTCTTAGCGACGTTCCTACTCACAGACTTGATACAGCATTCTTTTAATGATGCGCAACGCGAGGCGTTATTACAGCAATATATATATATATATATATATTGCTGTGTTTCCCTGTATTAGAATCGAGCCTCACGAATTGGGCGTCAAGAATGCTGTGATTCCCCCAGTTTCTGGGAACTCTAGATTTCGAATCGTGGCCCACTAATTGGGCGTCAAGAATGCTGTGAAACCTACAACAAGCTATTAATTTAACTGGTCCGTTGACTTTCTTCTGTTACTCGCCTCTTTACTCTTTTCCGCCTCGGCTGCTCACCTAGTTAAACCTTCATCCTCTTTTATAAAAACAAACAAACACATTCCTACCACAAACATCAACGTTAACTCTATTTACATCAATATTCACAATACATTAAAATTTCAAAATTAAAATTCAGCATAAATTTCAGTATCAGAAGATTTCAAGATTAAATTTGTTATCATTTTAAAGTGCATCCAGAATTAAAGTCCTTGTAGGATGCCTACTAATTACTATAACAATATATGCAGACCTGAGTCTGAGTACAAAGGAGCATCTACCACCCTTTACGTTAATTAACCAGGTTCGTCTAATTGAGCTCAAAGACATACCCAAATTTTCATCATAATCAAGAACATCAATACTAAATACCCCTTTCTACTTAAACAAGCAAATTTCACCTTAAAATTAAAAATTTTATTGTTAGTACAATTTCACTACTGTCCATTTTAAGTAAATCAATTATAAAGTTATTCAACACACACCAAAATATCAAAATCCAACAACAAAGCATAAGTTACCTGAAGGTTAATGCACTCGTGGCCCCAATGTATATCGTCCTCTGTTAATCACACCAATCCAACTGGGTTATGTTTAGGTCCTCGTATTGCTGGTCGCCTTTAAAATTTTCTACATCACCATTCATCTAAAGTAGTTTCAGTGCTTTTCCCGAACTCATTTGTGTATATCTGAAGCTTGTTTTGTGGCTCCAGACACAACCAGCACCTAAAAGCAAATCTATGCCAATTTTACATTTGGTGGGAGCACCCAATGACTCGTATCAATTGGAACACTTGGAATGCTTCCAATAATCGTGGTTATCACTAAACAAGAAGTTTTTAATGTAAACGAATTATGCTTTGCCTTTAAAGAAATATTGCATTTTGCTAATTTCAGAGTTAAAATTGACTAGATGGGTGACATTCATCTAAATAGCATCACGTTTGAGCTTTAGTTTGTCGCACAATTCGTGTGTAATGAAGTTACTTTGGCTTCCACATTCCAACAACAAGCGGACATCGTGAGCTTTACCGTTGAAGTCTATTATCGAACCGTAGCGGTTGAGAGACAAACATTAGTGTTATGGTTCAAAATTGAGGAGAGAGCAACATTTTCTTCAGATATATAATTGAAAGTTTTTTGAGGAGCATTAGAAGTACTTGGAACACCAACGTCAGAAGAGCGAGGTGGAGATTTACTAATGTGAAGCAAAGATTAGTGTTTTGACTTGAAGGTTCGGCATGTAATTTGGGACTTACAATTTTTTCCAATATGACCACGAGCAAGGCAATTTAGGCACAACTTCAGTGTTTTTGTCTTAGAGATTCGATTGTCTACCTTCAGAGATTTAAATTTTTCACACGTGTATATCGAGAGAGAACCGCCACAATAATTGTAGTGAGCGTTATTAGCTACAAAGGATTTAGCATTTTTGCTTTTAACAAAAATTTTATGATCACGACTTGTCGCGTTGTTTTCGTTGGTGTTATTTTGACCTTCTAGAGCTTCTAATGCGCTTGTTTTTTGTTCTAAAAATAATATCAATTCGAACAAGGCGGGAATTTTGTCATTATTTTTTTGAGTTTCCCAATCGCGTTTGGTTACTGGGTCTAAAAACGATACTAAATTTTGAGTTATAATGACTTCACCGAGCTTTTTCGGGGTTACTAAAGAACATAAAAATTTGGAATGTTCTAGCGTATTGTCGATTATTTTTCTGATATGCATGGAGGATTCTTTTGAGCGTTGTCCAAAGAAAATAGAGCGTTGACCTGATTTCTAATAAGACCTCGTTTATCGTTATACCTTTTGCATATTATTTTCCTGGCTGCTTCATAGTGATCGGCGCTGAACGCTTGTTTTCAGAGAACATCAGCTGCCTTTTCGGTCAGTGAAGATTTTAAATAATGATACTTTTGTATGTCGCTAAGGTTCGTATTAGAGTTAATTAGACTTTCGAAAGTGTCCCGAAATTCTATCCACGAGGTTTGAGATACGCCATTATAGTGTGGCAGTTCAAGGACTGGTAAGCGGACAAAAGGGGCACTAGTCGCTAGTCGGGACCCACTATTAGGGCTTGATCTACCCGAATGAGGTGGTTCAGGCGATTGTCTTGGCGAAGTATTAGCGATCGAGGGGTTTGGGTTTGAAAGCATAGGGCTTGCACTCTACACGGCTAATTTAATACTACAGCAGGGTTGGTGCGTTAACCTTAGAACGGGTTGTAGACGGTACGGTCTATCCAAAACAATTGCCACAATACAAACTGTTTTTTGTAAAATTAAATATAACGCACTTAACAATTATTAATAACACAACTTCGTTGAAACTTAATCAATGTAGTTTTTACGGGCTAACCTCCTTCTGAACCAAAAAGTTTTTATGTATACAAATTCGATACAATACGCTATAAATGTACGAAAGCATGCATCGACATTAATAGTTCTTTGTCAGAATAAGCTCCACGCAGGTATGAATATTATCAATCGATTTCAATTTTTAGACACAACAAAGAGAATGCGATGATTATAATTCAATTAACTTTCAGTTGATTTGGTTTCGTTCTTTCAAAACTTCATCTACTTCACGCGCAGAACAGGTAAAAGTCCTATAAGTTTTGGTTGATAAAAGCTCTTCAACATTGGTCAATCCCTACTAGATCTGTACCTATTGTCCACATTAATCGCATGCGAGAACCTGACCAATCACTAACAGTCTAGATATTTGAATACCGTCCTGTAACTTGTCGTACCCGTCGCTCGCACCGCGATCGAGTTTGTCTAATAATGTGATTCGAACTGATCATTTTTTATTATTAGCCGGAGTTTAATAAGTTTTAATACCACAGGATTATTACACCATTTCTCGTCCTCACAAGACATTACATCTAAACCTCTTGATTTTCGAGATCAACGTCGTTCTATTCAAACGTGTAGTGCTGACACTGTGTCATTTGTTATTAATTTTATGGCGGCATTTTATGAGTATATGGTTATTGGAGTATGTTTCCGTGATTGCGACTTTTTAGACTCGTATGAATTTGTACAAATAATTTTATTATGCCAGCCGTTTCCGAGTGTCTACCTGTAACTTTTTGAACAAATACGTTGGGCTGTAAAATTCCAATATTTATTACTGTATGTATATAATGAACTTGGTGCTTAACTATTTATCCTAATTTAATATTATTTTGTAACAGCAGCGTCATTAAATGTAAAACAGCAAAGCATTTACATTTTTCAGGATGCTTCCATTCTGTAAAAAGTCGTTTGAGTAAATGTTATAAATTATCTTGTACTACCCAACGTTTCGTTAAATAATGCACTAGTGTTACAGTTTACGTAATGCAGCTTTAGTTCTTACACAGTATAAGGATACAATTTTAGAACCAATTGCACTTTAATATGTTATGAATAAAGTCAAATGCAGAACTTCGACAAGAACTGTTTTAAGAAACATTCACTGGCGTTTGTATTTAAGATATTGTATCAACAAATACTCCACTGTATTTACAATTTCGAGTGTCTTCAAGCTAGAGGAAGTCAAATGTTTGGACTCTTGAGACACTCAAATATTTAACATTTACATCGCATGCAGAAATGATTTAAAGTAGTATTAGAAAATAAACATTACAATTAGATACCAAAGTAACAAAATTATTTTTCGTGCTGTCTATTTTCCACCTAACATTAGTATGATAAATTGAAGGATTGTCTGCCGTAAATTTATCAACCGAAACTGATCATCTCATTTATGCTACAATATCTTACCGTGGTCCAGAGCAATTCAACAATATTATCAATCACAATGGTATTGTAAGAAAAACTTTATTTGCAATGACAGCAATTTTTTATTTCCAAACTGATTATACAAGCCTTTTCAGAAGTTTGTAGTTACAATAAAATTTTGAAAAGCTCTCACAACAATATACCTCCAGTTATTCGGTAACGGTAAAGATACCAACTTAAAAACTACGACGCTATCTTCTTATCTTCTTAAATAACGCACTACAATTTACTATCTACGTACTAACTATTAACCTTTGTAATTACTACAGTGATTTATATCACAAATTAATTTATATAGATAATAATTTATATATATATATATATATATATATATATATATATATATTGCTATGATAAGTGGTTATTTAGAGGTATACTGGGTCATAATGGTTATCCAATACATGTAAATAGTACTAGGAGTTGGAAAACCGCATTTATTTAGCATTAAAAATAGGTAATTTGTATATTATGCAAAGAGCAAACATTTAACACTTTGTATAAGGATCGCAAGTGACTTTAGCTAATGCCGAGTAGCATATCATTCAACAATACACACACACATGCAGCAAAAGAAATAACTCTACACGCAATCAAGCTTGTCCTAAACCAAAAATATTCATAGATGTAAAATTAATACGCGTGAAATGCAGTAAAAACCTAGAGAATCATAATACAATTCACATTAAACAAGCGATAATAAAAGCAGATAGCATGTGTCTTGATAAGAAACGCATCCTTCAAAATGAATACGCTGCGGAAACGCAAAAATGTAAACAAAAATATGTTAATTTACGTCACTTGGTCTACGTGATTTTCTACATGAAGTTAATGCAGATCCCAAAGTATTATCTTGATAAACAACGCCATAAGTGAAATTACGTGCCAAACCAAATTAGAAATTCTTGTAACAACATCAAGACAGACGCTATAAAATAAATACAAACCAGAAATATACGAGTACCTACCTGATTAACAAGTCGTTTTTATAAAGCAATATCAGTGATAAACCTGTGAAAGCCCAAGAATATCCAAAATAACCGGTGGTTGGTCATACGCTTTGAACAACAGCTCAGATAAACGAATGAATTTAAATGGGGCGTAGGCTATATAATGTGACAGGCTTGATAAGCAGAGCGTCTTAGTTTTTAACCATGTATAAGCTGCATCAATTAATTATTAACAGGGATACTAAACTTTATTACCTTGTACCTTCTTTTCTAAGTGCACTAAAGTACATTCATTGTAGCACGTAAAGAACAAACTGTTTTAAATCACCAAAATATACGAGCAAACTTTAAATTATTCTATCAAACTCGGAAAACTAAAAAGCACTGTTTAACGCATTGAATCAAGTCGCAGATCTAAGAGAGCTTGTTCATATTAACCTGGGTATATATAGAGGTTAGCCTGTCTGTCGGTCGAGTCCCCAAAACGGACAATTCTTCAGAATTTCGCATGCTAGGTTCCCATTCCGCAGCCCGGCATGCGATTTTTACGAAATTTGCACTCGCACCAGTTATATCTCAGAAATTTCGACACGGCTCGCAACGTCTGGAAATAACTAATTAAATTTTATACAGAAATGTTATTTTTACCTCTCAATTTTGCCTTTTATTTTCAACCAATCGCAACCCAATGACGTTGCTCCACTCACGCCTTTTACTATATGTGTCTCGGTCTTGCGCATATTATCTGTCTCTATCTAACCTGTTCTTATTGGTGCAAATTGATATTCTTTATTATCGATTATTTTCAGTCCACGTGTGTTCTTATCTGGGTTAAATAATCCCGTATCTAGCCTTCCCGTGAATATTAAACGACGGTTTCTTCAAGATTCTCTGTAACCATTCGTTATCTGCAAAATTTACGCAGAACGAGCTTTTTAAATAAACCCTGTTTTGTATTTCGTGCTAAAGCATCCGACCGTTTCCAATATCCGTAGAATCGACATGTTTATCTAAACAAATTAAACTGAAATTGCCTTTTAAAAAGGTGTTCAAACATAATACTTCTAAATAACACTTCTACGATTTGCATTTTATTGGGTTTTTACAAGTTTTTATAGATATTATATGTTACTAATGGTTCAATTAACTTCAATTAAAAATAATACCCTTTAATTTTTAGTGACTCCTAATCAAATATTAATTATTATCTGTACATTTTGTTTAACACCGGTTACTTAAAATTGAGTTAATTAATATAAATTTTGCACGTAATTTCTATTTGTTTCTTTACTAGGAATAATTAAATTACACGTAGAGCTTTCTAATACTGCTTCCTTTTTTTTTATAGCAAGCGTCTTGTAGATGATTTAAATCTCTTATTTTTAATGAAACGAATGAATTTTTATGCTTCACGGTTGTTTAATAACGCGTACCTTTTCCCAAAGCTTCTACACGGTGATTAAAATTATTTGATGTGATTATTTAATTTTCTACCCTGGTCTAAATATGAGTAATATATATATATATATATATATATATATGCTGTGGCTCGCGGGGACAGTCTCCGGATCTCCCTAAAAATCATTCAAGCCCCAACGTTGGGCCGTCACAAGAATGCTGTGATCGGGGACTTAGGGGTTTGACATCGCCAGTGTCAACACTGATTTTAAAAAAAATAAAAGAATTTATAAAAATATTCTTACCCGTTTATTCTGCTGCAACAATCTTCAGCAGCTTCCCTGGCCAGCTCAGCTGTGCCTCTTCTCGGATACCTAAATTTACAATCATTCTTTCTTCCCACTCGCACACCATTCAATAAAATTACCAAATAATACAAGAATCATATAATCTTTATTTACCGCTATTTACCAACAAATTATTCAAAGGTATAAACAGATTGGTACACTAATTACAACTCAATAAGTGATATGTTTTAAAGTCTTTATTTTAAATTATTATTTGCAAACACATTTAATACAATATGAGTAGATGGACCCCAAATACTACCCTAAATTACCTGAAATATTTTTATCTCTGTCTTTTGCATATTTGATGTCGCGCTCCAAACCCCACTTCACTTATAGAAAATTGATATTGCTGACAGCGTCTCATCACTCCACGTGGATAAAAACGTGCGTTTTGAAAACTAATGCTTTTATATCCGTCTCTCTCTGTAGCATATTACCGATCGTGCATCTCTTCTGCTTTATAAGAACTTTGTTAGCTTGTTATTCGAAGCGAATGACGGTTGAAAACTATTTTCTTTGAAGCCCGCTTTATTATGCGGATAATTTCGAAGAAGGTAACTTTTTAAACATGCAGGTGTTCTTAATTATAGACCGTTTAAAACAACAATTCTTGGAGTCTATATTTTACAGTATCCGATACAACGGACGTCCTTGTTTGTTACCAAGAAACCTTTTGCCTTGGGATTATTGATTTTCTATACCCTGGTGTGTTTTCTAATGCTATTACACGTTGAATTAAAATAAATTAAATTAATTATGCGTTTATATTTGTTTTTTTAAAACTGGTTTTCTCTATGTACTTCTAACTTTTCAATCATTAATTATAAAAATACGTCAATACTTGTCCGTTTAAATTAAATAAATAAAATAAATTTTGGGCGTAAATAATTTGTTCGTTTCTCTATACAAGGTGTTTGAAATTGTATTGCTTACCCCAAATTTAACCCTTTGAATCCATAACAATATATATATATATATATATATATATATATATATATGTGTGTGTGTGTGTGTGTGTGTGTGTGTGTGTGTATGTCAATGTAATATATATATATATATATATATATATATTCTTCTGGCTAGCTCCCCCTCTTCTTTTTTTTTTATTTCTATTTATTTATTTATAAATTATTATACTCTCTACTTTTGTCGTCGCCCCTATTTTTATTATTAAATGAATGACTTCTATATAAAGTGCTTTAGCAACGTTTGGTTGGTTATCTAATTAAAATGTTTACTATTATGCCTCGACTATATGAACTCTTTTATCTCAGGGTGTCCACCTACTTACCGTGGGTTCAGTCGTAAGTAGATGTGCAATGCCCAACCAAACTGCACACTCTTTTGTTTTATTACTTTTATATGAATTTACTACTGTATATGCCAAAATTTAATGATCAACGTAGCCTTGTGCCAAATTTATTACTACACAATTTCTGACTTTGACGTTGTAAGATATTTCACAGTACTCACCTGGATTATACTTCGTTGCTGGCCTAATTTTACTTCTGGCTCAAGATCTTTGTCACCGTATGCGTCTTTACATGGACTCACTATCGTTTTGAAATTTTCGTATCGCCTCCAGGTACCTTAGTATAATTTTGTTGATCCCCAATCTGAAATAAATAACCCGAATTTTAGAATTTTGAATAACCGTTTTTTCTACTTCCCCTGCGCTAATTCTTCCGTATTACTTTCGTCGTAGCCTTTAACACTTCCAATTGCTGCTCTCAAATCGCCCAATCCAAATCTACTTTCCGTTCCGCTCAATCCAAACCTATTCTGGTTTCAGCTCAATCCAAACCTATTCTCCTTTCTTACCTTAAAAACCACTCAATGACCCGCTATGCATAACTCTATATCCAAATCAATCCAATCAATGCCCCATTAATCATAAATCCGTACCAAATCAATCCAAATTTTATTCACGCTTACAATTCCTCACCGATGCCGTCTGCTTTATCAAATTTCGTTCCTAAGCAATCTTATTTTTCGCCGCTTCACTATTTCACTAACACCAATCTTCTCTTTAATTCGTCGTCGCTATACTTTAACTATCTACTGCTGCTTCTCGTTACTCCACATTAATAAATTAAACTCTTAAACTCCAAACACATTTATTTCTTTCTCAAAATATTTAAACAATTTTAGCGCAGGTTTACAAAAACACGTCTTTACACAAAATTAAATCAAAATAAGCTTTTCTTGTTTACTTTTCAAGACGATAAGCACAACAAATACAGCTTACTTAATCACATATTACATAAATATAAACATCCAATAACATTTTATCCCTTATTTTGTGTCACAAATACCTTCAATGTTGTCCTTTTACACTTTCCTAGTTTGTACATAATTCTAACATTGGTCCTAAATAATCCACAATTCTCCAATCGCATTTGACACTGCTATTACTTATAATTTTGAGATTACAAATTTTGTCCAAAAGTTGATTCTATTTAAATAAAAAGCCAAAATAATTCACACATGACCTGGATGCGTGGTTGATAGTAGACATCCGTAGACGCATCCGGTTTTTGGATGGCAAATGTACATTCAATGGCCTATTATTACATTGTAACTCAGTATAAAACCTTGAGCACTGTGTATTTTATCAACGTCATCAAGTCATTTAATTTACCTTTTGGCACATACATTTCAAACTAACATTGTAAATACTTTAGCATATGTAAAGTACAGCAAAACATAATCTTTGAATTACGGGATCTGATATATGAATCATTTTATTTGGCATACACCCCCTTCAACACAAAACTACCCTTAGCCGCCTTGTAGCTCCTACTGACACTACATATGCCCCACTGATTTTGAATAAAATTTGAAATTTCGTTTGTTTTTACTCTTTTCTTGGTATGCATAATTTCTAATTTTTATTTAAAATCACCCCCCGTATTTCTACATATTAATTAGTCAACCCCCATTTCCCTTTCCCTCACGTCTGTCTAACTACGCTATATACTAACCTACACTATAAACAAAAACAAAATTAACTTTTCGTCGCATGAATCACATAACAAACTATCCTACTAAACCCTCTTCCTGTACAATTTTATATGGGTATAAATTTTCTAAGTGAAAACGCCCACGATATTCCCCTGTCATATTATCTAACTCAAATGTATTTCCTTCTATCCCTTTTGTTGGGTTTAGGTACAATAACTACCGGGTTCACATTTGGAGTTTTCGCTGGTTCAATAATTCCTTCTTTTAACATTTTGCTAATCTCGGCTTTAACCCCATTTCTAATTGCAAACGGAATTGGATACACCTTTGTATTAAACCCGTTGTCTTCCGTGACCTCTAACTTATGCATATATCGCCTCGCAAATCTTGGCTCTTCATTAAACAATCCTATATATTTATTAAATAATTCCCCTAGCTTCGCCTTAATCTCAATACTCACTTTTCCTATCTGTTCATCATCAATTATTCTCGCAAACATATTACATAATCTCACTTCAACCTGTCTATAATCACTTGTCCTATCCATTCCTAATCCCGACTTATCTATATCATTTCCATTCCTATATTCCGAACTAACCGTAGGCACCACCCATAACTTATCTTTATCAAATATCCGAATCGACCTATCCTTTCCATCTATATTCAATCCAAAATCCTCTATAAAATCCATTCCTAATATGAAATCTAGCTGCAACCCCTTTGTAATCAAAAACTCTGCATCTCCTGCCTTTTTATCCCCTACAAATATCGGTACACGGATGACCCTATAAATCGTCGTTAGCTTTTTGTTCATTGCCGATCATAAATTAACTCCATCAATCGTTTCTATTAGTCCTTCTAAAAATTCTGCATGTTTAATTACCACATTTTCATCTACCAGCGACAACTGCGAACCACTATCAACTAAAGCAACATATAAACAATCCCTTAAACTAATATTAATAAACAACAAGTTCTTTTTATTAAAAGTATAACTATTTAACAATAAATCTCTTAAACTATAACATACGTCTATATTCAACCCTAGACGTTCGGTCTTCCAAAAATTGACGTTTTTTTTTGTCCCGACGGTGCCTCGTGTATCTGCACCACCTCAATCCTATCTGTGTCCGGTGTCATCGCGCTTGTCGTCATGTGTTGGACGTTTACGTCCCTGTCCGTCCGGCTGTTTCCGTTGTGCGTTCCGCCTCCCGTAATCCGGCCGTCATCCTCGTTGTTGCCGTGCTGGTATCTGTTTTGTCCATGGTATTCGTTCACCCGGTGTTCCCTATTGTAATATGGTCGTCGGTTTCCGTCGTGTCCCCAATGATTTCGCTGTCCGTGGTTGAAGTTGTCCTGTCGGTAGTTAGGTCTGTGTTCGTGGTACGCCTGTCGTCGGTTGTAGTCTCTATACCCCCGGTTTTGTTCCCAATAATTTGTCCGCGTTTTTGCCTCTAGTGCCGTCGCTAAATCGAAGTTCCGCATAACCCCTAAAAATTCCCGCAATGTCTTCACGTTCTGTACCACAACCACCTTTGTCACTTCCGGTTCCATGTGTCCCGCAAGTAGTAACACTATGTCGTCCTCGCCCAATTTTGGTGTCAAGTGTTGTGCCTGGTCCTGCAATTGTACCCGTGTATTTTCAGTCTCGTCGTCTACGCGGTCTACGTTGCCTTGTAGCTCAGTCCTGCGTTCGTCCTTTGTCCGCGACTCTTCGATTTTGTCTGTTGGTTCCGTGTGTAGTTCCGCGTGTGATGTCTTAACATCTGTCCGCGACTGTTCGGTTTTGTCTGTTAAGTCCGTTTGTAGTTCCGTGTGTGATTCCGCAATTATGTCAGTGAAATCAGTTTTTAGTTTCGTGTGTGATGTCTTAATATTTGTCCGCCACTCGTCCATTTGGTTCATGAACTCCGTATGTGCTTCTTTTCGTTCCTTACGTGATTCTTCCATTTGGTTTGTTAAACTCATCAGGAGTCGTATTATGTCCTGGGTTCCGGCGGCTTCTGCTACCTTAACCTACGGTACCGTCGCCTGGTCCGTGTCCATGTCTATCACGTCCGGATCTGTCTGCCTCACCTCCGTCTCCTGGATGTCTCCCCCTGCGTCTAGCTCTACGTCTTGTGTCATAATTTCCGCTTCAACTCCGTATATCCTCCCTGATCTCGTAATCCGTTTCGTGTCCGCGTCCGTCATCTCTGCTGCCTATTTTTGAACTCCTTTTTCTGAAAAATATGAACTACGGGCCCCACCTAATATCAGGATCCCGTATCCTACTACTATTTCTGTCTGGTTTTCAATCTATCTAGCCTTTTTTCTATCTAACCCACGTTGGGCGCCACCTTTTTCTGCTTAGCTCCCCCTCTTCTTTTTTTTTATTTTTGTTTATTTATTTATAAATTATTATACTCTCTACTTTTGTCGTCGCCCCTATTTTTATTATTAAATGAATGACTTCTATATAAAGTGCTTTAGCAACGTTTGGTTGGTTATCTAATTAAAATGTTTACTATTATGCCTCGACTATATGAACTCTTTTATCTCAGGGTGTCCACCTACTTACCGTGGGTTCAGTCGTAAGTAGATGTGCAATGCCCAACCAAACTGCACACTCTTTTGTTTTACTACTTTTATATGAATTTACTACTGTATGTGCCAAAATTTAATGATCAACGTAGCCTTGTACCAAATTTATTACTACACAATTTCTGACTTTGACGTTGTAAGATATTTCACAGTACTCACCTGGATTATACTTCGTTGCTGGCCTAATTTTACTTCTGGCTCAAGATCTTTGTCGCCGTATGCGTCTTTACATGGACTCACTATCGTTTTGAAATTTTCGTATCGCCTCCAGGTACCTTAGTATAATTTTGTTGATCCCCAATCTGAAATAAATAACCCGAATTTTAGAATTTTGAATAACCGTTTTTTCTACTTCCCCTGCGCTAATTCTTCCGTATTACTTTCGTCGTAGCCTTTAACACTTCCAATTGCTGCTCTCAAATCGCCCAATCCAAATCTACTTTCCGTTCCGCTCAATCCAAACCTATTCTCGTTTCAGCTCAATCCAAACCTATTCTCCTTTCTTATCTTAAAAACCACTCAATGACCCGCTATGCATAACTCTATATCCAAATCAATCCAATCAATGGCCCATTAATCATAAATCCGTACCAAATCAATCCAAATCTTATTCACGCTTACAATTCCTCACCGATGCCGTCTGCCTTTATTAAATCTCGTTCCTAAGCAATCTTACTTTTCGCCGCTTCACTATTTCACTAACACCAATCTTCTCTTTAATTCGTCGTCGCTATACTTTAACTATCTACTGCTGCTTCTCGTTACTCTACTTTAATAAATTAAACTCTTAAACTCCAAACACATTTATTTCTTTCTCAAAATATTTAAACAATTTTAGCGCAGGTTTACAAAAACACGTCTTTACACAAAATTAAATCAAAATAAGCTTTTCTTGTTTACTTTCCAAGGCGATAAGCACAACAAATACAGCTTACTTAATCACATATTACATAAATATAAACATCCAATAACATTTTATCCCTTATTTTGTGTCACAAATACCTTCAATGTTGTCCTTTTACACTTTCCTAGTTTGTACATAATTCTAACATTGGTCCTAAATAATCCACAATTCTCCAATCGCATTTGACACTGCTATTACTTATAATTTTGAGATTACAAATTTTGTCCAAAAGTTGATTCTATTCAAATGAAAAGCCAAAATAATTCACACATGACCTGGATGCGTGGTTGATAGTAGACATCCGTAGACGCATCCGGTTTTTGGATGGCAAATGTACATTCAATGGCCTATTATTACATTGTAACTCAGTATAAAACCTTGAGCACTGTGTATTTTATCAACGTCATCAAGTCATTTAATTTACCTTTTGGCACATACATTTCAAACTAACATTGTAAATACTTTAGCATATGTAAAGTACAGCAAAACATAATCTTTGAATTACGGGATCTGATATATGAATCATTTTATTTGGCATACACCCCCTTCAACACAAAACTACCCTTAGCCGCCTTGTAGCTCCTACTGACACTACAATATATATTGCAGTGATTCCCACAAAAAGCCTCACGAATTGGGCGTCAAGATTTACTATGATCCTCATTACTACGGTGAAATCTCCTCTGATAATCGATTTTTTACCTGAATATCGCCTCTTGAATCCTTCCGCCTCGGCTGCTCACATAGTTAAAACTTTCATCCTCATTCATAAAAGAAACCACATTCCTACCACAAACATCAACGTTAATTTACACCAATTATTACACCAATATTCACAATACATTAAAATTTCAAAATTAAATTTCACCATAAATTTCAGCATAATAAAATTTCAATTTCAAATTTGTCATAATTTTTAATTTGCATCCAGAATTAGAGTCCTTGTAGGATGCATACTAATTAAATAAACAATATTTGCAGACCTGAGTCTGAATAAAAGGGAGCATCTCCCACCCCTTTACGTTAATTTAGCAGGTTAGTCTAATTGAGCTCAAAGACAGACCCAAATTTTCATCATAATCAAAAACATAAACCTGATAAATACTCCTTTCTACTTATACAAGAAAATTTTACCTTAAAATTAAAAATTTGTTGTTTATACAAATTTACTACTGTCCATTTTTTTTATCAAACAAATTATAAAGATATTCAACACACACCAAAACATCAAAGATCGAACAAAATTGCATAATTTACCTAAAGGTTACTGCACTCGTGGCTTCAATGTACATCGGACTTGCTCATCCCACCATTCCAGCTGGTTTATGTTTACGGCTTCAGATTCTGACCGCTTTTAAAATTTTTGTACACTTCCATTCGTCTAAAACGGTTTCAGGGCTTCTCAGGAATTCATCTACGTATATCTAAATCTTGTTTTGTGGATCCAATCACGTTTACGAATAACATTTGATTATTAACACCTCCGTTAAATAGCACTTGTATCTTCTCTAAGTACACTAATAACTTTTATTGTAACACGTAATCACCACGTATTCTACTTAAAGTATCGAATAATCAAAAAAATAAAGGGCAAAACTGTTTAAAATATTGAATAAAATCAAAAATCTAAGAGAGCGAAACACCTATAAGCACGAGTTTATATAATGGCCCGCTTGCAAGTCGAATTTGTCCCGCAACGGACAATTTTTAGAAATTCGCATTCTCTTTTCCTTTCCGACGGCTCGGCACAGCGATTCTACTAAAAATTTGCACACGTCCAAGTTGAAAATCTAAGAAATTTCCACACGGCTCGCAACACGTCCGAGAACAACTAATTAATTTTACACACCAACTGATATGCTTTCCCCTCTCATGTTTGCATCTTAATTCAACCAATCGTAGACCTAGTGACGCCTCACAAATCACGCCTTCTATTACCTGTGTCTCTGCTTTACGCGTTTGATTCGTCTCTTTCTACCTTGGTCTGAGTGGTAGAAATCAATATTCCAGTCTATATGCTATTGAAATCCACGTGGATTCCTACGTGAGTAAAATAATCCCTCGTCTAGCATTTCCTGCTAAAACATCCGACCGTTTCCAATATACGTAGAAGCTGCATGTTTATCTATTCAAATTTACTAGAATTTGACATTTAAAAGTTTGCAGGTGTGTGCTCCTAATGAACGTTTTAATATAATTCTCCGAGCTTTGTTTCATGGTATTTTAACCTTCCTTTTAGCTGTTTGTTACCAACCTTGGATTTTCAAAGGCTTTTATGCTTATTATATATTACTAATGGTTTAATTAACTCCAATTAAAATAATAATGAATGGCATTGAGTTCTACCCTTTAATTTTTAGCGAATACTAATTAAATATTAATTATTATTTGTACACTTTGTTTAATACCCGTTACTTAAAAATTGAATTAATTAATATAAATTTCGCAGGTAATTTCTATTTGTTTCTTTATACAGGATGATTAAAATTATTTGATGTCGTTAATTAATTTTCTACCCTGGTCTAAATTTGAGTAATATATATATAAAATATTTTGTTTAATTTTATGTGTGTCTGTTAGTTTGTGTGTGTGTATCTGTTTGTGTGTGTGTATGCGCGCGCGCGTGCGTGCGCGTGTTTGCATATAGCGCGTATCTCACTTCCCAACACAACAGACGAATAGATAAACATAGTACTCTTTACTAAAATTTTAAGGTGCAAGTATATACATACAAGGGAAAAAGAAAGTTAATGCAGTATAAATCACATAAAAGATATTATAAAATAAACGTTTCTACGTGCATCACGAGTAAACCTACGGTGAACTTCCGGCGTCAGAGTATACTTTCACAACTGTACTAACTCTTTTAAAAATATACCGTCTTACCAAGATACGCGTAAATTAACCTCGTTTTATAAATTAATTTCTTAAGTGAAACCTTAAAATTTTGCATTAATTAAACTTTAGAGCAACTACGTCTCACAATAGAACTATTAAGTACTGAATGCGGACTTGAATATCTACATAAAGCCTCTTATACAAAAAATTACGAATTCTAAAGCTAACCTAACCTTGGATTCCTAGTGCCCTAAAATAATTCCTGACTCCCTAGTTTGCAATTGTTTGAACTTCAAACACAAACTTTCTTTAAGACGCGATAGTTTATTGAATAAAATTACACACGGCCTCCCCCACACAAAACCAACAAAAAAAATAATTTTCAACACACTTAATTGGAACAGATTTAGCTTAAATAGAATTTAAGTGAAGCTGCATAAAACATCAACAAATCTTGAAACCCTAAAGTACCAATATTGCTTAAGTTTATGACATTTGCAGGTCTCCATACAATTTTTCAGAATAGACAAAAATCAACTAGCTGATTACACTATGAATTACAATATTTTAATTGCACTAATTTTTATTAAGCACATTTATGTTTAAATTACTTCATTTTTCGCAGAATAACAGTAGTAAATATTTTTAACTTATCCTTGTCGTATATATAACCTCTCATTCAGATTATAAACAACAATATATTCAGGAAATTCGCTATACTTGCCAAGTATAGGACTTACTATCAGTCACGTACTTCAAGCTAATAATAAACGTTTTGATTAAAAACATAGTATCTGAGTCGTTTAACGTTGACTTACCCGCCTTTCTAACTTTGCTACGTGCAGCGACGTAGTAAAAAAAAACAAAACAAGGAAGAAGGAAAAAGGAGTTGGCCGGGCTCAATCGGTGAGTGGGCTGGGTATAAAACCTACAAAAATTAACTAAGGCCTGAAATAAAAGTAAATTATTAAGTGTTCCATTCTACTTGTAGGAAAAATCCCCGCCGGCAGTTATACCTAAATACAAAAGAAAACTAAGAAAATAACACATTAACAAATGAACACTTATTGGCATAAAAAAAGAAACATTATAATGGGCATTCACCCTGTTTAAGTAAGTGAGAACATACCATTTATATTAATATTTGTTAGCTACAGTATATGTATGCCAGATTTCACAATTTCGTTCAGTAATCATAATATTATAATACCTCACATAGATTCTGATAATGGTAACATATAACCTATAAGTACAAATACGATGGCAATAATGTCTTCCAATGTGCCAGCAAGTTTTTAATCCATCTCCGCATTAATAGATAGTAATTAAAGTTACGCGTAATATAATAATCCCATGGCAATAAATCCTTTTTGGTACAGAAAAGTAATTCGAAACCTGTATGAGACCCAAACAGTAAAATTTAAGTGGGCAGGGTTTCGACACCAGCAGGACAACAAAACACTCACCCACGTCTCTAGATGTTCAATCTCTCGTTCGCTCCTAGAACCGAAGCGGGCTAGATCGACCGGAGATCACGTAACTGGTGCAGCCTTTTATACACCAAGAAGCGGCAATTCAAGGGCTATCGTGTCCCCTGCAGGAAGCTAGAATAATTACAAAAAGCATTCATTTATTTACACCGACAAGTACAGGTTTATAGAACAATAAATACTCACCACGCTGTAAGACGTGCGCGAAATTTCCATAAAGAAAAAACAGGACGCAGAATCTAACAATTCTGACGAGTGCTTTTTAGCATTTTTGAAAAGAAAGTAAACATAAATTCGTTTAATTATACAACCAAAGCTCCAAATCATATTGCTATCGAGACGCGATTACGAAACTGGAAAACATGGTTTTATCGGATAGTTCAATACACTGTGTAGACGAATGTTTAGATGGAAAATACATAAGAAGCAATTCTACGCTATCGGAAAGTTTAAAAAAATTGAAGGTTACCTAAAACAGGATATAAACTAATTTAATTATAGCATAAACTTGTCGTTTCCAAGCGCTTTTTCAATTAATATCTTCGGCGACTATTCTTTAATTAACCTCAAGTTCCAGTTTATAAAATCTTTATATTATTTACATTTCCATTTAGAAACCAATGTGCATTATAGGTTTGATTATTTAATAAAATTTTAAATAACTTTTTATATCGAAGCATTTTGCATCTTCATTGTATTTTACAAAATCATATAATTGCATTATTCAATTTTTATATTTCTGTGCAGGTTACGTTTAACTTTACTGCTTTATTCACTGCTCCATGGTAAATATTACAGTATGCGTATTGCATACTTTAAAACAAGAACTTTGAAACTCCTTTCTCAATGTAACATTTTTGCGATTAAATTTATAAATTTATTTAATAAAATTTCTCGTTTATATACAATTTATCTATATTGTAGTACGTTTGAACTTGGTATGGAATTCCATTGCAAAGAATACGCTTCTTTCTGTTTGATGGCATTTCCTAAGAATTCCTCATTAGCGTTCAAAATTGTCGCATTATATTACCTCGTTAACGCAGTCCACTTAGTAATGAAATGCTTTGCTCGTCTTTGTTTAACACCCAAGGTTAATGCTCACGGTCTCCCCCTATCCTACAGTCAATTCGAAATATTTATTATCAATTTTTATTATATTTTCTGGGTATTTCACTGTTCCAGCCGCGGCATAATAGCTTTACGTATTAAAGAAACACTAAGACCGCTCCCATTGACTTCGTGCATTAGAAAAGAAGAGACGACGCCTTAATATAGACACACATTATAATAACCCTATAACTATACACTTAATTGGATCGTTAAACGTGACATCGTCGTAAAGATTACATTATGCTGGATGACTAGGGTTTTGAAATAGAGCCAGAAGAATCCAGAATATGACGTATTGATTTTTTTGAATAAACCAAAATTGAATTAAAGCGAATTCATTCATTTCACGACACCGAGCATCTAACCTTTCAGTAAAGATTAATTCTTTGAACATATAGGTTCGAGCAATTTATAATTTATTTAACAACATGCAGTAGGTAAAATAGAACTTTTCAGAATTATGGAGCTTAATTATTTTGTAAAATATTACAAAAATTGAATAATCTTTGACATAAATAATCCTGATGCAAAAACTACTGCTGAAGAATAAAGACGCACTTTGTAAATTGATATTCTAACTACAAATGGAGATTTCAAATGAAACCAGAAAGTATTTAACGCTGTTAATAATAATGGGTATAAGCTTTTGATAAGCGGTATTTGACAATAACCATCGCAATTGTAAATGTTGGTACTTTGTTTGTAATTGATAAAAATATTTTAATAATTATAACATAGGCTAGAATATGTCCTTAACCTTGTATGAAAATGATATATTAAGAGAGTAATTGTCAGCAATTTTGAGATCAGAATTCGACACATTTTCACCGTAAATAAATTATCTGTTCAGCGTTATTGACGAATTACACTCACAAACGGGATAATAAAGGATAGGCGTATTATCGATATCCAAATTAAAGAGGATTTTGTACCTCACAGAGGAGATATTTGAGTTTTTGTATTTATTAACAAAGATTAGATAAGGATTTTTTTAATAAATAAGTAACCGTAAGTAACAATTTTCTGTATGAGCTTAAGCTGTAAACTGTTAGATGAATGTAAGAGATTCTTTTGTTTGAAAGAAAAACGTTTTCGAATGCCTATATATTCCTTGAGATATCCGTTTCATTTCACGTTCGTAAACTCTACAGCATAATTTCTGTTGAGTTAGCCACGCAAGGAAAGGACACAGTAAAATAATAATTTCATATTTTCTATTGCATTCTTCTCAGTACAATTCGCTGTCCTTAAGTCGCAGCATTAATTTACTTCAAGTATCGCCAATTTAGGGGCGCCCAACGTGACGTGGTCTAGTCACAGCAATATATATTGTTGTGTATCGGCCGGGCTTGTGCGCGTAATAAAAGTTGCTACAATAAAAGTTTCGAATTGTCTATCGTCTAATTATTTTTACTGGCTTTTTGATTAATAAAGCCACTATAATCATGCTTCAAATTTATAATAATACAATACATCCTTTTACAAACAATACCTTTCCAATACAAATTAATGCTTTCATAACCATTTTCGATACTTTAAGTAAACATCGATAAAAAATTACGTCCTTGCAACACAAATTTTATCTAAAAATATATTCCACAATCACTTTAAAATTAGGATAAGCATTAATTTATTCTACACAAATCTTAATCTCGTAATTATCATTCATAAGTAAGTCCCTAATTAAATTTCTCTTAATATGTACAAAATGTACCGTAATAAGTCAAGAAATTTAATATCATCCAATTTAGAAAAGTATTTAAGTTTATCTGAATTCAAATAACTCCAATAATCACCCTGCATAGTGGTGAAAACCTGTATCATAGGTTTCCCAAGCCTTTAAATTATCTCGACCTTTACACACACTTGACTCTAAATTCAAGAGACTTGCACACAAAAAAAAATCATCTCATCGTACAACTTAAGTAACTAATCATTATATGTACATATATATACATACATATATATATATATATATATATATATATATACATACATATATATATAATATAATATCGTGTAAATTATATGTAAAGAATGATAGATAAGTCAAAAGAGTAATTTTGTAAGGACCGTGTATATAGAAAACAGGGATACATTATATACAAATTAATGAGTTTTGACTTTAAAACAAACGGATAATGGCATACATTTGTATTAACAAATCGTAATATTAAATTTGCATAGTGTAGAAGCTTTGTAGCACGTAAAAACTCGAGGATAATAGGAGTATAATTACTTTTTAATTTTCGAAGGTAGTAAATTGATCATATCAAGTAATAAGGGAGAGGTTTTGTCTATATAGATTCGATAATGTAAACGCATATGTTCATTTAAACTAACAAAGTGTTCGTTAAAAACAAATCCTAAGAAATCTACAGGTTAAACAACATGGTAAAGTGCAATTTCAAACTGGCAAACAGTTCGTAGAAAGACTGACAGACAAATAAACAAATTCAAGAAACTAGAATGTACGTTGGAACAAAATTCTTTAGAAATTTGTGTTAACGGTCGAAGCGAAGGCTGCAAAATAGCAGGCGGTTTTGAAACAAACTAGAGACGGTATATCAATAGCATAGAGTAAACAAGAATGACAAATAACAGACGTTGGATAAAACAGCCATGTAAAGCGTCCAATATCAATTTTAAGTTGCTGTAGTGGAATTTTAACAAAGACAACGAATATGAGTTAGACGAGGATAACATAGTTGGATGATAGATCTACGACAGGGGAAATGGTCTGGATTGGCTGATGGCTAAGTGGAGCGAGAGACATTTTTAGGAGCATTGCAACCGTTGTGCTTGATAGGCAGTGTTTTTGGACTAAAGCTAAGTGGAATGAGAAATTCTGGTTTTAAAAAGATGCTCGTAGCTGAAATTTTCAGAATCGGTTACGTTGGTGGTGTTTTTGGATGGAAACAATGTACCGGAGGGAGGCTTCAACGATTATAAATACACTAGGAGACATAATGGGACTCTCTTACTTCTTCGGTTCGCTTCAGATCTTTATGGTAACATCTACGTTAAAAATTTTTAAATCGGTGATAAGTGCAGTCCGTTTTAATTTAAATGGAAAGTATTTGAAAGCACGAGTAGGTGCTAAGTTATAAACGGCGCTGTAAGTACATACGAATAACGAATAAAAGATGTTACTGAGGTAAGCGAGCCTAATTATTTTTCTGAACGGAGGTGCTGGTTGTATGGAAAATTAAGTAGCTGACTAACATATTTGGACAATTATATGGGTTGATATATTGAAGGCGTATGCAGAGAATTGGTAACGTGTGGAAATGAGTTTGATGTATATATAGCAGAGAGAAGTTAGATGAAATGCAACGACGAGGTTTGGTTGGACGACATCTTCAGAGGTGACGGTGCAAAAGCTTACACCAGGTAACAAAATTTGTTTCTTTTGTTATTGCTTGAATTTTGTGTTGCCATTTTGTGCTAGAGTGATTTGACATATTGGGTGTATATTTTATGAACATAAAATCTAATTTGAAGGTTATATGAAAAAAACAATTTCAGTTTATTATTTGAAGGTATAAACATATGAAGTATAATTTTGATGTAAAGAGTAAACGGGTCTTTATGGTTGATAAAAACAAAGATGCGATTTATTTATGCATTTAGAATGACAGGGTATATACTGAGCGCACCATAAACCAGAGTAAATTTCAGTTTAGGGTTTCAAGATAGGCACATCTACTTGAACTGTATATAGAAAAATGTTGAAATAAATTAAATTTATTAAATTTAAAAGGATTTAATGGTTGATATTGTAAAATTTTATGAAGATGTTTATATCCGAATTTGTAAATATTGAGCTGATGACGAAAATTCTTGATTTGTATGATTAAAAGGTTGTATGTTTCGTTGAATTATTTGAGTGGTAACTTTATTTGGTAGTCTAAGTGAAAAAAAGTAAACATAAGATGAGTAAGTATCTCTGAAGAAGCTGGAAGCAAAGCTAGTCGTGGTATGCTGATTATTGAGAGTTTTTTTAGGAGATATTGTAATGAAAATTTTTTTTAATTTTTGTAGATGTTAACTTCATTTTACAGTAGGTACACTGCAAATTTATGCAGCTCGATTTTAGGACTTTTTTCCCGAGCAAACACACTGCACTTTTATGGCTCCCAACGCAAGGGCTCGAAGGTAATCCCAAGCACACTGCAATATATATAAAATAAAAAATAAGATGTATCTGTAAATAAACACTCATGAAAATAATATGAGCTTGTTGTTGTATAGCTTTATTGTTTCGCAAGGAAAGGAAACATCCACTGACCGGTTTCGTCATCCTTAAGCATTGTCAGAGCGAATTAGTTTTGGGACGAAGCTTAAGGAAGCTGATACCGGTCAGTGGATGTTTCCTCCCTTTGTGAAATAATAAAGCTATTGTTTTGTTAATGGCTATATAACTATTTGCTCGATTTGTATAGGTGAATAAGCTCTTATTATTTTTATGAAAGTTTATTTACATATACATCTTATTTTTTATTTTATTCTAAACAAATTCCTTATTGCGGACTGTAAATATCTCACCTTTATATATCTTGCCATGGATTTCTATGGAAAAACCCCTTTTTAAATGAAAGTGCGGTGGTTATCTTTGGAACGCCTTTTTCTATTTCAGCATACCACGGCTAGCTCTAAAATCTGCTTCTTCAGCGATACTTACTATTCTAAGTTTATTCTTTCTCACATATACTACCAAATAAAATTACCACTCAAATAATACAACAAAACATACAACCTTTTATTCATACAAATCAAATTACGTCACCAGTTCAATGTTTACAACTTTGAATATACAGCTTCATACAATATTACAATCTCAATCATTAAATCCTTTTAAATTTCATGATTTTAATTTATTTCAACAGTTTCTGTTCTACATAAGTAAATGGGCCTATCCTAAAACCCTAAATTGAAATTTACTCTAGTCTATCGTGAGCTCAGTATAAACCCTGTTACTCTAAATGCATAAATAAATCGCATCTTTGTGTTCAACAACCTTAAAGACCCGTTTACTCTTTACATCAAATTTTTATGTCATTTATTTATCTTTTTAAATCATAAATACAAATTGTCCTTTTCATATACCCCTCAAATTAGCTTTTATATTCATAAAATACACACCCAATGTGTCAAATCACTCTAGCACAAAATAACCGCACAAAATGTTCAAGCAATAACAATAGAAATTAATTCCGTTACCTGGAGTAAGCTTTTTTCATCGTCACCTCTGAAGATGTTGTCCACCCAAAACCTCGTCGTTGCTTCCATACGCCTCTCTGCTATATGAAGATCAACTTCATCTCCAATTGCTATCCAAGTCTCTGCAGACGCCTTCAATATTTCTACCCAGATAATTGTCCAAACCAAGTTAATCACCTTCCGCATTTACCAAACACCCAGCATCCTCGTTCCAAATATTTCTAGGCAGGCTTACTTTAGTAACATCTCTCGTTCATTCTGTGTCTGTAGCTACAGCACCGTTTACAAAACAGCAACCACTTGTGCTTTTCGCACTTTTAATTAACTTTCGACGGACTGCAATAACACCATTTTATAAAATTTTACACTTGGATGTTACCGTAGAAGTAAGTCAAGTAAAAGCTCAGTGTAGTCAATGAGCTAAGCGAAGTCAAAAAGATAAGTAAAGTAAGAGAGCTCTACTACGTCTTCTCGTGTATTTATAATCGTCGATACACACCTCCTACACCCTATTTCAATCGAATAGCTCCCCTACCGTAACCGATTCTGAATATTTTACATGCAACAAACTTTGTAAAACTTAGAATTCTCACTCATCGCCGCTTTAGTCAGAAACACTGGTTAACAAAATACAACCGTCGCACTCTTCTTGAAATTTTCTCTGACTCCTAGCACTCAGCCAATTGCACACATTTCTCCCATTCTGAAGTCTAGCCTTTCACTATCTTACCTTCGTCTAACTCATATTCGTTGTCTCTTTTACAATCCTACTCATGCGACATAAAATCGATATTGTGGTTGACCTCTAAATTTTTTCGCGTACTTTAAACGAGTGTTATATCCAACGTCTCTATTCGTTTTCCTCGTCTTGCCTATGCTATCGATATCCCGTCTCACCTTGCTTTCAAACCACTTGTTGTTTTCGTAGCCTTCGCATCGACCGTTAACTAAAATTTCTACAGAATTATGTTCCAACGTACATTCAGGTTCCTTGAACTTGTTTAATTATCTGTCAGGCTTTTCTCTGAATCAATTGTCCGTTTGAAATCGTACTTTCCATGTTGTTCAACTTATAGAATTTCTTAGGATTTATATTTAACAAACGCTTTGTTTAGTTAAATGGAAAATGTACGTTTACATTATTGATTTTATACAAAAGCTCTCCTTATCATTTGATGTGCTTGATTTACACCCTTCAATATATTAAAGCTGATTCTATTCGTATCTTCCTTGAGTTTTCACGTACTACAAAGCTTCTACATTTATACAAATTTAACATTCCGATTTATTACTACAAATGTATGTTATTATCCGTCCGTTTTAATGTCAAAACTAATTAATTTGGAGCGCAAATAAATTATTCCTATTTTCTATATACACGGTTGTTACAAAATTGTTCTCTTGACTTATCTATCCCTCTTAACATACTCCGTGCTTCAGCATCGTTTAAATCTTTTTAAATGGTAATCATTTCCATGCAAATTGCTCCATATAACATATAATATACAATTACAATAATATAAGCCATACTGCAATTAAAAATATATGTCGGAGGAACAATAAACACTTTAGTGCCGGCGACTCAAGTAAATCTACTCTTTTACAGTAGTCCATGTTTGGTTTCAAGTCCTCTATGCTCCATAATGTATATCCATAGTTTTCACTACTAAACACTGTACATGTTAGTTAGAACTTTAAATTACGTAACGTATTATCTAATCTCATCTGTAATACGATAATATCAAAGCTGCACTCAAAACTGGCCTCCATTCAACATTCATTCACTTATATAAAAGTTATAAACGATTGCTTTATTAGCATTCTTTGTGCAAACACAATAATGATAACAAATCTATTGAGTGAAACTACTAAGGTACAGGTGTCAATCGATACATTACATTCGCAAAGTAACCAACTAGCTTACATAAAAACTTTTGGGCGTGTAAAATAAATATGAATGCAATGTTATCTACAGCTCGTTATTAGCGTTGAGTCCTCTAAAGTTGCAAGCTACTCTGCACTTTACGGAGTTCGTTTGACTGATCTCATTATGGCACACACAGACCAAGACATTTTCAATACCTAAAACAGAATTAATTAGCAAATAGATGTAATAAAAATGTTTAGATGTGCAAGATGTCACATCGGTAGCTCAGTGCGTCATTGTTCCTTATACGATGACGAAGCCGCACTTACGTTCAGAGATATAATGAGTCATTGGTCAAGAGGGTAACTGGGCCCAAGTGGGTCACTTCTGGTTTGTATCACTGAATCAGTGGGCCAAGTGTATTGACCCAGATTGACCCAGAGACCCATATGGGCCCAACAACCCAAATTGATAGTAAGAAATTAAACGATTTTCTTAGCATATTTAAACGCACTTTAACATTTTTTTTAAAGAAATGTGCTGTGGTTAAAGAGTCAATGTAGTACCTCCGGGTGGAGCATTGGGGACGTGGCCGCAAGTATAGCGGCTGTTATTCAAATTATAATGTGGTTAAAGAGTTGGTGGCTCTATGGCGTAGTTGGTATTCGTTTCACATAAGAACTGAAAGAGTTGGGGCAAAAGATCTAAAGTATCTTTCATTACGTTTGCAGTTTGTATATCATTAAGCAATAATCATTACTGTAATTGTAATATAAACCTTAAACATAACATAAATGCCGACTTTTGTAAATCTCCGAGATGAGGGGTTGAATCATAATACGAATACAATGGTTAGAATTATATGCAATAAGTATTACAAGTCGCGATTTTTTAAAGTTTTCTTGGAGGTCCACCCCATTTTCTCTCATAGATGAACTGTGAATTTTGGAAAATTCGAGGTCTGCGGTTTTGAGTAAAAAATGATGTACTGAGCAGACTTGATGACTTGATTATTATAGATATTGTGTATGCTTAACTCCTTAGCTATGTTACAATTATACATAATATATAAACTAACCCACTATTTAAGGACATTCAGGCGTTTTTCAAATTTACGCGTAGAATCCTAATGCACAAAAACGACTTTGTATTTTTGTAATGTGTAATATGTGTAATATATGTAATTTGAAATGATCATTTGGGT
Source organism: Platerodrilus igneus (assembly GCA_036346225.1). Taxonomy (NCBI): domain Eukaryota; kingdom Metazoa; phylum Arthropoda; class Insecta; order Coleoptera; family Lycidae; genus Platerodrilus; species Platerodrilus igneus. The sequence continues at coordinate 486,416 of JARFIW010001110.1, read as the reverse complement.
TATTATTTCATCTTATTAACTAACCATAAACCATAAGATGAAATAATAACTGAGACTTTTATGCAAAGTCTTATTCAAGACCTTATATTTTGCTTCTTTCAATTACTAGCTCGATTTGAAATGATCGTTTGGGCTTTGCATAAAAGTCTAAGTTATTATTTCATCTAATTAACTGTAATACGTTAGTATGTATCAACTTACATTGTGTAATTAACTAGCTAATATATATAATATATATATATATATATATATATATATATATATATATATATATATATTGCGGTGATGGGTAAAAGCTAACCATGTGTAAATAGGTCAAGCATGTAGTTATGTAAGCACCCTGTATATAGAAAACACGAATTTAATTATTACGCTTCAAATTAATTAAATTGGTATAAAAACGGACAGTGTAATATGTAGGTTTAAATCAATAATTTATTTATTGTGACAAATTTCAGCTCATACACTCAACTTCCGCGAATGCAAAGTGTGCACTTTACGAATATATAATGATTCAAGTCACTCCAATATCGCTAATTATTCCTATTGCATAATCCACTAGAGAAACTGCTTTCATAATTAAAACACATTTTTCTTTAATATCTATTTTTTTTCGATCCTGTTTGCCATTGTTTCACAAAACGCTAGGCGCATATTATTATCATTTTCATTATGTTTTTTATGTAGCATGATTTCATATGAGTAGAACTTACTCAGTTTTAATATCGTTCGACACGCTATTTTTTCAACATCTGTCGTTTGTGATAATTGGCGATCTAGAGTAATGTAGCCTAATACTCCAACCTTCATATCTTTATTTTGAACAGCACGAGCTGGTGGAACATCTTGTTGCTTATTATTAACAGAACCCGTCTCTTGTAACTTCAAGGTTATGTTTCTTGCATAAACATCAGATGCATTTTTGTCGGGATATTTCTCATTAGACAAGTTTACTGCTGAACGGTAATTGTATTTGCAGGTCTATACAAAATTACTATTTGAATTTTTCTTGAAAGTAGTAAAAAAATTTCTTTTAATAAAAACAACTAAAACCATTTAAACATCTGTAGACGTGTAAATTATGAGCAAATTTATATAGAAACCGTAACTTTCAAGCACTTACTAGTAACAAGTTGCGCAGGCGGCAACGATGGCAGGAACGACAAGCGGTTAATCATGTGTGGCACTCAAACGTTCATAGCGCCATAGCTAAGCAACACCTGCCTGTATAGAACAACCTTTAACGACTGTAGTGTACAGAAACAACTGTACAACTGCGACATATACAACACAAAAATATTTGACGGTTAAAATCGCGGAAAACCATAGATCCTACTATCTACACGACGAAGGGGATTGGCCTCTTGCATCCTATGCTGTAATTAAAATTATATTCATCATCATTAGGTCTTCAGTCCTAGAACTGGTTAGACGCGTACCCTCATTGTTTCCGATTCTGAGCTAACCTACACATTTTCCTGAAATTTGCACAGTCAGCATCTATCACTATCTGATCTAGATATTCCCCTATCTCCTTTTTTCCATCTCTGCTTGTAATACATCCCATACTGTTTCCCAAAAATGTCTTAGAACGTATTCTACCCTTCAATATACTTTTTTCCTCAGATATCTTTATTTCTCTACTATTTCTATAACCTATTTGTGATTAACTTTGTCTGTCCAAGCTACTATTCTCATACATCTGAAGCACAACATTCCAAAGGGGCTGCTACCGTTTTTCTGTCTGCTTTTCCTACTGCCCGTATTTCATATGCATACTGTGCTGTGCTTCACGCATATGCCTTCAAGAATTTTCTTCTTGTTTCTATGTTTCTTGTGATTGATCATAGGCGATGTTCTTTTTTGTTAGATGCAGTTCGGTCCCCCTTCTATTGTTTTACTATTATATACCCTATTTCTACAACATTTAGTGGTTGTGAAGGGAGTAAGTAGCCTTGGGCTGCCCCATCACTTGAACATTTGCCGATTTAATATTTTTTCCAATATATCTTTTCGCACAGTCAACATCAGTTTCAGATATTTCACAACAACACCTGTAGTTGTTTTAATAATCACCAGATTTATCTGCGCTTATTTTTTGTCATTAGGTTTTCTATCTCAAAACTGGTTGGACACGTACCTGCACTTATTTATATTCTGAGCCAGCCTCCTGTTGCCTGAAATTCCCACAAGGCCTGTATACAGCACGCACGCACCCAAACACAAGCGCATGCACACATATGGATGATCCATTTAAGGTTTAGGTACTGTCTAGCAATAAAGGTGTGATTGCTTTAAAGTAACTTTTAATAAGTCACCGGTAAGTAACACATATTGTATAGCTTACTTGCAGAAGTCAAAACCACCTAATTGTGTAATTGTTTTTAGTGGAATTTTTCTTGTGTGAATTTGAATTAAGAATGTTTAAAGTGTGAAACAATGTTCAAATAACTGAGTAATGTGTGGTATAAAGATTCTATTATGTCTAGACAGTCAAGCAGATCGAGATTTGCATAAAATTTGATTGCTGCCCTTCTGTTGATGTATGTTGCAAAATTAAATCATTTTTAGCAGTATGTAAAGCCTTAAAATGAAGTTCATGGCCATTATTCCGTGAAAAAAATACTATATATTAGAGATTACTAAAATTATTTGTATTTGATGACCTCCTAAAACTCTCTAACTTTACGCCCTCTGCTTCTCATTATTATTAGAGGTTCGAGTTTCTGTACACCGGCCTGTACCGGTGGCTCGTTATTTAGGTAAACATGAGACGGTTGGATAGAAACTATTAGTTTAGGGTAATAGATTAACTTTTAGTAGGGATACACCCCGTGGAATTTATAAGCTTTAGTAGTATACATTTGAAACAGTCGCTAGTTCAATGTAGTATTGAATTCAAGATTGATGAATACATAAGAAAGCACCCTGTGCGTTAAAAAATTTAATAGAAATATTAGTAAATATTGGTACTTTACTTCCTTTCGTATTAAATTAAAATAATTGCAGACTGAATTTGAAAATAACCACTTACATTTGAAATATTTTTACAATACTCTGCGGATTCAACAGAATATTTAGCTATGAGAAATCAATTATATGCCAGTAGTTTAAAGACACACATATTGAATCATAGTGTGGACATATAGCTATAAAATCAACCACAAATGGAGTGCTGGACGTAGAAATCGTGTGAAGAATTTAGGGTTTACACGGGTTCATGTTATGGTCACGTAGTCACGTGCAATAAACATGACATAGGCTGAAAGGAAATCCACAATGACTTCAAAAATAGAATATTTTAAATACACAACTAATAAGAGGGTTAAATTGTTCAGTAACTCAAGAGCGGTCTAGCTTATAAATCCAATCGACAGTAGACGAGTAGCGGATTCGGATTGATGCGCGAACACATCAAGTCATGTTTATTTTACGTTGAGAACTTGTAATAGGTAAAGCGATGCAGTACTTTTAATTGGAATGTGGTTATTGCAATAAAGCGGTGATTCGATACGTGATGATGAGCGCGAATTAGTAACAAATGCCGACCTAGTATAACCAGAATTGAATAACGAATTGTGTTACGGGTGTTTGAAGCATCAAATTATTGAAAGTGGAATTATCCAAAAGGGACGGGAATCCTGCAACAAAATACAGATGCACCGACTAATTACAGTGGTGTGGGGTGAGTCCCTATAGAAATAAGTAAATAAAATAAAACAAAATTGAACCATTAAAAATTTTTCTTCGGTGAATTTCAAGCTACGTTACTAATAACACTTAGCTTGTTAGGTTTTCAATTAGTCAAATTTATGGGTGCCATTTAATCTAATTTCATAGAATGACAATCCCTTTATACGTTGAGCAATCCGGGGGGGATTTTAATTACTGTACCTTAATGGTGAAATGGATTTTCTCTTATAAAATATCACCTGTTTGTAAACAAAGAAAACTACAAATCTACAATCACTTTATGTAAATCTATTTCTCTACTGATATTTCAACGTTCCTGAAAACAAATATGCATATGGCAATATTAAATTTACCGATCCTAATATTCACGCCTCTGAACCAAAGTTATTCATGTAAACAAAATACATAAAGAAAATGATAAAGATTTCATTCTCAGTTCATTTTTAATACAACCTTTCTACTGTTTACCCTCATATGTGTCTCTGTCCTATTATCTCTCCGTAAACGCGATATACGCGACACAACGGCAGTTGGTAGCGCTAATCCAATAAGTGGAAATTAACGCGATATCTGTCAATGACGTCACTCAATAAGCAAATTTAATTGCGCAATTACGGAAGATATATCAAATTCGCAAACAGATCGTGAAAAGTTAATACTCACATGAATAAGTCCTGCTTCCTTCCTGGTTGCTAGGACCCCCTTCTGGGTTATTTAAAGATGGTGACTGCTCGGCTAACTTCTATCGGGGCTCCCTGGACTCGTTCGTGGTAGGGTTGTAGACTACGGTTCGGGCAGGCTGCTTGCAAATTACCTCTACCTATGTAGGGAACGAATAAGGAACAGGTATAGGGGCGACAATCAGATAAGGCAAGGAAATCTACATAAATAAAGATAACGATACGATACGATACCTAAACAAAACCGGTTTCCTGGAAGTCACAGGCAAAAGCCACGTTCAGCGTCTCCGGAAACTTCCCCACTCTTCCTTCGCCGCTCGCGTCGGCGCGAAATTCGTCCAACCCACTTTTGACGTGACGGAAATACGCGCACCGAGTCTTTTAAATTTATGGCGCAAAACTCCCGCATTTTAAAACTAAACAAAAGTCTAGTGCCAAATTGTGGCACGTAACAGTTTATGGCTCCTAGCCCATCAGTGAGTTCTGTTTTTCCATCTGGTCTAATCGCTGTCACTTACTTTTAACTTTTCCTTGTGTTTTAAGATTGGATTATGCTTGGTCTTTCCTAACACATAAAGCAAACCTAAACTAATATGAACTTATTATGCAAAAGCCGTGTGGCTTTGGTTATTTTATTATAGATACATTTAAATCTTGCTACTTTGTATTTACTACTGTATTCAAGTGTCTAAACTTAATACCAACTGATTTCTCTGCTCGGCGTCTGGAGTTGTTCTACATTGTATTCTCATGACAGTATGTCTAGGGTTTCTTTATCGTACAACCATTTAACATTGAATTTAATTTATTTAATTACTAATGAGTAAAACTCTTTTATATTTAAAATAATTGCAGTAGGAAATATTCATATTAGATGTCTCGGTTATTTACTTTCTAATGTTTAAGTTTTCTTTAAATGGCACGCTTCCGCTATCAAAGTTTATTAAAATAACTACTAGATTTATCCTTTTGTAGTTTAAATTGATTTATGAATCTGAGTTTTTGTAATCTGTATTTTATCATAAATAACATTCCGTTTCGTGGTTTGAGTTTATTGTATAACACCCGTATTTATTACATAATTATTACTTTGTATGGTTTATGGAAACTTCCTTCAGCGGTTTTCTGCTGCGATATATTGTATTATAATAATTTGTTAATATTGTATTAACTTGTACCAATTTATTTTACAATTAATTGTAATTATATTTTCTAAAACCAACAGAATAGAAATATCATATTGAATTAATATTAGCTATTTATAAAATTCATTATTTAGGTAGCATCAATAATAATTTTCTCGGCTTTAGATTAATTTCTTCCTACATTTCATCCGGTTTCGGTTTAACATATCGTTAAAGCGTTACAATTGTGCGTTCATTCATCAACCTTGTTGAATCTATGTTTACTTGTCACGACTTAAAAAGATGTACCTGGATTTTGATGGAATTCCTTAGTAGGAAATAACACCTGCCGAGAAAACTGTTTGTCACCATTTTTATATAGAACAGTGTGCCATTCTATGAGAATGTGTACCTTTGTATTTATTAACTGTAGTGTGATGACGCATAGACTTTATTGGAATAGAAAGGTCTACCAAATTTTGTGAATATTTATTTAAGCTGTTATGGAAGAAGAACAATGGAAATTTTACTGTAACGAATCGTCTAAGGCTAACCTAGTCATTTCAATTTTCCGATTTTCTAACTTACCTACTTGCTTCATGCTTCTGACATTCCACGCTTTGACTTGCAAAATGAACCCTACTCTTCCATTATATTTGTCGATCACATCCTCCGAGTAGTCCTTTCCTGGAGTTCCGAATGGGAGACTATTTTAACTCCGGTATCTTTTACCCCAGAGGATGGCAACATTTTAAAACATTTTTAGTACGCTGTATACTTGGGAGGTAATGTGGTGGTTCCTCGTTGCCTTCCACATCGCAGTAGTTTGTCTTAGAGTGTCATACCTACCCCCAAAGGTCTCTGCTACTCCAAGTACCTAAAAAGCTGCTGCCCTCTTTTGGAAACCTGTCTTATTGTGGTTCCTCACTAAAGGCTTGACTAACTTGGTTAAACGTACAGTTCGGCTCTTTAGCTCACTAAAACACGCAAGCCTTTCTACCCGTTCTAGAATTTTAGAACCTTCTCTAGGTGCAGATCCGTGTAGAATGGATTGAACGTGCAGCTGAATTAAAGTTGAATTATAATTTTAAATATTGTACATATATCTAGTGTCGATTATGTTATTTTGGTTTTAATTCAATCCATTGGTGTCCTTCACACAGTAGTAGTAGTATTCTCATTAGCGAATTTGAGGTGTTGTTGAAATTCTACCTGATTTGTTTTGGATTTTGCTATTGTGGCAATGAATTATTCTAGTTTTCGCACTTTTGAAGCAAGTGTTTCTTGTTATTGCTGTCGTTTGTTTGGAAGTAGGAATATCAATGCAAATGGTAAATATTTAAAGATATAAATAGGGCTGGGTCGGCGTATCGATATATCGATACGTATCGATACGACCCCCGTATCGACCCCCCCCCCCGATACAGCAAAAATAAATATCGATATACCCATACTTGATATGTATCGATACGTATCGATACGTATCGATATTCGATATAGAATATGCACCGATATTCGATACGCAAAATCCCGTATCGCCCACCCCTATATACATACTTATGTCACAAATATTAAACTTGAAACTTTGATTATTTTGATAACAAACAATCTTAAGTGAAAGATCGAATTGTCAGTAAATACATTATTTTAAAACGATCTTGTGATTTTATTCCCAAAGAAAGAAAAGAAAAATTTATAGATGCGTATCGATTCGTATCGATAGGTATCGTTAGGTCTCGATATGTATACCTACATATCTAAACGTTCCGATACGAATCACTATATATATATATATATATATATATATATATATATATATATATCTATACGTATCGCTACGTATCTATAGGAATCTATATGCATCGATACGAATCGATACGTATCGATATGCACCGATACGCATCGATACGCATCGATACGCATCGATACGAATCGATATGTATCGATACGCACCGATACGCATCGATACATATCGATACGCATCGATACGTATCGATATATATCGATATTCGATATATCGATACATATCGATATAGAATATGTATCGATATTCCATACGCAAAATCCCGTATCACCCACCCCTAGATATAAATTGCACTTTGCGAATCAGCTTGCAACGCATTCAGGATCCTGCAATTAAAAAATTATGTCGGAGGAACAATAAACACATTAGTGCCGGCGACTCGAATAAATTTCCTCTTTTACAGTAGTCCATGTTTGGTTTCAAGTCCTCTATGCTCCTTAATGTATGTCCATAGTTTTCACTACTAAATACTGTACATGTTAGTTAGAACTTTAAATTACGTAACGTATTATCTAATCTCATCTGTAATACGATAATATCAAAGCTGCACTCAAAACTGGGCTCCATTCAACATTCATTCACTTATATAAAAGTTATAAACGATTGCTTTATTAACATTCTTTGTGCAAACACAATAATGATAACAAATCTATTGAGTGAAACTACTAAGGTACAGGTGTCAATCGATACATTACATTCGCAAAGTAACCAACTAGCTTACATAAAAACTTTTGGGCGTGTAAAATAAATATGAATGCAATGTTATCTACAGCTCGTTATTAGCGTTGAGTCTTCTAAAGTTGCAAGCTACTCTGCACTTTACGGAGTTCGTTTGACTGATCTCATTATGGCACACACAGACCAAGACATTTTCAATACCTAAAACAGAATTAATTAGCAATTAATGTAAATAGATGTAATAAAAATGTTTAGATGTGCAAGATGTCACATCGGTAGCTCAGCGCGTCATTGTTCCTTATACGATGACGCAGCCGCACTTACGTTCAGAGATATAATGAGTCATTGGCCAAGCGGGTCACTGGGCCCAAGTGGGTCATTTCTGGTTTGAGTCACTAAATCAGTGGGCCAAGTGTATTTACCTAGATTGACCCAGAGACCCATATGAGCCCAACAACCCAAATTGATAGTCAGAAATTAAACGATTTTCTTATTTTATGAAAACGCACTTTAACATTTTTTTTAAAGAAATGTGCTGTAGTTAAAGAGTTGGTGGCTCTATGGCGTAGTTGGTATTCGTGTTACTACTATGCCCAAGGTCCAGGGTTCGAATTCCGACACGGTCCTCTTGAAAAATGTTAAGCGATCATTTTTCACAAAAATACGTCTTTGTTCAGTCGAGAGATAGATGTAGGTTCCCTGTGTGAGTGTAATCACGCACGTTGAAAATTCCTACCTTGCTTGGAACGGTAAGAGTTCGACAAAACTTAAACTTTCCAAGTAAAAAATTCGCTTACTGGCCAATGTATTACCTTCGGATGGAGTTTTGAAAAATCAAATGTAGTGTGGTCCAAGAATGCAGTGTTATGAAATTATAGAATTTGGATCATGTAATAATATAAAATAAATTTAAACAAATTTTAAAATTTCTGTTTCAGGATTATCACTATTGTAACAACAATAATAATATCTTTAAGATTTTAAAGTTTGCATTATTGTAGATTGTAGTTGGACAATACTTAGGAAAAGAAAAACAATGACAATTAAAACACTAAGAAAGTAATTATCGTGGTATCGAATAAACACTTAAAATAGTTTGTCAATAAAATTTTCTTTCACATAAGAACTGAAATAGTTGGGGCAAAAGATCTAAAGTATCTTTCATTACGTTTACAGTTTGTATATCATTAAGCAATAATCATTACTGTAATTGTAATATAAACCTTAAACATAACATAAATGCCGACTTTTGTAAATCTCCGAGATGAGGGGTTGAATCATAATACGAATACAATGGTTAGAATTATATGCAATAAGTATTACAAGTCGCGATTTTTTAAAGTTTTCTTGGAGGTCCACCCCATTTTCCCTCATAGATGACTTGTGATGATTATAAGTAAATTGCACTTTGTTTCGAATTTTAGAAAATGCGAGGTCTGCAGTTTTGAGTAAAAATGATGTACTGAGCAGACTTGATGACTTGATTACTATAGGTATGGTGTATGCTTAATTCCTTAGCTATATTACAATTATGCATAATATATAAACTAACCCACTATTTAAGGACATTCAGGCGTTTTTCAAAATTTACGCGTAGAATTCTAATGCACAAAAACGACTTTGTATTTTTGTAATGTGTAATATGTGTAATATATGTAATTTGAAATGATCATTTGGGTTATTAATTCATCTTATTAACTAACCATAAATTATAAGATGAAATAATAACTGAGACTTTTATGCAAAGTCCTGTCCAAGAACTTATATTTTGCTTCTTTCAATTACTAGCTCGATTTGAAATGATCGTTTGGACTTTGCATAAAAGTCTAAGTTATTATTTCATCTAATTAACTGTAATACGTTAGTATGTATCAACTTACCTTGTGTAATTAACTACCTAATATATATATATATATATATATATATATATATATATATATTGCAGTGATGGATAAAAGCTAACCATGTGTAAATAGGTCAAGCATGTAGTTATGTAAGCGCCCTGTATATAGAAAACACCAATTTAATTATTACGCTTCAAATTAATTAAATTGGTATAAAAACGGACAGTGTAATATGTAGGTTTAAATCAATAATTTATTTATTACGCTTAGAATTAGTTAGATTGGGATAAAAAGACATATTTTAATGAAGGTTCAAATTAATAATTTGGATTCGTTAATTTAATGCAAGGTTGAAAATTGCGTACAAAAATTTGCAGTATTAGAGCTCTTCAGGGTAAAAAATCAATAATTTAGTAACGTACATTTATTAAATTCGTAGAATGCTACAATGTTTGAGACAGCAAAATAACCAAGGAGTTCAAGGAATAAACGCTTAGGAAAGATAAGCTATTCTAGCGAAGGCTAGAATACGTTAGGAAAACATTTTAGAGTATTGTCCAACGGAGAGACACGATGTTAACAAACAGACGACTAGTCTGCAAACAAATCAATAAAATTTAGGGGCAGAGAATCGTTATAAAGTAACAGAGTAACATGGAAAACACAGCAGGTGGCTATATGACAAAAGGTTTCAAACGCGTGACAGAAGAGTGTATTTTAAACAATAAATAAGCGGGACGGAGATGCAACATTTGTGAACGTTATTAATTTATCACGACGCACGTGTAGGTAGGGCATTAACCGTAAACGACATAGCAAAAGTAGTACTATAAGAAGGACGAAAAATATGCGGTAGGTAAAGATGACAGTAGAGTGGAAATAACGTCGACTTTGTAGGTAGGAAAACAAAACAGAGACAAGACAAGGTGATTAGTAGAGCGTGAGTGCAATAAGAATATAGACGCCGACATAACAGGTGTATTTAGGATTTATAAGGAGGAATAGTAGGGAGACGGTTTTTACGAAAATACGGACGGTTGGCCACTTTAATTGGTTTTTCGAAGTAAAGTGTCGTTGGAGTAGTGAAATTCGTAGTTTTGAAAGTTCGTTATGCTGTTTGTACGGGAGAATTTTGTGGAATTATGTGGCCGATGCTAGAGTACAAAGAAAGCAGAGTGAGAATACGTCACAAAAGGGGGTTTTGAGCTTATATAAGCCTTGCCGGAGGTGGTAAAGCTCTCTTATTTTTCGATTATTTTTTGATTCACTTAGCTTACATTGAGTATCATTGAGGGGACATCCTAATTTAAAAACCGGGTGATAGTGCAGTCCGCCGAATATATTTTTCAGTGTTTTAAAGGCACAAGTAGGTGCAATTGAAGTAAACGGGCTGAACATATTTGTATAAATAGTTATGACGGGTAGTGCTGCAAGGAGTGTCGTACGGTTCGGACGTGTTTAATACAGCTCTTAAATTAACAGCCGAAGTTATGCCTTTAATTTGCATATTGTGTAATCAAAAGTGCACCAGGCATGAGGATTCGTTGATATGCCTCTCATGTAAAAGCATATACCATCCAGCTTGCTAACATGTGACAAGTACTTCTTTTGATTGGTATGAAAATGTCAAATGCTTTAAAATCGTGGAACTGTCCCAGCTGCATTCATAAATTGCAAGATTATCAACAAGCTGTTGTTCAAGGTAATAATTCAATAACTTTACATGATGTTATGACCGAATTAAAATTTATACGGAATACGCAACTTGGCTACCTAAAAAAAGTCGGCCCCAGGCCGCAACACAAATTGAAGGCAATCATTCTTTTAAATTTTAAAAATTTTTGCTCAGTGTACTCAAACCAAATATTTCGAACATTAATAAATCAAAATTACCTTCAATTTATGTCATAAATGTCAAACTTAAAGTTTTTATTATTTTGACAACGATCCTTGTTAGGGATCGAAACGTAAATAAAGATGATTTTAAAAACTATGAGTGGTTTAATTCTCAAAGAAAATTAAGAAAAATCTCTCAACTGGAACAGGAAAATTCTGAGTTAAAAATTATCTTAAATAATATTCAGCAATATTCAAGAACGAATAGTGTGGAAATATTTGGCGTTCCGCCTATACATAACGAAAACGTTACTGCTATTATTCAAGAAGTTGGGAAAGCAGTCGGCTGCAATATTAATCCTGACGTGATAGACACATGTCATCGTCTTCGCACTAATCTATCTGAACAGCTGAAATATGCAGGTATAATACTCAAATTGGTTCGTCGACTTGATAAAAAAAATTTTATGTAAGCTAAGAGTGTTAAGCGTAACTTGAAAATTAGTGATATTGCCTCTGGTCATAATTTTGCAGTCTCATGATAGCCAAATATACATCAATGATTCATTGACTCTTGCTAAACTGATATTATATGCGCGGGCTCGGAATTCAAGAAAACTAATAACATTAAGTATCTGTGGTGCAAAAACAGAAAGATCTTTATGCGGGCCAAACACGAGAGCAAAATTTATTTAATTAAATCCGTAAATAAATTTATTGATGTCCATTAAAAATACTAGTTTAAACATTTATTATCAGAATGCTGGTGGAATAGAAACTAAATTACATTCACTATTACTAAATGCTCTTGCATATAATTATGATGTAATCATTATAGTAGAGACATGGTTAAATAATAATATTTGTGATAATGAAATTTTAGATAATAGATATACTATTTTTAGGAAGGATGGAAATTTTGCACAGCTTGGCGTTTCTGAAGGTGGAGGTGTGTTGATTGCAATTAAAAATACAATTACTATCTCAAGAATTGAAAGACTAGAAACTGAATTAGAAGATATTTGGGTTCAATTAAAAACAGGTAATACATACATCAACATTTGTGCCATTTATATTCCCCCATCCTCTGCCATAACCACATATAATACCTTTTTCAATAATTTATACAATAAATATAGACTTATCAGTGGCGTCGCTTACTACTCGGAAAGGTAATCAATTTTATCGAATATTTCTTGGCTTTTGTGGGGTTTTCAATGATCAGGTCGTTTCTTAGAAGAAAATGTTTTATTTATTAATTAGATACTTGCGTAGTTCTAAAAACCAATGACTCATCTCTTTATATTCCTATTATTATAGAAAATTCTTTATTTGAAATAAGTTTCTGTAATTTACGGGGTAATTAATTTAAACTTTAATTGCTTTTTAATAAAAAAAAAGGTTGCATTTTATAAAAATATTTGTTTTCGTGTTTCAGTACACAAAATTTACTAAGCTTGGGGTTTAAAATACACATCGATTGTAGTTTCTTAAGCTAAATTCGTAAAGCTAGTGCTATTTACAGCAAATCAAAAGCATTTTTAACAAAATGTATTAATAATTAATGTGTGAAAATAAATGGCTTTGTATTTATATTAAAATGAAGCGCTTTACGGTACCTTACAATTAATTAGTTTTACATATACAACAAATACTACGAGGCAACTTACGTTACTTGCTATGTGTTTACAATATGCTTATATCATGCAGGGTAATTATTTACATACACTCAGTTGTAGTTTTCGCTTGTACATCAATGAATGAAAATACGCCTTTATTATACAGGGCATAACCATAAATTTACGGAAATTTCTATTTTTCCAAATTCTATTATATTTTAGTGAGATTTATTTGTAGAATTTGGGTTTCAATAACCTCTCGTGGCACTTTATCATGTCATTTTCTCCAAATCATACATGAGTAATTTTACTATTTTTATTTCTAGCTACTTGCTGTCTATAACTAATGCTATAAGCTTTATAATACACACGCATAATCTTTTCATTCTAGGCCTTTTCTCCTTTTAGCAATCCACCTACACCTATCTTATATTGTACTAAACTATCCTCAATTAATTCGATCTAATATCATCCATAATCTAGCATTTCTATCTTTTATTTCTAACTTTTTCATATTTACACACGGTCTTTTCAAGTCTCATTTCACACAAAATTCTTTTTACTATTATACGTAACTCATTATATTACCGCACATTCCTCTCTAAACTATCATAATCTTGGAAAAATATGGGGTATAAAATTTTCATAAAGTTGTCCCAGCACCTACTCAGCTATACTACTCACGTTAAAAAAATTATGACCTAGAATTTCACTATCTAGCCTACTTCCGTTACTCTCCAATTACACATTTATGAATTACTTTTCATTAAATGCATAAACTTTAGTCTTTAGTGGTTCACTCTCAATAAACTCTTAACTTATTTTCATAATCAGTAGCAATTCTCGACTCTCTATCTTCCAATTCGTAAGATTTCTCTTATAACAACGATTATATTTTATTTGTAACTTCACCTGGACGTTTAACAGCAACTGATCACTTATCTACATTATCTTCAATTTCTCTCTCACAATAATTCACACTTATACTTTAAACTCCCTCATCCTCCTTCATTTCACTAATTTCCTTCTTTTTCCTATTCCACTTCTTTCTTACATCCGTATATTTAAACGAATGTTTTGACAAACCAAACGCTACTCTTCCATCTTTATACATACGCCATTTCAAAAAACGCTTCGAATCTATAATCGCAATTATCTCAAACGAATTACTAAGTTCTACTTTTTAAATCATTTTATCATTATTTAATATTTTACTACTTTATTTATTATATTTTTTAAAGATGCCTTCACAGGTAGTTTCTTTATCTCCCTTTAACAACTGCAATTATACTATTTTCATCAGTTTCATCTATTATTTCTATCCCTTCAACATCATATTCTACAGGTTTGAATAATTCTGTTTTTTTCTTTAAAAAACGATACAACTTCTCTTCTAACTTCATCGGGGCACTTACTACATAAACTTCTATCTCCTTCACCATCCATTTCCTTCGCAAATTGATCGAAATTCATACAATCTCCTTGTATTTCTATATGGACTTCGTCTCATTTAATCTTTTCATCTCCCATAATTATCACCTTATTCTCGGTATCTATTATACCTTTCATCTTACATATAAAATCCATTTCCAGAATGGCATCAACTCTTAATACTGGCACTATTAAAAACTCTTGTTCCCAACTTAACTTTCAGAATTATGAAACTCTTGATAACTGCAAACTTCTTATTATTCGGTGATACTAAATTATTTCTTCTAATAACTTTCTGCATTAACTTTTCTGAACTATCTTTCATAAAACTTTCATTTACTAACGTTGCTTCAGCTCCTGTATCTACCAGTAGTTTTATCTCTTTTCCTTCTACTTGCAATTTTATTATAGGTAGTAAATCATTATTTTTATTAACTTTTTCATCATTTTCCAACTCAAATTTAATAAATTCACGCGCATGTTCATATGTATTAATTTCTATATTTTCGTCGCTTGATTTGTCTGCATCTAAAAATCCTGTCTACTTGACGTTCAAATCTGATTAACTATTTCCGCGTATATTCATATATTTTCGTTGCTACTTTTTATGCCATTTCTTTGAGCATTTGTCATATTTTCCCTTCTTTGGGTAACAGTTTTGTGCGGGAATCATTATTCTCCCTTCCCCCGTTTCTCCTAATGGCATTTCCTCTATTCCAATTATTTATGTGAATTTTCCCCCTTTCAAATGGTATGACTATATATCTCTGCTTTCCATTATTCCTCTGGAATCTAAATGTATTCATGGGCTGGCTCCTTGGCGTGGTCTCCATCCTCCTTGGTTGACCCATGTCCTCGTAACGTTGAAGATATTCTAAAAACACATCTCTATCAACAATATTTTGTAAGGCTATGCATTGCCTTACTTCCGTTTCGAAGTGACTTGCTAAAAATTTTATAATCTGCTTGTCGTCTAAAAGAGGATCAAGTTGTTTGGCAACGTTAAATTTTTTGATCGCACACAACTCTCTTATCATGCCTGAATCGCTGCTATATTTGCCCATTAATAAATTATCTCTAAGTTTAAATTGCTGGTTGTCTTCCCAAAAATTTAATTTCGTAGGTTTTTAAACGATTCTTTTTAATCTTTTTTTGGAACAAAACCACTTATATTTGTTAAAATGATCTTCGTTTTTTGATAACGATCCTAGGCCATGGATCAAAACGTAAATAAAGATCATTTTAACAAATATAAGTGGTTTTATTCCCAAGAAAGATTAAAAGGTCTTTAAACGAATTGAACTCACTTTGAATCAGTCCAAACCAAATTTTGGCATTGCCCTTCAACATGGACCTTACAATATTTAACTTCGTTTGCTCATCCCAACTACTTTGTATTAAAGTTTTTAAGTTATTTGAAAATATTTTAGGGTTAGGTTTATTCTCCCCATAAAATTTCGAATGTTGTTCCAACGGAACACTGGTTGAATTCTATCTCATCGGTCCCCCAGCATGAATATTTTAGCTCTATCTTCTAAATTCTCAATTTTTTTACCTAAAGTCTTTTAATATTTCTCAAATCATTTCTAAATGTTTTAAAACCAGCTTGGCAGCCTCCCTCTATTTCATTTACTTTTTGATCTAAAATTTTAATTTTCCCATTAATTTCTCTTACACTGGCTTCCTGATTCGACTTTATTTGAACAATTTCTTCTTTAACATCATTTGTACTACTTTGCCTCTAACTTCAAATTTTATTTCTTCAATGGTTTGCTAGATTCCTTTAAACCCAAAGTTATTCCTTCACTAATCTCTTTAAATTTTTTATCATTCTTTTCATTTCTAATGTTAATCTTTCCCCCAATTTTGTTATGTTCTCTCCAAGTTCTGCTCGTAACTCCTGAGTATTTTTATCCGATCTCTCACTCATTTCTTCTATATCCTCTTTAATTTCTTGCATGCCCCTTTCATACGTTTCACTCATTTCTTTCATGCCTTTTTCATTCTTTTCACTCATTGCTTCTTGTTCCTGCATACTTAGATTTAAACTTAACAAAAGAGCCATCATTTTTTATTCCTGGGTTTCTCCTACACTATTGGCCTCTGGATTCTTTTTTTTCGCTTCTTCCACATAAACACTTTTTTGAAAACCAATTTCTACTCCCTCAGCTCTCAAACTTTCATAAAAAGAAAGAATAAACTCCAAAAACAAATATTCGAGACAACTTACGTTACTTGCTAAGTATTTACAATGTCAGATATGATTGTCAAAAATGCTAAACGTAATTGATAGTCATCGGTCTCGGTGGCGTAATTGGTTAACGCACAGTTCCGGCAAAACTGAGATGCAGGTTCAAATCCTGTCCAAGACCTTATATTTTCCTTCTTACAATTACTAGCTCGATTTGAAAAAATGATCATTTGGGCTTTGCATAAAAGTCTAAGTTATTATTTTATCTTAATAATTGTAATACGTTAGTATTTATCAATTTACCTAGTGTAAAAAGACTACCTAAAATTTTTATATATATATATATATATATATATATATATATATATTGAAGAAATTTCAAAAGAGTGATATTTACAAATATACTATAGTATATAGTAAAATTTTCTGCATCTTGAAAATTAACATAAGTTGTGTATTAGTGCAGTGGCAATGTATCTAATCAGGGTTATTTTTTCTAAAAACAGTTGAATATCTCAAAAACTAAAAGGAATAGACAGATACAATTTAATATCGAACTAAAGCTCTTTTTATGGGCTTTTTAAAAATGTAATAATATATAGGATGTTCCATTAAAAAGAAATATAAGTTTAATATGCCCTGGAATTATGAAACACCCTGTATGCTTCAAAATATTTTTAGAATGTGCACTTTAGGCATGCCTAATATCCCTCAAAATTTGGTTTACGTAGCTTTTATAATAACGGAGTTATCGACCGTTGCTACACTAAAAACTCACCCTGTATATATATATATATATATATATATATATATATTGCTATAAAATTCCCTATTTTAAGATTATCGAGCTCCTACGGTGGGTATTATAAAATTGCTGTGCTATTCGCCCCACGATTGGACAAATCATAAAATTGCTGTGATATGCCCTATTTTATTGCTGTGCTATTCCCTTTATTATATGAAATATTAATTTTAAGATTTTTACCCCGACTGAATAAATCTTATTGAATCAAATAAAGCAATTCTAGAACACACAATATAATAATTGATAACATTTACAACACTCAAATTTTTCCTTTTTGTACAAAATATCTACCAGATTTATGTTTTCCTGAAAGCCAGCAAAAATATCTTTTAATTATATTCAGGTACCTTCGAACGTTCCAAGATACTTATTCCATTTTCATAAATTTTTAAGTGACGTTTTCGATGACTCCTACTAATATACAATGTGTGGCAAATATTAAATCAAAAACAGTTTTTCAATAATAAAGTGTATTAAGATTGCTAACCTGGAATGGGTTCTGAAGTTCCATCTTAGGCTATGATCTCCATCCCCTTTCTGTGTCCGCTTTGCTTATTGATATGCCGGCCCCATATAACAATCGCCTCCCATAAATCGCTTCCAATTAAAATCGTACCAAATTACAGTACATCCAAAATTAAAACGTACCAAATCGAAATTTGTCCAAATTAGAATATGTTTATTCTTAAATTATCTCCAAAATTATAATATGTCCAAAGTTAGAAGTCCCACATTAAAGCCGTCTCAAATTAAGGTCACAAATTAAAGGTTCCGAATTAAAGTCGTCTCAATTAATACCCTGTTTCGTTAATATTAGAAATGAATTTAATTAAGTTGTTTAACTTACGTCTATTTATAGATTGGCTTATATTTCGTTGCACAAATTTTCGCACTTTTAAGTCTGGTTTGCTTTGATTTATTTCTTCACTAGTTACGTGAGTTTTTAACACTTTTGAACATAGTCGTTGCTCAGTTGAATATAGACTAACTTGTCGTTCCGTTACTATCATATATATAAGCCCTTCCCCTAATTGTTTCATTGGCGTGTTTACAATCTGGACTGATACTTTTGCCTTATCTAGCAGAACTCGGAATTTTTACAAATTACTTAGTTTAAATCTTCGATAAATGCTCTGTTCGTCACGTCGGTATCCAGCATATTGTAGTATTATTCGAGGGTCTCCAACTTTTGGCTTTCACTAATTCACGTATTTGGATGTTTGTTAATTTATCGTATAATTGAACCGCCTGGTGTTTATTTGTTTCCACAGAATATTGGTTTTCTGAAGAAATGTGTTCTATTCTAGTCACGTAACGATTATCTAATAATAAATTATTTTAGGATGCGTTTACATTGATATTTTCGACGCAATTGTTAAATATTTGCAATGCCAATTTATCTATGCTTCCCGGTGATTTAATTTTGATGCAATTTATTGCGTTTTAAAATCTTATCTTTACTTGTAAACTACACTTACACATATTTATGTGCTCATGCATTTAATTCCGCATATTTTATATACAGTGTCCTCTTAATTAACAATATGTAGAGTGACCGATTTACTCTTATAATTTCGGAATTATTTGCTTTTCTTAAAGTTGATGTTGTTTATATTTATTCTACGACCCCTATGACTTAATCTAGCCCTAAACTACCCTATTATCAGAGCATTATATATAATTGTTTTTATAATTTGATTGTATATGTATGTTCGTTAACAAAAAGAAGCTAAAAGTTTTAAATATGGCGATATCCACAAACGGCCTTGAAAAGAGAGCAATCATTTCGCCTTATCAAATAGTGGTGTTATATATATTTTAATCATAACGGAAATGAATAATCATGGTCAAACAAAGAGAAACTTCGGAGAATTAAAAAGAGTTAGGCAATGAGAAATTACTAGAATCTCGCCTTAAAGCTAACATTTTCCTATTAGGTATTTGTTGCATATAGTAGCATTAAGATAATACAGATGCTTTAGCTATTTTGTTATCTATTTTACCAGCTTATCGGTTATATATTCCCTCCAGACCTTTGTTTTGTTATGGGTATAAATCCGAAAGCGTTATACTTTTAAAATTTCAGGCAGAGGAAACAATAATATATATATACGGTACATATAAGTGATCACTCTAACCTTGAATTCGGAATTCATTACGAAATACAAATTACTCAGCTTCAGAAACTGCAAAATAGCTGTGCTTCACAATACACAAATATTATAATTAATTTAATTTCATGTTAGCTATTATTTAATAATTCCTATTTTTACAATGTGAAAATTCAGTTCTACTTAATTTGGGCGAATATTTAAATTCGATGACCCACTGAAGGGGTACCAATCACAAAATTATCCCACATGAACTTATTGACCCAGTATACTCATAACCCATCTTGTTTGTAGTACTTACAGTCAATAGTGATTTTGAATTAATTTCAAACAATCCACCAGCTGAAAATGTTACTTTCTTATTAACTCGTTGAAGAACCATCATCATCATAGTCCTGAGCTTAGAAGAGTTTTTCGTATACCAATTTGAGTCGTAGAGACCAAATCCTATATCTTCAACCTGAAACAAAGGTCATGATATATTGTATAAGTTTATAGTTCATAGTTGGAAATATGTTAGTTTACCGTACTTGCCAAAATCGTGCAGCCAGTGGCTCCAGCCACCTTCTGTATTTTTTAAACAGATTATGAACGCATTCATTTTTTACGTCCACTCAAGCGAAAAAAAGTGACAGAGACGTTTAACGTTAAAATTGAACACAGTAAAAGTTAATTTACAATAAATCAATACTTAAAAAAAAGCTATCGAAACTAAAAAATCACACAATTCAAAATAAATTAAGTTAATTAAAAAGCTGCTCATTTACATCTAGCAAATAGTAAACTCTATTCAAATTCTGTTTGGACTCCTTAAAAATATCAGGAGTAAAACGTTTGTACAAATAGTCTTTTCTGGGAAATCATCTAACGACTCGACTAGAATTTTGAATACAATGGTTTACAAATGACCTCAAAAGTCAGATCAGGGTAGCGCACTCATCTGTCTTCCAAGGAACTCATTGCCTAGATGTGTTACATGCCGAAAATTCAGCATATAAACATTTCTTTAATTTTTAATTTGTAAGGATTTCGCGCCAATAATTTGAATAGACGTGTGTGTATTTCCGTCACTTCAGACAGTGTGTTTGCGCAAGATTGCGCCGACGCGGTGTGCCAAGAAGGGTGGTGGTGATTTCCGAATAGGTCGAGACGGGTGACCGAGACGTGGACGAATGTAGTTATCTTTGTGTCTTATCGTGTCTTCTTTTTTTGTTATGTAGGTTCCTTTGCCTTATCTCTGATTATCGTTCCTTATACCAGTTTCCTGTCGCTCTCTACATAGGAACGAAAAACACAAATTTAAATTTGGATCTAACCAGGCCCAACGAATTACCCACGCTTGAAAAGGATCAGCGAAGCCCAGCTGCCGCCATCGTGGAATAGTGCTGTGAGAAGCTCTACAGTTTACGTAAGTACTTTTTGTTTTTTATGTGATGTAATAATTCTAAATATTTATGTGACGTAATTCCTTATTTGCGCATCATTTTTGCAATTATTTAACATTGCTACCAACTGACTGTAGTGGCTCGCGTACCTTACCGCTGGGGTTGTAATAGATGTTGCCTTACATCTAAATAATAATGCCGATATGTCCCAGTCTGTTGAAAATCAAAGTTTTCTTTTTTCTCCACTGCGTTGTTTTCTAAAATCTCATGCACCTATTATATGGTTCTCCAAGTTGGCTAAATATCGAGATCTTCTTAAATATACCTCGTAAAAGAATAGACCAACAATGCAATTGTGACAAATTCCAGCACATACACTCAACTTCCGCGATTGCAAAGTGTGCTCTTCACGAATATATAATGATTTAAGTCACTCCAATATCGCTAATTATTCCTATTGCATAATCCACTAGGGTGGTGATGAAAGTTAATTAACTTCGTAGTATGCATAGGTACACACTCATTATCATTAAGATGAATGAATTAATTAATTAATGGACTGTATTTAAAATGCAAATATTTATTAATTAGTCATTCTGTAAATATAAGAAATGACAATAAGTTACTAAAATAACTAAAATAACGTGGCGTTACAACTGACCGTTCGAATACAACTAACTTAATAATCCGGGACAGCAGGTAATAGGGCAAGCGAACGCTAGTCCCTTGTTGATTCATGCGTTAAACTATTTCTAAATCTTAATACAAATAACTATGGTTGCACATCGCTACCATAGGGAAACTGCTTTCATAATTAAAACAGACATTTTCTATAATATCTATTTTTTTTCATCCCGTTTGCCATTGTTTCACAAAACGCTAGACGCATATCTTTATCATTTTCATTATGTTTTTGATTAGCTTGATTTTATATGAGTAGAATTTACTCAGTTTTAATATCGTTCGACACACTGTTTTTTCAACATCTGTCGTTTGTGATAATTGGCGATCTAGAGTAATGCGGCATAATACTCCAACCTGCACATCTTTATTTTGAACAGCACGAGCTGGTGAAACATCTTGTTCTTTATTATTAACAGAACCCGTCTCTTGAAACTTCAAGGTTATATTTCTGGCATAAACGTCGGATGCATTTTTGTCAAAATATTTCTCATCAAACAAGTTTACTGCTGAACGGTAATTGTACTTGCAGTTCCATACATATCAATATTTGAATTTTTCTTGCAAGTAGTAAACATTATTTCTTTTAATAAAAACAACTAAAACGACTTAAACATCTGTAGATGTGTAAATTATGAGCAAATTTATATAGAAAACGTAACTCTCAAGCACTTACCAGTAACAAGTTGCGCAGGCGGCGATGACAGTAGGAACGATAAGCGGTTGATCGTGTGTGGCATTCAAACGTTCATAGCACCATAGCTAAGCTACACCTGCCTGTATAGAACAACCTTTAACGACTGCAGTTTACAGAAACAACTGTACAACTGCGACATATACAACACAAAAATTTTACGGTTAAAATCGCGGAAAACCATAGATTCTACTATCTACACAACAAAGGGGAATTGACCTCTTGCACCCTACGCTGTAATTAAAATTATATTCATCATCATTAGGTCTTCACTTCTGCAACTGGTTAGACGCATACCCTCATTGTTTCCGATACTGAACTAACCTACACATTTTCCTGAAATTTGCACAGTCTGCATCTATCACTATCTGATCTAGATCTACATCTATCTCCTTTTTCCTATCTCTGCTTGTAATATATCCCATGCTGTTCCGCAAAAATGCTTTAGAACGTATTCTGCCCTTCTATTTCTCCTATTCTTTTTTCCTCAGATATCTTTATTCCTCTACTATTTTTATAACCTATTTGTTATTAACTTTGTCTGTATACGCTATCATCCTCAAATATCTGAAGCACAATATTCCAAAGGGGCTGCTACCGTTTTTCTGTCTGCTTTTCCTACTGCCCGTATTTCATACGCATACTGTGCTGTGCTTCACGCATATGCCTTCAAGAATTTTCTTCTTGTTTCTATGTTTCTTGTGATTGATCATAGGCGATGTTCTTTCTTGTTAGATGCAGTTCGGTCCCCTTTCTATTGTTTTCCTACTATATACCCTATTTCTACAACATTTAGTGGTTGTGAAGGGAGTAAGTAGTCTTGGGCTGCCAAGTTACCCCATCACTTGAACATTTGCCGATTTAATATTTTTTCTAATATATCTTTTCGCACAGTCAACATCAGTTTCAGATATTTCACAACCACACCTGTAGTTGTTTTAATAATCATCAGATGTATCTGCGTTTATTTTTTGTCATTAGGTTTTCTATCTCAAAACTGGTTGGACACGTACCTCCAATTATTTATATTCTGAGCCAGCCTACACAGTTGCCTGAAATTCCCACAAGGCCTGTATACAGCACGCACGCACCCAAACACAAGCGCATGCACACATATAGATGATCCATTTAAGGTTTAGGTACTGTCTAGCAATAAAAGTGTGATTGCTTTAAAGTAGCTTTTAATAAGTCACCGGTAAGTAACCCATATTGTATAGCTTACTTGCAGAAGTCAAAACCACCTAATTGTGTAATTGTTTTTAGTAGAATTTTTCTTGTGTGAATTTGAATTAAGAATGTATAAAGTGTGAAACAATGTTTGAATAACTGAGTGATGTGTGGTATAAATATTCTATTATGTCTAGACAGCAAGCAGATCGAGATTTGCATAAAATTTGATTGCTGCCCTTCTGTTGATGTATGTTGCAAAATTAAATCATTTTTAGTAGTATGTAAAGCCTTAAAATGAAGTTCATGGCTATTATTCCGTGAAAAAATACTATATATCAGAGATTACTAAAAATTATCTGTATTTGATGACCTCCTAAAACTCTCTAACTTTACGCCCTCTGCTTCTCATTATTATTAGAGGTTCGAGTTTCTGTACACCGGCCTGTACCGGTGGCTCGTTATTTAGGTAAACATGAGACGGTTGGATAGAAACTATTAGTTTAGGGTAATAGATTAACTTTTAGTAGGGATACACCCCGTGGAATTTATAAGCTTTAGTAGTATACATTTGAAACAGTCGCTAGTTCAATGTAGTATTGAATTCAAGATTGATGAATACATAAGAAAGCACCCTGTGCGTTAAAAAATTTAATAGAAATATTAGTAAATATTGGTACTTTACTTCCTTTCGTATTAAATTAAAATAATTGCAGACGGAATTTGAAAATAACCACTTACATTTGAAATATTTTTACAATACTCTGCGGATTCAACAGAATATTTAGCTATGAGAAATCAATTATATACCAGTAGTTTAAAGACACACATATTGAATCATAGTGTGGACATATAGCTATAAAATCAACCACAAATGGAGTGCTAGACGTAGAAATCGTGTGAAGAATTTAGGGTTTACACGGGTCCATGTTATGGTCACGTAGTCACGTGCAATAAACATGATATAGGCTGAAAGGAAATCCACAATGACTTCAAAAATAGAATATTTTAAATGCAAAACTGGCAAGAGGGTTAAATTGTTCAGTAACTCAAGAGCAGTCTAGCTTATAAATCCAATCGACAGTAGACGAGTAGCGGATTCGGATTGATGCGCGAACACATCAAGTCATGTTTAGATTACGTTGAGAACTTGTAATAGGTAAAGCGATGCAGTACTTTTAATTGGAATGTGGTTATTGCAATAAAGCGGTGATTCGATACGCGATGATGAGCGCGAATTAGTAACAAATGCCGACCTAGTATAACCAGAATTGAATAACGAATTGTGTTACGGGTGTTTGAAGCATCAAATTATTGAAAGTGGAATTATCCAAAAGGGACGGGAATCCTGCAACAAAATACAGATGCACCGACTAATTACAGTGGTGTGGGGTGAGTCCCTATAGAAATAAGTAAATAAAATAAAACAAAATTGAACCATTAAAAATTTTTCTTCGGTGAATTTCAAGCTACGTTACTAATAACACTTAGCTTGTTAGGTTTTCAATTAGTCAAATTTATGGGTGCCATCTAATCTAATTTCATAGAATGACAATCCCTTTATACGTTGAGCAATCCGGGGGGGATTTTAATTACTGTACCTTAATGGTGAAATGGATTTTCTCTTATAAAATATCACCTGTTTGTAAACAAAGAAAACTACAAATCTACAATAACTTTATGTAAATCTATTTCTCTACTGATATTTCAACGTTTCTGTAAACAAATATGCATATGGCAATATTAAATTTACCGATCCTAATATTCACGCCTCTGAACCAAAGTTATTCATGTAAACAAAATACATAAAGAAAATGATAAAGATTTCATTCTCAGTTCATTTTTAATACAACCTTTCTACTGTTTACCCTCATATGTGTCTCTGTCCTATTATCTCTCCGTAAACGCGATATACGCGACACAACGGCAGTTGGTAGCGCTAATCCAATAAGTGGAAATTAACGCGATATCTGTCAATGACGTCACTCAATAAGCAAATTTAATTGCGCAATTACGGAAGATATATCAAATTCGCAAACAGATCGTGAAAAGTTAATACTCACATGAATAAGTCCTGCTTCCTTCCTGGTTGCTAGGACCCCCTTCTGGGTTATTTAAAGATGGTGACTGCTCGGCTAACTTCTAGCGGGGCTCCCTGGACTCGTTCGTGGTAGGGTTGTAGACTACGGTTCGGGCAGGCTGCTTGCAAATTACCTCTACCTATGTAGGGAACGAATAAGGAACAGGTATAGGGGCGACAATCAGATAAGGCAAGGAAATCTACATAAATAAAGATAACGATACGATACGATACCTAAACAAAACCGGTTTCCTGGAAGTCACAGGCAAAAAGCCACGTTCAGCGTCTCCCGGAAACTTCCCCACTCTTCCTTCGCCGCTCGCGTCGGCGCGAAATTCGTCCAACCCACTTTTGACGTGACGGAAATACGCGCACCGAGTCTTTTAAATTTATGGCGCAAAAACTCCCGCATTTTAAAACTAAACAAAAGTCTAGTGCCAAATTGTGGCACGTAACAGTTTATGGCTCCTAGCCCATCAGTGAGTTCTGTTTTTCCATCTGGTCTAATCGCTGTCACTTACTTTTAACTTTTCCTTGTGTTTTAAGATTGGATTATGCTTTGTCTTTCCTAACACATAAAGCAAACCTAAACTAATATGAACTTATTATGCAAAAGCCGTGTGGCTTTGGTTATTTTATTATAGATACATTTAAATCTTGCTACTTTGTATTTACTACTGTATTCAAGTGTCTAAACTTAATACCAACTGATTTCTCTGCTCAGCGTCTGGAGTTGTTCTACATTGTATTCTCATGACAGTATGTCTAGGGTTTCTTTATCGTACAACCATTTAACATTGAATTTAATTTATTTAATTACTAATGAGTAAAAACTCTTTTATATTTAAAATAATTGCAGTAGGAAATATTCATATTAGATGTCTCGCGGTTATTTACTTTCTAATGTTTAAGTTTTCTTTAAATGGCACGCTTCCGCTATCAAAGTTTATTAAAATAACTACTAGATTTATCCTTTTGTAGTTTAAATTGATTTATGAATCTGAGTTTTTGTAATCTGTATTTTATCATAAATAACATTCTGTTTCGTGGTTTGAGTTTATTGTATAACACCCGTATTTATTACATAATTATTACTTTGTATGGTTTATGGAAACTTCCTTCAGCGGTTTTCTCTGCTGCGATATATTGTATTATAATAATTTGTTAATATTGTATTAACTTGTACCAATTTATTTTACAATTAATTGTAATTATATTTTCTAAAACCAACAGAATAGAAATATCATATTGAATTAATATTAGCTATTCATAAAATTCATTATTTAGGTAGCATCAATAATAATTTTCTCGGCTTTAGATTAATTTCTTCCTACATTTCATCCGGTTTCGGTTTAACATATCGTTAAAGCGTTACAATTGTGCGTTCATTCATCAACCTTGTTGAATCTATGTTTACTTGTCACGACTTAAGAAGATGTACCTGGATTTTGATGGAATTCCTTAGTAGGAAATAACACCTGCCGAGAAAACTGTTTGTCACCATTTTTATATAGAACAGTGTGCCATTCTATGAGAATGTGTACCTTTGTATTTATTAACTGTAGTGTGATGACGCATAGACTTTATTGGAATAGAAAGGTCTACCAAATTTTGTGAATATTTATTTAAGCTGTTATGGAAGAAGAACAATGGAAATTTTACTGTAACGAATCGTCTAAGGCTAACCTAGTCATTTCAATTTTCCGATTTTCTAACTTACCTACTTGCTTCATGCTTCTGACATTCCACGCTTTGACTTGCAAAATGAACCCTACTCTTCCATTATATTTGTCGATCACATCCTCCGAGTAGTCCTTTCCTGGAGTTCCGAATGGAGACTATTTTAACTCCGGTATCTTTTACCCCAGAGGATGGCAACATTTTAAAACATTTTTAGTACTCTGTATACTTGGGAGGTAATGTGGTGGTTCCTCGTTGCCTTCCACATCGCAGTAGTTTGTCTTAGAGTGTCATACCTACCCCCAAAGATCTCTGCTACTCCAAGTACCTAAAAAGCTGCTGCCCTCTTTTGGAAACCTGCCTTATTGTGGTTCCTCACTAAAGGCTTGACTAACTTGGTTAAACGTACAGTTCGGCTCTTTAGCTCACTAAAACACGCAAGCCTTTCTACCCGTTCTAAAATTTTAGAACCTTCTCTAGGTGCAGATCCGTGTAGAATGAATTGAACGTGCAGCTGAATTAAAGTTGAATTATAATTTTAAATATTGTACATATATCTAGTGTCGATTATGTTATTTTGGTTTTAATTCAATCCATTGGTGTCCTTCACACAGTAGTAGTAGTATTCTCATTAGCGAATTTGAGGTGTTGTTGAAATTCTACCTGATTTGTTTTGGATTTTGCTATTGTGGCAATGAATTATTCTAGTTTTCGCACTTTTGAAGCAAGTGTTTCTTGTTATTGCTGTCGTTTGTTTGGAAGTAGGAATATCAATGCAAATGGTAAATATTTAAAGATATAAATAGGGCTGGGTCGGCGTATCGATATATCGATACGTATCGATACGACCCCGTATCGACCCCCGATACAGCAAAAATAAATATCGATATACCCATACTTGATATGTATCGATACGTATCGATATGTATCGATATGTATCGATACGTATCGATACGCATCGATACGTATTGATACGTATCGATACGTATCGATATTCGATATAGAATATGCACCGATATTCGATACGCAAAATCCCGTATCGCCCACCCCTATATACATACCTATGTCACAAATATTAAACTTGAAACTTTGATTATTTTGATAACAAACAATCTTAAGTGAAAGATCGAATTGTCAGTAAATACATTATTTTAAAACGATCTTGTGATTTTATTCCCAAAGAAAGAAAAGAAAAATTTATAGATGCGTATCGATTCGTATCGATAGATATCGCTAGGTCTCGATATGTATACCTACATATCTAAACGTTCCGATACGAATCACTATATATATATATATATATATATATATATATATATCTATACGTATCGCTACGTATCTATAGGAATCTATATGCATCGATACGAATCGATACGTATCGATATGCACCGATACGCATCGATACGTATCGATACGCATCGATACGAATCGATATGTATCGATACGCACCGATACGCATCGATACATATCGATACGCATCGATACGTATCGATATATATCGATATTCGATATATCGATACATATCGATATAGAATATGTATCGATATTCCATACGCAAAATCCCGTATCACCCACCCCTAGATATAAATTGCACTTTGCGAATCAGCTTGCAACGCATTCAGGATCCTTTTTCGTTTCGAATCGGATTCTGTTGGTATGAATAGTTTTGGAAAGTAGCTGATATACGAATACAATACGACATCTGTAAGGACAGCTTTTATGTGAACAAATTTTGTTGACGCTAGAAATGCAAATGTCCTTTAGTGTTACAAAATATATAGCGCGTATTTAAATGCGTGTAATGTTTGTACACAAGAATAAATGAAATTGGCGCACTGGATTCACTTTGAACTTTGATACGTGTTTCTGTTAAGAAACGACTTAAATAGAAACCTATGTTAAAATGTATTAACATAGGAGTGAGTACTCGCAGATACGTTGTCGTCGGGGATCTGCAGGTAACAGTTGTGTTGGATCAACTTCGGTATACGGCGTTCGACGTGGCAGGTCGATCAAAGCAGGTGCCATGTACTATACGGGTTCCCTTATCGATAAAACGAGATTTGGAATGGTATAATAATGGTGGATTCTTCGTAAAAGACGTCGGATCTGGTGCGGGGTGTGATATTCACACGTCCATGCAGCTAGGTCCGCGTCCGTGATGGTGGACGGCAAAGACGAGGATGTCACAGGCGACTCGCACATCAGGTCTCGGTGAACCGCGTTCAGCAGCAGATGCTGATACCATAATATTTTACGAAATAACTTCCTTTGGTGGAAGTCCAGACCATGGTGCTTGTACATTGCGTATGCATGTAGAATCATATGTAGCTGTTATTTTCAATTTCCTGTTATTGTATATATTTCTTACAGCCATTGTAAATAAATTATACACATTTGTTATCTATATGCATTTACCAAATGAAAAGTGACCCCACAAAAATACAAAATCGTGACTGAACACGCACAATAGCTTATCATCATTAGGTCTTCGGTTCTAGAACTGGTTGGACGCATACCTCCATTATTTCCTATTCTGAGAAAACCTACACATTTTCCTGAAATTCTCACAGTCTATATCTTTCACTATCTGCGTACAATAGTCTAATCCAGATCTACCTCTACCTCTCTTTTTTTCTTTCTTTGTTGCTAATATATTATGCGCTATTCTCGTATGCCTGAGTATATGCCCTATCACCCTATCTCTTTTATTTTTTACCCTTCTTCACATATTTCTTTTTTCCCTTGCCATTTCGAGAACCTCTATGTTCTTAACTTTGTCTGTCCATGAGGCCTTCATCGTATGTCTGTAGCACCACTTTTCAAAGGCTTCCACTTTGTTCCTGTCCGCTTCCCCACTGTCCACGTTTCACAGTGCTCCACACGTATGTTGTCAGCTATATTTTCCTTGTTTCTACGTCTGTTTTTTTTGAACATAATTATTAGTAAAAAGAACACAACAGCAAAAATGTATACGGGGGTGGGGTTTTGGCGGCCACATCACTAGAATAGCCTGAATACAAAACTTACTATGAAATTTTGATTCTAACATTATTGAAGGAACATTATCAATATCAAGTACCACGTAAGATTCCAAAGAAATTAATAATTTCAATGTGAAAGAATAAATATTAGAAGACACTCTTTTGATCAACAGGTAGAAATAAATTGTGAAATAATTTATGTTTGTTACAATTTAGTTGGTTAGGTGTGCGTGATCGTATATGTCGATTACTAGTCAGACTCTGAAAGTTATAAATAAATTCCATTTTTATAATCTTTTTTTTTTATGGTTAGAGGATGGTTGAAAAACAATTCATCAACAAACATGTATTAAATCAAATACGCAAAAATTACGATTAGCTTTTACAAATAGTTTATGTTTAGTAAAGATGTTATATTCGGAGTCGCTATGTGATAAAAGCTTTCCTATCCTTGAGTAAATTTAACAAAAACCAGATTTTGTTAGTATTTGGTAATTAGGAATAGGTTTTTATTAATTTGTCGTTACTTATAACCAGGAAATTGCGCTTGATTGAGGGCCTTATTAAATATGCATTGTTTATTTCAATAGTTTGTAAAATAAATAACTAAATCTTTAAATACTTTAAAACCATACTTGTCAAAAACTAGAAAAAAATCATATAGTCTGATATCAATAAAGTCAACGATAACAGTGAAGTAGAATATTAAAATAAACTATACTTATTTAATAGTTAACATACACGCGTAAGTAAGTTTAATAGTATTAAAATGCGAGACTTCCAGCAGTCGTATACCTATTTATTCGTTGTTTGCAATCAATCGATCTAAAATTGAAGTTGCATTTTCATCAAATTCGTAATCACAAAAATCTAGTTTCCTTATGACAATGTAAAGCGCAATTTTAATAGCTTACCTCGTTTGTTACATAATCATTTGGAATAGAATAGAATGAAATTTGAAATATGCTTAAGAAAACCATTGTTACAGCTTTTACAAACGATGTAATAGAGTTGCTGAAAAATACGAATTATTCTTTGTAGGTATAGAAATTTATAAGTGATTCTACCTGAAAAACGCGCAGTACATATTTGCGCATATTAAAGGACAAACTGAGAAGTATTCGACTAAGGCGATACTTAAGTAGTAGTTTTGAAAAGCTTCAATAAACCTATAGGACCACAATTAATACAATTCATAAATACCAATCATATGAAGTACCTTAAAATAAAGGCGTGATGCTCTATGTGCTCATTCAGCTTTTCGAAATAGACCATATGTGTTTCGTACAGATTTACTTGAGATATATCAAGTTGTTTGAAACGTTTCTTGAGCAGTCGACATTGCACAATCGTTTCTACACAACAAAGAAGGAAAATTAAATCCAATCCTAATATTATCGGAACAACTATTATTAAAACCGTTGCTTGTGAAAGGTACGCTGTTGCATATAAAATGGAATGGGATTCTATTTTCCAAATTCCATAAGGTAAGCTTTTTCCACTGAACACAGATAGTATTAAAGCAAGTACGAAAGTGCATACCCCAGCGTAAAACACTTGTTGCAGTAACAAATGGTAATACAAAAGGCAATTCAAATTCTTTGTTAGTGGTTTTGAACGTCGAATTGTCCATGCTTTAATTATGAGCGGTATTAAAGTCACTAACTCTTGCTGGTTGAAGATCATTGCACTAATTTTTCCAATATGCTAAAAAATATATATTACAGTTAATTGTAGCAGAAGGGATATAGTAGCTAGAATAGCTCAAGCTAGAAAAATGTTTTTAAAAAAGAAAACTTACTAATAGCTAATAGTATTAGTTTAGTTAATAGAAAAAGTTTCTTAAAGTCGTACGTATGGAGCGTTCTACTATACGGTAGTTAGACTTGGACAATTAAAGAAGTAGATAAGAAAAAGATAGAAGCTTTTGAAACTTGGTGTTATAGGAGAATGTTAAAGATTAGTTGGACAGATAGAGTAACAAACGAGGAAGTTTATAGAAGGATAGGTGAGGATCCCTGTATGTGGAAACAATTGAAGGTCAGGAGAGATAGAATGATAGGGCACCAGTTAAGACATGAGGGACTATTTAGTATAGTTTTAGATTATAGACTACCAAATAAAAATAGAGTAGGAAGGCCTAGACAAAGCTATATTAGTCAAATTATTAGAGATTTAGGTTGTGAAGGCTATGTAGACCTTTTTAGACTAGCTCAGAATAGAAAAGAATTTAGAGCTGCGTCAAACCGACTTTAAGTAAGTTCGAAAACAAAACAAAAAAAATAAAAATCAGTTAACTTAATGTCACCAGGACATAACTCACAATTAGTTAGCGGTCTGGCATGTTGGTAGCGTTTTGTTGCTTAAGCCTTACCATAACATATAATTTAATAAACGTCACCATGACATAACTCACAATTAGGTAGCGGTCTGGCATGTTGGCAGCGATTCGTTGCTTAAGCCTTACCATAACATATAATTTAACACTTTTCCTTTTTGAAGCGGATAACCAGGTTATATTTCATTTCCTTATAAATGGTAATCATGTAAACATGTTAGAGTTCTTTAACAACCATCAGGTTGCTAATATCTATATAGAGCTGGGTGGATAGGAAAAAGATAGAAGGATATAGGAGGACCTAGACCAAACTATATTAGTCAAATTATTAGAAATTTAGGTTGTGAAGGGTATGCAGAGCTTTTTAGATTAGCACAGAATGGAAAAGAAGTTAGAGCTGCGTCAAACCGACCTTAAGTAAGGTCGAAAACAAAATGATGATGAAAATGGTTGTATTCGATTATCAACCGCTGCGGATTGTTGAAGACAAGAGCTTTCGAGAGTTCATTAAAAAACTCAATCCTCTTTATCAAATTCCATCCCAAAGTTTTAACTACAAAATTAATCCCCAACCTTTATGAATGTGAGGTAAATAAATTACGCCAAAGACTATCACCGGTTGAATATCTTGGAGTGACAACAGATTTATGGACTTCGGACAGAAACAGACATTACATTACACTTACTATTCATTTTATAGGTAAGAACATTAAATTGAAACCAAATATAATTTTAATTGCAAAATTAAATTTTTATAGACGATTCACAGCTACAATACAGGACTTTTGGGAATTTTAATCATTGGAAAATTGTAAATTGTGCAAACATAAAATCGGCAATAAACGATCACCTGCATAAACACCACCATCCATGTGTGGCGCATACTTTGAATCTGTCAGTAAACGATTTTTTTAGTCTGATCTTGCAAACATTGTACAAAAGTGTAGACAAATTGTAGGGCATTTTAAACACAATGCTCATGTTGTTGAAAAACTGTATAATATGCAACAGCAAATGAATACTTCACAGTTGAAAATAAAGCAGGATGTAGCTACGAGATGAAACTCTACATATTTAATGCTACAAAGATTAGTAGACATTAAGGCACCCATTACTGCTGTAATGTACAGTTTGCAAACAGCGCCTCAAATGCTTAGTGCAGAAGAATGTCTGGCAATAGAAGATTGTCTTCCTATTCTGAAGCCATTTGAACTGATTACGATAGCGTCATCAGGCGAAAAATATGTGACATTGTCATTGATTATACCACTGGTACGAGGCCTTCAACATTCACTTAACAAAGTAAATTGCGCCACAGCAATTGGCGATGAACTGCGGCGTGATTTACTTACCATAATTTCAAGACGGCTTGGATTCTACAAAAAGGATAAAATTTCAGCCAAAGCAACTTTTTTAGATCCTCGCTACAAAAAACGCGGATTTGGATCCCAAGTAAACGCAGATAATGCTGAAAAGTGGGTGTTAAGAGAACTTGGAGGGCTTCTTGCGGACGCTACAGTAGGGTTCGAATCCCGACACTGCCGAGTGCTTGAATAATGGCAGGCGAACATTTTTCACAAAAATTACGCCCTCGTTCGGATGAGAGGTTAAATGGAAGTCCCGTGTGTGAGTGTTGTCACGCACGTTAAAGACCCCTACCTTGCCTAGAACGGCAAGGGTTCAGCAAAATTCTAAATCTTCAAGCACGCCTCCTGACCAACATGTTTAATGTTAGAGTTCTTTAACAACCATCAGGTTGCTAATATCTGTGTAGAGTCAGCTGGATAGGAAAAAGATAGAATGATATAGGAAGACCTAGACCAAACTATATTAGTCAAATTATTAGAAATTTTGGTTGTGAAGGGTATGTAAAGCTTTTTAGATTAGCACAGAATAGAAAAGAAGTTAGAGCTGCGTCAAACCGACCTTAAGTAAGGTCGAAAACAAAATTATGATGATGTAGAATACAATTTTCCATTTAAAGTTGTAACAATGTTTGATTTCTGTACAGATTAGACAAAAAAAAATCACAAAGCATAGCTTCCCTTTAAGATACTGTTACGAGTAATATGAACATTACGTTAATAAATTTAGATTTGTCCTGAAGGGGTGAGGACCCCGTAATGGGAGTGGGTTCCTATAACAAAATTATAAAGGAAAATAGAAAAATTGGTAGTAAAAATATGAAAATAGAAATTTGAAAGCAGCGTGCAAACTGTTTACAATCGTTTGGGCTGTTGGTGTATGTCGTGTAGTAGAGTATATGTAAACCACTGCAGTTGAGGATGCACACTTTCTTATTACAGGTATGAATGGGTGTACAACAGAGTCTAAACAAAACTCTGGCGGGACTAGCGTCGACCGTTGTGGCTGCGGTAGATTGCAAAAGACTATATCTCAGGGGTTTAGAGAACAAAGTTAAATTTTACCCAGACAAGTTATATGGATGCAATTTAGAACATGTCAAAAGAAAATACCTTAATACAACTTATATATTGACGTTTAGTTAATAACATTAATAAAAAATTAAATATATACCGATATTTTCTTACATCCAAATTTTATGCGACAAAGACACTAAGTGTAGTTTATATATCTACACTCTCATAATTTTAAAATTTTGTCTTAGGCTCTACCAGATAAGAAATTAGAAAATCTATAGTATATTGTGTCACAAAGGCAGAAAGTGAGCATTAGCAGCCCGCAGCTATTAGATAGCTGATAGCTAAGGGCTGCTAATGCATTTTCCCTGTGACACACAACTGTTTTTCGCCTAGCATTAAAGAAAAGGAAATAGGAAAAATAACACAAAATAAAGAAGGTTAATAACATTTGACGTATTTATTTATTATAGTAATTGATATTAATTATCCCTTGAACATTATTATGGATAGTAATAAGCCGAGGTTAAATGAAAAATTATTTGAAACGTCAAAGTCGCAATAAATGAATCTCAATGATAGTCATAGGGGTCTAGTTTGTGAAAAACCTACAAAATCATGCTGTTATGAGTTTAGCGCCCCTAGGGCCGCAAAGGTTTACTTTGTCACATTTTTAGGGCAAATTATTATTGTGCTTAGACACAATTCCAAATTAACGTTCTAAATAAAAGGAAATCATAAATACACTTTGTTGTGTTCAACATTAGTCAAGAGAATTTGAATTGAACATTTAAATTGAACATAACTTCAAAATCCACGAAAAGGGTTTCATGAAAGCTTTTCTGTTTACACACCATAAGATTATATAGGAAAACAAAGATAATATTAAATTAGTTAAGGTAATCGGTAAATAAAGTTATGACTATATTTTACATGCATTATTTCTCTAGATAATTGAGATTTAAAATGTAACGCATGCACATCGTTTCATGACAAAAGTAATAGTATATTACATTACTAGCGTGGAAAGTGACACATTTCACACGAGTGAAAGAGTATTGTCGCACGAGGCGTCAGCCGAGTGCGACTATTCCACGAGT
This sequence comes from Platerodrilus igneus, assembly GCA_036346225.1. Taxonomy (NCBI): domain Eukaryota; kingdom Metazoa; phylum Arthropoda; class Insecta; order Coleoptera; family Lycidae; genus Platerodrilus; species Platerodrilus igneus. The sequence continues at coordinate 450,110 of JARFIW010001110.1, read as the reverse complement.
GTGAAATGTCACTTTCCACGCGAGTACTGTACACTATTTTTCCGACGACCACCACTAAAAACAATTACGAAATAGTTATTTTTATGCTTATTTGCAATAAATGTGTACGCAATAATGCAAGACAGACAGACACCTATAAAATTTATTTGACGTTTTGATGTTGAAAATTCAAACACCTACTTTGTTTTTATAAAATTCGCGAATCTGTTGCTTTTAGCGTATGCATTCTCAATTTTTATTGAAGAAATCATTTCAATTACAAACTAATATGAGTAATTACATCTTTAGGTAAAACGGAAACTGTCAGTATCGATTTACCTATGAGTATTTTAAACTGTTATTAGCCAAAACGAAACGAATGAATACAAAAGATAGAAACCGGTTGTCGTTTGGGTTGCCTAAGTAACTAGCATACTAACATCAGTCATATCACTCTAGAGTTGAAAAGTATTTCAACACTAGAGTGATATGTACTTTCGCACTCTAGAGTGATATACTTTACTTTCTACATAAATGAGTAGTGTGTAATCTGTTGTTTTCACAAGTGGTCGTCGGAAAATAAAATAAACTCATACCTGTATTCAGGATATATGAAAGAAAACGTATACTTAAGCACTGAGCTTACGGCTTGTTAAGAACGATAGGATCTTCTTACGGTTTGTTAAGACGAACACCATCGTTGTTTATTTTGATTGTTAACCTCAAACTTCAAATTTGTAAAAGCCAATCTTATTGTTCTGCAACCATATGTTTTGTTAACTGAGCTTTTAATTTATTTTAGAAGGTAAATAACGGCAACATGAATTCTTGTACGATAAAAGATTATAATTTGCAGGTAGTAATATTAATACATAGACTTAGATAGTCTAGCATAGATAATTAAATTCTCCATCAGAGAATATTTTACCGGAAAATATATCACCTGAAGATACTTTACCAAGGAATATGTGACCGGAGGATATGTCACCAGAGGCCCTAGAAAATAAACGTGTTACAAAAACGAAATATTGTAATACGCCACAAGGAACAGTCTAAAAATTTGTCTGTAATCAGCTTACCATTCATTAATATTTTGAACGGGTTATCTAGGTACGACATTATGACCTTAAAAAGGACATCTTTATTAGGAAACGGCATGTGCACAAAAGACCGTTATATATATCAAGACAAACGAAAATTTATTTTGTTTTAAGGATAACCACATATTTTGAGAGAGGGGCAAAACAAGCAAACTATCCTAAATGACAGATTCGTGTATACACCAGTTGTGTATTTATGGACAATATTCATAGGTTTACCAATTAGAAAGCTAAACATCTAATCTTAATTATTTATACACAAGAAGGAATAATAAATTAAGACTAAAAATCTATGTATATAGTGTATTATTTAATAATACTAAAGGAAAATGTTACACAAATCAAAAGTAACTAAAATTAAGACGAATAATACTTTTATATTAAAGGAAGTGGGACCACAATGTAACATGGCAAGGGAACAGTGAATTGACATATTACAAGGAATGGAACTGTACTCTTAAACAATCCTGAAATCTCAAAGCCACTAAATTTCGAATAATACAAAAATAAATATTGACCTGTAAAGTTCTTACGTTTTCAACTAACAATAAAATGGGCACCTTCAAATTGAAAGTTTGAACCCTTTGCGTTTCGACAATTTTATTCAATATTTTATATGTGTACTCAAGATTCACGAACACTTTCTTTGTATTCCAAGTATTGATTATTAGTTACCTAAATTAAACGAAAACGTTTGGGGTGTATCTAGAACGCTTTTTTTCTTATGATCCGCGAACAACCTCTCTGCAGGCTTGCAGGTAAAGCTTTATAATCGTAAAAATGTAACATGGATATTATCCGTCATTATTTTATTAAGACTGTGGAAGTTATCTATTTTATTTCTTTCATAACTACCTGGGCTTTAAAGTTATTGAATTATGTGCCACAAATCTTCTTTTAGTTCACTCCTCATCTCCAATGGCTGTCCCTGCTGTCACATAGAAGTGACGTTCCCTATCAGTTAATTATGTTTGTAGTGTACTCTAATGAAGTCAGACGTAGACTGCATTTATTAAAAATAAAACATAAGGCCATACATACAATAAGGCTAGTGAGGATGTTATGCAACCCAACTCACAGAGGATACAATTGGTGCTGTCCACCCAACATCTCCCCGATTAAATAAAATAAACAATTATGGTTTTTGTGTTTTTAACTAAATAATCTCTTGCTAATAAGTAACATAGTCCTGAAATTTTCGAGGTAATTTTATTTCGCGTTTGTAGCGGACTTCACTTTTACAACTTTCTTCAGGATACACCGTGACACTGTCGTTATTCACTTCTTTCCGACTAATGACATAATCTGCTGTATAGGTAGGTGAAAAGTGCATATCATGGTTATTACTGTTTCTGATTCTTATGTAAATTTCATTTCTAATTATGCATTTTCCATCTTCCTTGACAATTTTGATTGTATTATCCCTGATTTTCCCTACAATTTTACCTTTTCGCCATGTACTTTTTAGAAACATTTGAAACCGTACCAAATCATTTTTGAAAAAATTTGGTCTAAAACCTACACATCTTTTATCATAGTTACTTTTAGCAATGGTTTGTTGAACGTCTAGTTGTTTGTTTTAAATTTTTTTTTATTGGTTTTGGTGCGAGGTTTCTATTTTCAAATATTAGGTGATCTCTTAGATATCTAGACATTAGAATTTGCGCAGGCGAGAAGCTACTGTTTAAAACAGCAGTATTACGGTAAGCAAGAAGTGCAAGATATGTCTTCATCATTGTCTAAGCATTTTTTACGTAAATTTTTAACGGTTTGTATAGTTCGTTCTGCAAATCCATTGAATTGTTGATGATGCGGGGAACATTGAAATTCCAAATGTTTGAAAATTCAATAAATTTTTTACTTTGACATTGAGTTGCACTATCACTCACGATTATTTTGGGAATCCCATGTCTTGACAAAATCGATTTTAATTTATTTTCTGATGCTAAATTGTTATTCAAATCCATAACTTTAGGTTATTTTAAATAATAATCAACTGTTATTAAATAACTCTTACCATGAGTTTCAAATATACCCCTTCCTAATTGTTGCCAAGGTTTCTTTATTATGTTGTGTGGTGTCATGGGCAATTTTCTTTTTGAATTTGAGTATTTATTGCACATTTCACATTTTTCTATAAGTACCTCTATATCATTATTAATTTTTGGCCAATGAACTGTATTTTTTGCTCTTGCTATACACTTTCGAGCTCCTAAATGACCTCTGTGTATTTCTGATAAAAAAAAAATTGTTTCTCTTAGTATTTGGAATAATTAGTATGTTTCCAATATATATCAACCCTTGTGCCGATTGAGTAATAGTCTCTTTTAATTTATAAAATGGTTTTAGACTACTCGGTACTTGTTTAATTTTTTGTGGCCAATTATTTTGTATGTACATTTTAATTTGGCACAACCCTTCATCATTTTGTGTTGCTTTTATTAATTGCTTTAATATTTCATCAGTCACTTTAATATTATTTTGTATTAGGCAAACCTGCAATTCTAAATTTAAATTATTTTTTAGTTCTTTGCTCATACTTAGTCTTGAAAGGGTATCTGCGACGAACAGATTCTTCCACTTTTGTAAATTAGTTTGGTTATTATATTTTTGAAGAGATAACCTCATTCGTTGTAGCCTGAGCGGACAAAGATTTAATGACTTTTTAAAAATAGAAATTAAAGGTTTGTGATCTGTTTCTACACAGAAATCTCGACCATAAACGTATTGGTAAAATTTGTTAACACCAAAGCAAATTGCTAAGAGTTCTTTTTCTATTTGTGCATAGTTCTTTTGGGTGTCTGTTAAAGAACATGAAGCATATGCACATGGTTTATAATTTTGTAACAAAACTGCTCCCAATCTGTGATGTGAAGCATCTACTGAAATTGTTAAGGTTTCTTTTTGGATTGAAATATTTTAAAATTGGTTCAGAGGTAACCATTTCTTTTAATGTTTTGAATGCATTAGCTTGATGCTCATTCCATTGAAACATAACCTTTTGTTTTAATAAATCTCTGAGGGGTTTGGTTATTTGAGATAAGTTATTTATAAATTTACGTAGATATGTAATCATACCTAAAAATTGTTGGAGGTCCTTTATATTTTAGGGCTCTGGCATATATTTTACAGCTTCAATTTTATTTTCGTCTATACATATACCTTCTTTTAAAAATATGTGCCCTAAATATGATACTTCGTGTAAACCAAATTGACATTTAGATAATCTAAATTTTATATTGTTTTTTAATGCAATTTCAAATACTTTGCATAATCGTTCATCGGGTTCCTTTTTTGTTTTATCATGAATTAAAATATCGTCTATATAGATTTCAACACCTTCAGATTAAACTATTTCAGTAAAATATTCCTGAAATACTTCGCTAGCTATTTTTATACCAAATAGCATACGTAAGAATTTAAATCGACCAAATGGAGTACCAAATGTGCATAATTTGCTAGATTCTTCATCTAATAGAATGTTCCAAAACCCACTAGTGGCATCTAATCTAGTAAAAATATTGATCCGTTTAGTCTGGATGTAATTTCATCAATGTTTGGTAATTTGTATTTACTATCTTGCATAACATCATTTAAATATTTAGGATCTAAGCAAATTCTTAGAGAACTATCACTTTTTTGAGTTAAAACATATGAATTGACCCACTCTCTACTTCCTTGTAGTCTTACAATAGTTTTTAATGTAACTAATTTATCAAAGCAACTTTCGAATTTATTGTGTAATGCAAATGGTACATTTCTGACTGGATTTACTACTGGAGCGAGATTTTTTTTTAATTGGATGTGATATGGTTTGCAAATCTCTTCAATTGCTTTAAAAATTTCACCATACTTTGTAACATACTGTTTTAATACGCTCTAATTAGTTCTATGATTTCTAAAAATAGTTATTTTCTAGTTTAATTTTAGCATTCTAATTATTAGAATGAAGGTCTTGGAGCTAACGGCTTCAAGACCACCCAAGTAGCGTCCTAGCGAAGTTTCCAGGAAGATCTAATCCAAGAGTTAATCAGTTTTCTAAAGGCACTTACTTCAAGGCACTAAATATGTCAGATTAGTTGCTATCTATGATTAGATGTCAATCATGCTTTAGGATCCTATTTATGTGAGGGTGTGAAGCAATTTTTCAATTAGCGGAGTACTCAACTAAAATTAGTTCCGAGATCTACTTGTGTGGCTATCGTAGGGCAATGGGCAGTTCAATTAATCTTAAAGATTTACGACCGGCGTATCCTAAGCTGAGTATGAGAGCCAACAAAGGGGTTATTTTTCAATTAACTTAAATGTATATAAGGATGCCAGCCGGTGGTAATCGGGGTTGTTTATTTCCAGACGCGTTATAGTCTAAAGTTCGTGGACTTGCGAGATTGAGTAAGTGTTTTATTTCTCTGAATTCAAGTGCGTGCCGTTATGTTCAAAGTTAGTTTATTTCTCTGAGTAAGTAATTATTATATATGGTATTACTATGAACTCAAGGCTTGTGTTATGCATCATAAGTCATTTATTTGTTTAAATACAATATCTGTCGACTTTCATAACATATAACTTCGGGTTAAAGCTCCATTCCATGTAATTTTATCCCGTTAGGTTATTATTAACGACCTCATCTTTTGAAGGGTTTTTTATTTTATTGTGTTTCGAGGTTGTCCGAGGCTTGTAATAACGAAGCCACGAATTCCGTTTTTGTACTATTTGACCCGTGTGAAGGTCGTGTTTTTCCTGTTATTGATGACCCCGGGATTAAAGAAAGGTCGTTTCAGTATGCAAGTTAGTTAGACTACGGTAGTGTTAATTAATTATATGTCTTGGGGTGTTTGCACCCAGAACGGTTGTTAATATTCATAAAATAAAAACTTTAGAATTGTTTAGTTAAGTTGTGTTTGTGCTAGCCGGAGACTTAATAACATTTGCCCCTGTGAAGTGACGTATTTTCTGTCCTGCAATCTTAGTTCATCGCCACGAACAAAGTGCGACGAGAGCTATTATCGCGATCGGTCCATGGGCTGTTTAATTCCCATGGTGGCGCCCTATTGTAAATAATGTTAATTACTGTATAATTTTGTATGCATATGTAATTAGGTTAAGTTAGTTAGTAGCCCGTTTAATAAAACAATTGGAATTTTGTCTTAGTGTGTTGTTGTTTAATGAACCTCCCCTTCTCACCGACTGCAGCAGTTGCGAGGCAATGTCCTGAAACGTGAGGGTACTATAGTGTAGAGGTCCTTCCCATTTATTATTTATTGTTAATTGGATACCCTCACGCGGTAGGTAAATATTTTAGTTACACTGGCGCATTAACGTGGTTAAAATCTTAAAAATGGTAAACAACACACGGACAAAGTTTTAGATTGTTTTATTTCTATAGTACTATTAAGATTTGAGCAGAATTAACAGTTTAATATTAGTGATTTAGGAACAGGTTTCGCTATTGTTGGCATTTACCTTTTATTTAGTCATGTATGTGGTGGAAGCTTTAAGAAGTGACGAACTGAGTCACGAGCTTTCAATTAGGAACGTTGAACCAACAAAGTTAAGTGTGTTAGAAAAACGAAAAGTTTTGCGTTCAAAACTCATTGTTGAGAAAGTCGACAGTAATGTTTTTTCTAAGTATGAAAAAATTGAAATCGTTCAAAAAGACGAAATTGAATTATTGAAACTTAAGATTTTTGAATTAGAAAACTGTTTAAATTCTTTTACCATTTTTCCTAAAAGGAAAGAATATATTAAACTTAACACGAGATTAATGCATGTAACACAGAGACTAAATTATGTCAATTTCGATATTGAATTTTCAGAGGTACACAAAGAACTGCATTCTAAGTGCATTAGAGCTTTTGAGATTTTAGAACAGGTAAACGGGGAAAATGAGATTAATGATAACCCTTCTTATTGTTCGGCTAGTGGTAATAAAGATCCTACAATAACACCAACAGCAGAGGTTTCATGCCCTGGAGCATCAACGGTTTCTTCCATTAATAACCCATCGGTTTCGATTTCTAGTAATGATTTAGGTACTCTAATTAAGTCCTTGAATAAAACAACGACATCAGTCCCGATCCACAAGTGGGGATTACAATTTTCGGGTGAATCTGATTCTATATCGGTTTTAGATTTTATTCAACGCGTCAAGGAACTGCAAGTTGCAAGAAAAGTCTCGTCAGATGACCTTTTCGAAGGGGCTATTGATCTTTTCACCAGTTCAGCATTGGATTGGTATAGAGCAACGCGATGTACAGTAAATTCATGGCAACAATTAATTTTTAAATTAAAACAATATTTTCTTTCAGCCGATTATGCAGAGAATCTTTTAATGTTAACTAAATCTAGACAGCAAGGCGCCGAGGAATCACCTACCATTTATATTTCAAAGATGGTAAATTTATTTTCTCAATTAGAAGATTCCATTCCAGTCCGGGAACAAATAAAAATTATTAAAAGAAATTTACAGACTTTTTCGCCACGCAACTGGCGTTAGTTGAAGTGACTGACATTTCCCATTTGATTTCTCGTTGTAAGGTTTTAGAAGACATTATTAAGCCTCCAAATTTTATTAAACAGGAACATTCTGATTCTGCCAACGTACCAGTTATCTTAGAACGTTAAGTTCGACGGAGTTCATTTTCTAATAATAATTTACCTTGGTCCGGCGTTTCGAATTATTTTAAAAACACAGCAAAATTTTCGACTATTTGTTTCAACTGTATAAGACGAGGTCACTCGTTTCATACTTGTCCGGAGAAACGCGGAATATTTTGTTATTCTTGTGGGCAGCTGGAAGTTACGTTTACAAATTGTCCAAACTGCTCAAATAATTCAAAAAACTAAGGACAGGAAAGCGCGTAGTCAGCCGTTGCTTTTCTTTGTTTAATAATATTGCTGCTGACAAAAAGACGTGGTCGGATTGGTTAGTAAAAGTTAAAAATTTTTATAATCATCTAAGGTTTTTTCAAATTTTTATAAAGTAAAAGGTGATACAAGACCTTATATTAATATCGAGATATTTAAGAAAACTTATACCGCACTGTTGGATTCCGGTGCGAATACCTCTATTTTAGGCAGACATGGTCTGTGTTTATTGGATAAATATAAGTTAGAATTAATTAAAAATGTAAAAATGTCTATATTAACAACCGCAGATGGCACTGCACAATCAATTTTAGGTTCAATTAATTTGCCCTTGACTATAAACGAGGTTACTCGGTCTTTAAATGTTTTAGTTTCCGACTCAATAAAGTGTACCCTAACGTTAGGGATTGATTTTTGTCAATTATTTGAATTGAAAGTAGATTTTCAAAAAATGAATTTTAAGCTCATTCTGCGGAAACGAATAAATTAAATTTCATTAAAGTTATGGCCGATTTAAATGAAGACCAGAAATTTGAATTAAACAATGTTATTTCTTTATTTCAATCCCTGGATCGTCCTACCTTAGGCCGAACCACTAAAATTTCACATCATATTACAACGGAAGACGTTGAACCAATTAAACAAAGGTATTACCCATTATCACCGGCGATGCTGGAACATGCTAATAAAGAAATTGATGCGATGCTTGAACAAGGCATTATTAGCCCAAGCAATAGCCCGTGGAACTCCCCCATGCTGTTAGTAAAGAAAAAAACAAAAGGTGAATTTCGTGTATGTTTTGACGCTAAACGATTAAATTCAATTACAAAAAAAGACGCGTATCCCATTCCGTTTGTAAATGACATTCTTGATAGATTACGCAATGCGAAATTTCTCAGTTCAATCGATTTAAAAAAAGCTTTCTGGCAATTGCCCTTGAGTGACGAAAGCAAGGAAAAACAGCCTTTACTGTCCCAAGGCGCGGATTATTTCAATATAATGTAATGCCGATGGGTTTGGCCAATGCTCCAGGCACATTACAGAGGCTCATGGACTCTATTTTTGATTTTCATTATCCCAATCGGTATTTGTTTATTTAGATGATATAATTATTATTTCAAGCACATTTAAGGAGCATATTAGAATTTTGAACGAAGTGTATGAGAAGTTGAAAGGCGCTAATTTAACTATTAACATTTCAAAATGTGAGTTTTGTAAACCAGAGTTACAATATCTGGGATATATTGTGAATAAAGATGGTCTCCGAACTGACCCAGCAAAAATTGACGCAATTGTAAATTTTCCTCAACCCAAGACAGCCACTGAAATAAAACGTTTCACCGGTATGTGCTCTTGGTATAGGCGTTTTGTTTTGGATTTTGCCACAATTATAGCACCTATTAATGATTTATTAAAGGGAAAGAGAAAATCGCAAGCGATTAAATGGACGGACGAGGCTCTTATTTCGTTTGAAAAAATTAAGGATGTTCTTACAAAGGCTCCTATTTTAAGGAGTCCTGATTTTTCGAAGGTTTTTTCTTTACAATGTGACGCCTCAAATTACGGCGTTGGTTGCGTTCTAACTCAGGGAGAAGGAGAAGAAGAACATGTAATTGCTTATGCTTCTCGCAGTTTAAATTCAGCAGAGAAAAATTATTCAGTCACAGAACGGGAACTTTTGGCAGTGTGTTTTGCTATTCAAAAATTCCGACCATATATTGAAGGAACTCATTTTAAGGTCATCACGGACCATCATTCTTTAATTTGGCTCCACAACTTAAAAGATCCTGCGGGACGTTTAGCTAGATGGAGTGTGAAACTCCAACAATTTGATTTCGAAGTTATCCACAGGAAGGGTAAATTTAATGTGGTACCAGATACATTATCCGAGCTCCTAGTGGAGCCTATGCTATTAATTCTTTAAATTTTTCTTTAGACGAGGTCGAGGATTGGTACAAAAACATGTTAAATAATATTAAGGAAAAGCCAGATCTATATCCCGATTGGAGAGTAGAAAATGATAAAATGTATAAGTTTATTCCGAATAATTTGAGTATCAAAGCCAATTTAATTGAGTGGAAATTAGTAGTGCCGAAATCATGCCGTGCACAAATTTTAAAAGAATGCCATGATGATCCAGTTTTGGCCCATTTGGGTGTATTTAAAACATATACAAAAATCAAAGAGCTCTATTACTGGTCCAAAATGCGGTCATATATTTTTAAATACATTAGTAAATGTGTTACGTGCTGCCAAAGCAAATCCAGCACGTTCAACCATTATGGTTTTATGGGCAAAGAGAAAAAAGTTTCATTTCCGTTTCAATGTTTGTCGATTGATTTAATGGGGCCCTTTCCGCGTTCGAAATTGTGGAATACTTACCTTTTAGTTGTTACTGACTGGTTTACAAAATTCACTTTATTGCATCCCATGTGCATCGCTTCAACAAAACAAATTTGTAATTACCTGGAAAATTTTGTATTTTTGGTATATGGGGTACCTCAAATTTGTATGATAGATAATGGCCCTCAATTTAAAAGTAATTTATTTTCCAATCTCATGACAAATTATAAAATACCTTCGGTTTGGTTTAACGCCAGCTACCATCCTCAAGTTAATTATGTAGAACGCGTTAACAAGGTAATTGGAGCTGCCATTCGCAGTTACATTCAAGATTCTCAGAAGAATTGGGACGATAATATTCACAAAATTGCCCATGCGCTTCGTAATGCTGTTCATGAATCCACAAAATATTCCCCAACATTTTTAGCTTTTGGACGCACGGTTCCTCTGACCGGGGAATTCTATAATAAATTAGAGGATTTAAATCCAGAGGATCTAGCAATTGATACTCGTGAACAATTGGTTCAAGACCTCAATGAATTATCGCCCATCTTTAAAGAAGTTCAGAAAAACATACATATGGCGTATGAACGTAATACGCACTCTTACAATTTAAGGCGCAGACCATTAAATTTCAAAGTAGGGGATTTAGTGTGCAAGCGCAATTTTATATTATCAGATGCTTCTAAACATTTCAATAAAAAATTAGCTCCGAAGTTCCTAGAAGCAAAGGTGATGGAAGTTTTAGATTCTACCACTTATAGACTATCTTCTATGGACGGGAAACCGCTAGGGGTGTTCCACGTCCAAGACCTAAAACCTCACTAATATTTTATTTTTCCAATTTTTTTATTTTTTCTTTCCGCCAATTTTCTGAAAAACTCAGTTGTCTTAAACATAATTGCGGTTGGATGTGTTAATTTCTACATTTATTTTATTTCAATTTGCTTGAAATTCCTAAGAGCAATTTCAATTTTTCGAGGGGGGCTGTGTAACATACTGTTTTAATACGCTCTAATTAGTTCTATGATTTCTAAAAATAGTTATTTTCTAGTTTAATTTTAGCATTCTAATTATTAGAATAAAGGTCTTGGAGCTAACGGCTTCAAGACCACCCAAGTAGCGTCCTAGCGAAGTTTCCAGAAAGATCTTAATCCAAGAGTTAATCAGTTTTCTAAAGGCACTTACTTCAAGGCACTAAACAGGTCAGATTAGTTGCTATCTATGATTAGATGTCAATCATGCTTTAGGATCCTATTTATGTGAGGGTGTGAAGCAATTTTTCAATTAGCGAAGTACTCAACTAAAATTAGTTCCGAGATCTACTTGTGTGGCTATCGTAGGGCAATGGGCAGTTCAATTAATCTTAAAGATTTACGACCGGCGTATCCTAAGCTGAGTATGAGAGCCAACAAAGGGGTTATTTTTCAATTAACTTAAATGTATATAACGATGCCAGCCGGTGGGAATCGGGGTTGTTTATTTCCAGACGCGTTATAGTCTAAAGCTCGCGGACTTGCGAGATTGAGTAAGTGTTTTATTTCTTTGAATTCAAGTGCGTGCCGTTATGTTCAAAGTTAGTTTATTTCTCTGAGTAAGTAATTATTATATATGGTATTACTATGTACTCAAGGCTGTGTTATGCATCATAAGTCATTTATTTGTTTAAATACAATATCTGTCGACTTCCATAACATATAACTTCGGGTTAAAGCTCCATTCCATGTAATTTTATCCCGTTAGGTTATTATTAACGACCTCATCTTTTGAAGGGTTTCTTATTTTATTGTGTTTCGACGTTGTCCGAGGCTTGTAATAACGAAGCCACGAATTCCGTTATTGTACTATTTGACCCGTGTGAAGGTCGTGTTTTTCCTGTTATTGATGACCCCGGGATTAAAGAAAGGTCGTTTCAGTATGCAAGTTAGTTAGACTACGGTAGTGTTAATTAATTATATGTCTTGGGGTGTTTGCACCCAGAACGGTTGTTAATATTCATAAAATAAGGACTTTAGAATTGTTTAGTTAAGTTGTGTTTGTGCTAGCCGGAGACTTAATAACATTTGCCCCTGTGAAGTGACGTATTTTCTGTCCTGCAATCTTAGTTCATCGCCACGAACAAAGTGCGACGAGAGCTATTACCGCGATCGGTCCATGGGCCGTTTAATTCCCATGGTGGCGCCCTATTGTAAATAATGTTAATTACTGTATAATTTTGTATGCATATGTAATTAGGCTAAGTTGGTTAGTAGCCCGTTTAATAAAACAATTGGAATTTTGTCTTAGTGTGTTGTTGTTTAATGAACCTCCCCCTCTCACCGACTGCAGCAGCTGCGAGGCAATGTCCTGAAACGTGAGGGTACTATAGTGTAGAGGTCCTTCCCATTTATTATTTATTGTTAATTGGATACCCTCACGCGGTAGGTAAATATTTTAATTACAACTTATTAAATAATTGGTTATAATCATTTTCAGTAATAGAATTGATTGTTCTAACCTTTACTTCTTGTAATTTAATAATCCCTAAATCTGAACATGTACTTAACTAACATCGGTTCAGATTTACTTTCTGTGACATAAAATTCTACATTTTGGAATATTTTCACCTGAATAGGTTGATAAAGTTTTTCTTTTTTGTATCTACCTCCAGCTCTCTTAAATTAAATAAAGAAATTAAATTTGTACTAGAACCTGAGTCTACTTTGAACCCAGTATGTACATAGATATTAATTGTACAATGTTGGGAAACATTTGATGAACTGATACTATCAATTACCAAATCGCTTTCTAAATTAATTTCATTGACATTATATCTATTAGTTTTATTTCTACAAACATTTGCAAAATGATTTGCTTTTTTACAAATGTTGCAGTGCTTTTCATATGCGTAACATTTATTAATTCTATGAGTACGACCACATTTTGTACAATTGTTGATAATTTTACCTGTATTAATTATGTTCGGTACATTTCTTACAGCTGAAGGATAGCGATTGTTTGACCTTTACCTCATGCGATTAGTTTTATTGCTCGTTCTGTTGGAATGTCCTGCCTGTATGTTGTTTTGTCTAATACGTTATTAGCGTCTATTTCGTGTCCTTGTTTTCTATGTGAAGTTGATATGCTTTCCTTGTCTTGCATTAGTTGAAGATTTTTCTAGAACTTTCCGTTATAATACAAAATTCTATTACTTGAGTTAGCTCCTTATTTTCATAATGCAGCAGTTTTTTCTTCAACATGTCATCTTTGATGCCTATAATGACCGTTGTTTTTATGAGATCATCCTTTAATTCCACGTTTCCGAATTCGCATTGATATCCTTGATTTTTTAATTCCGTTACAAACTGTTCGATTTTCTGACTTGGATTTTGTCTTGATGTAAAAAATTTATATCGTTCATAAGTTAAGTTCTTCTTTGGCGCAAAATAATTATTAAAATTTTGTTTTAGTGCTTTAATTTTATCCTTTTCTTGCTCGGTAAATAAGAATGTGTTGAATATTTGAATTGATTCTTCTCCCATTCGGTGTAGTAATTGAGCACATTGTATTTTTTCTTGTTTCGCATCTAGTTCTGTTGCAGTTGAATAAATTTCAAAACGTTGTAACCAGTTTTTCCAATTCTCTGCTGAATTTCCTTTAAAACTGAGGGTCGGTACTAAATTATTTTTTATTTCCATATTAATAATTAATTAATTGTGTTCAGTTTGCTAGTATTTTAACTTGCAGTACACGAATATGTTGAGGTTCTTCTACTTCGCAGCGCCGTGTTAATTATGTTTGTAGTGTACTTTAATGAAGCCAGACGTAGATTGCATTTATTAAAAATAAAACATAAGACCATACATACAATAAGACGTGAGGATGTTAGACAACCCAACTCACAGAGGATACAATTAGTGTTGTCTACTCAACACCATCCCAATTACTATATCATTTTCGGCTTTTTTTGGACACGCATCGCCCTTCCTGAAAGTGATGGTTTGTAGATTCTGAGATATTTGCTTGGCGTTTCTATTTTTTTTGGTATCACGATCCTAAGGTTCGAATGGTTTCTTAGATTGCTAAAATGAATGAAGTGAAGTATAACGTGGATTTTTAATATTCATTTCCTGAATTATTACAATTGCTAATACGCAAGTATTGCACTAACTAATGATAGTGCCGAGTGTCTCTTATCTAGGGATGGACTCGGGCTCGGGCTTTCGGCCCGGCCCGGCCCGGGTCCGGCCCGATTTCGGGCTCGAATCCGGGCCGGGCCGTTGACTACTTTATTCGGGCCGGGCCCGGGCCGGGCCTATCTTTTTTCGGGCCGGGCCGGGCCCAACGATTTGGGCCGGCCCGAAAATTTCGGGCCGAAAAACGCATGAGTAGATAATACTCCACTGTCCTTTGACTTCTATCTCACATTGAGTAAGTAAACGTTCCTAATTTTATTTTCACGTAGTGTCTTAATGCACCCATTAATAATAAGTTTTTCGTCTTGTTTAGTGTAAAGGAGATATGATATTATAACTCACTTCTTATCCCGAATATTTTTTTCTAGTCCTATTTAATGTCCCTCATGTTGTACTTTAGGCAAGTTAAAAATGCCAAGGAACATCGAACTAGGTGATTTTTTCATAATTCAAAAGTTTGTACGATTTATATTATGTATATGTATAAACTTTAAAGTTCAATCATGCGGCGAACGTCGATATTATCAATCGGGTATATAGTTTATGTATACAGCCTAGAACACCAGAGAGTTATTGCAACGTTCATTTTACCAATTTTTTAACAAAGTTTCCCTTATTTGACATTTACACATGCGCAATTAACACACCTTTAATGTTTGTACTGTATTACCATACAGGACATCTTTATTTAATTTAAATACAGGCTAGGAATGCTTTTGTTTAAGGCGCCTTAATTTTGACATATACCAAATGCCTAACGTACAAACTTACATTTAATTGTTCTGCTTTCTGTATAGATATTGTGAAATTAAATGACTTTTTGTAGTGTTGTTTCCGTAATTAAATTTAGAGATATAATATCCAAGTTTATAACACGAAAAAGATATAAAACGTCAACGCACTAAATACGAGGACGCTGTTTTGTAATGCTTTTCCTAGAAGTAAGGTGCAAAAATTATTTTGAAAACAGATATACTATAGGCTTGGGAGGAAGTAAAAAACAGTGTCTTGAAGTAAACTCGAAGAGTATTCCGTGAAAACACTTTGACAACAATACAAATGTTATCGAATCAGTGGGAAATGAAAGAATCAAATAATAAAAAAAGGTTCATCCTTGTGTGAATAGAATTTTTTTGATATTTTCCAATATAGTTAGACATGTTTTACAGGTCACCTAATCACAAAAGAGATTAATTCTTTATTCATTTTTAAAACATAACCTATACATATAGAATACTAAACATATATGTCAAAATAAAAAAAAAAGGAAAAAACACTTGCTCTGAAATTGTGTAAGAAATTGAACTATATAGTACTAGCGCAGCCTAACATTTTTCAAGAATTTTTTAAGAATGCTATCGGTGTTTTAAATATCTCATTTCCATAGCAACGTGTGATGTATAGCCACTACATAAACATATAAATTCTACCTATAGCTTAATCAGTTAAGTGAAAAAATTTTGTAATAAAACCATGAACGGTTGCACTTATACCACAAAATTATTTTAGGGACCTTGAGATTATATTGCATCCGTCATGAGCGATCTATGCGATAAACTTTCTCTCGGTACGCTAAAAACCAATTTCGCGGTCTTGATATGCAAATAACTACTTAAACGCTATCATGTAGTATATATTAATTAGCGTTAGATTCTTTACTGCTGCATGTATTTTAAAATAACGATTTCAATAAAACTTTCGAAAACAATACGTCAATCGTCTATTCGTAGACTATAGTTATAGCAGACACTTTTAGGGTACTTGAAATTTTGAATTTCATACTTTGATAGTATCACCAGTAACGTAACTAGCTTTTTGTTGGGGGCGACTAAATAGCCATTAATCATTTTCTAAACACAACTTTACCTTTAGCGTTTTCTGAACGCCCTTTTTGGGGTGGGCTAGAATATTGGAGGGGGGGGGGTGCCTTCTAAGTACCCTACACCCTAGCTACGTGCATGATTATCACTTAATTTATTGTTGAATAGTGGGATTTGGCTGCAGATATAGTTTTCTATTTATTGCGGGAAAATGTATAATAATGCCGTTATCGAACTCATGCCTTAAAAAAAGGCTAAAGTAAATAACATTTTATTGATATATAAAAGGACCTATTGATTTATACCTTTTGGTAATAATTTTTTAGAAAACTTTTCAACCTAAAACAATTACTTCATTTACTACGGTTTCCCGCATTTCTTACTATTGCGCAATTGTTTAATATAACGTATAATTACGCGGCAAATTGCGCGCCATTTGTGTCAAATACCAAACACCTTTAAAAGTGATACAATGGTCGAAGTTTAAGCACAATATAAATAAAACGGGTACCCACTCGTATTTCTTAACATCTCAGGATCCTTGTTTTTGTGTGGGTAGGCTACGCCATTATTGACACCAAATTTCATCCGTCCATCTTCTATGCTCGTTAGTAGGTGGGACGGGAAGGATACAGGTAGAGACACGCGAAAATATGGTAGAAGGGAACCTACATCCTAAAAAGAGAAAAGACACCAACCCCGCACAGATAGATGTTCTGGGCTTGAGGCCTCGTAGCTTAATGACGTCTCATCACACCACGCGCACTTGCACTATTCACTCCGCGCAGGCACGACTTGGGGACGCCGGAAATTGACAAGTTCATTTAAAAAATATTCGCGGGAATTTATTTACATATTTCACAATGTACATTGCCAAATTTTGGCATGTAACACATTTTACTTCTATTCTATTAGATGATGTGTATTTCTAAAAAATAAGGTATCCTCTACATACAACAATTTGAAAATCCACCTTTTTTTAAGCGAACATTTGGTATATAACTTGACTTTCAGGTTCATTAAGTTCTAGTAACAATAGGTACCTAACCGATGAAGTTTGGTACCGTTTATGCTATGATCTATAAACAATTTATTTAATTTTTAGAATTCCGTAATTCACTAATAGTGTTAAATCTTGAACTTTGGCACGATTTGTCAGTCGGTCAATTAAAAATTTAAAAGAACTAGAACAAAGACAGTCAAATTATAGATCAAAGTTCAACTCCAAAAGTTTCAGTTTCCCAAAGTAAAAAAACGCTCTAAAAATCCGTCTGTAACAATTTCATAAACATTGAAAATTGCTAAACAAATTTCTAGGATTTTTTAAAGAATCATAAATTAAATGATATACTACGGTATGTTCCACAAGTATCTTCATTGTAACTCAATATCATTATACTCTTAAATCAAACAAAAGGGTGATAGTTTCTTGTTGAACACAACTGAAAAAAATATCTTTTCATTCACTAAATAAAAGTCGGGCCGGCCCGAAATTTCGGGCCGGCCCGGCCCGGTCCACCGGGCCGGGCCGCCAATTTTCATTTCGGGCCGGGCCTCGGGCCGGGCCGGTCACTTTTCTGCGTCGGGCCGGGCCGGGCTTATTAAAAGCCCGACCCGGCCCGGCCCGAGTCCATCCCTACTCTTATCTTTGCTAAAAGAAATTTAAAATTAAAATCCGTTTTAAATTTTCCAGTTTTTTACTTCATAGTAATTCGACAATTAAAATCACATGCCTCTATATTCACCTTGTGACATGAAGCCTGGAATGAGGATTTATGTCAAGAGTTAGTTATTTCAACTTAACTCAATAATGTGAGCTTCCTCTTTATTCTAAGATTCTCTATTGAATGATTATTCAAAAATGTCTTAATATTAGTGTTCCCTTTTTATTTGACGCTTCAAAAATTTTAATATCACGATACTACTTCCTTATATGGAAACACAGGACAGCTTCTTTAATTAAGTTAAGAAATTCTCTAGGAAGCCTTTTACCAAGTTCTATACTCCAATGACAGATATTTGTTTGTTTACGTTTCATTAGCATATAATTTAACTTAATGAACAGGTTTTCCGCAAGGGAAGTTATTTATTTGCTTTTATCATAAACATTTGTCCAGGCACAAACGCGTACACAATCCTATTAAACAATCAATCGTCTTTGAATATTGATTAATATTAGGACTAGCAATTTCATAGAAATTTCCGTGTAAGAACTATCTTTGACAGAAATCATTTTCATTGCGCCATTTTTGTTGGTATTGTACCAAAAAAACCAATTCTGGATTTATAAAGACTTTCCTCCGGGATGATGTGCTCTCAAGTTAAAGTGCTGTTTCTCAGCATTACAATAGCGGTTCTATTTTTGAGAAATGTGTGAACGTTCTAGTAAAAGTCAATGCCTACGGCAGTCACGGCTTGGTGGACGTGACGTTATAAACAGTAACAAGAACAGCTGACATTACATTTAAGGTTTTCTTGGTTGTGTTCGAGTTATGTTAGACTAGTCATAACGTTGTCCAAAAAAAAACGTGTTTGAATATTGTAATAAACTAAAAAGTGCACTTACATGGAACGAAGTACCAATATCAATTTTTATATAAGGTTCTATTTTGCTTGAAGTTGTACGCAGGTCACGATTCCAAATAAAAACTAAGGAAAACTACAGGGATGCAGGCTGTTTATTTAAGATTTGAGTAATATGCAATAAAGTAAATTATGTACTTAATTACTTAGGTTCTGCATAAACTTATCCAAATACTTGTGGCGATCTATAGACAAAAATGAGGTCAAACTACAACTTTAACAATTTTTCCTTTTTATCGTCATAGCAGATATTAAATCTGTTACATTAAGACATGCTTTCTGCTTGAAGCCGGATTATATTTTGCAGGCGCACATACATATCCAATTATTGACTTGAAAGGGACACACAGGAGGAAGATGTTAAACATTGTTTGATGATAATAGTAAAATTAGATGTGTTATCAACAACTCTAAGTAAGTATATTGAACTGCCAAAATATCAATATTGAATTTTTCTATTAAATGGAATACTTATGTCATGTTATCAATTATGAATCGAATTTCACTATACACGGACTAAATGGTAGGTTATCAAACATAAATCTTTAACTGGATTCTCAGTGTTTCGAGGTGGTATCAAAAAGTGCAAAATCGTACCTGACCGTAAACACTGAATGCTTCCATAAGACTAACAATTTCATATATGTCTCGTTCAATATACCACAACTGTGAAATTTCTATACAAATGTTGTAAACAAGTAGTCCCATGTAAAATACAGTAAAAATTTTGAGGTTTAAACTCATTGGTTTATCTTCGTTATACAGTCCTAGCTTTTTTATAATAAAAAGCGGCAGATTTAAGGATTTAAAAGTTGTTTTCATAGTGTCTTCTTATTAACACTGACAATCATTGACTGACGACCGAATCTCCGGTTTAGCTACTGATATTAAAAAATATAAAAAGCAAGCTAACTATACTAAATACATGTACTTAACACTATTTAGTAACGTGGACTTCTAAATAATTTGAACTTTAGAGAACGCTTGCTATAATTAGCTTCTCTAGAAACACTAGTTAAGAAATAATTTCCCTGCTATTTAATTAATTATACAGATACTATCCTAGATTTTAAATACAAAGTTTTTGTATAAACCTCAGCGTGCCATAGCAGTAATTGCCATTACGCAGCGATACAGTAAACGCTCAACTCATAAAATAAAATATCTGTTGATGGAATTTTCACCAGCATATAGCGAATTGTTTCAGAAAAGAATAAGGAATCAACAAAACAAGTGCTAGATAAAAAATGATTAGTCTGAATCAAAATGCACTGTGAACCAAATGCAAGAGTTGTAACGTCCATTTCAGGTACCTATCTGTTAGTTAATAATCTCTAAAATTAACACTACGTAAATAGAGTTATTTGAATAAAATATTATGAATGTGTTTTCGATTCTGAGATTGCACACTCCATAAACCTGTTCTTCAGCCACTTTGTCTGATGCCATTCGCATTACATCAGAACAAAGGAAATACTATTCAGTGTAATTGTTGTACCTGCATTAACAAATCTAACACTTTTACTTTTACCTCGCTTCTCAGCAGCATATATCTATTTTGCCAATATCCTGCATTCTTTGTCCAATATGTTAATATACACCCATTTTTAATAAGAATTTTCACATGCCTTGTGGTACTTTTATGCCCAATAATACAGTTGTATTTTTTAGAACCGATATTTAATTTCTCAGATAAGATCGGGATATATGATAGTAAATGCACTACACTGGTTTACGGGAAACGCATTAATGTGCACAAAGAGGGTAAACAAAAATAAAACAATACTAACAAAACACGCATCTACAACCATAAATTGATACTGAAGATACAAGAACAAAACATTATAAATGAAATAGATGCATATGCTAGAAAATAGTGTACAACGTCCATTATAATAGAATTTTAAGTAAACAGTTAGTACAAATATTCTTGCACGGTCGTCATAATAAAAACATACGAACATAACCCCCAAACCCAAATGCAATAGCAGGTGGTCGGTCGCGAGTACGGGGAAAGTCAAGAAAATAAATCAGCTGAAAAAGTACAAAATAATTGTATAATCCGATTTAAAAACAATGGAGATTATTTAAATCTTAATAAGTAGATAATAAATTAACGTACGCAGTTACGGTATACCGGACGGACAAGAAAGACATCGGAGTAAGAAGCGTAGGTAGTTCGCACCGATTACCCCGACCAAAAACAAGGAAACGAAAAATGCCGTGCTAACTAGCTAGCCCTAAAAGGGGGGAGGCATATAAAAAAGCAAAAATCTCAAGACCCATTCACCACGGAGGATTTTACACAGTAGTTTAAGTTGAAGTTTGTCATATTCATCTCCAAATATTCAGTGTAGTGCTTAATTTTTTAAATTATAGTATTTTGTGCTTGATCCGTCTTCAATGCCGTCTCCCTTTAAAAAAATGTTTTTAAAAAAAGTCCCAACACCTCCATTCGTTGCTATAAAATAAATGTCAGGTATGTAAACGTAAATAAAACAATAACTTTTTTACTGTAGGAACTCACAATTTTGAACGTCGCCCTTCACTTCATATTTACTCTGATATTGTAGGATCAAAACTGCTTGATAACACTGCTCATCATATCATGTCTCACTTAAAGTTGTTTTTATGTTTAAAACAGGAAACAAACACTTGCTTATAGAAAAGCTACTAAAATAGTCTGTGTCACATACAATAAACAAATGGTTGAGAAAAAGTGAACGACAACTTTTATTAAAATGCTTGAGTTCTATATCGCCAACAATCTGCTTACATTACATGTGATTTTCCAATGCTCCACCCAAAGGTACTACATTGGCCAGGAAGCGAGTTTTTTTTACCTGGAAAATTTTGAATTTTGCCGAATCCTTGCTGTTCCAAGCAAGGTAGGGATCTTTAACGTGCGTGACAACACTCACACACGGGACCTCCATTTTACCTCTCATCCGAACGAGGGTGTATTTTTGCGAAAAATGCTCGCCTAACATTTTTCAAGCGGACCGTGTCGGGATTCGAACCCGGGACCTAACAATCTGCTTACAACATGCATGAACGATATATCTACCGCAAAGGTATACACGTATCGACAAGGTACCAGAAAATACAATCATAATCATCTATAGGTGAGAGATAAGAATATATACAAAGAACTTGTTGAGTTAATGAAGAACGAGTAAAGTTGGTTGACTATTTGCGCGGTTTGAATTTATTGAATTATAACAAACGTAAATTAAATAACTGGGACTAAATGGTGGTTTTAAAGCAATGAGGTACTACATTTTTTAAATATGAAATAAAATGTAACAACGCGCTGAATCAACAAAGTGCGCAGTCGCAGTGGGTCATGATTTAGTTCGTCCAATCCGAGCACTTAACTGCATAGGTACTAAAACATTACTATCAGTTATTCTATCTCAAGACTATTTTCGCACATGTGCCCGTTAGAGTATAGTTTCTGAGTAGCAAAGTATTCAAAACAGTAACCTTATCTCAATACTATTTTCGCACTTATACCCGTTCGAGTATTGTTTCATAGACGTTTCGACATTTCGTCGTAGCAGGATTATATTCATAACGGTGATGTAGCCGCATAGCACATGCGCTAGTTTGTGTATACTTTCTTATTAGTAAAACATTCTTAACAATAAGCTTACCTCAACACTATTTCCGTACATAAACCCTTTTGGTTTTTTTTCTTAGTAGTAAAACGTTCCTAACGGTAACCTAACCTTGATACTATTTTCGAATATATACACCCACTACAAACAAAAAAGCCCATTTTCGACGCATCTTCTAAAAAGCGATTTACCAATACTTCTAGAAATTAGTCAATAACTATGATCACATGACAAGGAATTGTCGTATGTGCCGTCGCCTGCCAGGTCGAATCCGGCAAGCAGCGGGTCCCAAAACTAATTAATTTCTTGCAAGTACTATTTTGAGTGTAAAAGCCTAAGAATTTATTGACACATAGACTTCTAAAACTATATTCTAGAATCTAGATAAATACGTACGCATACTTACCGTGCAACCAATTCCTAACTCCTGCAACAAAATAGTATCTATAGTTCACTGCCAAAGCTAGTTCCCGAAAGTACTTCGTCCATGAAGTACAATATCCCTGTTTTAATTGTGTTTAAAGTCATCATCATTAGGTCTTCAGTCCTAGAACTGGTTAGACGCGTACCATCATTGTTCCCTATTCCGAACTAACCTACAGATTTCCCTGAAATATGCACAGTTTGCATCTATAACTGTCTGATCTAGGTCTACATATACCTCTTTTTTCCTATCTCTGCTTGTAATATATCACATACTATTCCCCAAAAATGCCTTAGAACGTATTCCGCACTACTATTTCTCTTTTTCCCCAGATATCCTTGTTCCCCTACTATTTCTGTAACTTATTTGTTATTATCTTTGTCTGTCCATGCTATCGTCCTCATATATCTGAAGCACATCATTTCAAAAGGCTGCTACCGTTTTTCTGTCTGCGTTTCAGACTTCCTGTATTTCATAGGCATACTGTGCTGTGCTCCACACATATGCTTTCAACAATTTTCTTCTTATTCTATGTTTGTTGTCTTTCCTCATAGGCGATGTTCTTTCTTGTTAGATGCAGTTCAATCACTTTCTATTGTTTTACAGTTATATGCCCTATTTCTCCGACCTTCAATGGTTGTGAAGGGAGGTAAGCAGTCTGTGGCTGCCAAGTTCCCCCAACGCTTAACCATTTGGAGATTTAATATATTCTCCAATTTATCTTTTCGCACAGTCAACATTAGTTGCAGGTATTTCGCAGCCATTAGGTTTTCCGTCTCAAAACTGGTTGGACATGTACCTGAACTTATTTATATTCTGAGCTAGCCTACATAGTTCCCTGAAATTCTCACACAGCATGTGTATTCAGGTTAATCTTCTTTGGGAATTAAACCACTCATAGTTTTTAAAATCAACTTTATTTACGTTTCGATCCATGACCTAGGATCGTTGTCAAAATAATAATAAAAACTTCAAGTTTGACATTTATGACATAAATTGAAAGTGACTTTGATTTATTGATGTTTGAAATATTTGGTTTGAGTATACTAAACAAACATTTTTAAAGTTTAACAGAATGATTACCTTCAATTTGTGTTGCGACCTGGGATCGGCTTTCGTTAGGTAGCCAATACGCTTAACGTGAAATCAGCTGATTAATTTTTATTGGTGAATTTCATATACATTCAATAACTTGGAATTGGAAAACATTTTTTAACATGTTTCTATTTATACAATTGAGAGGATGGTTATTAAAGAAGTGTGCGATTGCATTATTGAAAGGATTAAGTAGTCGTTTTTTTATATTTATTTTGAGGGGGAAAATTCATTATGATTTAAGTTACCTCTTTGGTAGATTTTAACATGGTTCTGAGGCGACTCTATGGCGGGTTTACACTTGTCAGATACCAATGTTGTTCTATGAAGATTGTTTAAAGTAGAGTATAAAAAATAACTATTCTTATTTCATCCTTTTATTATATCGCAATAAATATTCCAAAAATTAAATAATCGATTAACCTCAAATTTGGTGCAAAATTCAGGTCTTTACACAGAGACCTATAAAAACAAAGCAATTTCTCTGTCGATTTATTATTTTGGACATACTGCAAAGCGTTTGCAACAAGAAATCCTGCTGTCTTTCCAAACTGTCTACTTTAAAGACTGATCTATTCAAAATAAGCTTGTGGCAATTATTTAATTTTTTTGTCAGCCATGTAGTATATCCCGTTACCAGTGAACAAGTTAGTTCAAAACCATTTTTATTTCTGAGTTCATGTGCCAAACTTAGAAGGTCATAAATAATTACTATAAAACCTAAAAAGCCGCATTTTTTTCATATAACTACATTCATTTATATCGCTACGAATTGCATAAAGTATATATGACGTTTCTTATTGCAATCCGGTTTTCCCTACGGCAGCCCAATGGCAGTGCACATTGCACAGCGTTACTAAATAATTAGCCATTCTGGATCCATTGTCTTTATATAGAAAGTCTCCAAGAACTTCTCTTGTAAATATATCTTTCCGATGCATTATTTATTTGATAATTGTTTTTAGGCATGTTATAATGTGTCATGCGTCGCTTTCTGTATCGCACCACGGATATAGTGGAGTTGCTGTTATCCCGTTTTGAATAAATACTTTGGATCTGCCAGTCGATTTTAAGCAAATCTCCATGCTACGATAGAGTCGCTTCCTAACGATGGAGTATGAAAAAATGTCTCCCAATAAATCTTTTCTTCTGCTAGCGGCTTTTTGTCATCATCAACTACTCTATAGCGTTGCAAAATTAGGAATTTAGATATTGTATATTTGAATTATCTTCTTTTTCAAAATTATATTCTGACATAATATATAAACGGATTCGTTTATACTGAACTATTAGATCGTCCTGGATATCTTTGGCTGCACTTATAAGCTCCATCCTAACAGCATAGTCAATTTTCCATCCGTTTTTGACCTTAAAATTTTCAATCTTACAAAAGCCATACTGCGCCGATATTTTGCAAAACAGCAGCAGTTTGGTTTGCCACCCGACTAGTCTATGGGGGTTCCTGCGATGTCCACTCTATGTCGTGGAAAGTTTAGTATTGTAACAGAATTATGATTCTAAGAATCAAGAAGACTGTTCGAAAATTTCTCTGATTCCGCTACATGAGTACTTTCATTAAGAAGCCAATGCCACAAAGCTTTGTCAGGAATATTTTTATGATATTATGCTTTATAAATGTCGCCCATTTCTGTTCGGGATCTCTATTGATTATTCTGTGCCCCAAGTATAGTCTAAACATTTGTTGTTTTGTTTCAAGATGCACTAGACCAATGCTGCCATTCTTGACTGGTAGATATCTAAAAACGGAAGTTTTCCTTGTTGTTCTAATTCATATGTGAATTTAATAGTTGGTTCTATTTTGTTAATTGAATCTACAAAGTTTTTAATTAGTTCTGTATTATGAGGCCAAATTGCATAGACATCATTTAAGTATCTTCACCAGATTAGTGGTTTTAATTCTTGTGTGAATATTACATCTTATATGGTGGAGAGTGTATCTAATCCATTGGATTGTCTAATTTGTTAGAAGATTTTGTTGCCTAGAGGGGGAGTATTAAGAACAGAGGATAGATAATAACTTACGTATTTACGCCTGCAGTTTTAACTGGTTATCGATTAATCGATTAACTACGTAGAAATTGTGGAAAATGGGTCGAACAAAGATGGTGTAGTAATTAATCGAATGGGTAAAATTCGTCCTAGTGCACAGGCAAATTCGTCTTAGTAGAGTAATTTTGTTTCAGAGGTAGGGCTCTTTCGTACTATAATTGCATTATTATTTGATCCAAAGGGTCTTTAAAAATTATTGTTAGGTGGTACATTTGTAATTAAAATATTTGCCTACCGCGTGAGGGTATCCAATTAACAATAAATAATAAATAACAGGACCTCTAACACTATCGTACCCTCACGTTTCGGGACGTTGCCTCGCAAGCTGCAGCAGTCGGTGAAAGGGGGGGTTCATTAAACAAACACACTGAGACGAAAATTCGATTGTTTTATTGAATGGACTACTAACTAAAACTTCAACTAATTACATATGCATAACAAAAATATACAGTAAATAACCTTATTTACAATAGGGCGCCACCATGGGAATTAAACGGCCCATGGACCAATCGCGGTAATAGCTCTCGTCGCACTTTGTTCGTGGGCGATGAACCAAAATTGCAGGACAGAAAATAAGTCACTTACAGTCTCCGGCTAGCACAAACACAACTTAACTAAACTTAACTAACAAACATATTTTTGAATAGATACAGTTCTAGGTGTACACACCCCAATAACAAAAATTTATTAATGCTACCTAATCTAACTAACTTGCATAGTGCGACGACCCTTTTTAAACACGGGGTCATCTACACCATGAAAAATACGACCTTCTCAAGGGTCAAATAGTACCGTAACTTGACTTCGAACCTGAGCTTTGCATTCTCAGGTAGTCTTGTGGATTAGTGATTAACGGCCTCTGACACCGTCGAAACACAATATAATAGAAGACCCTTCTAAAACGATGCGGTCTCCAAAGCAATAATCAAACGGATCAATTTAGTTAAACTGAGCATTCACCCGGAGTAGTATTTTATGGAAGTCGACAAATACAGTTTTAAACAAATAACTGACTTATGCTGCATAACACAGCCTTGAGTTCATGGTAATATCACATATACTAATTACTTACTCAGAGAAATAATTAACTTAGAACATATCGGCACGCACTGACTTCAGAGAAATAAACACATCACTAGTAACCGTTAGCTTTAACCTCTAACGCGTCTGGAAATAAACAACCCCGATTCCCACCGGCTGGCATCCTTATATACATTTAAGTTAATTGAAAAATAACCCCTTTCTTGGCTCTCATACCGGCTTAGGCTAAGCCGGTCGTAAATCTTTAAGCTTAATTAAAACTGCCAATGCCTAAGATAACCGCACACGTAGCTCTCAGAATTAATTTTAGTTGAGTGCTCAGCTAATTGAAAAATTCCTTCCGACCACCCAGACATAAATAGGGTCCTAGAACATGATTGACATCTAATCATAGATAGCAGCTAATCTGACATATTTAGAGCTTTTGAAGTAGAAGTGCCTTTAGAAAAGTTGATTAACTCTTGGATTAGACCTTCCTGGAAACTTCGCTAGGACACTACTTGGGTAGTCTTGCAATCGTTACAATTACAGACATATTTATGTTACCAAACCTTCATTCTAATAATTAGAATGCTTAAATTAAACTAAAAAATAGCTATTTCTAGAAATCATAGAACTAATTAGAGCGTATTAAAACAGCCCCCCTCGAAAAATTGAAATTGCTTTTAGGAATTTCAAGCAAATTGAAATAAAATAAATGTAGAAATTAACACATCCAACCGCAATTATGTTTAAGCCAACTGAGTCTTTTCAGAAAATTGACGGAAGGAAAAAATAAAAAAATTGGAAAAATAAAATATTAGTGAGGTTTTAGGTCTTGGACGTGGAACACCCCTAGCGGTTTTCCGTCCATGGAAGATAGTCGATAAGTGGTAGACCCTAAAACTTCTATCACCTTTGCTTCTAGGAACTTCGGGGCTAATTTTTTATTGAAATGTTTAGAAGCATCTGATAATATAAAATTGCGCTTCCACACTAAATCCCCTATTTTGAAATTTAATGGTCTGCGCCTTAAATTGTAAGAGTGCGTATTACGTTCATACGCCAAATGTATGTTCTTCTGAACTTCTTT
Organism: Platerodrilus igneus; assembly: GCA_036346225.1. Lineage (NCBI taxonomy): Eukaryota > Metazoa > Arthropoda > Insecta > Coleoptera > Lycidae > Platerodrilus > Platerodrilus igneus. Next base: position 421,921 of record JARFIW010001110.1, on the reverse strand, counting down.
AAAGATGGGCGATAATTCATTGAGGTCTTGAACCAATTGTTCACGAGTATCAATTGTCAGATCCTCTGGATTTAAATCCTTTAATTTATTATAAAATTCTCCGGTCAGAGGAACCGTGCGTCCAAAAGCTAAAAATGTTGGGGAATATTTTGTGGATTCATGAACAGCATTACGAAGCGCATGGGCAATTTTGTGAATATTATCGTCCCAATTCTTCTGAGAATCTTGAATGTAACTGCGAATGGCAGCTCCAATTACCTTGTTAACGCGTTCTACATAATTAACTTGAGGATGGTAGCTGGCGTTAAACCAAACCGAAGGTATTTTATAATTTTTCATGAGATTGGAAAATAAATTACTTTTAAATTGAGGGCCATTATCTATCATACAAATTTGGGGTACCCCATATACCAAAAATACAAAATTTTCCAGGTAATTACAAATTTGTTTTGTTGAAGCGCTGCGCATGGGATGCAATAAAGTGAATTTTGTAAACCAGTCCGTAACAACTAAAGGTAAGTATTCCCCAATTTCGAGCGCGGAAAGGGCCCCATTAAATCAATCGACAAACATTGAAACGGAAATGAAACTTTTTTCTCTTTGCCCATAAAACCATAATGGTTGAACGTGCTGGATTTGCTTTGGCAGCACGTAACACATTTACTAATGTATTTAGAAATATATGACCGCATTTTGGGCCAGTAATAGAGCTCTTTGATTTTTGTATATGTTTTAAATACACCCAAATGGGCCGAAACTGGATCATCATGGCATTCTTTTAAAATTTGTGCACGGCATGATTTCGGCACTACTAATTTCCACTCAATAAAATTGGCTTTGATATTCAAATTATTCGGAATAAACTTATACATTTTATCATTTTCTACTCTCCAATCGGGATATAGATCTGGCTTTTCCTTAATATTATTTAACATGTTTTGTACCAATCCTCGACCTCGTCTAAAGAAAAATTTAAAGAATTAATAGCATAGGCTCCACTAGGAGCTCGGGATAATGTATCTGGTACCACATTAAATTTACCCTTCCTGTGGATAACTTCGAAATCAAATTGTTGGAGTTTCACACTCCATCTAGCTAAACGTCCCGCAGGATCTTTTAAGTTGTGGAGCCAAATTAAAGAATGATGGTCCGTGATGACCTTAAAATGAGTTCCTTCAATATATGGTCGGAATTTTGAATAGCAAAACACACTGCCAAAAGTTCCCGTTCTGTGACTGAATAATTTTCTCTGCTGAATTTAAACTGCGAGAAGCATAAGCAATTACATGTTCTTCTTCTCCTTCTCCCTGAGTTAGAACGCAACCAACGCCGTAATTTGAGGCGTCACATTGTAAAGAAAAAACCTTCGAAAAATCAGGACTCCTTAAAATAGGAGCCTTTGTAAGAACATCCTTAATTTTTCAAACGAAATAAGAGCCTCGTCCGTCCATTTAATCGCTTGCGATTTTCTCTTTCCTTTAATAAATCATTAATAGGTGCTATAATTGTGGCAAAATCCAAAACAAAACGCCTATACCAAGAGCACATACCGGTGAAACGTTTTATTTCAGTGGCTGTCTTGGGTTGAGGAAAATTTACAATTGCGTCAATTTTTGCTGGGTCAGTTCGGAGACCATCTTTATTCACAATATATCCCAGATATTGTAACTCTGGTTTACAAAACTCACATTTTGAAATGTTAATAGTTAAATTAGCGCCTTTCAACTTCTCATACACTTCGTTCAAAATTCTAATATGCTCCTTAAATGTGCTTGAAATAATAATTATATCATCTAAATAAACAAATACTGATTGGGATAATGAAAAATCAAAAATAGAGTCCATCAGCCTCTGTAATGTGCCTGGAGCATTGGCCAAACCCATCGGCATTACATTATATTGAAATAATCCGCGCCTTGGGACAGTAAAGGCTGTTTTTCCTTGCTTTCGTCACTCAAGGGCAATTGCCAAAAGGCTTTTTTTAAATCGATTGAACTGAGAAATTTCGCATTGCGTAATCTATCAAGAATGTCATTTACAAACGGAATGGGATACGCGTCTTTTTTTGTAATTGAATTTAATCGTTTAGCGTCAAAACATACACGAAATTCACCTTTTGTTTTTTTCTTTACTAACAGCATGGGGGAGTTCCACGGGCTATTGCTTGGGCTAATAATGCCTTGTTCAAGCATCGCATCAATTTCTTTATTAGCATGTTCCAACATCGCCGGTGATAATGGGTAATACCGTTGTTTAATTGGTTCAACGTCTTCCGTTGTAATATGATGTGAAATTTTAGTGGTTCGGCCTAAGGTAGGACGATCCAGGGATTGAAATAAAGAAATAACCTTGTTTAATTCAGATTTCTGGTCTTCATTTAAATCGGCCATAACTTTAATGAAATTTAATTTATTGGTTTCCGCAGAATGAGCATAAAATTCATTTTTTGAAAAATCTACTTTCAATTCAAATAAATGACAAAAATCAATCCCTAACGTTAGGGTACACTCTATTGAGTCGGAAACTAAAACATTTAAAGACCGAGTAACCCCGCTTATAGTCAAGGGCAAATTAATTGAACCTAAAATTGATTGTGAAGTGCCATCTGCGGTTGTTAATATAGACGTGTTTACATTTTTAACTAATTCTAACTTATATTTATCCAATAAACACAGACCGTGTCTGCCTAAAATAGAGGTATTCGCACCGGAATCCAACAGTGCGGTATAAGTTTCCTTAAATATCTCGATATTAATATAAGGTCTTGTATCATCTTTTACTTTATAAAAATTTGAAAAAACCTTAGATGATTTACGAAAATTTTTAACTTTTACTAACCAATCCGACCACGTCTTTTTGTCAGCAGCAATATTATTAAACAAAGAAAAGCAACGGCTGACTACGCGCTTTCCTGTCCTTAGTTTTTTGAATTATTTGAGCAGTTTGGACAATTTGTAAACGTAACTTCCAGCTGCCCACAAGAATAACAAAATATTCCGCGTTTCTCCGGACAAGTATGAAACGAGTGACCTCGTCTTATACAGTTGAAACAAATAGTCGAAAATTTTGCTGTGTTTTTAAAATAATTCGAAACGCCGGACCGTGGTAAATTATTATTAGAAAATGAACTCTGTCGAACTTGACGTTCTAAGATAACTGGTACGTTGGCAGAATCCGAATGTTCCTGTTTAATAAAATTTGTAGGCTTAATGTCTTCTAAAAGCTTACAACGAGAAATCAATTGGGAAATGTCAGTCACTTCAATTAACGCCAGTTGCGTGGCATAAAAAGTCTGTAAATTTCTTTTAATAATTTTTATTTGTTCCCTGACTGGAATGGAATCTTCTAATTGTGAAAATAAATTTACCATCTTTGAAATATAAATGGTAGGTGATTCATCGGCGCCTTGCCGTATAGATTTAATTAACATTAAAAGATTCTCTGCATAATCGGCTGAAAGAAAATCTTGTTTCAATTTAAAAATTAATTGTTCCCATGAATTTACTGTACATCGCGTTGCTCTATACCAATTCAATGCTGAACTTGTGAAAAGATCAATAGCCCCTTCGAAAAGGTCATCTGACGAAACTTTTCTTGCAACTTGCAGTTCCTTAACGCGTTGAATAAAATCTAAAACCGATATAGAATCAGATTCACCCAAAATTTGTAATCCCCACTTGTGGATCGGGACTGAAATCGTTGTTTTATTCAAGGACTTAATTAGAGTACCTAAATCATTACTAGAAATCGAAACCGATTGGGTATTAATGGAAGAAACCGTTGATGCTCCAGGGCATGAAACTTCTGCTGTTGGTGTTATTGTAGGATTTTTATTACCGGTAGCCGAACAATAACAAGGGTTATCGTTAATCTCATTTTCCCCGTTTACCTGTTCTAAAATCTCAAAAGCTCTAATGCACTTGGAATGCAGTTCCTTATGTACCTCTAAAAATTCAATATCGAAATTGACATAATTTAGTCTCTGTGTTACATGCATTAATCTCGTGTTAAGTTTAATATAATCTTTCCTATTAGGAAGAATGGCAAAAGAATTTAAAATGTTTTCTAATTCAAAAATCTTAAGTTTCAATAATTCAATTTCGTCCTTTTGAACAATTTCAATTTTTTCATACTCAGAAAAAACATTACTGTCGACTTTCTCAACAATGAGTTTTTTACGCAATAATTTTCGCTTTTCTAACACACTTAACTTTGTTGATTCAACGTTCCTAATTAAAAGTTCACAACTAAGCTCATCGCTTCTTAAAGCTTCTAGTATATACATGCTTAAATAAAAGGTAAATGTCAACAATAACGAAACTTGTTCCTAAATCAGTAATATTAAACTGTAATTCTGCCTAACACTAAATAGAAACAAAACAATCTAAAAATTCGTCCGTGTGTTGTTTACCATATTTACAATTTTAACCACGTTAATGCGCCAGTGTAATTAAAATATTTGCCTACCGCGTGAGGGTATCCAATTAACAATAAATAATAAATAACAGGACCTCTAAGACTATCGTACCCTCACGTTTCGGGACGTTGCCTCGCAAGCTGCAGCAGTCGGTGAAAGGGGGGGTTCATTAAACAAACACACTGAGACGAAAATTCGATTGTTTTATTGAATGGACTACTAACTAAAACTTCAACTAATTACATATGCATAACAAAAATATACAGTAAATAACCTTATTTACAATAGGGCGCCACCATGGGAATTAAACGGCCCATGGACCAATCGCGGTAATAGCTCTCGTCGCACTTTGTTCGTGGGCGATGAACCAAAATTGCAGGGCAGAAAATAAGTCACTTACAGTCTCCGGCTAGCACAAACACAACTTACCTAAACTTAACTAACAAACATATTTTTGAATAGATACAGTTCTAGGTGTACACACCCCAATAACAAAAATTTATTGATGCTACCCTAATCTAACTAACTTGCATAGTGCGACGACCCTTTTTTAAACACGGGGTCATCTACACCATGAAAAATACGACCTTCTCAAGGGTCAAATAGTACCGTAACTTGACTTCGAACCTGAGCTTTGCATTCTCAGGTAGTCTTGTGGATTAGTGATTAACGGCCTCTGACACCGTCGAAACACAATATAATAGAAGACCCTTCTAAAACGATGCGGTCTCCAAAGCAATAATCAAACGGATCAATTTATTTAAACTGGGCATTCACCCGGAGTAGTATTTTATGGAAGTCGACAAATACAGTTTTTAAACAAATAACTGACTTATGCTGCATAACACAGCCTTGAGTTCATGGTAATATCACATATACTAATTACTTACTCAGAGAAATAATTAACTTAGAGCATAACGGCACGCACTGACTTCAGAGAAATAAACTCATCACTAGTAACCGTTAGCTTTAACCTCTAACGCGTCTGGAAATAAACAACCCCGATTCCCACCGGCTGGCATCCTTATATACATTTAAGTTAATTGAAAAATAACCCCTTTCTTGGCTCTCATACCGGCTTAGGCTAAGCCGGTCGTAAATCTTTAAGCTTAATTAAAACTGCCAATGCCTAAGATAACCGCACACGTAGCTCTCAGAATTAATTTTAGTTGAGTGCTCAGCTAATTGAAAATTCCTTCCTACCACCCAGACATAAATAGGGTCCTAGAACATGATTGACATCTAATCATAGATAGCAGCTAATCTGACATATTTAGAGCTTTTGAAGTAGAAGTGCCTTTAGAAAAGTTGATTAACTCTTGGATTAGACCTTCCTGGAAACTTCGCTAGGACCCTACTTGGGTAGTCTTGCAATCGTTACAATTACAGACATATTTATGTTACCAAACCTTCATTCTAATAATTAGAATGCTTAAATTAAACTAAAAAATAGCTATTTCTAGAAATCATAGAACTAATTAGAGCGTATTAAAACAGTATGTTACACATTATGTCAGCGAAAGGTGGTTCGATAGCAATTTTGCCGAAGATGAGGTTGAATCAATCAGTATAAAAAAAGCGATATTCGGTTGTGCTTGTGGGTGTCACTGCAAAATTTCGTCAATCACTTTCGTTTTTTCCTCCACTAAATCTTTTAATTTGTTCGTTTGTCTTCCGAAATTTTCGCCTTCTTACGGTGCTACTTAAATATTTGGTTACAGTCCGCGTTTCTTGCAAACATGATCAAAGTCTTATACTTAGACTTTTGTATCAAATTTATCGTAACATTTAGCTTGTATATAAAACTTAGAGGTTGTACGTTAAAGATAGCTTAACACAAACATGAATACTGGGTTACTGCCATAGTTAAACCAAAATAGATAGCTTTTTCTACGCAGCACGTCAATTATTATCAGTTAACATTTAGATCTTATGTATCGTAGCGTAAAAGTGAAGCAGACAACACAAAAATCAGCTAACAAAGGTGATGATCGGGTGCGCGGAATTTTAATGACCACTTCATATGCTCTAGGGATGAAACCAATATTACGAGTGCTATCACAAATATCAACCAAAGTTAAAATGTTATGTAATTAATGCAAAAGAAATAACCTTGTGTATGATTATACAAGAATTTAATATGCATAAATAAACAAAATTAAAGTAAATAAATGAGTTACATGTTTGAGTGTAACTAAATCACTTTCATATAAGTAATACACAAAATTCTGATTACTAAAGTATACAAACTTAGAGTGAGTAAGCATAAGCAGAATTTGTTTCCGCTACAACTCTTGTGATTCTTTAAACAGCAGAAACAAACAATTGCGTTATTAATATTCTTTGTTCAAGAAAAACAGTGACAGCGAATGTATTGAGTGAAACTGGCAAACTAAAGGTGTCAGTCAATATCTCTGCAAGGTAACGAACTACCTAACATAAAAAAGACAATAACTTGTAAGTTGTTGTACGTCAATATTGTAACATACTAAGTATAAAATGAGAATGCAATACTTCCTATAGCTCGTTATTAGCCATGAGTCATTCCAAGTTGCAAGCTACATACCCTTAGTATTTTAAGGGGTACGCTTGACTGATCTCATTATGGCACACAGAGACCAAGACATCTTCAGTACCTAAAACGGAATTAATTACCAATTAATGTAAATAAATGTAACAAAAATACTCAGATGTGCAGGATAACACATCGGTAGCTAAATCTCTCTAGATTAATAACGGTAATAAAAAGAATAGTCTTTTTTTGTTTTAAAGTGGGTAGTTCGTACAAAATAAAGGTTAAAGAGGTAGTTATTAAAGTAATAGAAATGTGTTGTGTTTATCGGAAAAGGATGATAATAAAATGAATAGTAAAATTCAATGATATATAGGGAATCGGTTCTGGAAAGGAATGATGAAAATTAAAAGGCAAGGCTGAAACGAATTCTAAAAAAAGGACAAAAGACTTTATAAATTATACCGCTAAAAATGCTCTATTAATTTATTTTAATAGGAGACCGTGCAACTGACCACTTATATAAAGCACGGCAGAAGCAGCATAGAAAAGAAAACATTAGCACTTTATTAGTATTTTTGTTCTTCAAATCCCAACCTAGTGGCACCTTTGGTTTCGGAAGTACACTGAGAAAAGGATTTTGTTGCTTCAACTGAAAATAAGTTGATTCAATTAGAATTTTGGTTTATATATAAACAATGATCTATATGCATTAAATAGAACATAATAAAATGTTGCAAAACCGATTTTGAAGCAAACAAATCTAAATTTGTACCACAATGAATATGACATTTACTCAAATGGCCATTAATGTAACTTGAATGATAGATAACGTTCCTTCAATTGCTTGTGGGTTTGAATTGAATTATTTAATACCTTTATCAAATATACTCTTAGGTTAAATCAATACGTTGAATATTCCACTTACAAATAAAGGTCATTGAAGCAAATACACATTAATTTTATCAAAGCACTAGTTTAGTATTTGAAAGGGTTTGCAGCATTAAAACAAACTATTCAAATTTTTTCATTAACCAAAAAGCGTCATTAGTTTAAATTCAGTATACATTTATTTAACTAACCCATATGTTGAGCACAGTTAATAATTATTAAACCAAGTGGCTAATAAGGGTTGAAGTAATAACATTTTTGCTTTAATCAAACTTTCATTGTGTTCAATTGAAACATTTAGCTGTCAAATCAATCATTTCGTTGCGTTCTACATTGTTTAGAAATAGAATTAGTTTAAACATTCGAAGTGGTTTGATTTAATATCCAGCTTGATTGATTCCGACTTAATGAAATTAATTGAATCAATTTGTTTAATTCAAGTTAGCGATCAACAAATGAGTTTTCATCCCTAACAGATTTTTTAAAAAAATTGATTTAAAATAACTTTATTCAGTCACATTATCAAGTTGGATATTGAATCAAATCACCTTGAATGTTACATTAACTCTAGTTCATCGTGCATAATTTTTAGTTTAGCTTCCACTTGAATTTTATATAACTGATACTGATTATTGAAAAGTTTGTTTATTCCTTGAGGTTGCGATGGATCTTTGAAGTTAGACGTTTGCTTATATAGTTGAAAGCTAAAAAACAACGACATTTAGTTATGGGCAATAAGACTAATTTATAGGAAGGTACTTACGTGTTTTTAGACAAAAGATTTTGTTTGAACATAGCACAGCATGCTCAATTTATTTTCTATGGATTTTTATACTTGGTTGAAATACTTTTATTGAAACTAACAATATAAACAATGTGAAGTAATGCTTGACGCCATGTTGACGTGTGGCACTCGAAGGGTAGCAGTATATTAAAGATATAATGTGCGCGCGCCGTACGTCTAATACGCAGCATCGGATACTTACTAAAAACGGTTGGGTTCAACAAATAACCGCGACGTTTGATTTCGCTATCGTAGTTTATTTAAATCAACAAGCTATAGTACGTTTGTTTGAATGTTAAATTTGTTACAAAACGTGTTGATTTGACACTTCTTCCACCATTCATTTAACTAAAATGAATTTTTTTCAACATTAAAGTAGTATTGGACTAAAATATGAAATTTGTTGGCAATATTAGTTTGTATTAAATACGACTAATGTTCAATGAAATTCACTTTTGCATTCTTTTATTAACTAACTGTTAGTATGCGTTCAAGCAAACAAATTTAACTCAACTAATTTTTGTAGTTAGTTTAACAATCTACAAGCGGTTCAGTGAATATAGTTTTGTTTAGAACGACAAAAAAATACTTGATCAAGTACTTTCCTCTTCAAAACAACAGAGTTCGTTGTATCAACCAAATCACTTTTCTCAGTGTATTATGTCTCAAAGTGCATAGCCGGAAATTAGTTGCATTTTTTTTTGCTATAGTAACATAAATAATATAAGGTTGAAAGCTCATCAAAGCTTTGTTATTGCTTCATTGTTCTTTACACTCCAACCGAGCAGTACTTCGCGTTTTGAAAATATTAGATGCTGAAATGCAGAACAAAGTCGATTACCATTTATTGTTCTGGAAAGTACTGTTTCATTCATACAGACGAATCCTTAGTGCTTTATTATACTTTATACCGCAACGCCGCCGCCCTTACGGTTTTCAAAATATTAGACATCAAAGTGTAGAGGAATTTCTTACAACCTCTTTGTTATGTAACAGAATCTATAGCGATTCGTTAGTGTTTCTAACATCAACTAAGCTCACTTTTGGTTTCGGAAATATTATTCCCTACAGTTAAGAGCAGGGACTTGCCAACAACAGAAACATTTTCGTGTTATACCATTCAAAGGCCATAACGTATAATCTTAATTTCCTGTTTCTCTTTTGTTTTTTAATACTGATACGTGTTCTACGTTTTATATATTCCAGTTTCGTATCATTGGAATAATTTTTAAATGATTGTTACCTCTTACAAAAGTTGTAACGCGATCGTGTTACTGTTGAAAAAAACCAGATAAGAAGATATAATTATTAATGTCGGATAGACAGAGTAAAAATGGACACGTCCTGTAAATTAAGAGTAGTTAACGTTAATTAAATGCGATATTTCAATTCTTATGTTTCTAAAAAGGTAATTTAGATCGGGGCACTAAACTATGACGCCAAAGCAATAAAATAATATTTTATTTACAATAAGTTAAATGGTGCCATAATAATTAATCAGCAACCAAATCTGCCGCATTAAGTATTGCGCAAAACATAGACTCAGAAATAACCATAAAAAACCGAGATTACCATATACGAGGGTATTATACGATAAAAACCCTTACATTTGACGTACCAATGCTCCACCTACAGGTACTACATTGGTCAGTTTGGGATTCTTATACATGGAAATTTGGAATTTTGCCAAAACCTTGATATTTTAAACAGGGTTCATTTTAGCTCTCATCCGAACGAGGGCGTATTTTTGTGAAACATACTCATCTAATACTTTTTAGGCGGTTCGTGTCGGGAATTGAATCTGAGGACCTTGGCATCAGCAGTCATACGCGAACCTATCTGTCCCACGGAGCCACACTATACGATAAGAACCCCAACATTTTTTTTATTGCTTTACCCGAAGATACTACATTGGCCAGGATACGAGTTTCTTTTACCTAGAAATTCTTTATTTTGCTAAATCCTTGCTGTTCCGAGCAAGGTAAGGATCTTTAACATGCCTGACCACACACACGGGACCTCCATTGTACCTCTCATCTAAACGAGGGCGTATTTTTTGTGAAAAATGCTTGCCTAACGTTTTTCAAGCGGACTGTGTCAAGAGGCGGCTCCGTGGCGTAGTTGGTATGTGTGACTACTACGCCCAAGTTCCGGGTTCGAAAACGTTAGCCAGTTTATATGAACTAGTAAAGGTAATATATGACACAGGTGAGATCGCAATAGATTTCGAAAAAAATATTATTATCCCAATCTCAAAAAATCGGAAGCCGATAGGTGTGAGAATTTTAGAACGGTTAGTTTAACTTCATACGCTTCCAAAATACTAACAATAATAATTAAAAATAAAGTAGAAGCTTTGACTGAGAATTATTTAGGCCAAGACCAATATGGTTTTCGTAAAGACAGAGGGACTAGAGAACCGATACTAATGATTAGGGTAATTATCGAAAAAAGATTACAAAAAAATAAAAAGACTCATTTCGCGTTTGTAGATTTAGAAAAAGCATTTGATAGGGTTAATTGGATTGTTATGTTCAGGGTATTGCGAAAAATAGGAATCGCTCATAGGGATAGAAAAATTATTTACAGTGTATATAAAAACCAAAGCGTAGTAATTAGATTTGATGAAATAGAAAAGGAAGCTAAGATCAGAAATGGTGTTAGACAGGGCTGTATACTATCTCCCTTGATTTTTAACGTTTATATTGAGGAACCTTTAAACTTAGCTAGAGAGGGAGAAAAGAGATAGGTATTACTGTGCAGCGATAGAAAATAGACATGCTACGTTTTGCAGATGATATATCTATTATAGCAGAGTCTAGAAAAGAGTTAGGAGAGTTTTTAAATATTTTAGATGAGATACTACAGAGTAACTATGCTATGAGAATTAACTCAGGAAAGACAAAGATAATGACAAGTGAGTTAAGGCCTAGTTGTCAACCAAAATTAAAAATAGGTAATACCGAGTTAAAGGAGGTAGATGAATATTGCTATTAGGTAGAATAATTACAAAAGACGGACGTAGCAGAAGGGATGTAGTAGCTAGAATAGCCCAATCTGAAAAAATGTTTTAAAAAAGAAAGACTTACTAATAGCTAATAGTATTAGTTTAGATAATAGAAAAACTTTCTTAAAGTCGTACTATGGAGCGTTCTATTATACGGTAGTGAGACATGGACAATTAAAGAGGTAGATAAGAAAAAGAAGCTTTTGAAACTTGGTGTAATATGAGAATGTTAAAGATTAGTTGAACGCATATAAGGAAGTTTATAGAAGAATAGTTGAGGAACCCTGTATGTGAAAACAATTAAAAGTCAGGAGAAATAGAATGATAGGGCAACAGTTAAGACATGAGGGACTATTTAGTAAGGTCTTAGATTTTAGACTACCAAATAAAAATAGAGTAGGAAGACCTAGACAACGCATTATTAGTCAAATTATTAGAGATTTAGGTTGTGAAGGATATGTAGACCTTTTTATACTAGCTCAGAATAGAAAAGAATTTAGAGCTGCGTTATACCAACCTTAAGCAAGTTCGTAAACAAAACAAACAAAATAAATAAATAAAAATTAGTTAACTAAATGTCACCATGACATAACTCACAATAAGTTAGCGGTCTGGCCGGTTGGTAGCGATTCGTTGCTTAAGCCTTACCATAACGTATAATTTAATAAACATCACCATGACATAACTCACAATTAGGTAGCGGTCTGGCATGTTAGCAGCGATTCGTTGTTTAAGCCTTACCATAACATATAATTTAACACTTTTCCTTTTTTTGGAGGGGGTAACCAGGTAATATTTCATTTCCTTGTAAATGAGAATCATGTAAACATGTTGGGGTTCTTTAATAATCATCAGGTTGCTAATATCTGTGTACAGCCAGGTAGATAGGAAAAGGATTGAAGAGTATAGGAAACTTAGACCAAGCTATATTACTCAAATTATTGGAAATTTAGGTTGTGAAGGGTATGTAGAACTTTTTAGATTAGCACAGAATAGAAAAGAAGTTCGAGCTGCGTCAAACCGACCTTAAGTAAGGTCGAAAACAAAATGATGATGATGATGATGAAGATGATGAAGCAAAAATGGTTATAAGTTTCATAAATACATAAAATAAAAGTGAAATAGTTAAAATTAAATGATTTTAACAGTCTGAAACAGTTCGGAAGTCTTTGGTAATTATCGGAATTCTTCGGAAGGCTTCGTGGTTGCTTCTGGAACCAAAATAAACTTAAACACTTAGTAAATGTATGTATATACAGTTTAAAGGCGGTGTAAAAGGCTTCGGTAGTCTTCGAAAGAATTCGGAATTTGCTTGTGAGACCGAGTATCAATTTGAATAACGGTAGTTAAAAAATATTTACAGTTTGAAGAGGACCAGACGTCTTTGACGGTCTTCGGAACTCTTCGGAAGGCTCCGCGTTTTACTTGTAGGGCAACGTTTAGATACAACAAATTATGATATGAAATTATTTTAGTTGTTATCTAACAACATTTATATAATTCATTCAGTCATTATTGCATATTTAATAATCAATAAACTCACAAAGCACATTTTAATCCTAATTACAAGTAAAATATACAAACTACATATTCCTTTTGATAACATTTATATATACAAACTTGTTAACGTGTTCCTACATCTTAGAGTATCTAAGATTTTAAAATTGTTCCGACGATTGGCGATCGTTGATCACTTTTCATTTCGTAGATGAACTGAAAGGTCGCTCCGTGTTGGAAATGTTCAACATGTGCAGGAAAACGAGCAGTCTGTTGAAGTTGTCCATGACAACTATAGTAATAATGTAGTGTACAAATCCCTTGGCGAACGGTTTGTATAAATAAATTAGAATGTGAAATTAATTATTTTATTATAGTGCAACTCTTAACGTACAACTTTTAATGTACAACTTTTAACGTATAACTTTGGACGTAAGGCTTTAATGCCGTGTAATTTTACTATCACGAAAAATGAAACTTTGATCACGTACAACTTTAATACCGAAATAAGGATGGTCTTGTAATAATTTTAGAGGAGACTTCACTTTGATTTATGGAACCCGTTTAGCAGGCAAAGCTGTAGACTACTGTATTCCACATGTGGAAAATGTCGCTTGTAACCAGCATGTTTTACTGATGCACAGGTCGATTCAAGGTTGCAGGTCATTGCCGCGGTCGGTAAGAATGTATTAGTTTATTACATAAGGCGGACGTTACAAAGTCCACTGCGTAAATTGTGCATGCAATAATATGCTTATGAAACTTGTTTTGCATTACGTGCTTTATGCAACTAATATCACTTGTATAAATGTTTTGTCAATTGAATTTTAAATCCCTTTGTTAAGTATAAAGTACAATGAGTACCATAACATATATTTCTTATTAATAGCGTGTTCCACTTATATATCATATCTCACCGATTGTACAGGTGTGGATATACCTCCTCAGTTATCTTGTTTTGACAAATTGAAATATTGATATGTTAAATTATAACACTTGAAAGCTATATCATGTAAATTGGAACTTAAAGTAATCTGATAATTGTTGATTTTCGCCAAACGTTTATTAAGCAATATTTAAACATTGTGAGGTCGCGTAGCGCTACAATGGCTAATTTATAAAATATAAAATGTCAATAATTAAATTTCTCACTTACAAATCATTTTCATAAGAATTAAAAATTTTTAACAATGTTATTTATCAAGATGTTATTTACTTTTCTTTAAAGAGAATACAGAATTAATTTATTGGACTTCAGTTCATTTTTCAATAATACTAAATTCTCCAAAAATTGGTACGGTGTTTACAAAGTAAACTTATCCGAAAAGGTATCAAGATAGTAGACACAATTGAAATTAATTTAAAGATACTATATTCATATTGATCCGTAATATATATATATATATATATATATATTATATATATATATATATATATATATATATATATTTAATATGATTGTTTGCGGGTTATAGGTCACTGGAAATAACTACTCTTCTTTAATACCTAAATTTTCGCATATATTTTATGCTTGATCACAGGTTTAACTAAAAATATATAAACACTGATTATAAGTATAAAAACTTTCAGCTACTCACAATGAGGTTGGTTATAAATATGATTGAGACATGAAATTACATTAAATATTTAAAACAGCTTTTTTAAAAATGGTAAAAAAAATTTTTAATATAGAAAAGGTAAAATATTGGTTTGGCAGAATTTCAAAAATTTGATTAATACTATCTTGGATTTTTTTTATATATGTATGTATAGGTGCATGCGTAAGTAAAAGGAGGTGCCTAACTGTGTGTTTGAGTGTGTGTGTGTGTGTGTGTGTGTGTGTGTGTGTGTGTGTGTGTGTGTGTGTGTGTGTGTGTGTGTGTGTGTTTTAATATGTCTGTGTTCCCAAGTAACGTAAAAGTTACCATATATAATGTTATTTGTTTATATAATTCTTGAGGATTCAAAGTTTTGTAGAAGTTTATTCATTGGAATTGAATTTTAGGTTTAAGAGATATGCGTATATAGAACTAAGAACACCAATATCACTTTTTTTGTTCATAGATTTTGTATTTTTATAAATATGACATATTTCCATAAAAGTTCTTTTGAAAGTATTATTTTCTATTTGAATGATATTTGGGTTGTTGAAATCCAATTTATGTCCGTCATTAAGTGCATGTGTAGCTAATGCACATGCTTTAGGTTTAGTATGAATATCACTTTTATGTTGTGTAATTCTTTGTTTCAAATTTTGAGACGTTTGACCAAAAGAACTTTTATGGAAATATGTCATATTTATAAAAATACAAAATCTATGAACAAAAAAAGTGATATTGGTGATCTTAGTTCTATATACGCATATCTCTTAAACCTAAAATTCAATTCCAATGAATAAACTTCTACAAAACTTTGAATCCTCAAGAATTATATAAACAAATAACATTATATATGGTAACTTTTACGTTACTTGGGAACACAGACATATTAAAACACACACACACACACACACACACACACACACACACACACACACACACACACTCAAACACACAGTTAGGCACCTCCTTTTACTTACGCATGCACCTATACATACATATATAAAAAAATCCAAGATAGTATTAATCAAATTTTGAAATTCTGCCAAACCAATATTTTACCTTTTCTATATTAAAAATTTTTTTTACCATTTTTAAAAAAGCTGTTTTAAATATTTAATGTAATTTCATGTCTCAATCATATTTATAACCAACCTCATTGTGAGTAGCTGAAAGTTTTATACTTATAATCAGTGTTTATATATTTTAGTTAAACCTGTGATCAAGCATAAAATATATGCGAAAATTTAGGTATTAAAGAAGAGTAGTTATTTCCAGTGACCTATAACCCGCAAACAATCATATTAAATATATATATATATATATATATATATATATATATATATATATATATATATATATATATAGGGTGTCTATGTTGGTAGAAACTATGTTTCAGAGTCACCCCACTCAACATTAGATCTTTGAAGAAGACCAACAGATATAAGTATGATATGTGTGACTATCAAACTTTGTATTCAAAGTGGTTTATGGTAATATAGGTTTCCAAATTTTCTTTTAAGCAAATCCACTTAGTCACTTGCTTTATAAAAAATTTAGGTGGCGTTATTCTGTTTCTTTCAATTCAAATATACCCACTGGCCCAGTCTCATGCGACCGTGGGCCAAAAAACCCAGTTAGCTCAATATCTTTAGAGTGTTCGTTTACTATAAGCCAATTTCCATCCAAACCTTACCCTGACCTTAATACAAATACAAAAGAATTCTCGATAGGTAATGTTAATCTACCACAATTTGTTGTGGTATAGATTGACAGAAAAAATATAGATAATAAGTATATTCCAAGTCATACTTTTCAATGTCTGATTTCTGTTCTAGGGTTCCTATTTCCAGTCCTACATATAAATTCCTTATAAATTTTTGCCATCTAGCCACTTTCTCTAAATTTTCTATAATGATGTCTCCTCCCGCACCTCTTATATTATTACTATACGGTTATATAAAATTCTTTCTAGTTAGTTTGTATGCTTCCTTTGTTTTTTCTATTTGCATTTTGGCGTGTACCATTTTGCACTTTTCATCGATTCGTTATTATATAGATTTCCTGCATTTGCAAATAGTTTTCTATTTTATGGCTTTGTATCTCTGTTTCCTGTATCGTCTTGTCCTTATCTGACCACAATTCAGTCGTGAAAGTGAGAAAGATATTTCCATAGCTTTTTGCAAAGCGGATATTGCACTGCCCTTCACTTCATTTCAATTCCTTTCTTGCAGAAAATCGACTATTTAAAATTGCAAATGTTTCTGCGTTTCCCCATGTTTGAGCCCTATAGAAATTATTTCTTAAGCAAACCTTAAAGGGTGTTCATTATCATCAATAACAAATAAAAATATGCACCTGCTGTTACAAAAATTTGAAGTTTTAAAACTTTCATAATGTTCGAATTAGTAATATTTTATTTAAAAAAAGCTTAACCTTTTATTGTATTATTTAGGTTCAGTGGATTTTTAAACGTCGCACAGAAAATTTTCCAGTATTACTATGTTAAAAATAAGCGTTACGTAAAGACCACAGTTTTGTTTTTCGTGTAAGTCCGGACATGGACTTATAGTTTGTGGTTTGAGAAACTGCTGGATTGCATTACCCATGCTTAACAATGTAACTGTGCCCACTAATGCGCGTAACAGATTAACCTATCTTGGAGAGGTGACGATGGTTGGTGGAAACCGATGTGCTGAAACAAGGAAACTTACTGCCGGCCTTCCTTGAGTGGAGACATTTTTGTACAGTTCGGACGGTCGATGAAGTGGTTAATTTCCTCTCGTTCTCTTCCTCTACCGTTCTACAAAATAACGACGCTTTGTCTATAAAAGAGCTACCAACAGGCAAACAAGAGATATCTGGACGTTATCTCTACAAAATGACCAGCATACCGGAGTAAGTGTTAGTTTTAAAATTAAAGACCCATTTGACACCCTGGGGAATTTAACCTCGTGGGAATTTGAAATTTTTGATTCTATTTACTTACTTATTTATTGTAAAAAGGTAAAATTAATCTTAAAGTTAACGTTTAAAACGATGAAGTACTTTTGTAATTTCTAGCGCCCGATTATGGTGACAGAGCTGTTGATCATCGCTAAAATTTGTAATATCCAATTCAATTATATTATCGTCCTTTATCTTTTCGAAGTATATTAATTGGAAGTATTTAGCATAGCAAGCGATTTGAAAAGCATCTTGATTGGTTTATTTTTAATTGTTTTAAAAGTGTCTCCAGGATTCATAAACACCAATGTCCTTATTCTTTGATTTATCTTAAAGCTGCTCGAAACCCATTGTTCGTCCCAAATTTAGTGCACTAATTGCATCATATTATTTATTAAATATCACTTGATTAGTTTAAATTCAATGAAATTCAGTTTTCTCTGAACATTAACTTTACCTTTTCCACAAAGCGACATAATTATAATATTAAAGAGGCTCTAAACTAGAGCAGTGAACAATTGCATGCATTGGAATAAAGAAGCAATGCACTGAACTTGTAAGTATCTATTCAACTGCCTTTTTTACACTTCGTTTAACGTTCAAACTGTACAAATGGAAGGCGGACACATTCACGTTATCCATGAAGGGTCTTCAGTTATTTAACACAGTGTCTGCTCATCACCTATATATGGTTAATACATAGTATACATTCACAAGTCCAGCATGATGCAGTCTGATGTACCACATATGGGTCATGGGACTTGGTCTAAAAGGTTCACTTTAATAACATCCATTGAGTCATATTTGTCCCACACAAGTGTATACCTGTTCTTGAATACACTTCGTTGTTTAGTTGGAAGCCTTGATAGCAAGTGGATGTATTTTAGCATTTCTTGCAAAAGTAAACTGCTTACGCGGCAGAACTATATTACTACGCTAAAGATATGGATCGGATTTGAAGTTTAAGTGAGAATGAAAATGATCCAGAGTTTTTGTTGTTGAAGATGAGGATCTAAATGACAGTAATCTCAGAGACCATTGAGGTTTTTAAGAAACTGAAGATCCCACAGAAGACAACGATGATGATAATGGAACTTCATCAAATGATAAAAACATTGTTAAAGGTGGTGACGACACAAGTCTTGGTTTAATTCGGTCTTAAATCTTGCAAGGTTTTGTTCCACTCGCAAATCTAGAGACGAAGCACCTGTTGACGACAGAACTAATGTTCTACCCGTGGAAATTGTAAAAACCATTATAACTAAAGAAGTAGTAAACTTGATGGTATTGGAAACAAATAGGTATGCTGCTCAGCCGATAGAGGTTAGAAGGATTTCACGTATTTCTAGCTTGTCAAGATAGAAGGATACTAATAAGAAAGGAATGTATAGCTTCAACGGCAAGTTGTTGGTTTTTTTACATCATCTTTGTGAATATATATGTTATATTTTAGGTGTAATGTTGTTAATTCGACAAAGGTTCAGGTGCTGGGGGAACTTGGCAGCCAAAGGCTGCTTACCCCCCCCTTCATATACCGTGCATTTATATTTCCAATGCTCCACCATAAGGTACTACATTGGCCAGGAGACGAGTTTTTTGTTGCCTGGAAATTTAGAATTTTGCCGAACCCTTGCCGTTTCAGGCAAGGTAGGTATCTTTAACGTGCGTGACAACACTCACACACGGGACCTCCATTTAACCTTTCATCCGAACGAGGGCGTAATTTTTGTGAAAAATGCTCGCCTGTCATTTTTCAAGCAGTCGGCCGTGTCGGGATTTGAACCCAGGACCTTGGGATCTGTAGTTTTACGCTTACTACATTGATCCACGGCGACGCCTCCCCTTCATATACCACTGAATATCGGGGAAATAGGGTATATAACTGTAAAACAATAGAAGGCGACCGAACTGCATCAAACAAGAAAGAACAGCAGCTATGTTTAAAGACAACGAACATAGATACAAGAGGAAAACTGTTCAAAGCATAGTGTGGAGCACAGCACAGTACATCTATGAAATAGGGGCAGCAGGAAAAGCAGACAGAAAGAGATAGAAGCGTTCTGGAATGTTGTGCTTCAGATTTATGAAGATGGTAGCATGGACAGACAAAGTTAATAATAAATAGGTTGTAGAAATAGTAGAGGAATAAAGATATCTGTGGAAAATGAAAATATAAGAGAAATAGAAGGACAGGATACGTTCTAAGGCATTTCTGGGGAATAGTACGGGATATACTACAAGCAGAGATAGGAAAAGAGAGTAAGAGGTAGACCGAGATCAGACTTTAGCACAGAGATAGTGATAGATGCAGACTGTGCAAATTTCAAGGAAATGTGTAGGTTGGTTCAGACTAGGAAACAATGAGGGTGCACGTCCAACCAGTTCTAGGCCTGAGGACCTAATGATGATGATGATGATGTTCTACCAGCTCGTCAATCATCTTTTGTATAATAACTTTTTTGAAAACACGTGTTTTGTATTCTGTTCTCTGCAGACCTTTGTTTTGTCATTAGTTTTACTCCGAAAGTATTGTGCTTTTAAAATTTTATTGCAAGGGAAACAATACTATACCGTAAAATAGGGCTTCTTGATTAAACCTTTTAGAATTTTCATTCAGTCAGGCTCAAATCTATAAGTTTCTTCAAAAATCAAAATAGCAGTGTTCAAATTTCAGGTCTAAGCAAGTTCTTACAGCAGTAGATAAAAATATAACTCCTGCTATTTTCGTACAAGAATTTTGAAGTACTAATTCTGTGATGGGGCTACTTGAAAATTTGGCAGTAAATGTGAAGATTTTCAAGAAAACGTCGTATTGGAGCTAACTGAAAGTAACAATCTGAAAAGGAATACAGTTTTTGCTTATCGCTTGGTTGAAATTGAATAAAAGCATGATTTTTATAGCAAAAATGGAAATCTTTATTAAATTTACATTAATTTTATAACGACATAGTAATAGGTATATATACGCATAAACTTAAAAAGTCATTGGAAAATCTTAAACTCTTAAATAAATTAGGTACCCAAAGAATGAAAACAAGAATTTATTCAGAAAGTTCCCTAAATTTTATCTTACTTTGTCTAAGGGTTTTCAGGATGGTTAGTTTTTTTATTATCTCATTTCTTTCAAAAAGGCGACCTCTTCAACAAATTGATATTTACAGCTATTTTTTACTTTTTCATCTGGCCTTAATAATGCGCATAAATAGCTATTTTCTTGGGGGAAGTTATTTTAACCACAAATTTCTTTAAAAATCGACGTCATATTGTGAGCTTTAAGAAAATATATTCACCGCATTTGAAGCTTTCGAATGTATTGTCAGAGTTTTCGACCAGGGCAGCTTCTTTAATACATCTTCGTTTCTTCATTTAGAGCTTGACGGTAGTATCTTTTGTTTTGATTATCTATCTAGTTTATTTTGTTTCTCCTTCGGTTTTACCGTGAAAGATGTAGATGACTTTTCAATATCTACATGACAAACACTTTTACTGTCAATCTCTTTTTTCATCCTCCATCGGAGGTTCCTGCCTTTCCAAATCTAGTTTCTTAATATTGCTTGCATAGTCCATCCCTATGTATTTTGTGGTCCAACTGATGCTACAAGATCTTCTACGTTCGGAAGTTTGAAGATAATTTTTGACGTTTAAGTAGTATAATGCTAGATGCTTCGAATCCAGATTTAACAGTACCCTCCCCGGTCTTTTCAAACACTGGCTTAACAATGTAGAAAAGCAGTCCTTTGTTACTACTTTCTTATGTTTTGTTTTCTAATCTCTGAATACTCGTTGCTATTTTATTTTAATTAGTTTGAAAACCCTGACGTTTGAAATTTACGTAACATCCTATTAGTAGGTAACAAAATAAAGCTGATTTTGCTCTCTCCACAAATTCTAATAACCTCCAGGAAAATGGGACTGGCCAAGTTTTCTCCTACTAAAATCTTTCGGCCAGGATCTAAAGATCTAAAATATGGCAGTCCAATTTTTTTGAACCAATCTTCTAAAATACTAGCATCGAACTACCCAGACTGACTTATATTATATCTAGTATTATGAGGTCCACCCCCCATTCGAGTACCCCATAGATGCTCTAACTTGTAGAAGATGTAGCATACAACCTCATACAGAGCAAGCAAACATTACCGAAGTTTACGACTCTAAAACGTTCATTATATTCTCTGAACGTTTAAACTATTTTCAGACAATAGCTTTAAAGTGATCGAAGTCGTCTGTCAAGTTTGTCCCGTCTTAGTTGAAGACAGCTTGAACCAGTTTGCTCCGAAAGCTCAGAAATTCCAGGAGGTGCGGAAACGAGTGGTTGCCCTTGCAGATGTTGGCCCAGGCTAGCGGCAACCCTCTCATGTGGTATTTTCGTGATCCTTTAAGTTTTTACCTGTTACAACCTGTGGATATGTAATAATAACTCGTAGATGGATTTATGTAGATTAATGAATTGTAACCAATGTCACAAAATAAAGAAACAAACACAGCTAAATAAAACAAATGCAACACGCACCGTAACTACAATGCGGCCAGCGGCGTTGCCATTAAAAAACAAACAAAGAAACAATCCTACGACTATAACTTATCTGTAAAGTACAATCCAACTGATCCACATTAGCATCAACTATCACTGCCACAACTCTTACGGATTAATGTATAATTTAATTTCCAACGCAAAGTTCACAAATTAACTGGGTTCTCGCACAACCGACACGCGTTTTAATAACGTGCCGCACTCTCTCGCACGTTTAACCCCGATTGACCGTTACCTATCGAACTAACTTAAACATTACGGATACTTCTCCCTCTTATTATAGGGGCGGCCTAGTACATCATCCACCTATAAGTTAAACTTAATTGCTAAACATATTTTTGTAATTAACTTGAACTTATACTTAATAATTACAGTGTTAAATTTTGATACGGTACAACATACGGTTTTAAATTCCTAACATTCTGTATACCCAACAAGAGACCTTTAGTGTCGTCCCGTACTTCATAAGAATTTGGCCCGCGCCTAGCCACAATCGTAGCAGGCCCGGAATAAAGCAAAAAAAATTTATTAATCTCTTTGTCTTCCGCAGAAGACTAAGGATGAGTACGAACCAGTACTTTATCACCAATCGTAAAATCAATACAATTTTTATGGATCCTTTGATGACGTAATTTACGTTTTTCAGCCTTAGATTTTAATTTATTATAAGTTAGTGTTATAATTTTATCCCTACCAACATCCGGTATGTCACTTGTAGGAAAAATAAGGGTTTTAACTTTAGGGTTATCAATATGATCACCAAAATGTAGTTCACGAGGGCTATACCCAGTCGAGTCGTGGACTGCCCTATTGATCCATTTCCTTACTCTATCTAGCATCAAAACCCAACCCCCATGAGCCGAGTAACACAATGATCTCAAAATACGCACAATTTCTTTATTAACCCGTTCCGTCTGGTTTCCGTGCGGAAAGTACACGTTTCCAATCTTTGCTCGTAAACTGGCTACCATTATCGGAAAGAATGATCCCTGGTTTACCAATCTCGATAAAATATTCTTTGACCAAACAACGAAGAATCGCAGCTGTATTAGCACGTTTAAGAGGGTGCAAAGTAACCAACTTACTGAAAGCGTCAACAATAACTAATAAGAAAGTCGCCCCCGCCCTTGATACTGGGAGCGGACCAATGAGATCAACACATACGATTTCGTTGGGCGCTTTAGGTAAAACACTATGATATTCGCCATAAATTCTAATCGAACTCTTCGCCTTCTGGCACAAATCGCAGCTTGAAATAATTTTTCGAATGAAATGTTTTATCCTCTGAAAATAATAATCACGACGCAGCATCTGGAAACACTTTTCCGCCCCAAAATGCCCATTATCTACATGGTCTTGCCAAACCAATATACTTATTTGGGAAGCAGTCACACATACTTTAAACTCTGGCGAACCTTCGTAGCCTCGCCTAAATAAAACTCCCTGATACACCACAAACCAATCAGCGCACCTTTTCAAAACTTCCTCCTTCAATAATCTAGACATTATTTTACAACATAATTCGTCTTTCCCTTGCTCCTCAACAATATTTCTTATACCTAACTGGACCCCTTTAAATAGTTCCGACTTCTTTAATGCACAAATTTCTGTCGGCACCCTCTCAAATTTTTCAAGTTTCTCCTTTCCCTTGATTGGATACCGCGATAGAGCATCCGCAAGGACATTCTCCTTCCCAGCACAATATTTAACATTAAAAGCGGTTTCTTGAAAATACACCTCTTTAATCTCAGACACCTTACACGGCACTATCTCCTTTTTTAATTGAATTTCCTCATCTTTCTCTTCCGACACTTGACAAACAGTCAACCGACCATCAGGTTTTGGTTACATACTAAACCCTACGCTTATCGCTCTTCCTTCAAAAATACCCGATAAACAATTTTTTGAAAAATCGATTTTAATTTGATGATCAGCAAAAAAATCGCATCCGAAGATGACATCACGAATTAAATTCGGAACTACCAGACAAGGGTAAGCCAATTCGAAATCATTAAATTTAAAATTCAAATAAAATTGATCCTTAACAATAGAATTCTTGCCCGTCGCACTCACCTAAATAGTTGATGTAAACGGCAAACGTAAAATATCGCTATTAATTTGCGTTATTTTTAATAAAAAGTCTTTTGAAATGCAGGTAACTTGACTACCCGAATCCACTAATATTTTTACCAAAACTGTCTCAACTGTCGCTTCAATGGTCGGTGCCAACGCAACTAATTTTATATTCTTTTTGTCTTCTAGTAAAAGGTCATCCCCGTTTTTATTAAATAACGCGGCCACAGCCGATGGTCGATTTCCCCCTGGACTACTAACAGTTTGGGATTCGCGACGCCCTTCATCCCTATCACCATTATTGTAATTACTATTAGTATTATTTTCCCTATTTTCAGAGCGGGCACTATTACCGCCTCCAGAATTTGACGTATTTGATCTAAAATTGTAACGAGCACTCCCGTTTTGTTCATTATTCGTACCTCTACCACGCCAATTCGTGTAGGAACCGTTATTATTATTGGGGTTCCGATTATAAGTTTCATCAATTTTCTTTAAGTAAGCTTCTACTTCATCAAAAGTTCTGGGCATGCAATTTACGATACTTCGTAGAATTTCACTCGGAAAATGATTTTTTAATAAAGAAATAAGCGCACCTTCCTCGAGAGCAGTAGTTAAGAAATTTGCTTCTCTCACCAACTTTAAAAAATAATCAGCCCTCGACCCCCTTTCGTAACACCCAAATTTAATTTTTTGAAAAAGTTTCCTCTCTTCGTCAACCCCCCAATACCGACTTAAAAATAGCTCTTTAAATTCTTGGAAATTCCTTACTTTTCTTCTTTTAATACACCCCAATCCTGAGCTGAATTACGTAAATTACTAACGGTCAAAGGAACTTTTCTACTTTCAGGAACTCCAGCTTCCAAAAATATTGTTTCCTGTTTTTTAATGAAAGTTACCGGATGCACAGATCCCTCCGGCACAAAGCACAAATTCGTACCCCCCAGATCCTTATATAAACTCATATAATTATGATACCCAAAAGCCTCGGACGTGACGCCCCTGGTCTCTGGTTGGTGTACATGCACAACACCTTCATCCCTAAAATATTCAACATCGCTAGCTTCTACCTGTCCTTTAACCGATTCAGAAACAAGATTTACATCTAAACTTAATTTGCTAATATTTGCAGCAATATTCACGTTCATTTGTACAATTGATTCCTTTAGGATGGCATTGTTACCATTCATACTATTAACAGCTGCAACTAGTTGTTTCAAAGCCTCTGCGATATCAGGCTCGCCCATTTTATCAGCCTTTTCTAAATTACTTTGATCTTTACTACGCGTATTATACTTATGTGACATTACATTTCAGCAACAATCAAAAACATATTTCACCTTGAGGTGTGATCCTTAACT
Organism: Platerodrilus igneus; assembly: GCA_036346225.1. NCBI lineage: Eukaryota > Metazoa > Arthropoda > Insecta > Coleoptera > Lycidae > Platerodrilus > Platerodrilus igneus. The sequence continues at coordinate 396,301 of JARFIW010001110.1, read as the reverse complement.
CTTAAGCTCTAAATTACTCTATTTATTTTTGTTCCAAACTAACACAATAAACCCAATGAATTTCTCTGAATTGTCCACTCACACTTGATACAACTTGGAATGTTATACCTCAATATCCAAACACCTAAGAATTAAACTTTTTCCAGTTCAGTCTCATTAACATTCCTAATAATAACTATTGTCCGTAAATACAATTAACATGGACCTGGTCGTTGAATAACCGTTAACCCTTATTAGAAATTTAACTGTACTGTTCATTTCAAAAATGTCATTCAATGTTATCTAAATACCAATATCATTAATTATTTACTAATGACCTTAGGTACCTGAACCTTTTCAAATTCTACGTAAACAACTCAAATCATTTACAGTTCCAGGTATTTGTGTAACAAGAAAACGTCCCCGTTGGCGCCAAAATGAACCAGTTTGCTCCGAAAGCTCAGAAATTCCAGGAGGTGCGGAAACGAGTGGTTGCCCTTGCAGATGTTGGCTCAGGCTAGCGGCAACCCTCTCATGTGGTATTTTCGTGATCCTTTAAGTTTTTACCTGTTACAAGCTGTGGATATGTAATAATAACTCGTAGATGGATTTATGTAGTTTAATGAATTGTAACCAATGTCACAAAATAAAGAAACAAACACAGCTAAATAAAACAAATGCAGCACGCACCGTAACTACAATGCGGCCAGCGGCGTTGTCATTAAAAAACAAACAAAGAAACAATCCTACGACTATAACTTATCTGTAAAGTACAATCCAACTGATCCACATTAGCATCAGCTATCACTGCCACAACTCTTACGGATTAATATATAATTTAATTTCCAACGCAAAGTTCACAAATTAACTGGGTTCTCGCACAACCGACACGCGTTTTAATAACGTGCCGCACTCTCTCACACGTTTAACCCCGACTGACCGTTACCTATCGGACCAACTTAAACGTTACGGATACTTCTCCCTCTTATTATAGGGGCGGCCTAGTACAAGCTCCATGTCGCAAATTTTCTAAGACTTGTTTCAAATTGTCGAAGTAATTGTTAATCATCTAATGATCAACTTTTGATCTGCTTTGTTTAATTGACTGAGCCATTTTTTGTACAGGTCTTCTTTATGGCGATTCAAAAACTTGTGTATCTAACCATCCCCAATTTGTTATTTACAAATTGTTTTATTTTAGTGCCTTGTCTATTTAGATAGCTTTAAACTAAAATTTTTACATCTTCGAGGTTAAAAAGATTACCCCACACTGAAGCTGTACATATAGTTTTAACAATAGCTTTCTGATCCGTATCTGACAACGCAGTACTACAACCAGGCTTCTGGGTGTATAAGTTTTTAATTTTTCTGTATAAAGTGACATAGGGTTCGTTTTATTCTTCACTCAATTGCCCTTCTTATACCTTTCTACAGCAGCAACCAGAGCCTCCTGGCTGTAGCTCTGATATGATCTGCTCGCCACCTTCCTATTGTAAGTTCGAACCATTTTCAAAAAACCCCTGAAACAACATTAAAAAATGAAAGTCACGTTGTCCCAATCACTGGGTAATATGAAATAGCCAGCCAATAAAATATTGAAATTTTTTACCTGATCTCTACTCAATTTTCTCCACACGGGTATCGGCAAAACCTGAACTTGACATTAGATTAATAAATCACATGTGGTGCCCTCTATTTAATTCCTATAAATTAATAGTTCTGAAATAAACCCCTTGCTGGTAGTACCTCTTTATAGAAAGCAACGCATCTACTTTCAAGTAAATCCGGCATTTTCAAGTAGCCCCGTTTTACGGAACGTTAAATAAATGAAGTGCTTGTACTTACTCCAAACGTGAATTCTCTAACTCTGAATTTGGAATTGATTGCGAAATTCAAATTACTCAGCTTCAGATATTGCGAAACGATTATGTTTCACAATACACAAATATTGAAATTAGTAAAATTTCAATTTTGGTTATAATTTAATAAACCCTATTTATACATTGTAATTATTTGAAATGCGGTAATTCAGTTCTGTTCAACTTGGGTCAATGAATGAATGCGGGTGACACACTGAGGCAAGTACCCATCACAAAATTAACCCACATAAACTCATTGACCCAGTAGGCACATGACCCATCTCATACCGAGTACTTACAGTCAATAGTGATTTTGAATTAATTTCAAACAATCCACCAGCCGTAAATGTTACTTTCTTATTTACCCGTTGAAGAACTAGCATCATCGGCGCTCTGAGCTTAGAAAAGTATTTCGTATACCAATTTGAGTCGTATAGTCCAAATCCTATACTTTCAACCTGTAACAAAAGTCATAGTATATTATATAAAGTGTCCGTGCAACAACTTCGGATGCGTTTTTCTCGGGAGTTTGCAAGCTTAGAATTTAAAATTTTGATATGCTAAATAGGAAAAATGTCCGTTTACCGTACTTGCTAATATAGTGCACCCAGACGCTCCAGTCACGATAATTTTTAAAGTATAAGTTACACCCTGTATTTTTAAACCTGATTATGGAAGCTTTTATTTTTTTACGTACGCTCAAGTGAAAAAAGTGATAGGGTGCATTGAAAGATCTTTAAGAAATTTCATATTAAAGTTAAATAAAATAAAAGTTTGTTTACTATAAATTAACACTTTTATAAAACAAACTATCAAAACAAATAAAATCACAGAAATCAAAATTAATTAGGTTATTGCTTGAAATACTCCCCCATTCACATTCACAAAGTGGAGTCTGAAATTTAGTGGGATCCTAGTGTGCTTACCGTACATAACTTTCTTGATAGAGTTGAAGAGCTTAGGCTAGCTCGTAATGTGTCTGAATTCCAAGTATTCGGATAAGCGTCGATCTCTTTGAGTCGAAGTACTGGGGTACCGTCATCGGTTTTCTAATTGCTTAATCTTAGCGAATTTACTCTTACACCATTTTGAACTGCCTCATTATAAGCGATGACTGTTTAATAAGTTGGAAAGTATCATTTACTGTTTAACGTGTATGACTCCCAGGTTCCGTCGGTATGGTTATATACCTGAGGATGCTCGATTGGACATTCTAACTCGTAAACATGCTTGTTCAGTTAAACTCCTTTGCAATAAATTCTGACATTATTTCAAAATATTTTGGTATATAGTTTACTATTTCCATAAAATTTTGAATATTGTTCTTATGGTATACTAGTTTGGCTCCACCTCATGGGTTCCCCAACACTCATGACTTTTATTTCACGCTCTAATTTTTTACCGTGCTTCCAAAATCTGTCTTATAACTTCTTCAATCATTTTAAATGTTTTAAACACTCCTTGGTAACGTTCTTCAATTTTTATGACCTCTAATTTAAATTCTTAATTTTTCCCTTTCTAGCGTTATCTTCATCTTCCGAAATTTGTACTACAATACCACTAGTGTCCAATTTCATTACTTTAATTGTGAATTTGTTAAATTTTCTCTTGTTTACGACTGTGGATATTTATTTTGTAATGCAGTATGACCTCAGTAGTGTAAAATCAGGGCTTCTGTGACCTCATTTCCACCAGATTCCCTCATTTCCACACTCATCTGGACCAAATAGTTTTCATCGACTAACCAATTTCATCTTTCGAGATAAATGTACCTTGTTTGGTATCAATTAATATTAGATTTTTTTCAGCTACCTGAATTTATAGGAATTTTTCATACAGCATCATCCCCTAGGGAGCTACCCTCATTTTAAGATTTTTTGCTGGTAGCGATTTTTTGGACGTCCGCAAAAATTTTTTAACCATGCGACATATCAAATTAGTCTAGAATTTTTTGCAGAATCCAAATCTATAAACAGATTTAAAATAAGACCACCCCTTACCGTTTTACACACATACCCTCTGCGAGATAGATCTTTCTCCACATTTCCACCCACGAGATAAATGTTCCTTGTTTGGTATCAATTAATATTAGATTTTTCTCAGCTATTCGAATTTCTAAGAGTTCTTTAGATTGCACCATCCCCCAGGGAGCTACACCAATTGGGCCTTTAAAAGGCGTAACTTTGTAAGGGGTGGCTCTATTTAAAATCTATTTGCAGATTTGGGCTCCCTAGAAATATCTAATATTAGTTAATACCAAACAAGATTTATTTATCTTAAAAGAGTGACTACTTTGCGGATAATAAACACAATATACCGCTTTTCAAAAAAAAAAGTTGTAGGGAAATTCAAAGACGAATGGGAATCTAGTATTATAATTTGTTGGTAGAAGGGCTAAGTCCTACTGTATTGTAAGCAAAAAAGACACGATTAAAAAGATTAAAGGAGTCTCACGAAGTGTAGTTAAGAATATTAATGTAGATAGTTTTAAGGACATTGTACATAATAATTCTGGTGCCCTTATGCATAGCATGGTGTGTATTCAAAGTCATTAACGCCAACTTTATACTCAATTAACAAAATTAGTTTGTCGTCCGAGGATAACAAAAGGTACGTCATCCCTAATAGTACAGCAACCTACGCATAGGGGCATAAAGATATAGGATAGTTACCTATATATATATATATATATATATATATATATATATATATATTTTATTGTGTATGTATATAGCAGCATGTAAGTAAGTTATAAGACATACCCACCATCCCCATCCTTAATAATCCCTTTGCTCTTGGTGACATGTGTTTACCTCCACGCGGTGTCGCTGGACGGTAAAACATATAGTTAGACTAACGGCAATATGTCTTATTGACCGAAAACACGTTTTCTCTAGTAAAGAACCTTTCAGATCATTTAAAACCGAGGGTCCTACAACCTATAACGAGCATATATTCCAAAAAGTGGTGGGCATGCAACTACGCAACAGTGTGTGGAAGAATAAGGATTCTCTCCAATAAGAAATTAAAGTTTCCATGTACATAGCACCAACCATTGGGAAATGGTTAAAATGTTAAACCTATAAAGGTGATTATTAATTGTGGTTTAGAAAAATAATAATTTTCTTGGACTAAATAAAATAGCTTAGACTGATTAATGTATATGGCTACATATTCCCGTACACATCCACAAACATCTGCTTACGTCCACATACGGACATGGCGATGCCGGTAGTTTTTGTTTAACAAATAGTAGGAAAGATACGTTAGGTGTTAGTGTGTGGAAGCCCATAGGATCGTGGGATTTAAAAAGCACGGTGCGGCGGAATGTATTGTGGTTCCCGCTAGAATAATGAAACGTGCTTAATCGATCGTATTAGATGTTTAAATATGCGACAGTGTAAAAGCCTACATGAGCAAAATCTAATTATCAGACAAAAAAAGTGCGCGATGTGCTATACTTATAAGGAAATTATAGAATGATGCTTTGCAGCGGTCCTAGCAGTAAAAAGGCGACTGACTTTTTCAACCAACTGCAAGAATAGCAATAGCGCAGAGAGTGGGTATGCATGTATTATACAGCGCACTGTTACTATAAAATACGTTAGTTTACGGGTAGCTCGAATGTGTAATTAATCACGACTTATAGCTCCCTCGGAGGTTTAAAAATTCTGAGACCATTGTCGTTTGAAAAATGTGTGGAAATTATCAGAATGGGAGCGGGTGGAAGTATAAGTTAGGCGAATGGTTGACACAGTTTTTCTATCCTTTACGAGGGAATTGGAAGTTAACAGACATCGAGCATCTAATTCTCTATTTGTGTGGTATCGAGTACTTGCCGGCTCTAGAAATAATTACGTGCTACCGACCGCTATGCGAAAGATTTGGTTCTAGAAAATGAGCAACCAACGAAAGTACGGAATACTTGGTATTAATGCTAATTGATTTAGTGACCGCGCTTGTGCACTCTTCGAGTGTCTTCAGTAATCTTCGATTGTTTCCAAAATGTATATAAACCAATGGGCTATTTAAGGAAGCTATTCGAAGAAAAATGTCATCCGAAAATATTTTTAATTGCAACTCTTGTGGTGCTTCCTATACCTGGAAAAATGCTCTCAAACGGCACCAGAACAAATGTCGTGGTGTAACATCGTCCACATTTAAGCTTATACATCCGTCGGCGGCAAAGTACTTAAAACTGTGGGTCTTGCGGTGTCGCTTTTACAGCACGGTATGTTATTAAGCCGTAAACGTTCAACTCCGCCAGCTGTTAAACGGTCTTGTACGAAACAACCACAAATTCTGTGTAAAGTATGCGATTTCGAAATGGAAAACACTACCTATGCCGCACACTTGAGGAGCAACAGACATAAAAATGCAACAGTTACCGCTACTGGCGAATATGGTGTAGAAATGGTTAGCACAGCGTTTAACAACCGTATGGATAGCTATCGCATAAAGAACGCCTGTGTCGACGATGAAGTGTGTTACGTTGACTCGTGTGGAGCCGTGCGTAACACTAAGAAATCACGGAATGACCGGGCTCAATCGGAGATTAGGGGTGGGTGTAGAAAATCAACTGACATATAAGGTATACGGCGGTAAGGAGTTAGAAACAGTACCTGTAAGAAAAATAGTTAAGCAAACCTGAAAAAAAAATAGTAAACATAGCATAAATTATTCAGTACTTTGTAGATGTAAGAAAAACTATTTTGGATAAACTATATATTATAATCACGATAAAAGCATTACAAAAAAAGGAAATTTTGATTACAAAGTGAGGTAATATTGGGGAGTAGCAGAAACGTTTCCTCACACACCAATTCAACATAAAGCAAACAGCTTATAACAAAAGATAAATAGGTAATCCAGTAGTATGGATTCTACTGTGTTCAAATATTTAAAAAAAATATGGTTATTAAAAGGAATATTTTAGCATAACAAGGAACACTAGTACAGCTAATTACCGAGTGCGGTCTTTATTAAACAAAGAAATTAGTTCGTATATCAATGCAAGTTGGATTTATTACTTGCTATGTACCAAAAAAACAAAGTCACATACCTCTATGGGTCGGAACCTATATCTTGCAAGCTATTGGTGGTGGATCAATACAGCAACACCACGGTGATCGGTAACATCCATGTTGCTATCGTAATTGTAACGGCAGTCTACACTCCAGAACAGTAATCTAAGTCCAAAGATTAGTCAGGTCATCCATAATAAAGCGATCTGGCCTACCGTAGGAAAATCATTAGGCCCCTGGCAAAGAGCTAAAATGGGAATCTTATTACTATTGATAAACGCGAAAGACCTTACCGATGCATCCCAGATATTCACTTCTTGTTAACAACAAATATGCATCGCTCTTGTAGTAATAAAATGAGCAATCCAGAAAATATATTAAAAGCACGAGATCGTTCTTGTAGTAATAAAATGAGCAATCCAGAGAATGTATTAAAAGCACGAGCTGCAGAATCAAATTGAAAACGTTGTTTGCAAGAATTAAATCTAATCAGCGTTATCCAACACACCAGTTTGATTAGAAACTCGAAGAAAGCTTTATCAAATAAGTACGATCCATTATTCCCACGAGTCTTTAGGATTGGGTATTATAAGAAGTTATTACACGCTATAGTGCCGTATCAAAACAGGTGTTTGAAACAAGGTACCGACTAATTAACATTAAAACCTAAAGCATATTTTTAAAGTCTGGATTTTGTAACAATATATTTGTAACATTTATAAGTACTTACATTAAAAAGTTGATATCAAACCGCGTGTAAACTTTAAGTTTATCGTAGCTAATAATTAACTACAATTTAAGTACGCTGAAAGGAAGAAAACGTAACAAATTCCCCCCCAGCAAAATAAAAAGGTCGGGGTGAAAGAAGAAAAGAAAAAAAAAAGAAAAAAACGACAGACAAGGAACCAAACAAACAAAAAAAAAATTTACCCGGTTCGAAGGACCAAAATGTCGGACAAAACTAAGAGTAAAGAAATCCACAGGGGAAGGATAGGTAAGTAGTAGCAAGCGAAGAGGACTAAGGTGTAAAGGCATAAACGCTGCCAAAGTCGTCAAAGGACGGATGTCTCTTTAGAAAAGAAACAGCACAGTTTCCAACCTCAAGAAAATTGATTTCGCGCGCAGAAACCGAAAGAAAAGAAAAGTAGCGAGGAAGAAAACCAACAGCAATAGCCAACATAAGACACAAGTGTCAAGCCTCAAGTAAGCTAAGGAACGACAAACGGAAAACTGGGAAAAGTAACGAAAGGCGTCAAACTGTGGTACCAAGAAGGAAAAAAAAGTCGTATAATACAACCAAGTAAAAAAAGTAATCTGCTAATAGACCCAAAAGTCGACTAAGTCGTGATTCCTAAAGGACAGAAAGTAGGCCTAAAGAGCAACTACCACAGGAGCAGATAAAACAAGTGATCGAAGTCAGTACTTCAACTAACCGCAAAGAAAACCAGTCAGGAAAAAAAATGGACAGGAATGTGGAATGAAAGAAAAACCCGGAAAAAGTAGAAGAAAAAAATAAAAGTCATCACACAATACTACGAAATATGTAAAATATCACAGATAAAGTTAACGAGAAGAAGGAATCGTATAACGTAGGGAGACGAGTAGATTACGGACGAAATTTGCGGCGCTTGCGTCGCCAAAAGGACAACAGATCTAGATTGGGGACATTAGGATTATCAGGATAGGCAGGTTTTAGGTCTTTGACATGCCATATGGATTTGTGACCGGAAGGATCGGTAAGTTCATAGGTCCAGGGAGAAATAATTTTAGAGATAGGAAAAGGACCAAGGAACTTAGGAGCAAGTTTGGCGTTAAAATGACGGGGAAACGAAATGTACAGCAAGGAACGCGAAAACAAAAGAAAATGGGCGCCAGCGTATTCAGCGGACCAGGATTACCGGCGAACACACAATTCCGATAATCTGGATAAAACACCAAAAAAAAATAACGAATGATCTTGGCGATCAAGAACGAAAACCAAACTAACATCTAAACCGATCGAACCCGCACCCGAAAACAAAGAAAACTAAACAGCAGTGTGGACGTAAAGGGAGAAACAAAGAAGTAGCATCAGGCAGTAACAAAATAAATCAGGCCAGAAATTAAGCCAAAATTTACCCTCAACAAAGTCGAAGCCAACTTTAAATTAACCCAGAAAATCGAAGTCACGTTACACGAAACAGAATCGGAGTACAAAATTTAAACCTAAACAAAGTCGAAGCCAAATTTAAAGCCATTAAGAAAATCGAGCCTATATACAAAAAGAAGGTCCATGCAAAAAAAAATCAAGGTTATATAAAAAATTTAGAAAAAATCAAGAGTAAACCAAATCAAAAAAAAAATCGAGGCCTCACGTCAGGGCGTCGAAATTTATGTTACGTTGACTCGTGTGGAGCCGTGCGTAACACTAAGAAATCACGGAATGACCGGGCTCAATCGGAGATTAGGGGTGGGTGTAGAAAATCAACTGACATATAAGGTATACGGCGGTAAGGAGTTAAAAACAGTACCTGTAAGAAAAATAGTTAAGCAAACCTGAAAAAAAAATAGTAAACATAGCATAAATTATTCAGTACTTTGTAGATGTAAGAAAAACTATTTTGGATAAACTATATATTATAATCATGATAAAAGCATTACAAAAAAAGGAAATTTTGATTACAAAGTGAGGTAATATTGGGGAGTAGCAGAAACGTTTCCTCACACACCAATTCAACATAAAGCAAACAGCTTATAACAAAAGATAAATAGGTAATCCAGTAGTATGGATTCTACTGTGTTCAAATATTTAAAAAAAATATGGTTATTAAAAGGAATATTTTAGCATAACAAGGAACACTAGTACAGCTAATTACCGAGTGCGGTCTTTATTAAACAAAGAAATTAGTTCGTATATCAATGCAAGTTGGATTTATTACTTGCTATGTACCAAAAAAAAACAAAGTCACATACCTCTATGGGTCGGAACCTATATCTTGCAAGCTATTGGTGGTGGATCAATACAGCAACACCACGGTGATCGGTAACATCCATGTTGCTATCGTAATTGTAACGGCAGTCTACACTCCAGAACAGTAATCTAAGTCCAAAGATTAGTCAGGTCATCCATAAAAAGCGATCTGGCCTACCGTAGGAAAATCATTAGGCCCCTGGCAAAGAGCTAAAATGGGAATCTTATTACTATTGATAAACGCGAAAGACCTTACCGATGCATCCCAGATATTCACTTCTTGTTAACAACAAATATGCATCGCTCTTGTAGTAATAAAATGAGCAATCCAGAAAATATATTAAAAGCACGAGATCGTTCTTGTTGTAATAAAATGAGCAATCCAGAGAATGTATTAAAAGCACGAGCTGCAGAATCAAATTGAAAACGTTGTTTGCAAGAATTAAATCTAATCAGCGTTATCCAACACACCAGTTTGATTAGAAACTCGAAGAAAGCTTTATCAAATAAGTACGATCCATTATTCCCACGAGTCTTTAGGATTGGGTATTATAAGAAGTTATTACACGCTATAGTGCCGTATCAAAACAGGTGTTTGAAACAAGGTACCGACTAATTAACATTAAAACCTAAAACATATTTTTAAAGTCTGGATTTTGTAACAATATATTTGTAACATTTATAAGTACTTATATTAAAAAGTTGATATCAAACCGCGTGTAAACTTTAAGTTTATCGTAGCTAATAATTAACTACAATTTAAGTACGCTGAAAGGAAGAAAACGTAACAAGTGTCCGAGTTTCTTTGGAAGCAGAAAGAGCGGTTTATTCGATTAATTAGTGAAAAAAGAACACAACATACAGCAATAAAAGTTAATTTATTTTATTTAATTTATTTGTTTCCCAAAACAGCTTATTTGGTATGGCGCCTAACATTTTAAACCATACCGTTCTATGCCCTATTGTACATGTGCTATATTTGATGTTTTGCTGTTAGTTTTATTTTAACTTAACCTATTTTACCTACTTAACTGCTACATACTATTGTAACACCTTACTAGACCCCGACTTTCGGCAACCTGAGGTTGGAGTAAGATCAAAATGTTTCAGTATTGCTGTGTTTGCGTGTGTGTGTGTGTGTGTGTGATGGTGTGCGAGTGTGTGTGTGTGTATGTGTGCGTGTGTGCATGTGTGTGTGTGCGTGCGTACATGTGTGTAATGTCTTAGGTTAGTCCACACAACCACAATGTAAGTTCGGAGTACTTAGTACTCACCTTGCGTGTTATACGCACTTTCCCTTTACTAGATGCTTGGATCTGTGTGCGTTTATGTGTGCGTGTGTGTGTGTGAGTGTGTGCATGTGTGTGTTGGTGTGTGTGCGTGTGTGTGTGCTTAGATGTGAGTATATATTAATATGTTAATATTTTAGTTTTCATACTTGTATTATTTGATCAAGTTATTGGTTGTTTGTTATTGTAATTTGTTAGGAAGTGTTCGTCCCTAATCTGGCTAAATTTTATTTTCCCTCCCAACCAGAAATATTTTGTATCACTGGTTGTATCTTGCCTTTCTTGTAGGTAGTCCATCCCGGATTCCGGAAGAAGATGTTGCCATATCTTCCGGCCTTGGTTAGACTCATAAGTAGGGGATGTTTTGTTATCCACTTGAATGTTGTGATCTGGTGGGTTATATTATTCTTCTGAGATGCCGTATGTATTCGTCATGAGCCTTTTTGGTAATAATTTGTGTAGCATTATTTAGGTGAGCGGTCATTTCCGGATCTCGTAGCAATTGGTATGTTGTTTTGTCCCTTATACTGTTTCGTATTCCCTGTAGTTCTTGTTGCAGTCCAGGACACTCCCTCAGTAGATGTTCCGGGTCTCCTTCTGCTCCGCATGCGCATGTATTGTTTTCTACAAAGTTCATTCTATGTCTATATGTGGGGTATGGTCCGTGTCCCGTTAGGAAGTGTATTAGTCCGTCTGAGGGTTTAATGTGCGTCATGTCCAGTCCTTCTTATACATTTGGTAACAGTGCATAAGTTCGTCTTCCGGTTGTAGCATTATTCCAACGTAGTTGCCATTCTTGTATTATTGCTGCATTTATGTCTCGTTTTGTGTGCGTTTCCCGACCTAATATTTTCCTGATTTTTGTTTGGTCTTCTCTTTTTAGCCAGTATATTGCGGCTCTTTTTTTAATTTGCAGGTCTAGAGGAATCGTTCCTAGCACGACTGACAGTGACTCCAAAGCCGTAGTTCGGTACGCTCCTGTCAGTCGTATTAGGATCGCCCTTTGGGTTTGGTTTACTTTGTTTCTTGGCCTTACCAGATTCAGTCTGTGGGCCCAGCAGCTAGCAGCGTATGCCATTATTGTTGTTAATATTGCATTTAAGTAAAGGTGTACCCGTTTCAAAGGTAGTCAGTATTTGTTCTGTGCTATATTTACAATTGTGAACATGGCAGTTTTCGCCTTCGCACACGCTGTTAAAATGTGTTGCCAAAAGTTTTGTTTTTCGTCAACGTTGACTCTCAAGTAGGTGTTTGTTTGCGTTCTTCTAACTAGTGTCCCTTGTGTGTGAAATCGCGGTCCCACTGTCAGTGTCCCTTTCAACAATGTGTAGGTTACTTTGTGTTTGGATGTCTGTAATTTGTTATCGTCGCACCATTTGTCTACGAGCGTCATGCAGTGTTTCGATTTTCGTTGGAGTTCCGAGCGAGATCTTCCCCCGACAACAGCGATAATATCGTCTGCATAGGCATACGCAGCCAACACTTCCTCTGCTCCTCCGTGAATCTCAAGCAGTTCCTCGACTACTATGTTCCAGAACATGGGTCCGCAGACAGATCCTTGTGGGCATCCTTTCGTTAATAGTTTTTGTGCTTTTCCGGTAGTTCCTTCTAGTGTCGTGTACCTGTCTTGGCAGTATTGTTTTATTGTCATGTAAATGTTGCTTGTACAGTGTATGTGTTGTAGTCTTGTCAAGAGTGATGTCCACCAGAGGTTGTCAAATGCTCCGCTTATGTCTATGGATATTGTGACAACATATTTGTCATTGCTGGTTTGTACTGTATTAAGAGTTTCATTTACGGCATCCTCTGTAGATTTTCCCGTCCTAAATCCGTATTGGTTGGGGTGTTCACCAGTTTCTGTCATGTGTTGTTGTAGTCTTTTGCAAATCAGTCGTTCCTGTATCTTGCTTAAGTTGTTTAGGAGGCAGATTGGTCTGTATGCTGAGGGGTTGGCGATTTCCTTGGCCTTTCCCTTTTCAATTATTATTGTTAAGGATTGTTTCCAAATGTTCGGTACCTTTTTCTGCTGCAAACATTCGTTCATTAATGAGGTAAGTGGTTTTAATAATTTTGTACGTAAAACTTGTAAAGTCTCGTTGTGTATTCCATCCGGTCCGGGTGTTTTCTTTTTCTTGCCTTTCATCAGTGCATCCAGTACTTCGTTTTCTGTAAATTCTTCTGCTTGTTTGTTTGTTGATTATCTGGTGGTTGATTGTTCTCGTTTTTGTTTTTGTGCCTCTGTTTCGTTGTATTGGTTGTCATCTGGTAAGAGCGTTTCTAGAAGGGTATTTGCCGTGTCGTTCCAGTTTGTGGTCTGTGTGTTGTGGTTTGTATTTACGGTGGAGAACATTGGTGGTGGTCTAATCTTTGATCTAGCGATCTTATAAGGTATTCCCCAGGGATCCGTGTCCAGGTGATCTACTAAACATTTTTTCCAAGTTTCTTCTTTGTGCTTTAGTAATGTTTGTGTGTATTGTGCTTTTACGTCTCTATATGATTCAAGGTTGTGTAATTCTTCCTGTTCTGTGACCGATCTTTGGTAGGTTTTGCGCGCCTTTCTGGTCCTTGTTTTTAGTTGATGTAGTTCGTTTGTCCATGTTAGTTGTTTCGTATGTGTTTTGTTGTAGTCTGTTTGTGGAATTGCCATGTTCATAGTCGCCTTTATTCTTTTTGTGAGGTCTTTTGAGTACTGGTTAATTTCGCCGTTTCGCGTTATTTCGGGTGGGGGATCGAAATTTTCAAGTAGTATTTCCTAATCTGCTCGTTTTATATTATATTTGTGTATTTGTGTTTGTTTTACTTGTGTGTTCTTTTGTGTCCCTACTTCGAAAGTTATGAGATTGTGGTCGCTTTGTGTGACAAGATTGTTTACTTTCCATTTGTGAATTGAGTTGATGGAATTACCATTTGCTAGTGTGACATCTATATTCTTCCCTACCCCAGCTCTACCTACGTATGTTGTTGGTTGATCTGGTTTATTGGCGATATGCAGATTTTCGGAATTTATAAGGTCTTCCAGCTTTGCCCCTCTGGAGTCTGTAATACTACTATACCAGAGTTCGGATTTTGCATTGGCGTCCATCGTGATTATTATGGGTTGTTGTCTGTACGTTTGGGAAATTTGTTCGATTTTATTGAGGTAAGGGTCAATCTCTTCGGCAAATTGGCAATATGTTGTTGTTAATATAAAGTTTCCAACTTCTTCCGTATTTATTTCTACGCAAATCGTGTGTTCGTCGCAGTACTGTCTGATTAGTGTTGCTGTTAAGTTCTTTTTCAGAATTATGATGGCAGCTTTTGGTTGATTGCCAGTATGTATGGTTCTAGCCGTTATAGGCATTCCCCTTATTTTTTGTCCCAATGTATATGGCTCTTGTAAGCACAAAATGTCCAGTGCCATTTCTTCTGCAACTTTCCTCAATTGGTTTAGTTGTCCTATTCTTATTTGTAAATGTTGCTTGCCGTTTTCGTTTCTTGTCTGTCGCTGTGTTATGGTTTTGTCTGTTCTCCTTTGGTAGGGTCTAGTTTCCATAATCGGTTTTTTGTATAATTTGTTCGAGCAGCACTTTATGCGTTGGGCAAGATTTTAAGTCTGCGTTGCATTTTCTGCCCCTTGTTGTACATGGTATACACACTGGTGGTTGTTGTTTACTGGAACATGTGTTTCTCTTGTGTCCCGAGTCCTTATCCGTTTCCTTTCCACAATGCCCGCAAGTTTCTAATGTTTATGAGCAATGTTTTGCTGTATGCCCGAGATCTTCGCATCTTAAGCATTTTGGTACTATCAAGTAATCTTTTGCGCTAATTGCCCTAAATTCCAAGTAAATTCTGTTTTGTCCTAATATTTTATGGCGAAGTGCGGCGCTTACCTCCGCTACGTGATGTTGCGTGGGTTTGCCTTTTTGTCCTGTCTTAAACCGTAAATGGAAATTGTTTTCAAATTCTCGATTGCTCATGCATTCTTCGAAGTTTTGATGGTATATCATAGAACTAACATCTTGTTCGCTTAAATGTGATGGTATGTCGTAAAAGATAATTAGTGGATTTTTCTTTATCGGCCTTTCACATTTCACTAGTTGCGTAAGTTTCGTGTTTTCTAAGTTTTTTTTGCGTCTGTTTCCTGCTCTGTTTCTATTATCAGTACCTTGTTTGTGGTCCTTATGCTGCTAATTCTAATTTTGTCTTTTGCTGGGTTTATTGTGTTTGTAAAAATTTGTTGGACTTTCTTAGCGTCTTCCCCATGTTTTGAAGTTATGAACAGGGTGTTGCTTGTTCTAGTTGTTGCTCTGATTATTGCCTTCTCTTTACTTCCTGGTTTTGTGCTTGATACAATTGATGCGTATGTTTTTTGTGGTTGTGCGAAACCAGTATTATTTGTATTGCTCTTTTCCTGAATTTTCCCGTTTAGGTTTCTAAGATGTTGATTTTCTCTTGTAATTGCCGAGTTTTCTCCCGTAAGCTGTGCCATTTGGAATGCCACCGACTTGATTTTTTCACGAAGCGTACTTTTCCTGTCCTTCGTAATCTTGTTTCCAGGGTCGAGTGTTTTGTCTATGTAGATCATAATATCGGCATAGTTATTTTGAATGGTTTCAATAAGGGAATATTCTGCGTGTTGGTTTATGCTTTTATTTTCCGTGTCATTCTCATAACGTGGGTTGTTTCTTTCCAAATCGTTAGTTTGCCTTTGACTTCAATAATTCGTTTGTGCGTTATGTTCAGTACAGATATCTAGTTGTGCTGTTTGTGTTAGTTGTTCTTGATGGCTGTCGCAGCTTTCGCTTTAACCTTCTTTCACGAATTTTATCGGCGTGAAGGGAGGTGACCTACTAGTTATTGATGATCTATTGAACATTGTATCTTTGGTTATCGTTCCTACTTAATTGCTATAATTGTTTTGTATCACGAAAGTGTTACAGTAAACTTATTTAAATAGCACACCATCAACTATTTGTTATATTGATCTACTTTCTATAACGAGATTGTATAATCGCTTCGAGTCGAGTTTGTTTCTCTTACATAAGTCTACCAACATCGCATTCCTCACATGTTGTTTATTTGAGTAGGTCAACTAGTACGAAAGAAATTAACCGTAATATTTTCACAAGATGTCCTACTTTCTTGTTTTTAAAGAAGTCTTTGACGTAGTTGTCTTTCTAGTCACTAACTACAGTTTATCAATTTTACACACTTACATGAACGATATATTTTAACACACTACACAGTAATTACTTGTCTAGCTCATTAAAAACGTCCGTCTTTGTTGGCGGTTCACCCGCGACTAATAATAAAAGTTAATTGCGAACTCTACGGTGTCTACAGAAAAATGGTAAAAGAGACTACCGATGTGAAATCTTTTCACACAAAAAATATGGTATAACATTTTCCAGTAATCTGGAAAATGTGTACGAGGTCTTAAGCGAAACCATGTAAACACCAACTTTATACCCGATTAATTAATAAAATTAGTTTGTCGGGCGAAGATGACAAACGTTGCGTCATCCCCGGAAGCATATCAACCTACGCATGAAGGGCATAAAGATATAAGATAGTAGCTATATTTGTATATATTTTATTGTGTATATATAGTAGTGTGTAAGTTAATTATAAGACATACTTACCATCCCCATCCTTAATAATTCCTTCGCTCCCAGCAACATGTGCATATCTCCACGCGGTCTCGCTGGACGGTAAAACATATTGTTGTTAATCTAACAATATGTTTTATTGACCGAAAACACGTTTCCTCTCTTTTTAAACAGCACATTAATCTCTATTGTTGTTACAGGTAACTTTAATCTGCTTGGATTTGGCTACACGAAGAAAATAAAATGATGTTACACTTTGCAATGTAAAAATTGTATTCTATTAATTTATTAGACTGTAAATCGGATAAAATAAATTATTAAACTTTTGTGTGCTTAATTTCTTTGGTTAAAGGATTCTAGATATTAAAAAGGAGAGATGATTAGAAATTGACATTGGTAAAAAAATCCTAAAATTGGAGTAGCTCCCTGGGGGATAATGCAATCTAAAAAATTCCTAGAAATTTGACTATCTGAGAAAAATGTAATAGTAATTGATACCAAACAAGGTACATTTTTCTCGTGGGTGAAAATGTGGAGAAAGATTTATCTCGCAGAGGATATGTGTGTAAAACGGTAAGTGGTGATACTATTTTAAATCTGTTTACAGATTCGGATTCAACATAAAATTGTAGACTAATTTGATGTGTCACGTGGTTAAAAAATTTATGAGAACGGTCAGAAATCGCAACCAGCACAAAATCTTGAAATTATGGAAGCTCCCTGGGGAATGATGCTATCTGAAAAATTCCTATAAATTCAGGTAGCTGAGAAAAATCTAATATTAATTGATACCAAACAAGATGCATTTATCTCGAAGGATGAAAATGGTTAGTCGAAGAAACCTATTTGGTCCAGATGTGTGGAAATGAGGGAAGCTGGTGGAAATGACGTCACAGATGACCTGATTTTACCTTACTGACCTCTTCATCATCATCATTTTATATGTATATATATATATATATATAGTTATTAAGATGAAATGAATTTCCTTAAATGCAAGACGTAATTGAAAAATCGTTAACAAGAGCCAAGCTTCAGTAGTATTAAGTATAACATCATCTAAACAATTGGGCTAGATAGCTCAATTGGTTAGAGCACTGATCCGGTGAATCAGAGGTTGCAGGTTCAAATCCTGCTGTAGTCGTTCTTTTAGTGGTTTTCAATTACTAGTTCGATTTGAAATGGTAATTCAACTTTAAATACAAAGTTGGGTTTTCATTTCATCTTAATAACTATTAATATATATTAAGCATTCATTTGCATTCCAAATGTGGATTATTCTTCTTTATTAATAATATATATATATATATATATATATATATATATATATATATATATATTAAAATGTTTTAAAAGATATCTGGGGGTAAACACACTAATTTGCCACCTCCATTAATGTTTACTAAATTTAAAAATGATTATAAAGGATAATTGATAAGTAATTACTTGTTAAACTAAGTTAAAATACTATTTCCCTATGATGAAGCGTTTGAGATTTAAAAGAAGTGTTTTGGGGTAACTGTTCTTCAATAAAACGAAATGTGATTCCAACTGAATGAGCTTCAGTTGATTTTAAGTAAATTTTATATTAACTGTTCGATGGATACTCTAGTTCATTAATTACATGTACCATAATACCTGTAATAGAATTTATTTTAGCATGTTTAGTTAGTATTAAGTAATTATAAAATTTATAAAATGATAACTAAATGTCAACCAATAATAATTAGTGTTTAAGTGATTCGAATATTTGTGTATAAAGAACTAATCAATATGTTGGTGATAATGTATCCAGGAGTGTAGTTGCTTGAATACTTTTGAGGATAGTTGGCAAGTTGAAACTTTTGTAAAATCTCCTAGGTGATAGTTAGTTAGAAAACAAGAAATTGATTTTGAAATTTCTTTGGTAAAGACGTTTTTCTTAAGAGTTCTTGTTATGATATTTATAAATAATAGATATTTTGAAATCTCTCCAGTTTTATTTAATCTTCGTGAAATTGAAGCAATAGAAAGAATCTAAAGCGTGAATAACAGAGCGCTAGTGCATCGTAAAATAGTTTACAAAGATTTTATACAACCGTTTATAGATAAAGAAGATCGATTCAAGTAATCAAACAACGGATCATCGTCAGTAGTGGTAAAGTCAGCAAGAATAGTATAGTTGAGCTTCGAATATTTACAGTAATTTCCCAGTATAAGAGGACAACATTTTATCATCTGTGGTCGTGGGTATTGCAAGAATTCTTAGTGATATCGCCGATTCTAAGTATAATGTTTCTGATATATTATCTTATTATTCCTAGAACCTAAGAAAGGGAGAATGTAATGAAAGCATACTAAAACTTATTTTTTACAGGTATTAACCACAAGCACTTGTAAATGCAATTTTGTCTTATCCTGCAAAGAGGTCCATTTGAGCAACACAAGCGACTTCAGTGGAATTACAGGTATTTGAAATTAATCGTTATATTAGCAACACTTAAATAATTTTGTTATTGTTTTAAATCTCAAACGTTTATCCAAATTAAGCATTTGGGGTTATGTTTATCAATCCTTGAAATTAATTAAATATAACGCCACATCTACAGTGCGTGAGTTTAAGTAAAATTAACTAGAGGTCATTTTATGTGGAAGTGGTTGAATTACTTGCAAATGCTCTGAACCCACATTGTTTGCAGAGTATTAAAATATTTTGTTACATCATTATTACTGAGTGTGAGTTTCAAGAGCCGTGGCATACATGAACAGAATATTGCACATTTTTCTTTTATTTATTAACTAAAAAAATACACAAGGAAGGTTATCAGGGAAGTTTTTGCGTAGTGGTTAGATATTGAAGTAGCGAAGGTTGCGGTACTATCAGGGAAAATTGCCGCTATATCTAAGTATTTAAAAGCCCAACACAATTTCTTTATCTGCGCAATTCTTTATTCTTTAACCTTTTATTTTAATTTTAATTACATACACTTTACATTTGCAAATATATATATATATATATATATATATATATATATATATAATTGATTATAATTGTTTGCGGGAATTAGGTCTGCTGGGGTAAAAGAAAACTCTTTTTTATGGCCTAAATTTTCGCATGTATTTAATGCTTTTTCAAAGGCAATAAATTGAGATTAATAAAAATTAGCTTCCATAAATAAAATTTAAACTAGGTTCCTTTATATAATGTTATAAAATTTAATTGAATAAAAAAATTTTAAGTATAAATAAAATATTGGCTTGACATAAATAAAATTTTTGACAGAATGCTTTCTTTCTTTTACCCGAGCAGACCTAATACCCGCAAACATAATTATAACCCATTATCGAAAAGGAGGTTGTTAATCCAAATATATATATATATATATATATATATATATATATATATATATATATATATATATATATAAATGTATGATTTTCTTGGGTTTTAAGGTCATTTAACTTGAAAAAATATTTACGAACAATACAAATCTAAGACATCTTTATTTTTTTTTTACATAACAATTCTACCAAACGTTTCGGCCGTATGTTCCAGCCTTTCTCAATGGTTCATACAACCCCGTACATTTACAAATATTACAAATATCAAGGTCAAGAAGTAAAAATCTATCATATATATTTATATATATATATATATATATATATATATATATATATGTATTTCTGTGGCATTTAAATGTTAAACAGCTTTATTAACTCTTTTGATAAATTTAGGTAGTGATTCAGTATGAGAGACACATCTACGATTGGAAACGCTTTTCAGATTCTTTTAAAGTAAAAATTAATAATTTTAGTGAAAAATTTCAGTAAGTCAGAAGTTAGTTAAGCATAATTCTTTTTAATGTAAACACTCTTGAGGCATAGCGGGTGTGTAATATAGCATTTTAAAAGTCATATTATAAACAAGAAACATATTTAATCATCGTCGTTCGTAAGTATAGAGTATAAGTATAAAACTTTAGCATTTTTAATTTCATATGTAAGCTTCGAAAGTTAAATTATAGCAAAGGAATATTTTGTAAAAGCGTCTTTATTTTTTAACGTATATTGAAAGAAGCTTGAGCATTTTAAACCGTTTGTAGTTTTGCGAATTGTTTATGATAACAAAATGTTCCGAATACCGTTAATTTGTAGCAAATAGGGTAACCGTTGTGATTTGCGGGGTATTAGGGGGAAAATGTTAGTCGGAGCTGTCAATTATAATGGATTTATTGCCTCGTTAAAAGAATATATAACTGAAAAGGGGTAGGTGTCGGTTATACAACAGAACAGCAAGACAAAGAAAGGTTTTCAGAATGTGTGAGAGTAGGATAAAGATATCGCATGTTAAGTGTTAGTTGATTTAAGGAGAGAATAGCGAAACAAAGAAAGGATATCAGATAGAATAAGTAGAAGTGAGATACACATATTTTGAACATTGTTTAGAGAGGGTAATATTTAGTTGGAGAGCGTTATCTTTGCAGGTCGTCAACTGCAAGATAAGGAAAGGTTAATTTGTAGAAGGGATAAAAGTAGGATAGAAATACTAAGTATTATTATAGACATAGTTGAGTGGGTCATTTTTCTCGGGTAGAAATGCACGTTGTTAACGGTAAATAAAGAGGGGTAATTTTGGGTAGTATAAGTAGAAGAAAGAGAGACAGATCACAAAGTTCATTAAGCTTGGGGATCAGACAAGGTAGTGGAGTGAAGACCAAGTGGTGATTATACAAAGTAAGAGATAGGAGATTGAATGCTTAGACTAGAAGCAGACAGATATAGTAGTAGAGGCATGTTTTAACGATAACTTTTGCCAGTAGGAATTAGAATGCAAGAAAGTAAGTGTCGGTTGACAAGCTAAACTTGTGTTTTCATAGAATATCGAGTCGGTTAAAAAATATACGTAGAATTTATTTGTGTGTATTGTAGAATTTACGGAGAAATTGAAAGCGGTTGGAAGTTCTTTGTGTGTATTGTACAAAATTTGAGAAATTGGCAAGCTTTAGGGAGACAAAAAAGTGTATATAAACACCAGGAATTTGTGGTGGAGCTCTCTGATCTTTTACGCTCCTCGTGGTGAACCAGCTTTCAGCTGTAAGTCAAGTTTGTAATATACAACCAATACAAGTTGGTATTGAGTTGTGACAAGCAGTCGGTGAAATAATTATAAATGTTTTAATGTGTAGTAAGAGTGAATAAGTAAGTACAGACTGCTTGATATTATGTTGTTATATGGAGGATGCGAAGCTTGCACTTAAGTTGGAGTAGAAGTTAGTGGTTGAGTGATTTGGTTGTTTACCAATGATAAATGGGATTCGTAGCAGAATTAGGGGAGTAAGGATATACCGTCAAACTGATAGATGTGAGAATACAATAGCAGCTTATCAAGAATGGTTAGCTATTTGCACGCATTTACCTATGCTTCCTGAAGCTCTGTTTTTTTCTCCGTATTAATCTAATTGTTTGGAACTCTTTTGAATGCGTGTCTGATTACACTTTATCGTTTACTTATAAATATACGTGTGCTTCCACTGAAAAATATCATTACTTGCTATACCTAAATTAACTAAAACTTTATCTACAGGGTATTAAATATTTTCTATTTACCTAATGAATGTCTTCCTGGTTTCTACGCTAACTATGCGTCTTCCTAAGTTTATTTGCGTCGCCTAAAACTATTTATACTTTATATACAGGGTGTTGACTGCTTACTATTTACAAACTATCTCCATTTCTTAATTTTTCACTAAATAAATGCAGTTTTTTGCCGCCTATGGTAATTTCTCATTTCTAAATGACCTTTACTATAAAGTGCACCCTTAAACAACCCCTTTATCACAGCATATATATATATATATATATATATATATATATAAATATATATATATATATATTAAAATTATCCATAGATATTTCTAAGAATTTGTACACAGTATACCATATACGGAAAGGTTTGGGAATATTAATTACAAAGACACATTGTATAAACCCTATGTGTGTATCTAGTAGTTATGACTTAAAATGTATTCCTCATTTATAGATATTAATGCTTGATGCTTGTATGTAGATAATCATTTTGGGTAATGTGTGTTGAAGAAGGATGTTTGTGAATGTAGCAATTATTGTTTATCAATGAATATTATATGTTATTATAAATTAGATGTTGGATCTTCATTGTTTCATTTAATCTGAGCCCGCAGGACAATACGGGCAATAGGCAATAGTTCACACCAGTTTTATTGACATCCAAAATAAAGAGTTCATTTCTATTCATTATCATAAACGCTACATTTCACAGATATTAAGTCACTGGTTAATAACACAGATTGTATAACTCTCTTAAAAAAGTCAGAAAGCCATTTATTACTTTTAATGCAATTTCTCGTGTGTCAATTTGAGCTACGAGTATTCAAAGTGTGAAACGAAGCTCGAATAACTGAGTGATGTATGGTATACATATTTCAATATGTCTAGACAGTTAGGCAGATCCAGATTTATATAAAATTATATTGCTGCCTTCTGGTTGGCGCATGGGACAAAATATAATCGTTCTTAGTACTATACTAAACCATAGAATGGAGTTCATCACCCCTATTCCATGAGAATCACGCTATTTATATTCCAGACATCACTAACAATTACCTCTATTTTGTAGTCTTAAAATTCTCTAATTCTATACCCACGATTTTTCATTATTATTATAAATTCAAGTTTCATTACATCGGTCTGTACCACAGGCGAGTTACTTAGGTAAACATGAGAGGGTAATATTAAAATGTATTCATTAGGCTTTAGGTGATAGATTAGTTTTTAGTAAGGATACATCCTGAAAAATTATCTGCTTTGGTAATATACATTTAAAACCGTTGCTATTTTAATGTAGTATTAAATTGGGATAGGTAAATAAATAGGAAAGCACCTTATTGGCTAAAAGATTTGATAGACATGTTGGTAGATTCTGCTGCTTTACATCCCTTTGTATTAAGTTCAAATAATTACCGATGAAAACGGGAAATAGTTGTTAACATTTAAAATATTTTTACAATATCACACGGGTTCAACGAAATACTTAAGTTTAAGGACCTATATTGCGCCATAGTCTAGACATATAACTATAAAATTAACCACAAATGTAGTGATAGGTGTAGAAGTCGTGTGAAGAAATTAGGGTTCACACGGGTCCAAGGTATGGAAATATAGTGACATGCTGCAAACATGATATAAGATGACCGGAATAACCCCAAAGATAGATCAATTTAGACGTACAAGTTGTGAGAAGATAAAAATCGTTTAGTGACACAAGACAAGTCGAGCTTATAGAACCGATTGACAGTAGACGGGGAGGGAATTCTAATTGATACGCGAGCGACTTAGATCATGTGCAGAGTTCGTCGAGAACACGTATTAACTAAGTAAGGCTGCACTTTCAATTGAAATCCAGTTATTCCAATAAAATGGTGCTTCGAAGCGTAATGATGAGTGAAAAAATAGTAATAAATACCTACCTAGCATAACCAGAATTCAGTGCAGAATTGGAAACTCATTGAACAACCCTGTTGCATTTTTTTTTTACCTGCAACGACCTAATCAGATGCACCTGGCCTTTGGTGGAGTTCCTTAGTAGGAAATAACCGGGCTAAGAAAAGTGTGAGTCATCTTATTTATATAGAACTACGTGCCGCTTTATGCAGATGCATATTGTTCAATTTATTAGTTATGGTGGTGATGACGAATAAACCTTATTGAAATAGAAAGAACTATCAGATTTTGGTATGTTTATTTAACCTGTTATGAAAAAATGTCAATAGAAATAATATCGTAACGAATCGTACTCAAAAATTAGTTGGGAACATTGAAATATTATCTTTTTAACGAATCGCGCGCACTTGACCAGTTTGGAATTGATTATTACTTCTTTTTATTGACTGCTCAAATTATTGAATGTATTATAGTAATATAGGTCAGCTGTACTAGAACAAACAAAAACTGATGGGTCCAGCAACAATTCAACTACAAACGGGGAACGTTTAAAGGGCGCCAAGAAAAATTGGAGCGGTCAGCGGGGACCAGAGCTTTCCACACGCTCGGGATAAGCCCTGCAAATATTTGTATCAATATTGTTCTAAAAAGATAAAATAAATTTAACCAGTTAGCCCAATAGTAGACGTATAATTTTCCTATAACGATACCACAAGAAAGAAAACTCAGAATTATAAAAATTAAACAAAGGTATGATGCACCGAAATAAATGGAAACTTTTTCAACCCTGTAAGTATTTCTGGGATTAAAATTTCCAACCTTGTACAAATTACTAGCAGTTAAGTGATAATGTGATCTATACATTTCATAAGATTTAAAATAGTTATGAACGGACAGTAACAACTATAAATTTATTGTGAAATACAACTTATAGTTATGGTATGCAACAAGACTAGGCACTAAGGGGTGATATTCTTCCCAGCGTTCTATCGAAAAGTTTACTTTTGTGTACTATATGACAGTTCAATAGGTGCCTTGTATTGATTAACAACTAAACTTTTTCTGTTTAGAATAACTGTTCAGCTGTCAATAAATATACATAAATAAATACTTTGGGTGTAGGAATTGTAAAGATTATGAGAGAATTACATTTTACTTAACAGAAATCAAGGTTTATAAACTTGTCATCAAAGAAATCACTGTCAACCGCCGACTTGCTTCTTTAAGATAAAAATGTCGATCTGAATTCAATTAAAAATGAAATGTCGGTACACTCAAATTTTGGTGGAGATTTGTAAGCTGACAATATCTAACCTCAAACTTTTCCATACCTTTTCGACTTCAACAAATTTTTCGTATTCAGACTTAGTAGATCTTTTACCTGCCACTGAGTGCTCAGAGGGTTTAAACCTAGATAACAATTCTAACTATTTTGAGGATTCAAATGATAGCACAGCTGACAAATGTTAGAGAAAGTGGTCTTTACAAGAACGACATCTAAAAAAAGCACGCATGAAGGTGATATACAAAACAAATTCTGTATCAAAAATAAAAATAATACAAAGAAGAAAGTAGAGTTAGTTACATGCAAATGTCTAAAAATTGTAACGTACCGAACAAATATAGTCAAGCTATGTTTATGGAAAATGTAGATCCTACAGTAAATGTTGATACAAATAGTCCAGTATCTATTTTGCAGATGTTTTTCGTGACGCATTTTTGCAACAGATAGTTGACCAAACTAATTTACACGCTAAGCAACTAAAACATAATCAAGACTCTGAATTGGTTCTTATATTGATTGAACTCAAGGCATGTTTGGGAATAATCTTATTTATGGAATTCCATATACTTCCTACAATGAAGCTTTACTGATAGGAGGATTAAAATTTTCATACATGATGATTTTCCAGATTAATGCCATTGAAAAGGTTTTTGAAATTATTGAGACATTTGCATATTAACGACAACGGGAATTTACTAAAAGTAAGATCAGATAGCTTTGATAATTTATATCAATTGCTCCCTATGGTTGGCCATTTGGAAAAGAAATTTATGGAATCGTATTGTCCATCACAAGATATTTCTATTGACAAGACAATGACTGGTATCAAGGGTCGTTCATCGATAAAATAATATCTTTCCATGAAACCAATCATGGATTAAAATTGTAGGCATCTTGTTGTTCAGAGAATGGTTATCTATAAAATTTTAATATGGACACAGGCAAAAGTGAAGATAATTCGTCGACGGGTTTAGGTGAAACGGTTGTTACAACATTTTCACAACCATATCTTGGAAAAAATAGTTGTTTATATTTGATAATTCTTTTAGTATCATACCTTTATCCTAGTGGCTGCAGAAAAACGGACAACGAACTAGCAAATGGGCAATTTAATTTTGCACAAGCAGGTTATATATCAGTGGCAAAATGGAAAGATCGGAGAATACAATCGATGTCAGTTGTGTCTTCTATGCAAAGTACATCCGCAACTTTTTTTGTTTTTCGAAAAAAATAATGAAGGCGTTCGTCAAATTATCAATGTTAATCTACAAATCACTTCGATTATGACACGACATGGTATTCCGTACAGGTAGCATATAAAGCAGCTACGTAACCAAAGTGGCTTAACACTAAAAAAAGTAGGGATTCACAGCAGCTGATATAAAAATTTAATTAATAATATCACAAAAAACTAATAGAATTAATTTCTCAAACAGTTAACCTTAGACTAAAAATAAAGCTTGCTAAAATAACCGAAATTAACCTAAAATTTCCAAACTATAAGAACCAAAACTACTTTACTAGTACAACCATAATTAGCCTTAATGTAAGCTGAGACTTGCAGATATTCGTTACCAATACTAATAATTTACTTGACTAAACAGAGGCAAGATCACCTTGCCCCCACACCTATTTTTTTTATTTTCTATATAGCCCTTGGTTGCACCATATAGCACCACAAGAGTGGTAGGTAGCACTCAAGAACTATGGAAGTTATCACAGTTCAAACTTTGGGGGACTATGGTGATGCCACCCCTCCCGGCTGCACTTTCTTTCTATTTTTTCTCTTGCACCTAAAAGTTCTAACATAGCACCATATAGCACCACCAGTTTCACAGCTAGCACCAAAGGTTGGCGTAGATACAGCAACTATTATCACTAACAGCACCTTGTAGCACCACCAGTCAATAGCTAGCACCCAAAAAATGCCGTCGATTCAACCGTTCAAATATTAGTAACAAACGTGGGGTTGCTCACCGGACCTCCAGCACTGCACCTTTTTAAATATTAGTTCTTGTCTCTCTGTTACATACTACTATCATAAATTAGGGTACTAGGAAACAGTTCTATTTAAAAAATGTAATAAAGTGAGAACTTTGTCACAAAAACTTTAGTATCAGTTTTTCAACATCAATTCCTTTTTGACATAGACGAAACACGGAACAACGTGTATAATAGGTCTAAAATTTGATCTTAGAGTGCTTAAGCTTAACAAAGTAACTGAAAGGATGTTGGTAAAATCTAAGTGAGTTGCACTTAAACGTACAAAGGACCTAATAAGTAGAGCATTCATTTCGGATGATGGGTGGATGTTAAAAAAGAGTGAAGTGTGAATTTAACGTACCATCCAAGTTATTCAACCCGCTTAGATTTTACCCCAAAGTTCGTGGTATATAACTGTAGAAGGGAAAGGCCTGTCTCGTGTCAGATACTTCGATAACAGCATATTTATCCAAAAATTTCTAATAAAACTGTTGTACGTAGGAATCATTCGTTTTCAGTAACGCGTATCAAGGTTGAACAATGACATTCAATGGTAGACATCAATTTAAATATCAAAATTGATTGTGTATGTGTCTAACATGTAGGAATCTAACAGGTAATTATTTTTAAAAAGTGAGGTAATCCTGAGCCGTGACTGATTAACAGCAAGGAATGAAAGAAAGTTGTTTTTTGTACAACACGGATACTCGACAACAAATACACTACTCAAAATAATAATAGGGAACTGTAGAAAATAGCATTTTACAGGTTGCAGTTGACCAATGACGGTTCTTCATTCTCCTTGTGGTGACATTGATTTTGACATTCCTCTGTCAGAATTTTGTAGTTAACCACCGAACGCGTTACAAAATCGTACGATTTTTGTTCGCAATCCTATTATCAACTCAAGCTTTGGAAAATGTTATTTCTTCGTAGCACGACACAAGCAAGCCTCCTTCTAAAGATATGTACTAAGGACTTTGAGTGGAATTTAGAGAGGGGCTTAGAGTTCAAATTTTATGGGACTTTCTTATAGGTCCCTTTAACATCAATACTTCCATCAAGATTGTCTGTAATCAATAATCCCGGCTTTGAGTCGAATATCTAGCAGCCAACCAGCGCGTTACCACGTTCAGTTTGGGGTTGTGGAGTTAGGCAATGTAACAATTGCCTTTGGTGGACATGGTGTACGTTCAACCATCTTTGCCATTTTAACGTCGATTTGTACTTCGACCTAGAATTGCTGGTAAGTACTTAACACGCAGATTTTATCCGTTTTAGTACTGATTTACAGTAAGTACAGGGCGGGTGAATTACACCTCGTAATGTCACCGACAAGTAAACTGTATCCTATGATAACTACGGTTAGGCAAACACCTCTTAGCATCCATCATCAGCTAGTCGACCACGTCCCTGGATCTGGCGAACTTGAGTGTGTCTTGTTGATTTTCAGCTTTAATCAGCATAGAACGAGTTCACTCAATAAGAGCAAAATTCCACCGCATAAATAGAATATTTCTTTTTGGTTTTGTTTATATGTACTGCGTCTACATGGAATTTAAGACCAGGAATATCAATTTTGATTAGAAGTAGCTGCAGTTAGTGATCGTCAAGGTAGTGATAAACAGTTGTTTTCCTTGCAATGTTTAAATATACCTGAAATTTCCCTTAGCTCTACTTGTATTCAGTATCTAAATCCAAACTTATGATTTTTTTGTATTGTTTGAGTAACAGTAATTGAATGCGGTTACTCTGGTAATTCAGTGTGCCACAATTTAATTCATTTTCTGTCATTATAAGAGTAACAAAAATAGTGTACCTTCCTGCACCATGTTTACCAATTGAGTAATCCTTGACTGGATAGCACGACATGATCATATTTTCAGTAAAGTGAGTACACGTGTTGAATTATTAACTATTAGTGTCTAAGCCGGTTTTTTATTGTTATGTGGTTGTTCTAACATAACGGAACGATTACAGGCAATATTATTATTTTGTGAATAATGTCTTTTTAAGAATTTAGCAATCGAATATAAAATTGTCTACGTAAATTACCATGTTAGGACTTCTGTGCAAGTCCCTAGCCATTTTTGTATTGGGCCGCCTAGATTGACGATTTGTTGCCTATACGTTTTATTTCGTTCTGCCACACAATTTGTGCTTCAATTAATGTCTATCTGTAAGACATGTGGTACATGTTATATATTTTAATCATTACAGTTTAACACTTAGATACTTAACAAACTGTTCGGAATTTAATGCCTTGTTGTTAGAGCATCTCCTATTAATATTGTAACGGGCTACTACTACCGCGTTTTGCTAATTTAAAACAAGTAATAACAAACGTCTTTATTACTCACTGTTCACAAGTCTAATTAACAGTATATGCCTTATTTGTAGATGTTTTCAGTCCACTTAACAATGAAGCACTATTACACTAATGAATTTACAAGCACTAATATCTTCTTAAACTAACTGCTTTACCATAGGTCCATTAACAACACTAACACAACTATTTATTTATACACTTCTATTTATTTATGTATACTACAAGCTGCATGTACATTAGACACAGCATATATCATTTATGTATAAATTCTTGAACTCCTAAAAGCTCAACTACGTTTACTGTACACGATATAATTTATATTAGACATTCAAGTATAGACTGACTCCTGCATTTCTTAGCGGCCTTATATATACTCTGAGTTAAAGATATGATTCATCCTCTGGTACTTACTAGAAGCTTCCCGGTCCATGCGAGAATGAACAGTGCTGGCGGCGTTTTGTGTGTTTGATTGCTAGAAGCTTTCTAGAATCCTGGAATCCTGCAGACCCTACAACGCTTGTGTGTTTGACGGGTTGCTTAATAGTAGCTCGCAACAATATGAACACCAATTTTTTTATGTTATACGACGCTTTTCTGTTGTTTTTAACTAAAATAGGGTGTTATGGTAATTTTGCGCTTCAATTTACTTTACTATTACTTTTAAGCTAACTAGTTTTATTTATCTGGGATTCGTCTCAGAGTGTAGAAAGCTCTAGTTGCATCGAAACGCTCCTATTTTCCATGTCGCGTTATTTTTCATCTAGGAAGGTGACTTATTCCACAGAACCCGATAGTTTCTTTGGTATAGCGCAAAAATATTAGTACTCAGTCCTAACTGTCACACATCGACCCAGCAGCCGGAGCATTTGACTTCATCACCAGTCTGAGAGAAACTTTCAATAAGCGCAACAAATTCCTTTTTTTTCGTAACAATTTAACAAAAGCAGGTGTGATATTTAAATAACGTTTCTTCTGATAGTCCCAAAACGATGTCTATTCAGGATTTAGTATCCTCAAACGTTTAGCTAAGTAATTTTTGCGTTAAATTTCAATATTCCAAAAATATTGTAGAAGTTTCGGGTTTAGTTTAATTAATAATTCACACCTCACCTAGCCAAAAGACAAGAGAAGTTAAAGGACTGTAGTGAGATTAAATATAAGCAGACTTGCCACAAAGGGAAATTACGACAGTAACTGGTAGAATATTTTAGAGGGTATTACAATATATAAAGCTTTTGCCACTTCACACCCGCATCTCGAATACCCACAAAGAAACTGGCAGTGCGGCACCATTTAAACAGTTGGGTTGTATTTGACAAAATTGCATATGAATGAACCCAAAAAGCTTCTGATATTAACACTAAGTTCGTTTAAAAAAAAATGATGTCTTGCACCAGAAATCCGCGAAAACAGGATCTGTAGAAAATCTTTTATTAAAGTCGTTGAAAATCACTTTTCATAATGTCTAACAATTAACTAATATGAGGAATGGCCTAATACAAAACTTATTAAAACTAAATTTTGATACTAACATTTATGAAGGAATGCTACCAAGTGCCACGTAAGATTCCGAAGGAATTGATAATTTCAATGTAAAATAATTAATATTAGACGACACTCTTTTGATTGACGGGTAGAAATAAATTCTAAAATAATTTACGTTTTATAACAATTTAGTTGGTTAGGTGTGCGTGATCCTATACGTCGCTTACTAATCACACTTTGCTTGTATTTAGATTTTATTATAAGGACATATTTTTTATGTTTAAAGTTTGATTAAAATATATCGCAGGACTCATCGATAGAAATGTACGAAATCAATTAGGCAAAAAGAATGATTAGCTTCTACGAATACATGGTTTTTATTTACTCAAGATGTCATTTGTGAAGTCGCTATGTGATAGAAGCAACCTTGTCAAAATCTTGAGTAAATTGTACAGAAGTCTAGATTTTGTCAGCATTCAGAGATTATAAATGGCGCTTTTATTAATTTGTCGTGGCTTATAACGAAGACATTGCACTTAATAGTTCAAGCCTTGCGAAATACGAATTGGTTATTCTAATAACTTTTAAGATATGTAACAAAATTTCGAAATACTTTAAAACCATAGGTATTGTACGCTGTGCAAAACTAAAGAAAAGAATATAATCAGATATTAATAAAGTCAACTACAAACAGTAGAGTAAAATATTGAAATAGACAGTTCTTGTTTAGTAGTTTAACATGTAGGCGTAAGTGAGTTTAATTATATAAAAATGCAGAGGTCTTCAGTAGCTCGTATACCACCTATTTATTCGTTCCTTTTAATTCATCTACAATTAAAGTTGCATTTTCGTCAAATTCATAATCACAAATATCTAATTTCTTAGTGATGATGTAAAGCGCACTTTTAGTAGCTTACCTCGCTTGTTACATAATCATTTGGAATAGAATAGAATGAAATTTGAAATATGCCAAAGTATAACATCGTTCCAGCTTTTAAAAAGGATGATATAGAGTTGCTGAAAAATACAAATTGTTCTTTATATAGAAATATATGTTATTCTACCTAAAAAATGCACAGTACATTTCTGCACATATTATAGGGCATTTTGTACAATATTCGATCATGGCTATACTTGAATAGTAGTTTCGAAAGACTTCAATAAACCTACAAGACCATAATTATTACGATTCAGAAATGCTAGTTATAGAAGGTACCTTAAAATAAAAATGTGATGCGCTATATTCTCATTCAGCTTTTTGAAATAGACTAATTGGGTTTCGTATAGATTTACTTGCGATATATCAAGTTCTTTAAAACGTTGATTGAGCAGTCCACATTGCACAATTGTTTCTACACAGCAAAGAAGGAAAATTAAATCCAATCCTAATATTAATGGAACAACTATTATCAAAGCCGTTGCTTGTGAAAGATACGCTGCTGCATATAAAATAGAATGGGATTCCATTTTCCAAATTCCAAAAGGTAAGCTTCTTCCAGTGAATACGGATAGTATTAGTGCAAGGACGAAAGTGCATGCCCCAACGTAAAACACTTGCTGCAGTAACAGATGGTAATGTAAAAGGCAATTCAAATCTTTTGTTAGTGGTTCTGAACGCCGTATTCTCCATGCTGTAATTATGATCTGAATTAAAGTCGCTAGCTTTTGCTGATTGAATATCATTATACCAATTTTCCCAATATACTAAAAAATATATATTAGAATTAATTGTAGTATACAATTTTTCATTTAAAGTTACAACAATGTTTAACTTCTGTACAAATTAGAAAAGAAATCCCAAACCATAGCTTTACGTTAAAATAGCTTTACGGATAAAATGAGCATTACGTAAATAAATTTGGATTTGCCCTAAACGGAAACTAATGATTTTTAAGTTTTTGTTAATGTATTCCAATTGGTCCAAAAAGTAAACTTGAAGTCCATGAAATGTCAGTGCATGACTTTTTTTGTGAAAGGACATATCCTTAAAAGAAAATCTTAAACAACTGGGTAGAGTTAAATTTGTAAAGATAGTGCATGTAAAGGCGATCGTAAATAGTCAGCTTTGCATTTATATTCAATTCTGCATTTGTGTTCACTGCCCACATACATACGATACTTTCCTTCCAGCATTTGCCCGTCATTCTATTTCATTAAGCAGCTTTCCATTACTCAAAAACTTTCTTCTAAGGTACACGAAGTCATTCACTATTGTGTCATTATCCATTTTAAATACAAAGGCATCAATTCAGCCATCTCTGTCAAAAGTCATTACTTTCTTTTTAGGTCCATTCATTTTCAGATGCATATTTTCACACGCTTTCGACAGCCTGTCAAGCATTCGTTGCAAATCTTGTGACGAATCAGTCAAACATACTGCGGCATCTGTATACAACAGCACACTAACATTTGTTTCACCAATTTTCATTCCTTCGCAAACCTACCTTATACATTTACTCATAAATACATTGAACAGCAACGCAAACACATACAGCCCTGTCCTACACCTTCCACAATGTCAAAGTATTGCATCATGTTACCATTCACACTCTGATAGAATTTATCAAGTATTTGCTTACCCCATATTCATGCAACACCTTCCATAATTCCCTTCTGTTCACAGTCATACGCCTTTCCCAGATCTACAAAAGCTGCGTACATTTTTTTTCTGGCATGCATACACTTTTCGACAATTTGTTGCATTGCAAACATCTGATCCACACATCCTCTTCTAGGCATAAAATCACATTGAATGTCACAAACCTTGCTATAGGTTCTCAGTAGGGTAAAATCAGGGATTCTGTGACCACATTTCCCCCAGAATCCCACATTTCCCCACACATCTGGACCAAAAAGTTTTCTTCGACTAACCATTTTTCATCTTTCGAGATAAATGAGCATCCTCATTTGCTCCCACATCTAAACCAAATAGTTTTCTTTGTCTAGCCATTGCATCTTTCGAGATAAACCTATCTTGTTTGGTATTAATTAATATTAGAATTTTCTCAGCTACCCAAATCTCTAGGAATTTTTAAGATATCATCACCCCAAGGGAGCTACCCTGATTTTAAGATTTCTTACCTGTAGTGACTTTTGAGCGTTCTTATAAATTTTTTTATACATGCGATACATTAAATTAGCTTAGAATTTTACGCAGAATCTGAATCTGTAAACAGATTTGAAATCGGACCACGCCCTGCAAAGTTATACCCCTTTAAAGTCCTGATCTTCTAATTTTGCTATTTGCTCTATAAGCAAACCTAACAAATAGTTTTCTTTGTCTAGCCAATGCATCTTTCGAGATAAACCTATCTTGTTTGGTATCAATCAATATTAGAATTGTCTCAGCTACCCGAATCTCTAAGAATTTTTCAGATATCATCACCCCCAAGGGAGCTACCCCAATTTTAAGATTTCTTACCTGTAGCGACTTTTGAGCATTCTTATAATTTTTTTTATACATGCGATACATTAAATTAGCTTAGAATTTTATGTAGAATCCGAATCTGTAAACAAATTTAAAATCGGGCCAACCCTTACAAAGTTACACTTTAAGCTCTCAAACCTCTAAATTTTGCTCTTTGCTTTATAAGCAAAACTAACAAATACTTTTCTTCGTCTAGCCAATGCATCTTTCGAGATAAACCTATCTTGTTCGGTATCAATCAATATTAGAATTTTCTCAGCTACCCAAATCTCTAAGAATTTTTCAGATATCATCACCCCCAAGGGAGCTACCCCAATTTTAAGATTTCTTACCTGTAGCGACTTTTGAGCATTCTTATAATTTTTTTTATACATGCGATACATTAAATTAGTCTACAATTTTACGCACAACCCGAATCTGCAAACAGATTTAAAATCGGACCACGTCCTGCAAAGTTACCCCTTTAAAGCTACCAAATCTTATTAAAATTTTTGCTCGTCTATGACATATGCTTAAACCAAACAGCTCCAAAAATCTAAAACCGCAAGGATTTTAGAAACGAGTCCTTTATAAGCCATAAGTGCTTAGTATTTAAAATCATTTTTTCAAACAGTAATGTGCTTTTCTCAGAATGTTGTAAAAACCCATGACTTAAAATTTTTTCTGGTTTTAACATAATTACATGCACAATGCTAAATTGTTGGAAAATACATAGACAAGGACAAACTAATCGCTTTACAATTATGTAACGTATAGTGAAAGTAGCATAGAGGACAAACTAATTGCTTTACAATTATGTGACGTATAGTGAAAGTAACCTTTCTTTTTATTAATTAGCAGCTATGTGATTTGAAAAATACAGTAGATATGCTCAATGTCATCCATTAGAAAATTCCCGGGTTTATTAATCATACAATGAGCGCCTATTTTGGCCTTGATTGGGGAAAATACAAACCGGTTGTTGAAATTGTTTTGTGAACCTTAGAATTTTGGTGTTGAAAATATCTCCCACGCACTGTTGCGTAGCTGGATGCCCACCCCTTTTGGGAATATATACTCGTTATAGGTTGTAGCACCCGTGGTTTTACTTAACTACACTTCGTGAGATCTCATTAATCTTTTTTTAATCGTGTCCTTCTCGCGTACAATACAGTAGGACTTAGCCTTACTACCTACAAATTCTAACACCAAGTCACCGTTAAACTCGTCTTTAAATTTCCCCACAACTTTTTGTTAACATGCGGTATATTGTGTTTATTATTTCCGCGTACACCACTTTAAACCTAAAAATAAAAACAGGATAGTTTAATACGTCTATTAATAATTTATGGTAATGTTGGCGATACAAATATGTAAAAACAAACTTTATCAAGAAAAATATAATGTTTTAATAGAATACATACATGTATTGATAACATCTATAAACCGCTGTGGTAACCAGAGTCTGGCGAATCTGGGATATCCAAATCTCTAAACATTTGCGCAAGCGATCGCCTTGCAGTTGCATCTTTTAAGTACTAAATGGGGAAACATTTAATAAGTTCCAACACTGTCAAGTAATTTAAATTGCTGCAATCATTTGACAGAGAAATACTGGCACTGCTCTCCCCCTCTAATAACGTTTGAACCCCTTTTTCCTCCGTCGTATTTCCACATACTTTTTTATATCACCAACAAATTTTTCGTAAAATTCTGGAAAGTTTCTACACCTTAACTCTACCATTTTATAACAGATCAATTCTCGCAAATTTAATAGCTTGATGCACTCGTACGCAGGTAGCACAATAACATTCCCATCTTTCGTAATCTCCATATTATATAAATTCTCTTTTTCAAAATTGTTCAACAACCATATACTTCTATTAAAGGCTGTGCTCAGCTGCAATTTGAAATCTTGATCCAATTGTATCTCAACAACATCGATTCCAGTAGTCAAACCATTTAATCTGACTTGTTTTGAGTCTTGAGCAAATTGGCAAATTTGAAATTCTACTTGAAAAGTACACAATTTCTTCCAATCGAAGTAAGAGAATGTTATCGTAGAATCAGCACACATACCACTACAGCAAATAACTTGGATGGCAGGTTGAAGACCACCATATAAATCAAAACCAACTTCTAATATATGGTGGTGATAATTTGGAGGAAATTCGCCTAACCTATAGATTGACTTACCAACTAGTTGGTTGATATTTAATTGTGGTACTCGCACATCACTTGTAACGTCAACACAAGAAAAATCCATCTTTAATTTATAATTTTAATCAAACTCGACGATACTTTGACAACTAATGCACTGAAACATGGCTCTCGCCTTTTATGCCGACGGTCGAGCGTGCGCAGCTCCTTATTATATTAGTTGGCGTTATATGCAAGTCTTGACTGGAAAAGTGACGTCTATAATTGTTTTATAGTGGGTTTTACCTGTATGTATTTAACCACCAACGCCATTTTTAGAATTATTAAACAAAATTACTCTTAGCAGTATTTTAATATACCATCGTGTAAGATTTCAATTATTATTGTGTTTTTCCTCAGGTTTTCAAATCCCTCGGAATTTTTTTCAAATCGAATGACACCTTACTGATTTGCAGAATAACCTTTTGCAAGCACCGTATATAATCCATCTTTAATCTATTTCTAAACCGTATCGCTCTGTCTTTTGAGATAAACCCCTGGTGTAACCTATAAATGAGTATAGAATTTTCCTGGGGAATTGAAATTAATTATCACGTCTTTTAAAATTAGTTCCAACAAAGACCTGTATATATTGTATTAATATTCAAAAACCTATCAGCAAAACACCTTTGCATTTTTATTTAGATTTAGCTCGATAATAGAGTTAAACTCCAAAAATATTTATTAGTGGCTAGAATTGTTAAAATTTTCAATGAGTGAATCCACATACAAATGATTAAACCAAAAGGCATAATACATATATTAATTCTCCCGAGAAATCTAAAACCGCCGTGTCTCGCGAATACCACGTGGAGATAACACGTATACTCTGTCAACCAGGATAGAAGCCGGAAGGATTTGGAAGGTGGGAGAAGAACTTAAAAATTATGGAATCTTAAAACTAATATATACAAATATAAACAACTATCTTATATCTTTACGCCCCCATGTGTAGATTGTTGTACTATTAGGAATGATGTACCTTTTGTCATCTTCCCTCGATAAACTAATTTTATTAATAAGCTGCTTATGCAAATCGTATTCTTTTACTCCGGATACATACGCAGACAAGTACTCGATACCATCCAAATAAAGGTTTGGATGCTTGGTGGCTGTTAACATCCGCTTCCCTCGTGTACGCCCAGACACACCCCAGCCCATGAGCACCCCTGCGCATGCACACCCTTGCCCATGCGCACCCCTGCGCGTGCACACACCTGCCCATGCGCACCCCTGCGCGTGCGCACCCCTGCGCGTGCGCACCCCTGCGCGTGCGCACCCCTGCGCGTGCGCGCTGCCCATGCGCACCCCTCTCTGTGCGACTGCTATTTCGGGGTAACGTCACAGCCTTTTATAAATAAAGAACAATGTTATATACTATTATAAAATGTTTATTCTGACATTATACATAACAAATTTAAAAATATTTAATGCCAAGCATGGGGTCATTTAAACTTAATTTTAATACAAAGTAATACACAGAAGACAGTCCTTTCTTTATGTTTGTTTGGAGTGGCTTTAATTTTATCTAATTTTATTCGCAGCTTAAAATTTAAATCGATACCCAAGTCCTCTATCTCCTTTCCTAACCAATAGTTCGATACATAGAGACCGTCTAGGTTTTCGAATTGTAAAATGTACCGAAGTTTGCCTCTATATTTAAAGTCTTTGATTCCGCCGACAACCAGATCCATTCCTTCGTGTAATTTTTGCAGCTTGTGACAATCTTTTAATCGCAGCTTTCCCACTATATCCTGCATACGTATCTTGTTAGCTTGATCGACTTCTTCTTGTCGGTATTGGAGGAAATCCTTTTTCTCCCACACACCGTTGTGTAGTTGCATATCCACCACTTTTGGGAATATATGGTTGTTATAGGTTGTAAGACCTTCGGTTTTAAATGATCCAAAAGGTTCTTTACTAGGCAAATATACAATGTTTAACGGACCCCCTTTGCGTGTGGTGTACGCAAAGATTACGAAACCCGCATTCCTTAGTTCGTCTTTGTTATCTGCCATTTTGATAAATACGTTTTTAGAATAACCTTTTAAAAAATATACGGATTTAGTACCATCCTTTTCCGCAAGGACGCCTACATAACTAAAAGAGTCTTTTTTACTAACCACAAATGCATACAACTTGTAGAAACCAGATGTATCTAAGTCAGTCCATCGGAACATAAAATAATCTTTTAATTCTTCCTGATTTTCTCTAATAAGATGTTCTTTGTCAAACACATCTTTGTATTGATCGCGTATTGTCGCAGTGTTTTCCATGTAGTCCAATTTTCGCCTTTTTGCATCCATTTCCTCTAATTCCGGTTGTCTTTTCCTTCCACTTACAGCGTATGGTATACATAATGGGGGCAATTTCCTTTAGCGTAAACGGATAGAGTTTACTACCAACATTTACGCGTTGTCGTACAACCTCTGGACGAATGTTAGGCGTATCTATCAACCCCAAGTCCGAAATTACTATTTCTTTTGGAATTGTAGAATATGGTGTGGCAGATTGTGTAAAATATGTACTACCTGCTTTAATGTAGCACTTGTGTAAGATTTTTATTTTATCTTGGACATCTTCCTCTACTATCTCCAAATAATTTACAGGTAAATAGTTAAAACTAAAAGCCGAAAGCGCATACTTTATCAATTTTTCCTTTTCCTCTGGTTTTTTGGACAACTTAATTTGCAAGCCTGTCAATTTCTTTGTATTGCCATTCCCCCAATACACGTACTGTAGCAGGTTATTATACACTAAACAGCAGCTATTTTGTAGCTTGTCCGATAGCTTACTCCACATTTTGGTAAGTGGTACCGAGTACATTGGCGCCTTTAGGAAGTATAACTTACTATCTTCCAATAAGGTTAAACAGTCTTTTAAGGGACTCGTTCCGCACTGATATAGCTTCCAATTGCACAGTTGTATATTGTCGCTTCCAATCGCGTAATACCATGTTCTTTGGCCAAAGTAGACGCAAATGTTTCCCTTAAACGTACATCTGGACAACGTAAAAAATCTAGTATATGATTGCCAAGTTGTTTATTAACACCAGGACTTGTTATCTGGCACACATATTTGTTGTAAATCTTAATTCTTGCATTGGTTGTTAGCCATGTTAAACAATCAATCCCCGCAGTTTTATCGTTGCCAACTATAATATTACACTTTTCTTCGTATTCTCCCTTATAGCAAAAGTTATGCTTTGTAGTTAAATAATTACACATCTCCATCTTGCTAAATAGGCCTGCAAAATCTTGGGTTACATCCATGTCAAAAAGATAGAAATAATCTTTTTCGACTTCGTCTAATATATCTGGTAGTTCCTCCAATAAAGTTTCCAACTTAACATCTGCTAGTTCCACTTTGTATGGAACACATATAGGATTTTGGAAATTTTTTATTAATGCATTCGAGGTCTTCTTTTCCGATAATTTCTTTTACTCTCTGGCCTATCTTGTTACTGCTTTCCAGAGAAAACGGAAGCTTAGCTTTAACACCATGCCTAGCGGAAACAAATCGGTCGAACATTCTTCGTAGATAGCTGTTAAATACACTACAAATTTCTTTTTTTAGGATAAACATCCGTTTGTTTGCAGATGCTTGTTCGGTGTCAGAAAGGTCGCAAATTTTAACCAACATTATATTGTCACAAAATGGTTCTGTAATTGGTGTGTAGTCCGCCAGTCAGCATTTTTTCGCCTTCGACATAACAAATATTACCAATATCTGTCACCAGATTATTGTTGCACATATTTTCTGCCAACAGCCATAATCCAAATCGCTCATTTGTCGGTTTCACTTTATTCCCAAGAAGTTGAGAAACGTTAATCACCTTGGAGACGCTCATGTTTACCGTTCTAGCTAACGTCAAATACTAAATTGAATACGAAAATTTGTTCCCTTATGTATCCTACAGAGTGGGGCGTATATTACCAAAAAATAGTCGAATATGTTGTTAAAAAATGTCTTACTATAACTAAGCTCAACCCAAAACTACTTCCTTATATACCAAATTTAATCTCCCTGCTCACATAACCACATGACCATATGACCAAATGACCACATGACCACATGACCATATGACCACATGACCACATGACCATATAACCATATGACCACATGACTATATGACCACATGACCACATGACCAGGCTTGCAAATTAAGTTGTCCAAAAAACCAGAGGAAAAGGAAAAATTGATAAAGTATGCGCTTTCGGCTTTTAGTTTTAACTATTTACCTGCAAATTATTTGGAGATAGTAGAGGAAGATGTCCAAGATAAAATAAAAATCTTACACAAGTGCTACATTAAAGCAGGTAGTACATATTTTACACAATCTGCCACACCATATTTTACAATTCCAAAAGAAATAGTAATTTCGGACTTGGGGTTGATAGATACGCCTAACATTCGTCCAGAGGTTGTACGACAACGCGTAAATGTTGGTAGTAAACTCTATCCGTTTACGCTAAAGGAAATTGCCCCCATTATGTATACCATACGCTGTAAGTGGAAGGAAAAGACAACAGGAATTAGAGGAAATGGACGCAAAAAGGCGAAAATTGGACTACATGGAAAACACTGCGACAATACGCGATCAATACAAAGATGTGTTAGACAAAGAACATCTTATTAGAGAAAATCAGGAAGAATTAAAAGATTATTTTATGTTCCGATGGACTGACTTAGATACATCTGGTTTCTACAAGTTGTATGCATTTGTGGTTAGTAAAAAGACTCTTTAGTTATGTAGGCGTCCTTGCGGAAAAGGATGGTACTAACTCCGTATATTTTTTAAAAGGTTATTCTAAAAACGTATTTATCAAAATGGTAGATAACAAAGACGAACTAAGGAATGCGGGTTTCGTAATCTTTGCGTACACCACACGCAAAGGGGTCCGTTAAACATTGTATATTTGCCTAGTAAAGAACCTTTGGATCATTTAAAACCGAAGGTCTTACAACCTATAACAACCATATATTCCCAAAAGTGGTGGATATGCAACTACACAACGGTGTGTGGGAGAAAAAGGATTTCCTCCAATACCGACAAGAAGAAGTCGATCAAGCTAACAAGATACGTATGCAGGATATAGTGGGAAAGCTGCGATTAAAAGATTGTCACAAGCTGCAAGAATTACACGAAGGAATGGATCTGGTTGTCGGCGGAATCAAAGACTTTAAATATAGAGGCAAACTTCGGTACATTTTACAATTCGAAAACCTAGACGGTCTCTATGTATCGAACTATTGGTTAGAAAAGGAGATAGAGGACTTGGGTATCGATTTAAATTTTAAGCTGCGAATAAAATTAGATAAAATTAAAGCCACCCAAACAAACATAAAGAAAGGACTGTCTTCTGTGTATAACTTTGTATTAAAATTAAGTTTAAATGACCCCATGCTTGGCATTAAATATTTTTAAATTTGTTATGTATAATGTCGGAATAAACATTTTATAATAGTATATAACATTGTTCTTTATTTATAAAAGGCTGTGACGTTACCCCGAAATAGCAGTCGCACAGAGAGGGTGCGCATGGGCAGCGCGCATGGGCAGGGTGCGCAGCGCAGGGTGCGCACGCGCAGGGTGCGCACGCGCAGGTGCGCATGGGCAGTGTGTGCACGCGCAGGGTGCGCATGGGCAAGGTGTGCATGCGCAGGGTGCTCATGGGCTGGGTGTGTCTGGGCGTACACGAGGGAAGCGGATGTTAACGCCACCAAGCATCCAAACCTTTATTTGGATGGTATCGAGTACTTGTCTGCGTATGTATCCGGAGTAAAAGAGTACGATTTGCATAAGCAGCTTATTAATAAAATTAGTTTATCGAGGGAAGATGACAAAAGGTACATCATTCCTAATAGTACAACAATCTACGCATGGGGGCGTAAAGATATAAGATAGTTGTTTATATTGGTATGTATTAGTTTTAAGATTCCATAATTTTTAAGTTCTTCTCCCACCTTCCAAATCCTTCCGGCTTCTATCCTGGTTGACAGAGTATACGTGTTATCTCCACGTGGTATTCGCGAGACACGGCGGTTTTAGATTTCTCGGGAGAATTAATATATGTATTATACCTTTTGGTTTAATCATTTGTATGTGGATTCACTAATTGAAAATTTTAACAATTCTAGCCACTAATAAATATTTTTGGAGTTTAATTCTATTATCGAGCTAAATCTAAATAAAAATGCAAAGGTGTTTTGCTGATAGGTTTTTGAATATTAATACAATATATACAGGTCTTTGTTGGAACTAATTTTAAAAGACGTGATAATTAATTTCAATTCCCAGGAAAATTCTATACTCATTTATAGGTTACACCAGGGTTTATCTCAAAGACAGAGCGATACGGTTTAGAAATAGATTAAAGATGGATTATATACGGTGCTTGCAAAAGGTTATTCTGCAAATCAGTAAGGTGTCATTCGCTTTGAAAAAAATACCGAGGGATTTGAAAACCTGAGGAAAAACACAATAATAATTGAAATCTTACACGATGGTATATTAAAAATACTGCTAAGAGTAATTTTGTTTAATAATTCTAAAATGGCGTTGGTGGTTAAATACATACAGGTAAAACCCACTATAAAACAATTATAGACGTCACTTTTCCAGTCAAGACTTGCATATAACGCCAACTAATATAATAAGGAGCTGCGCACGCTCGACCGTCGGCATAAAAGGCGAGAGCCATGTTTCAGTGCATTAGTTGTCAAAGTATCGTCGAGTTTGATTAAAATTATAAATTAAAGATGGATTTTTCTTGTGTTGACGTTACAAGTGATGTGCGAGTACCACAATTAAATATCAACCAACTAGTTGGTAAGTCAATCTATAGGTTAGGCGAATTTCCTCCAAATTATCACCACCATATATTAGAAGTTGGTTTTGATTTATATGGTGGTCTTCAACCTGCCATCCAAGTTATTTGCTGTAGTGGTATGTGTGCTGATTCTACGATAACATTCCCTTACTTCGATTGGAAGAAATTGTGTACTTTTCAAGTAGAATTTCAAATTCGCCAATTTGTTCAAGACTCAAAACAAGTCAGATTAAATGGTTTGACTACTGGAATCGATGTTGTTGAGATACAATTGGATCAAGATTTCAAATTGCAGCTGAGCACAGCCTTTAATAGAAGTATATGGTTTTTGAACAATTTTGAAAAGTAGAATTTATATAATATGGAGATTACGAAAGATGGGAATGTTATTGTGCTACCTGCGTACGAGTGCATCAAGCTATTAAATTTGCGAGAATTGATCTGTTTTAAAATGGCCGAGTTAAGGTGTAGAAACTTTCCAGAATTTTACGAAAAATTTGTTGGTGATATAAAAAAGTATGTGGAAATACGACGGAGGAAATGGGGTTCAAACGTTATTAGAGGGGGAGAGCAGTGCCAGTATTTCTCTGTCAAATGATTGCAGCAATTTAAATTACTTGACAGTGTTGGAACTTATTAAATGTTTCCCCATTTAGTACTTAAAAGATGCAACTGCAAGGCGATCGCTTGCGCAAATGTTTAGAGATTTGGATATCCCAGATTCGCCAGACTCTGGTTACCACAGCGGTTTATAGATGTTATCAATACATGTATGTATTCTATTAAAACATTATATTTTTCTTGATAAAGT
The DNA here is from genome assembly GCA_036346225.1 of Platerodrilus igneus. NCBI lineage: Eukaryota > Metazoa > Arthropoda > Insecta > Coleoptera > Lycidae > Platerodrilus > Platerodrilus igneus. The sequence continues at coordinate 351,823 of JARFIW010001110.1, read as the reverse complement.
TTGTTTTTACATATTTGTATCGCCAACATTACCATAAATTATTAATAGACGTATTAAACTATCCTGTTTTTATTTTTAGGTTTAAAGTGGTGTACGCGGAAATAATAAACACAATATACCGCATGTTAACAAAAAGTTGTGGGGAAATTTAAAGACGAGTTTAACGGTGACTTGGTGTTAGAATTTGTAGGTAGTAAGGCTAAGTCCTACTGTATTGTACGCGAGAAGGACACGATTAAAAAAAGATTAATGAGATCTCACGAAGTGTAGTTAAGTAAAACCACGGGTGCTACAACCTATAACGAGTATATATTCCCAAAAGGGGTGGGCATCCAGCTACGCAACAGTGCGTGGGAGATATTTTCAACACCAAAATTCTAAGGTTCACAAAACAATTTCTACAACCGGTTTGTATTTTCCCCAATCAAGGCCAAAATAGGCGCTCATTGTATGATTAATAAACCCGGGAATTTTCTAATGGATGACATTGAGCATATCTACTGTATTTTTCAAATCACATAGCTGCTAATTAATAAAAAGAAAGGTTACTTTCACTATACGTCACATAATTGTAAAGCAATTAGTTTGTCCTCTATGCTACTTTCACTATACGTTACATAATTGTAAAGCGATTAGTTTGTCCTTGTCTATGTATTTTCCAACAATTTAGCATTGTGCATGTAATTATGTTAAAACCAGAAAAAAATTTAAGTCATGGGTTTTACAACATTCTGAGAAAAGCACATTACTGTTTGAAAAAATGATTTTAAATACTAAGCACTAATGGCTTATAAAGGACTCGTTTCTAAAATCCTTGCGGTTTTAGATTTTTGAGCTGTTTGGTTTAAGCATATGTCATAGACGAGCAAAAATTTTAATAAGATTTGGTAGCTTTAAAGGGTAACTTTGCAGGACGTGGTCCGATTTTAAATCTGTTTGCAGATTCGGGTTGTGCGTAAAATTGTAGACTAATTTAATGTATCGCATGTATAAAAAAAATTATAAGAATGCTCAAAAGTCGCTACAGGTAAGAAATCTTAAAATTGGGGTAGCTCCCTTGGGGGTGATGATATCTGAAAAATTCTTAGAGATTTGGGTAGCTGAGAAAATTCTAATATTGATTGATACCAAACAAGATAGGTTTATCTCGAAAGATGCATTGGCTAGACAAAGAAAAGTATTTGTTAGTTTTGCTTATAAAGCAAAGAGCAAAATTTAGAGGTTTGAGAGCTTAAAGTGTAACTTTGTAAGGGATGGCCCGATTTTAAATTTGTTTACAGATTCGGATTCTACATAAAATTCTAAGCTAATTTAATGTATCGCATGTATAAAAAAAATTATAAGAATGCTCAAAAGTCGCTACAGGTAAGAAATCTTAAAATTGGGGTAGCTCCCTTGGGGGTGATGATATCTGAAAAATTCTTAGAGATTCGGGTAGCTGAGAAAATTCTAATATTGATTGATACCAAACAAGATAGGTTTATCTCGAAAGATGCATTGGCTAGACAAAGAAAACTATTTGTTAGGTTTGCTTATAGAGCAAATAGCAAAATTAGAAGATCAGGACTTTAAAGGGGTATAACTTTGCAGGGCGTGGTCCGATTTCAAATCTGTTTACAGATTCAGATTTTGCGTAAAATTCTAAGCTAATTTAATGTATCGCATGTATAAAAAAATTTATAAGAACGCTCAAAAGTCACTACAGGTAAGAAATCTTAAAATCATGGTAGCTCCCTTGGGGTGATGATATCTTAAAAATTCCTAGAGATTTGGGTAGCTGAGAAAATTCTAATATTAATTAATACCAAACAAGATAGGTTTATCTCGAAAGATGCAATGGCTAGACAAAGAAAACTATTTGGTTTAGATGTGGGAGCAAATGAGGATGCTCATTTATCTCGAAAGATGAAAAATAGTTAGTCGAAGAAAACTTTTTGGTCCAGATGTGTGGGGAAATGTGGGATTCTGGGGGAAATGTGGTCACAGAATCCCTGATTTTACCCTACTGTTCTCTTGCGAACTCACTTGATCACAATTTTTCCATACATTTTAATGGGTACACGCAACAGACTTATCTCACGATAATTTTTGCATTCATACATGCTGCTTTAACCTCTGGGCAAAGGGATAATGATCGCACTTTTCTAAACTTCAGATACCTTTGCTTTTCTAAACACAACCCTATCAGTTTGCTCAAACATATAATCAGCATCCCGGGTTCATACTTAAGTATTTGACTTATTATTCTATCTACACTTGCCGCTTTTCCATTTTCCAGAGTTCTCACCGCCTTCCATACCTCATCTACACTGCCAAACTTTATTCTATTATCTACGTTTTCGACAAGTACGTTACTCCTCATTTCATTATCCACACAGTCATCTTTACCACCAGTCTCAAAATATTCTTTCCAACAATTTCTCACACTTGCTTCGTCCCAAACAATTTCATTTCTACTGTTAACGACACCATTCACACGCTTGTTTCCATCGTTTCCTGTCTTCCTTACCCATTTCTAAAGCAAGATATCATTCTCTTCTAAATCACTACTAAAAAGATCTTTCTAAGGCCCACTTTTGTTCTAACCCACAAGATGCAGAGAGAAACCAATTCATATTGTTTTATACACGGCTTTGCTTCATCGTTCAAAATTATACCAATACCTTTCGCACGAAACTCATTACTTTTTACTCCATACCGTAAACCCAACATACCATCATCTAATTCAACAACGTCTTTCCCCTTCCGCTTCGTTTCACTCACACCACCACATCCATGCACCTTTTATTCATTTCATTCATGATTTCATACATTTTACCGTACACTCCCCAGACACTTCAAGTACTAAATCCACATTCCTGATTCATTCGGTCGTTATCTGATGGGCTAGAAATTTTCCAACTCAGTCACCCGCCATGGCTTTGATGTCTGAAGCTTTCGCTAAAATCCAGTTAGTAAGTCTTAATTAGGTTGAATCAGGTTATACCAGCCTAGATCGCAAGCGTGTCATTGTAGCGTCCCCTACCAACGGTAACGACACCTTACTGTCCAGTACCGGCACGTTTAGACCCTCTGCCACAGACTTCGCCAGAATTCCCAGTCCTCTAAGTGTGCCTAATGTCTTTCAATGCCAGCTAAAACTTCCCCTTCAAAGAGAGTTACCTTGTAAGTCAGCAGAAAGTTGCCTGCGCTACGACAATTACGATGTACCTGCCCTGCATTCACACACGTCGAACGCATATATTATGTATGCGGGTTAAATAACTTTGGGGTCTATTCTATCAATTTAATCATTTTGTAGTTAATGCCTTCTCCCTCTTTGCAGGCAATATACCTAAGTGTTTCTTGTTATCTCCTACTGTTTGTGTAATCTATATAAAGAGCAAGAGTTATTAGTTTGGAAATTAACTTTTGATAAAAAAAATCAATTTTCCTTTATTGTTCCATTACTGGGTGCACTTGTTGGAAATATTATTTTTTTATGTTCACATTCCTATCATATCACCATTCTTCTTTGAATATTGGTTAATATTAGGATTAGCAATTTTAAAGAAATTTCCGTATAGGAATCGTCTTTGGCAAAATTCACCTTCATTATGTCATTTTTGTTGGTGTTGTACCATCAAATCAATTCTGGATCTAACAAGAATTTCCGGGATTCACCTATACCCAAATTAAAGTTCTGTTCCCCAATCTTATCATAGGCGCGTCGTTTTTAAGTACAGGGTTAATGTGCCTGTAAAAGTCAACGTCTACAATACTCTCGGCTTGGTGGAGGTGATTGTCATAAAGAGAAAAAACATGGAACGAAATACCAACAATATCAGCTTTTTATATAAGGTTGCATTTTGCTTGAAGTTGTACGTCACGTCACAATTCCAACTAAAAACTAAGAAATAATACAGAAACGCGGGTTTGTTTATTTGAGATTCTAGTAATATACGATTCAGCATTGCTGACAAACTATTTATGATAATGTAAATTATAGACTTGTCTTATCAAAATACTTTCGTACATCTATAAACACAAATGACGCCAAACTACAACTTTATCAGTAGGCGTTAAATCTGTCACGTTAGGACATACCTTCTGCTTGGTGCCAGATAATATTTTGCAGGCGTACATAGGTATCCAATTATTGGCTTGAAAAGGAAATACAAGTGGAAAACATTAAACATTGTTTGGTGACGATAGTAAAATCAGCTGAGTTACCAAGAACTCAAGTAAAATATAAAGAAATGCCAATATCTCAATATTAAGTTCTTTATTAAATGGAATACCAATGTCGTGTAATCAATTATGATCACAATTTCACTATACTATGGTGGGTTATCGAACACTTCAATTTTTAACTGGGTTCCCAATTTTTCGAGATGGTATTAATTTCTCTTATGATAAAATTGCACAAATATGAAATCTTTAGGGAATCGATCGCAAGTATTGATTTTGCTTGATAAATAAAAGATTATACCTAAATAAAAATACTTGGCAAAGAAGCATATTGGATACCTGGACTGTGCGTCGTGGAAGCTAAATGTTTAACTTATAGCGCTACAAATCTTTACTTTACAAAGCTATTAGAATAAAAAGTGCAAAACCGTACCTGACCATAAACACTGACTGCTTCCATAAGACTAACAATTTCATTTATGTCTCGTTCAATATACCACAACTGTAAAATTTCTATACAAATATTGTAACCAAGTAGCCCCATATAAAATACTGTAAAAATTTTGAGGGTGAAATTCATTGGTTTATCTTCATTATACAGTCCTAACTTGTTTATAATAAATAGGGGCAGTTTTAGCGATTTAAACGTTGTTTTCATATCGGCTTTTTATTAATCCTGACAATCATTGATTGACGACCGAATCTCCAGTTGAACTATTGATATTAAAAAATACAAAAAGCTAATTATTCTAAGTACATGTAGTTAACACTATTTAGTAACGTGGACTTCTAAATAATTCAAACTTTAGAGAACGCTAGCTTTAATTAGTTCTTTGGAAACACTAGTTATGAAATAATTTCCCTGCTATTTAAGTAATTATACAGATACTATCCTAGATTTTAAATAAGGTTTTTTTATAAACCTCAGCGTGCCATAGCAGTAATTGCGAGTACGTAGCAATAGTGATCGCTCAACTCAGAGATAAAATATCTGTAGATGCGATTTCTAGCAGCACGTAGCGAATTGTTTCAGAAAATAATAAGAAACAAACTAAATAAGTGCTAAATTATAAAGGAATGGTCTCAATCAAAATGTACTATAACTAGAATGCAAGAGTTGTAACGTCCACTGCAGGTAATCTATGTTGCTTAATAACCTTTAAAATTAACACCAACATAAATCGAGTTATTTAAATAAAAGATTATAAAAATTATCTTCGATGTTGATGTTGCAGATTACATAAATGTATTTTTCTATAAACTTGCTTTTCATCACATTGTTTGGTTTCATTCGCATTAATTCCGTACACAAAAATACTCTTTGTTATAGGTTTTGTACTTCCATTTTCAAACCTAACATTTTTACTTCCACTTCGCTGCTTATCAGCTTATATTTATTTTGCCAACATCCTGCATTCTTTGTCAAGTATATTAATGTATACAGGTTTTTTTGTGGCACAGGGTTTTTCATTATATCAAATAAACTTTTGGTTAGGTTAAAACTTTTATGTACAATAATACAGTTCTATTTTTGGAAACGCTCTAAAGAAGGTATATATGATAGTAATATACACTATATAGTCTCTTAATAATGTACACAAAAACGGTAAACAAAAATAAAACAACAATACACAACACGAACATACAATAGACCATAAATTGGCATTGAAAATGTCAAAAATTTTAAAACCGAAATAATCCAAGAAACCGACAATTTGTCGAAATGATTTATATTGCACAAAATCCTGCAAACTAAAACCACAAGTCCGACATGAAAAACCCAAAACAAGATTTTCCATAACATTAAAAAGAAATGGTTACAAATGCGAAAAAATAGTATGCAACGCGCAAGTTACATATCCCCAAATTAGGATATATATGTAATCAAACAGAATTATTAAATCTTAAATTAGATTGTTTCAATGTATAATTGAAGGACATATTACAAAAGGTTAATGGAAGTTTATAAACGAGACATGAGAACGGATTTGAAAACTTTGTATTGCAGACGTAACATGACACTTCAGGTGCAGGTCACAATAGATTATAAGAAACTTATTGTTAGAATTAAGATTACTAAGAAGTAATACTTTGTATTGAATAAAGAAATAGCAGACATGAGATCTGCAGTTCCCACAAGCAATGTGAGGGGCAGAAATAGTATAAATACCCTCAGAAGGCCAAGATGGCCAGTTAGTCTAGAGCTTCACAAGTTTAACATTGTTGGTAGTTCAGCTACTCATCCTAATTTTAGTTAATTTACAGTGAATGTCAACTTACAATATTTTTTATCTCAATACGTTACTGCATATAACGTACCTGTAATTAAAATTAATATTGTAATTTCCGTTTCAAATAAATTAATAAAAGGGTTTTTTTGAAAAAAGCTTTTTAAAAAGTCGCTCCAAGAGGCCCAAAACCTATCTGGTGCAGTCGGTAGTATTCCAAAATGGCACTAGAAGAGTCCAAAATTGAGAAAACTGGTATCTTAAATTTCTATTCTTCATCTGGAAGAATGAGCAAAAAATTTGATGAAGCACAAGAATAGACCAAATCCAATAACAAAGAGAAAAAAACACAATGGAACTAGCAAAAAAACTCTTGTAAGTACCAAAGTTCATTTTCCTAGCAATCATCAACTAAATATTGATACGTACGTGCGAAAATAGTGTTGAATGTTCTACTACTAAGCATCTATACTCGAACAGTGCATGTGCCAAAATAGTGTTCAGATAAGTGCTGTTAGGGATGTTTAGTACTAAAAAAGTATACCCAAACAGGCACATTTGTTAAAACAGTGTTGAGACTACGTTATCGGTCAGTATGTTTTCTTACTAAAGCAAAGTACCCAAACTAGTGAGTGGGAGAATATAGTGTTGCGGTTAAATGACCATTAAAAATGCTTTAATAGTAAAACTATATCGAAACGTCTATGTGGGCAAAAATCGTGTTGAGCTGCTTTACTATTAGGAATACTTTACTACAGAAAAAATATCCAAACGGGCACACGTGTGAAAATATTGGTGATGTAAAGTTGCTGTTAGGAATGCTTTATTATTAAGACAAAATATCCACCGAGGTGCACGCATGAAAATAGTTTTGAGATGAGGTTACTGTTTGGAATGTTTTTCTACTAAGAAATTATGTTCAAACGAGTACCTGTGCGTAAATAGAATGAGGCAAGGTTACCGTTAGAAATACTTTATTACTAAGACAAGATACCTACTAACGAGCATGGGCAAAATATTATTTCGGTTATGTTACCAATAGAAATGTTTTACTAATAAGATAAAATATTAAAAACTCTGTATGGGCGAAAATAGTGTTGAGGCTAGGTCACCGTTAGAAATTACGTTACCGTTGCAGGTCAATTCCCCTCCGTTCTATGGTTTTTACCGCGACTAATATTCAAGTACTTTGTATCGTAGTGTGTTGCGACAGTTGTAATAACGCTATGATGCTATAAAAATATTAAGGTTTGAGTTCTGCCAAAGGTCGACAGTTCCTCGTCCTGCTGCCGCCGCCTAAATTTAAAGTTATTACCAATAAGTATTTGAAGATTTGCTTCTATAAACTTTGCTCATATTTACACTTCCACTATTTTCACGATCTGTGATTATCGGAGTTAACGCAGAACATTGAGCCTTTGCGAGCCGGGTCTGAATATTGTACCTATAATTTATTTAAGTAGTAACTGCATTATTCGCCAAGAAAAAATCGCCGCTTATTAAGTTGTATCACTTTTCGTTCAATTCTAGCCTGGCGAATATACGTTTTGTATATTAAGTTTAGTTAAATCAATTTATCATTTTAAAGTATATATCAGTTTTAATAAGAGAAATTATTAATAATTGTGCACTTTACATTTAACATATTGCTTTACTTGAGTTGTGTACGAATTTAGTTAATGTCGCGTTTGTTCCGTAGTTTAATTATAGAGTGAACTACGGTCTCATATATAATACATTTGGTATACTGGATAGGATTAATTTCGTTATAGCTTCTGTTTGCATTAGTTTATATAATTAGTTATGGCGGTGAAACTGAAGCGGATACAGTTTTGCGTAACAATTCAATAAACTTGCTTCGGGTCATCTTTGACATTGCGCACAAAGGTGAGTATGATTTTGAGTCATATCTTAAGTACCAAGACTCTAACACTATCTCAATAGCTTTGCACAATCTGAGTGGATATGACAGTCACTTCATAATTAAAGAGGTCATTGAAACCCAAATCCTACAAATAAATCCCACCAAAATATAAAAGAATCCGGAAAAAATAGAAAATTCCGCAAATTTATGGTATCGCCCTGTATAATACAAGCGTACTTTTATTAATTGATGTACAAAGCAAAAAATGCAATTGGGCGAGTATACATAATCACCCTGTAGTGTATTGTTGATACGTAGCAAGTAACGTAAGTTGTATATGTAGAAATAATTAAATGTAAGATACCGTAAAACGCAGTCAATGCGAACGCAAATCGATCATTTTAAGGTAAATACAAAGCCATTTATTTTTACTTATTAATTATCTATGCATTTTTAATAAAATGTTTTTCATTTGCTGTAAATACCATAGAATAGTACTAGCTTTACGCATTTAGCATAGAAACTACAATCAAGGTGCATGTAAAACCTCAATTTTAATATTAATTTTGTGTACTGTAACACGTTTTGCCGTTAAAGTAATTATTGCTATTAAAATGCACCCTCTTGTACATTAAAAAGCAGTTAAGATTTAAATTAATTTCCCTGTGGATTACAGAAATTTATTTTAAATAAAGAATTTTCTAGAATATTAGGAATATAAAAAGATGTGTCGTTCTTATTTAGAATTACGTAAATATCTAATTAATAATTGAAACATTTATTCTAAAAAGCGGCTCAATAATTGAACAAACCCGTAGAATCCCTAAAATAACTGATAAAAATTATTTATTACCTTTCGCATTTGCTGTTAGAGAAAGTGATGCGACAGTGGCTTTGAGTTTTGCACAAAAACGAAGCAGCGCGCGTCACGCATAAGTGAAACGAGATTACGAGAAAAAAAACACCGCAATTTTAAACGCTAATAAGTTTTTTTGGAAATCTTGCATCAAAATGTTCCATAATTTTCTACTACATTCTGGAAATAAATAATTTGTATATATAAGGAATCGTGTATTAAAGGATTTATTGATTCGATTCATAAATTTAATTGCGAAATGTTATTTTGTTTTAAGTCGCAACCTGTTGCTTAGCGAAGATGATATTTAAAGTATGCAGTAAGTATACTTTAATTTAATAATGTGTATGTTACAATAAATATAGAAGAGATGTTTTAAACGAAACATACTAAAAAAAAAGGATATTATTAATTACAATGAAGAGGAAAAATTCTTTAAGGTAACCCTATTTTAAAAATTTTATTAAATAACTGAAAGGAAGTACTTTGGTAACTGCTTTTTGAAATGACGATTTTAAAATATGAAAAATCTTGTAAGCTGATTTGACGTCAGTTTAAGTAAAAAGATATTTAAGCACGAGGAGCGTTTTTGTGAATTTTGCACGTATTACTTTTAGATTTATTTTTAACTGATATTATAGAATTTGTATTTAATTTGAGGTGGAATAATAAGTGTTAATAATATAATATTTTTTATAAGTATATATACTAGCAAAGTTTGTATTCTTAGTTCAAAACACTCTGACCTTTTAATAAATTATCTGTCAAGAATTTTTTTAGTCAAAGAAACCTTACAAGCGTGGGAATAAACAAAATCAGGTAAAATATCTATAAAAAAAGAAATTTAGTTGTGTAAAATAAGGTAAGGAATATTTTTTTATAGTAAGTACTTCTTAAAATTTATTTTATGTTTAAATGAAACAATGTTGTAAATATTCCATGTACTTTCGTATGAGTGAAAATATTTCATACTGTATAAATGCCTTTTTGATATTGCTGTGTTTTATTTCATTTTGAAAACTTCCTCAATTCCGTTGAGCTAGCCAGACAAAGTTAGAAAGGAAGGTAAATAAACAATTTTAAGTTCTACAAATTACTGTATCTATATCTGTATCACGGCACTCTTTTAGTGACCCTTTCAAGGCGGCGTTGTCACAGCACTCTTTTAGCGGCGTATCCAAGCATCCAACACGGCGTTAACACATCAATATATATATATATATATATATATATATATATATTATTACGTCAAGAGGAGCCACAAGGGTTCTAAGGGTTGTTTTGAGTAGAAGGGAGTGTATGCCAAATAAAATAATCCATATATATGATCCCATAATTTAGAATTGTATGTTTGCCGTACTTTACATATGCTAAAGTATTCAAAAGGGTAGTTGAAATGTAAGTGCCAAGAGGTAAAATTAAAATGACTTGATGACATGATATAATGCACAGTGCACAAGGGTTTATACTGAGTTAGAATTAATAGGCCATTGAACGTACATTTGCCGTCCGAAAACCGGATGCGTCTATGGATGTACACTGTCAACCACGCCGATCCAGGGTCATGTGTGATTTATTTTGGCTTTTGTTTATTTAGAATCAACTTTTGGACGAATATGTAATCTCAAAATTATAAGTAATAACAATGTAAAATGTGATTGAAGGATTGTAAAATATTTAGAACCAATACTAGAATATTATGTGAAAACTATGAAAGTGTAAAAGGACATAATTTATGGTATGTGCGACACAAACTTAATGTTTAAATATTATTGGACGGTTTTAGTTTATGTAGTTTAGGTAGTAGGCAAGTAATGTTGTAATTATCACCTTGGAAAGTAAACAAGGAGAGTTTATTTTGAATATTTTTGGTATAAAGACGTATTTTAAAGAACTGTGCTAATTTGTGTAAAGATTTTGGAAGATTAATAAACGTGTTTGATTTTGAAATAGTTTGATTATTAAAGAAGGGTAAAGAGCAGCATCAATACTAAATAAGTAATAGCGACGACAAGGAAGAGTAAAGATTTGTATTAGTGCGACGGCGAAGTGACGAATAGTAAGGTAGATTTGGAACGATATTGATAAAAGCAGAAGGCATCGGATTGGAATTGTAAGAAGGAAGAATAATTGGGATTGATTTGGATATAGATTCATAGGTAGCAGGGCATTAAGTGGTTATAAAAAGGGACGAAGATTGATTTTGATATGGATGTATATGTAGCGGGGCATTGAGTGATTTTGAATAGGACGACGATAGATTTGGATTGAGTACGGATTAAAGGCGGACGTATTAATTTGGAACAAGAGGAGCGAAATTAGGAGAACACGTGAGAGCAGCAATTGGAAGTGGAAGAGTCAACGCAGAAACTACGACAGAAGAATTAGCGCAGGGGAAGTAAAATAAACGGGTATTCTAAATTCTAAAATTCGGGTCATTTATTTCAGATATTGGGAGTAACAAAAATTAAAGAAAGATACCTGGAGGCGAGACGGAAGTTCAACAGGATAGTGCAACCGTGTAAAGGCGCATACGGCGACGAGGATTTTGAGCCAGCAGTAAGAGAGGCCGGAAACTAAGTATAATCCAGGTGAGTGCTGTGAAATATCTTAAAACGTCAAAAGTCATAAAATTGTGGTATTAAATTAATTTGGCACAAGGCAACGTTGATCATAAAAAAACTCGGGTATTAAGGGTTTTCTGCTTCACCAGTGTCATTAAATAATTTTCAAAAATGCACAACTTTCAAAAAAAAAGTGCTTACTCTTATTATTTCTGCTTCAAATATCTTCAGCAGCCTCCCTGGCTAGCTCAGCTGTGCCTCTTCTTGGATACCTAAATATATAACCATTCTTCCTTCACACTCGCACACCATTCAATAAAATCACCAAGTAATACAACAATCATACAATCTTTTATTTACCGCTATTTGCATACAAATTATTCACATGTATACACAAACAGTTTGGTACACTAATTACAAACTCAAAATGTAATATGTTTTTGAAGTCCTTGATTCGTATAATTATTTGCAAACAAATTTACTAAAATATGACTAGATTGGCCCCACATATTACCCTAAATTTACAATACACTGGAGTATGGTGAGCTCATAATAACCCAGTTTATTTAGTATATGCCTTTTACCTTGCATAAATTAATACAAAATTGATAGACCCGTTTACCCTTTACAATTTAATTTATATTCAGAATAAAATTTTATAAGTTTTAAATATACCCATTTTCCATATTTAACCCCAATAAATTGTCCAGTACATGTATCTTTTCTAATCAGTTTATATAACCATAAATAAACCCATAAATTCACTCACTCAGCACCAAAATTTCACAAAAGTTTATTAGACAACAGAAATTTCAAATAAATTACCTGGAGAATGCTTCAGGCTTCTATTCCTTCGACGACGATCACTAGAACACCTCGGCTTTGAGACCATCCGCTGTGATACTTAGCGGATTCACAAACGATAACCCCAATAACGAGCCAAGCGCCTCGTTTCCTAGTACCATTCCATATCAGCATACAATCCTGGTTGTTTGTGATGCTTACCCCACAAATATTATACTTCCATTTATAGATTTTCTAGCTTAGTATAGTAGTAATCAAACCTCTATTAATTTAATATACACTACACGTATTTCGCGTTAATAAATAGAAAGCCACTACTAGAAAGTTACACGTGCTAGCACTATATTTACTGTACTATTAAGACATCTAATACTCACAAAAAAACTCTACTCTAACGTTGGTCTGCATTCAGTACTTTCTCGTAGTACAGTAGTATAGAAGCGCAGAGAAGACAAGAGACAAGAGAGCCATAATAATTTTTATTCAGTATTTATATTGTTTCAAAATCCTACCCCCGGACACACTTCCCGTGAAAAGCTTATTTTCAAATTTAAATTCTACAAATTTTGATACAACCGTTTTGAGTATTCCTGAAATTTACTCCGTCTACGTGCCGTACGTATCCGAAAGCGCTCCCACCTGTCGCGTTTGTCTACGTTTGGAAAACTGTCGGTTCTTAAACAATGATAATATTCTCTGTCGTCACAAATCCCGCCTAAACTATCTTTCTCTCTGTCTGATGCATGTCTGGTGTCGCGTTCAAAATCCCACTTGAGTTATAGAAAATCGACATTGCTGACAGCTCATCTCCACTCCACGTGGATATGGTACGTGCGTTTTTAATATCCATGCTTTTATCTCTGTCTCTATATGTAGTATATAACCGATCGTGCATTTTCCTTGCTCTTTAAAAACTTTGTTAGCTTGTTGTTCAAACCAAACTAACGGTTGAAAATATTATCTATGAAGTCCTGTCTTAATATGCTCATAATTTCGACCAATGTAACCTTTTTAAAAACGCAGGTGTTTGTTAATTATCGACCGTTTAGCACAACAATTCTTAGAGTTTATATTTCGTCGTATCAGATAAAACTACCGTTTGCTTGTTACTACGAAAACTTTTGCCTTGGAATTATTGATTTTCTTACCCTAGTGGGTTTTCGTGTTGAATTAATTTAAATTAAAATTAATTATGCGTATTCTATTTGCTTTAAAACTGTTTTCCTTTATGTATTTTTAACCTTTCAATTATTAATTATAAAAATACGTCAATACTTGTCTGTTCTCCCTAAATGAATTAAATAAATTTTGCGTGTAAATAATTTGTTCTTTTTTCTATACAGGGTAATTAAAATTTTATTGTTTACCCCAAATTTAACCCTTTGAATCCACAACATAATATATATATATATATATATATATATATATATATATATATATATTGCCATAGACGGTCGGGTTACGCAACAAAATATACAACCTTTTTATTTACACATATTAACAAGTTTCCATTATTAAGAAGATATTAACGCATTGGTACATACAGTTTGATAAAAACTGTTACCATCACAATCTTTAAATTTTCCAAAATTTTATGATTTTAATTATTTCAACAAATTTCTTTAAGATGAGTAGATGGACCCGTCATGCAACCCTACATTGATTTTATTCCGGTTTATTTTGAGCTCATTGTAACCCAGATCCTCTAAATGCTTATAAACCTCGTATTTTTATTAAAAATAAATCTAAAGACCCGTTTCTCCTTACAACAATATTTTATATCATCAATAGACATTTTTATACCATCAATAAACATTTTTAAATAATCAATATTAATCGTCCTGTACATATACCCCTTTAAATAAGTTTTATGGTAATAAATACACCCCAACAAGTAAAAACACTCAAACACAAAAATAGCAACACAAATGTTTAAGCAAAAAGCAGGAAATTAATTTTCTTTACCTGGAGTAGGCTTCGTCCATTGTTACTTCAGGAGATGTGTACCAGAAACCCTCGTCATTGTGTCCATATACTTAACGATTATGTCTGGATCCAACCGACCCCCACCATCCAACTCTCTGCAACCACCTTTTATTCTACACGGATACTTGTCTTGCCCAAACTCAACATTGCATAGCAAGTGCCTACCTATTATTCAATTGTATCTTGTAGTAACGGCACCTTTTGTAACATTAGCACTCACTCTTGCAAATCACTTTTAATACTTTTATGGTCCGCTACAAACTGCTTTACATACTTTAAATTAGGATGTTGTACCAAATAAACAATAATTAATACAACTTAAGATCCCGTACAAGCAATTACGTTAGAGATCTAGGCGCCATATCGGATATAAGAGATAAGAGAAATTTAATATCTTTCTCAGAGTATTTATACGCTTTTCAATACCCCCCATGGAACCTATTTCCATTGAAAAGCTTATTTTCTAAACCTATTCTCAAAAATTTTATCGTAACGAACTCCAACGGCTGAAAAATTCCTTGATCGTCGTGCTGTTACGTAGAAATTCGTTCGATACCATCAACGTACGCAAGCTTCCCAAAAACTGCTATCCTTCGACCAATGATATTGCTTTGTCTCGTTATAACGTTTTACCTCCTCGCTACCTTTCTCCGTTCCAGGCATATTTATTGTCTTTTTTTAGAACCCTTCTTAAGCTACAGAAAATCGACATTGTTGTTGGTCTTCACATTTACCCTTGTATTTTAGACTTGACTTGTAACAAACGCTTTCTTACACGCTTCTCTGTCTGTTCTACATTATAGATCTGTTATTTCATTCAGTCTTCAAAGCACTTGTTATTTTAGTAGCTTATACATTGACCGTTAGAACAATTTCATAGAAATTCTGTCTCAAAGTATAATCAAGTTCTATGAGTTCGACATTTAACTAACAGATGCTTCTTCAAAGCCACTTGTTGTTTAAAATAACAATTCCAAGTTTAACCATTCTTAGGATTTGTAAAATTAACGTTTTTGTTTTTTAAATGGTATTCTACGTTTAAATTATTGATTTTCTACACTTGCAAGCTCCGTTTCCTATCCCATGCAGCTTCATTTAAAATTATTACAATTAATTTGCGTATCTTTAAACTTTTATGTACTCTAAAGTTTCTTCCATTTATGCAATTTTAACATTCTAATTTAGAATTACAAAATATATTACTAACCGTTCGTCTTTACTATCTAAACTGATTAATTTGGCGCGTTGTTACGTGCCAAATTGGCACTAAACATTGTTTTAGGTTAATTTTGATGTGCGGAAGTTTCGCGCCATAAATTCAAAAGACTCGGTGCGCGTATTTCCGTTACGTCACAGTGCGTTAGCGCCAGATCGCGCGATGCGAGTGGAGTAGGGACAAAGTGGGGAAAAGTTTCCGTGACTCTCTGTAACGTGGCTTTTTTGCCAGAACCTTCGAGTGCAGTGGACGTTTTTCGGTAACGTATCGTTATCTTTATCTATGTAGATATCCTAGCCTGATTATCTTTGTTTGTCGCCCTTTTACCATGTTTCCTTTCCGTTCCCTGCATAGGTAGTTGATGAATTTGTAGCCGTTGGCAGAACCGCCTTCCACGCCGGAGCAATATCTTTAATTACTCCGGAGTGGAGCCCTGAGATCGAGTCCAAGCCATTTGGATGTACGTCAGACGTACCCTCTGTTAATTACCTTCAAGGGACCAGCAGCCGCCCTTATGGACGTGCTGACGTCATCTTTATCTATCCTGAAGGACGATTGGCGTACTTCGTGGAAATCTGGACCTATTATGTGAGTACCTTGTTGACCTAATTGTTGTAAATTTACTTTATATATTGCGTAATTTAATTTGTGCGTTGGTGACGTCATTGACCGATGGGCGCGCCAAATCTGTAAAAGGTTAGCGTTACCAACCGCCAGTGGCGTCGCTTTTTCATCGCGCTTGTGCGATGTATTTATCGACCGTAAGAATCGTTGAAATCGTAAGAATTTAGCGCCCTCAACGTGTGAATATGGCAATTACGAGTCTTTCTTTTGTTTTTATGACCATACAATGTATCACCTGATGTTATTTATAGCTTTTTCACTAAAAAATCAATTATCTAATACCTGTTAACCTTGAAATCTTATATTCGTGTTTTGGAACACGCCACATTTCTTTAGATGTCAAAATCAGTTGCTATGGCAATCTGAATGTAAGCGGCCATTTTGACATTGAAATATACAGCTCGTGTATTTAAAATGTTTAGTTGATTTAATGTTTTCCCAATTTAATTATGGTGTGCTTTTGTTAACCTTAATTATATTATTGTGAGTGATTAGTTTGTTTTTGGATGCATAAATAAGTTTCTAGCAAGAATCAGTCGCTTAACCCTACTTTTTTTTACACGTAAGTACACATTTAAATAACCATTTAATTAATTGCTTGTCTTAAATACGGTTTACTATGAAACTATCTATTTTACATTAAATTAAAACATATGCCTTGCTTGTTTTAAAAAAAAACTGTACCTAAATTATCTTGTGTGTTTCCACTAAAAAAAATGTCTTAGTCATATAACTGTTTGATTGTGATATTCGAACGTACTTTTAAAGAAACCTTATGTTTAAAAACGTTTGTTGTAGTGAATTGCCCCTTTAGAATATCTTTTGAAAATGCTAGATTAACGGGTTTTTGTTGTAGTTGTTAAATAACACATTACCTACTCTTTCTTTATAATTGGAGTGTCTTTTGTAGTCTATCAATGATATATCCCTTTTATTAAACACTAATATTGCCCTCTAATAGTTTTAATCGTGTTTTTTGATGATTTATATACGTACCGTAATTAAATTTGAATATTATTCCTTACGAATGCTTTTATAGGAAGATTGTACCCTTAAATATCTTTATCGTATTGACCTGAAGTAGTTGTACCGTTTATTATCTTCTGAATTACCTTAGTATTGCATATCTCATATATATCGTGTCTTAAATATAAATCCAAGATGAATATTTCACACCTTAAGTCCCTTGAGCTCATTTACGAGATTGAGTGTAAAAATATTACTCCTGCAGCTAATCAAAATGATAGACGATCGCAACTTAGAGCCATTTTAGCCCAGGAAATGAAAGGCACCCCCATTTTAAAGAAAATCGTTTCCGATTGGCCTCATAACGTATCTGAAATTAAATTGTCTCTAGACGATATAACTGGTATAATAAATAGAATAGATCCTGGCCCCAGCGATATCGAGCTAAGGCGTTTAGTTTCGATAATAACGCATGTCAAACAGCATATAGGATTATTGTCCTTATATGACGATGAACAGGCGAACCAGGCTAAACAAAATTTATTGTCAGCTGTATTATTACTTGAAGGGATTGTCCTTGAGATACTCAATCCAAACGCAGACGCAGATATATCGTTACCATTTTCAAATCTCGTACTTGCTCAACCTCAACCAGTAGGAAAATCCATACCTGTTTACAAATGGGGTTTCACTTTTCAAGGGTTTGACCGCAAGTTTCTTATCATCTTTCCTCGACAGAATCAATGATTTTAAAATTTCTCGCCAGTGTACCGATCAGGATTTATTTGTTTCAGCAGGTCACTTGTTTTCCGACTCCGCGTTAATCTGGTACCGAAACATTCGAGATCAAATTTCTACCTGGAAGGAGTTAGTTGCGTGTTTGAAACGAGATTTTCTTCCGCATGGTTATATTACCGACCTTTGGGACGAGATACGAAATCGAACCCAAGAGCCTGACGAAAATGTTGTTTCCTTAATTACCTCATTAGAAGCCTTATATAGTAGACTCGATAAAAAACCTTCAGAATCTAAAATTATCGATCAGTTACTTAGAAGTTTAAATCCTTATTTTTCTGAACGTCTGACCTTACAACACATCTCTTCTTTGGCCCACTTTAAAGATTTATGTCGTTCTTTCAGGAAGTGAAGTTAGGAATTGAAAAATACCGTCCTCCCCCAGAAAAACAATCTGGCCTTTTAGAACCAGATTTAGCTTGTCAAGTTCGAGCTTCCCATAAAGTATCTACCCTTAATGTTCCTTCTACCGCAACAAATAACTCACTTACCTGTTGGAACTGTAAGAGAGGTGGACATAACTATAATGTCTGCACATACCCCAAAAATATTTTTTGTTATGGTTGTGGTCGCTCAAATATCTATAAATCTATCTGCACGAATTGTAATCCTAACGTATCGGGAAACTCTCGTCGAGATATTCCAACTCAGGGCGTGAATATCTCAAGGAATCAAAATCGTCCTCAACACCAATCATTCAACGGACCCAGACGTCAATAAATTTAAACCATAAAACTACCTCTAACTCTGTACCGTTATTAAATTTATCTAACAATAATATCGCTACTGTTTATGTTCAAAATGCATTACCTTCATTAAAAGAATTATGTTATACTACCCCGTCTGAATGGTCTAATTGGTTACAAACCGTCAATTCCTTTTATCATAAAAAGTCTGCCGCTTTACAACTTGTTAAGAAACCCTTTGATAATCGTCCACACTTACCCATCTCGATTGGTTCCTTAAATGTAATTGCTTTATTGGACTCAGGTTCCTCATGCTCCCTTATAAACAACGAAGGTTTACATCAATTATCAAAACAAAATATTAAAATTCAAATTATTCCCGAAAAAACTTTCATAAATTTAGCTGACGATAATGAAATATATGCAACGGGTTCCCATAAGTTAGAAATTCGAGTGGAATCACTTGAACGTGACGTTTCAGTTTTGATTGTCCCTGCATTAGCTTATCCTTTTCTACTAGGTGTGGATTTCTGTAAACTTTTTAATCTGTCACTTTATTTCCAGGATTTTTCATGGCAAACCTCTCTTAAAACAAATTCCTGTGCATCTACAGGAATATCTAACAAAATTTCTCTTACTGATTCCCAAAATGTAATTCTTAACTCTACAATCGACAAATTTCGTAAACTTAATACCTCCGAACTTGGTTGCGTTACTACCGCAACAAATGTTATCTCTACAGGTGATGCTCTCCCTTTTAAGCGACGTCAATATCCCTTATCGCCTGCATTACAAAAGCATTTGCATGCTGAAATACATAAAATGTTAGAATCTGGTTTTATCTCTCCCTCAAATTCACCTTGGACGTCTCCCGTATTATTGGTTCGTAAGAAGAATGACGAATGGCGTGTTTGTTTTGATGGCAGAAAGTTGAATTCCGTGACTGTTTCTGATGCTTACCCTCTACCTAGAACTGACTCTATTTTAAGCCGGCTTCGAAACGCAAAATTTATCTCATCTATCGATCTTAGACAAGCTTTTTATCAGATACCTCTCGACCTATCTTCTCGTCAAAAAACTGCTTTTTGTGTTCTAGGCCGAGGTCTTTTCGAATATATTTTTTTGCCATTTGGTCTCTGTAACGCACCACAAACCCTTCAACGTACTATGGATCAAACGTTAGGTCCTATCTTACACCAGGAACGTGCCTTTGTATTTTTGTATGATATTTTGGTTATCTCAAGTTCCTTTGATGAACATATCGCTACATTAAATGAGGTTGCAGAACGCTTAAACGTAGTAGGTTTTAAGATAAACTGGGAAAAGTGTTAATTTTGTTGTTCGTCCCTTGCATTTCTTGGTTTTATTATCGATGGAACTGGCCTACGAGCAGATCCTGCTAAAGTCGACACTATTACTAAATTCAAAACACCTAAAACTGTTACCGAAATGAAACGTTTAATTGGAATGATTAGCTATTATCGCATCTTTCTACCCAACCTTTCAACTATATCTGCACCTATTACCGCTTTAATTAAAAATAAAAAGAAATCCCAAACTATCGAGTGGAATTTAGAATCTCAACAGGCTTTCGAACAAATTAAAACATTAATCACTTCAGCACCAATCTTAATTTTACCCAATTTCGATGAAAATTTTTATGTACAAACCGATGCCTCGCTTACTGGTTGAGGTGCAATGTTGTTCCAAGTAAGCAATGGTTTAGAACATCCAATCGCCTATGCAAGTCGCGAACGAGAATTATTGGGCGTTATCTTTGGTATCGAAAAATTTAGAGGATATGTTGAAGGTACACATTTTACCGTAATCACTGATTGTGCAGCTCTCACTTGGCTTAATAACTTAAAACAACCCGCAGGTCGTTTGGCAAGATGGAACTTGCGTATCTCTCAATTCACTTTTGATGTTAGGCATAGGCCTGGCAAATTAAATATCGTACCTGATGCCTTATCTCGTGATGTTGTCTCTCTTAACATTCCAAATTTAATTCCTGATACCTGGTATCTCAATATGATTCAAAAACTAGACTATATAAATTTGTATCTTCTTCTCCACATAAAATATCTAATATTCCTGAATGGAAACTTGTCGTGCCTACTGCTAACCGCAGTGAGGTGCTCAAATTATGTCACGATGACCCCATAGCTGCGCACCTTGGTGTTACAAAAACTCTCGCTAAAATATCTGAATTATATTACTGGCCCACACTAAAGCAATCTGTTTGTCGCTATATTAACAACTGTAAAATTTGTGGTTCTCATAAGAGTTCACAAGACGCTCGTCCTGGTTTAATGGGTAACTTTAAACGTGTATCTTATCCCTTTCAATTAATTTCGCTTGACTTATTAGGACCTCTCCTCCGATCGAAAAGAGGTAACCAATATCTTTTAGTTGTCACCGATTGGTTTTCTAAATTTATTATGGTGCAACCCTTACGTAAAGCTACATCCGCTGCCATAATTAAATTCCTAGAACAAAATGTATTTCTTATCTTTGGTGTCCCTCAGATTATCCTTTGTGACAATGGGGCACAATTTATCTCTAAAGATTTTCAGAATTTCGTTAAAAGTTACAAAGTACAAAAAATTTGGTTTAACGCAAAATACCATCTCCAAGTAAACCCTACCGAAAGAGTAAATAGAGTTTTAGTTACCGCTATCTCTTCCTATATTGATTCAGACCGTACTACATGGGATGAACATATTTTCAAAATTGCTCAAGCTTTGCGTACATCTAAACACGAAGCAACCCAATTCACTCTTGTTTTTGGAAGATATACCCCAATCGATGGGAGTTATTATGGTTTAGTGCCTGACGATACTAACGTAATTGAATTTGACGATAAAGTACGCTGGGACAAAGACCAACAATCATTACCTTCTATCTTTAACGACGTTAGAAAAAATTTGTTAAAAGCTTACGAAAAGAGTAAGGACCACTATAACTTACGTAAACGAAATATTTCCTTCGCCTTGGGCGAACAAGTTTGGAAAAAGAATTATGTCTTATCGGATGCATCTAAGAAATTTTCTTCAAAATTAGCCCCTAAATGCATTCTTTGTAAGGTCATTCGTGTCATTAGTCCCCTTATCTACGAACTTCAGGATGCTGAAGGAAAACGCCAAGGCAGGTGGCATATTAAAGACTTTAAGCCATTCTCTACTGACCCAAATGCTACTTAAGTTTTTTACGTTCCATTCTCCTCACATTTTACCTAATATTTTTTGTTCTCACCATCAATTAGTAACTTTAATTGCTTATTTCCTCTCTTGTACTGTGTATATTTCTTACACGTTTAACTTTACTTACCCTAAATTAGCTATCTTTTTCCTTTTGGTTGACTTTTCCTTGACCATACCGTTACTTATATATCACTTCTTTCTCTACACCCCCCAATATAACTCTGTCGTTTCATTTAATTAATTCTCGAAGTTTTCCTATAGCATATTATTTAGTTTTTAGTATTTTTCTTACGTCATTTAATTTTGTGTGGTAATTGTCGTAACTTTGGTTGTAATAATTCATTGAATTTTTATGATTGGTTTTAGCTGATGTTAGAGTGGATGTTTTTCTTCTTTGGGTTCACATAGGACACGCGCGATCTATGCCATTGAAAGAAATAGTTCATATTCGTAGTTGCAAAAAACTAGGATTGTCTATTCCATGTGTTTTACTTCTGAATTATTGCAGTCGCCCACATTATACTATATCATTATTTGTTTCTTTTTCTACTAAATCAACATAACTTATATACATTTTTTTTTCCATTGTTTTTTATTGAACTTCGTGGTGAGACGCTATTGCTTCTTATTGATATCTTTATAAATTCTCGGTTGTTTTAGCATATTGGGACAGTGTACCTGTATTTAACTGCTTATAATTGGGCATTTTTGTGTGTTTAGGGTGTTACCGTTTTAAAAACTACCTTGAAACAGTTGCGTTATAGTGTGATTGTACCTGTAGTGATACTTTTAAGTTGTGTCAACTTTAGTCTGATTTTCTTACCGTAGTGGATGCACTCGTTAGGAAAATGATCGTACTAGTTCTCTTAAGAGTCTAGTGAATTTTAAATGTGATACCTTATCTTGTCGGATTAATATCGCAGGTGGTCCTTCAGACCGATCTGTGCCCAAATAGGGACAACTCTCTACCTTATCTCGGACGCTTGTCCAAAAACTCTACTTTTTCTTATCCCGCTGTCTCCGTTTATGCCTTATTCTTTTTTCGGTGGACCTGTTCTTGTCCCGGAACACCCGTCTGCCACATAAGAGTGATGTTCCCTCACTCCGAGCTACTGACTACATTGACTGGTTGAGTAGCGCTTTGCTATCCACCTTTTTCTGTCTCTTTTGCTCAATGCGAGCCCTTCCTCTACTTTCTTCTACCTGGAAGTGCCTCTTATGCATTCCAAATAACCCTACCTCCTTCTTTTTACCGTTCCTGTTTTTCTGCCTTTTCATTTCCGTTAGTCACCGTGTGGTTGCGCGGGAGGTTTTCACAGACACCTGGACCCCGTCTCTGGGAATCTTTCGTGAGGTCATGCGGTGCCGCTGTCAGCGCATGGGCACTGGCAGTGAAGGTATGTATGAGTGTGTAAATGTGTGAGTGAATGTGTATATAGATATCGTTATATACCGTGTGGGTATCGGGTGATTGTATCACCGATATCAATTAACGCTAGGTGCAGGGATGCACCCAAATGCCTTTGCCGGTCCCTCGTGCCTTTTCTTGTAAACGGACCTGCTTCACAGGTTGCTCTTTTTAGAGGGTACGAGAAATGCCCATTTAATGGCTCCACGGAGTCACTCTATCGTTACCTTTATCTATTGTCTTCGATAATAACTAAGCTAATACCTTTATCTTATTTATTATCTTAGATAATACCCTTAGTTTTAATATCGTTATCTTACCGATTACCTATAATAATAACCTTAGTTAGTATCGTTATCTTACCGACTACCGTTAGTAATAATTTCGAGATAATTTCACATTACCTTACCTATTATATTTAGTAATAACTTTTGTTTAATTTCGCGTTACCTTACCTACTATCTCTAATAATAACTTTTGTTTAATATCGCGTTATCTTACCTAGTATTTCTAATAATAGCTAAAGCTTAATACCGTTATCTTACCTATTACCTTTGATGATAATAATTTAAGCTCAATATCGTTATCTTATCTATTATCTTTAACAACAATTTGAGATCTTATTTTATCTTTTTATCTTCCAAACGTTTGGTATTTATGACCAGACGTGGGAATTATTCTTCTTGAAATTTGAGTAAAAAAGCTAACCTGATATAAAAATGTAATTTGTTAGGTTAGCCATGTAAGGATTTAGTAGGGTGGTACTTTTGGTAAATTTGTTGATTCACAACTATGTCATGGACAAGTTTTAATGTGTATCGTTAGTAAGCCAAGGTGCCAGTAACAAGATTTGCTAGAGTGTAGAGTGACCCACTCTATGAACATTTTTAAATTTGGGCACTTCTTGCTAACAAAGAACAGTTTTGATGCAGCGCTCATGTGTGTTTGCGCGTAAAAACTTTAATGTTAGCTTTAGTTTAGATAGGTTAGGCGACTTGTCGCATTCGCTTTAATTTAAGTAGTGTTTCATGCTCCCCGACAAATTTGTGCTGTCGATCATTAGTGTAGTCAAAAACAATGGGGCTACATTTTCCGTTTCCTGGTACTTCGGTAGACGTGTTATCGGTCAAAAAACCAGGTGGCGCCTTACATAAACATTTTGTAGGTTTTAAGTTAGGTTTCATGTAGGGTAGTTAGGACTTAGTTTTTAAGCTGTTACTGTGCTAACAGACTTTTTCTTTTTTTAAGTTTATTCTTTTGTGGCTTTGTCGCGATTGTTACGTGCCACATTGGCACTAAACATTGTTTTAGGTTAATTTTGATGTGCGGATGTTTCGCGCCATAAATTCAAAAGACTCTGTGCTCGTATTTCCTTTACTTCACAGTGCGTTTGCGCCAGATCGCGCGACGCGAGTGAAGTAGGAACAAAGTGGGGAGAAGTTTCCGTGACTCTCTGTAACGTGAATTTTTTGCCAGAACCTTCGAGTGCTGTGGACGTTTTTCGGTAACGTATCGTTATCTTTACCTATGTAGATATCCTAGCCTGATTATCTTTGTTTGTCGCCCTTATACCATGTTTCCTTTCCGTTCCCTGCATAGGTAGGTGATGAATTTGTAGCCGTTGGCAGAACCGCCTTCCACGCCGGAGCACTATCTTTAATTACTCCGGAGTGGAGCCTTGAGATCGAGTCCAAGCCATTTGGATGTACGTCAGACGTACCCTCTGTTAATTGCCTTCAAGGGGCCAGCAGCCGCCCTTATGGACGTGCTGACGTCATCTTTATCATATCCTGAAGGACGATTGGCGTACTTCTTAGAAATCTGGACCTATTATGTGAGTACCTTGTTGACCTAATTGTTGTAAATTTACTTTATATATTGCGTAATTTAATTTGTGCATTGGTGACGTCATTGACCGATGGGCGCGCCAAATCTGTAAAAGGTTAGCGTTACCAACCGCCAGTGGCGTCGCTTTTTCATCGCGCTTGCGCGATGTATTTATCGACGTTTTTTTAAACTGTAAGAATTGGTTTTTAAACCGTAAGAGCGTAAATAAATTGCTTTTATTTCCTATATACACAGTTGTTGAAATTTTATTATCTGGACCTGCTTAACCTATAATTTCACGAAAATATATAGATATATATATATATATATATATATATATATATATAATGATATATTATTATTTGTTTGAGGTCAGCTGTAGGAAAGTAAACTCTTTTTTAAGGCCTACATTTTCGAATTTAATTAAAATTCTTGTTCGCAAGATTTCTAGAATTTTACAATTAACTATGCTAACATATACATGAATTGATAGTAACTTACAAGTATATGTTAGCCTAGTTAATTGTAAAATTTTAGAAAACCTGTGATCAAGAATTTGAATTAAATTCGAAAAGAGTTTACTATCTTACAGCTGACCACACACCCATTAATAATATATCATCATATCTATACAAGGTCATTATTTCTATATTATATATATATATATATATATATATATATATATATATATATTTAATTTGTTTTATTATTGGGGAAAGCAGTCAAATTTGATGGATTAATAAAATACTCTTTCAATCATTCAAGCTTTCGATAAATTTATTATCTGCGTCAGGAATCTAATATATATAAAATTAATTGTTGGAATAGTAGTTTAACATTACTTACGGTTATGAGTTTTATATATACATATAACTAAGAATATCGTACTTAACTAACGTACTTTCACTAAACTTATTTGACACTTTACAAACATTTTGTTTGTTAAGGCATACCCGATAATTGGCACTTTAAGCGAATAAGTTTTTATTGAATAAAACAGTTATTTATCAACCGATTTAGCATTTTTTGTAAAATTTTATTTCTGCATGAAAAATGCTATTAATTGAGGTATCACAAGGGGTACATTGCCATTTAAAAATTTTAAGTAGGGGATGCTAGCGCTTAGGGGTTGAAGGGTGGGGGGTTAAAAATTATATAATTAAATGACAATTTAAAAATAAAAATCGACGTGTCAGAGCTTTTTACTCAGAAATTGTCAATAATCATTTAATCGAATTTATCCGTTACTTTTGAGAAGCACTGTATATATAAAGTGTTTTTATTACGGGTTTTAGGTCTGCTGGTAGGTAGGTATATAACCTCTTTCTTTAATTGCCTAAATTTTCCGATTTATTTTGAATGTTGATCACAGGCTTTCTATAATTATATAAAAATGAATGGGCTAAACTACACATAAAGTCTATATAAACTTACAAAATTGAGATTAATAAAAAGTTTGCATCTGACTTAAAATATAGTTGTAAAATTAAAAATTTGTATATTCCATGAAAGTATTGGAGATCTGTCTTTTTTGAAGTTTTCTAAAACAGTATGACTCAATTTGTTTATTTACGTGCATGAGCAAATGCATGTATGCATGGAAGCGCATGTGTTTGCACAATTTGGAATGAAAAAAAGGGTAATGTACGCAAACATACACACACACACACACACACATATATACAGGGTGAGTTTTTAGTGTGGCAACGGTCGATAACTCCGTTATTATAGAAGCTACGTGAACCAAATTTGGAGGCATATTAGGCATGCCTAAAGTGCACATTTTAAAAATATTTAAAAGCATACAGGGTGTTTCATAATTCCAGGGCATATTAAACTTATATTTTTTTAAATGGAACACCCTATATATTATTACATTTTTGAAAAGCCCATAAAAAGAGCTTTAATTTGATATCTAATTGTATCTGTCTATTCCTTTTAGTTTTTGAGATATTCAACTGTTTTTAGAAAAAATGACCCCGATTAGATACATTGCCACTGCACTAATACACAACTTATGTTAATTTTCAAGATGCAGAAAATTTTACCATATACCATAGTATATTTGTAAATATAACTTTTTTGAAATTTCTTTACAGTATACAGGGTGTGTCAGGTTTCGCAAATTGCAATTTTTAAATTTTTTTTTAAATGGCACCCTACCAATTTTATTGCTGCAATAGATAGCCCATTAAGTGTCCTTTCATTTTTGTTAAGCATTCCCTATACCTAAATCCATTACTTTCTGAGATATTTTTGATTTTCTTCAAATTTTATGAATGTTTTTAATTTACATAACTAAAAATAACTTACTATTGGACAATATTATAAAACAATTAATACATTTTGATTAACTATCAACTACAGTTATCCAATAACAATTTTCACTAAAGATATAACAACCTACAGTAATACGCTATCAATAGAATTCTGCCAGATCAACAATATGCATTTTATAGAAAATGTTCAAGCAGGAAATCAGGCAGGCATTGAAAAAATAACTATTTCATGTAAAGTGACATTTAGGTTTATTAATTGTAGTGTGTTGTCATTTAACAGGATATCTCTCTTGGTATATTCTTGATGCAAGTAGGAAATTTTTTAAACTTGCTCCCAATACCCAAATCATATTTATTTGTTCTTCCACTGTAAAATTAATTTTGGAAACTCCTTCAAAGATTACATTTAAAGCAAAACTGATAATGTGTTAAATGACAACACACTACAATTAATAAACCTAAATGATACTTTACATGTAATAGTTATTTTTTCAAAGCCTGCCTGATTTCCTGCTTGAACATTTTCTATAAAATGCATATTGTTGATCTGGCAGAATTCTATTGATAGCGTATTATTGTAGGTTGTTATATCTTTAGTGAAAATTGTTATTGGATAACTGTAGTTGATTGTTAATCAAAATGTATTAATTGTTTTATAATATTCTCCAATAGTAAGTTATTTTTAGTTATGTAAATTAAAATATTCATAAAATTTGAAGAAAATCAAAAATATCTCAGAAAGTAATGGATTTAGGTATAGGGAATGCTTAACAAAAATGAAAGGACACTTAATGGGCTATCTATTGCAGCAATAAAATTGGTAGGGTGCCATTTAAAAAAAAATTTAAAAATTGCAATTTGCGAAACCTGACACACCCTGTATACTGTAAAGAAATTTCAAAAAAGTTATATTTACAAATATACTATGGTATATGGTAAAATTTTCTGCATCTTGAAAATTAACATAAGTTGTGTATTAGTGCAGTGGCAATGTATCTAATCGGGGTCATTTTTTCTAAAAACAGTTGAATATCTCAAAAACTAAAAGGAATAGACAGATACAATTAGATATCAAATTAAAGCTCTTTTTATGGGCTTTTCAAAAATGTAATAATATATAGGGTGTTCCATTTAAAAAAATATAAGTTTCATATGCCCTGGAATTATGAAACACCCTGTATGCTTTTAAATATTTTTAGAATGTGCACTTTAGGCATGCCTAATATGCCTCCAAATTTGGTTCACGTAGCATTTATAATAACGGAGTTATCCACCGTTGCCACACTAAAAACTCACCCTGTATATATATATATATATATATATATATATATATATATATATATATATATATATTATATATATATATAATATATATATATATATATATATTGCTGTGACACGGCCACACGTTGTGGTGCCACTCTAAGAGTGCTGTGACAATGCCCCATGCTGGGAGCCACTAAAAGAGTGATATGAAAATGGTTTCGGTTAGGAGCGTTGCTGAAAGAGTGCTGTGAAAAGATACTTCTGGTGTGTAAACTTGAAATTGTTCACTTACCTTTGCCTGACTAGCTCGATGAAATTTACGGAGGTTTCAAAATAAAATAAATTGCAGCAATACCACAAAGCATTTATACAATATGAAGTATCTACTTTTATACAAAAGCATTTACATCGTTCTTTTCAAATATAAAATAATTCTATTCGAAACGATAAGCGCTCCTTTGTATACCAATTGTCTATTTATCTAGAATTTTACTAGAATAGTCTGGAACATTATGATGTAGGGATTCCCGGAATACCCAATTAGTGTATAAAATTTTGATATTTCATTACCTCCTTATCTGATTCCCACTACTCGTGACGCTCGCTTTTGTTCTTGTTTATCATATGCTATCATTGTTGCGTATCGCTTCTTTCGAATAGGTTATTATTTCATATCAATAATTGTAATACGTTAGTATTTATCAACTTACTTTGTGCAAAAAAACTACCTAAAATATTTATATATTTAATACTTGGTTTATAGCAGTAATTTTGAGTGTTACTTTATGTCTATATTTGACATAAGTCAAAAACTTGACAATGTCAGATCTGATTGACAAAATGCCAAATTTAGTTGAAAGTTAGGTATATATATTACTCATATTTAGACCAGGGTAGAAAATTAAATAATCACATCAAATAATTTTAATCACCGTGTATAATGAATATTATTAGATAATACGCGTTATTAAAACCGAGAATCATAAAAATTTATTAGTTTTAGTAAAAATAAGAGATTTAAATTATTTATAAGACGCTTTATATAAAAGGAAGCAGTATTAAAAAGCTCTACATGTAATTTAATTATTCCTAGTAAAGAAACAAAGAGAAATTACGTGCAAAATTTATATTAATTAACCCTATTTTAAGTAACCGGTATTAAACAAAGTGTACACATAATAATTAATATTTAATTTGTATTCGCTAAAAATGAAAGGATAGAAGTCAATTTTAATTGGAGTTAATTAAACCATTATTAATAATAAGTATAAAAGCCTGTGAAAATCCAAGATTAAAATACCACAAAATAAGGCTCTGAGAATTAATAGTATGTTAGAACACCTGTGTAGTTTAAAAAGCTCATTCTGCGTAAATTTTGTAGATAATTAATGGTTCCAGAGAATCTTGTAGAAACCGTCGCATAATAGTTACGAGAAATGCTAAAGGTGGGTTATTTCACACTCCACATGGACTAAAATAATCGATAATAAAGAATATCAATTTGCATCAATAAGAACAGGTTAGATAGAGACAGATAATATGCGCAAGACCGAGACACATATAGTAAAAGGCGTGAGTAGAGCAACGTTATGGGGTTGCGATTGGTTGAAAGTAAAGGCAAAATTTGAGAGGTAAAAATAATATTTCTGTAGAAAATTCAATTAGCTATTTCCAGACGTTGCGTGCCGTGTTGAAATTTCTGAGATTTAACTGGGGCGAGTACAAAATTCGTAAAAACCGACGCGCGAGCTACGGAATGGGAACATAGCCAGCGAAATTCCTTAGATTTGTCCGTTTTGGGGACTCGACCGGCAGACAGGCTAACCTCTATATATACCGAAGGGAATATGAACAATCTCTCTTACATCCGCGACTTGATTCAATACGTTAAACAGTGCATTTTAGTTTGATAGAATAATTTAAAGTTTGCTCGTATATTTTGGTGATTTAAAACAGTTTGTTATTTACGTGCTAACATGAATGTACTTGAATGCATTTAGATACAAGGTAATAAAATTTAGTATCACTGTACCAATTAATAAAATTTACAACGACAAATGAATACACCAAAAGTAGGCAGTTTTGGCGTATATTGGTGAAAGAAGTATGAATTTCTTTGCTATTTTTCGGAGGTGTTAATGATTAAATGGTTCATAAATGTGTCTGGATCCACAAAACAAAGGTTCAGATATACACAGATGAGTTCCGGAAAAGCCCAGAAACAACTTTAAATACATGGTGATGGAGAAAATTTAAAAAGCGTTGAGAATCAGAAGCCGTAAATATAATCCAGTTGGAATGGTGAGATTAACAAAAGGGACGATGTACATCGAAGCTACGAGTGCAGTAACCTTCAGGTAATTTATACTATTTTGTTTGAACTTTGATATTTTTGTGTGTGTTGAATAACTTTATAATTGATTTACTTTAATTGGACATTAGTGAAATTGTACTAACCATAAAATTTTAATGTTAAGGTGAAATTTGCTTGTTTAAGTAGAAAGGGGTATTTAGTATTGATGTTCGGGATTATGATGAAAATTTGGGTATGTCTTTGAGCTCAATTAGACGAACCTGGTTAATTAACGTAAAGGGGTGGTAGATGCTCCCTTTGTACTCAGACTCCGGTCTGCATATATTGTTACATTAATTAGTAGGCATCCAACAAGGACTTTAATTCAGGATGCACATTTAAATGATAATAAATGTAATCTTGAAAATTTCTGATACTGAAATTTATGCCAAAATTTAATTTTGAAATTTTAATGTATTGTGAATATTGATGTAAATAGAGTTAACGTTCGTGTTTGTGGTAGGAATGTGTTTGTTTTTTTTTATGAATGAGGATGAAAGTTATCTAGGGGAGCAGCCGAGGCGATTAACAGAAGAAAGTCAATGGACCAACACAGTTAAGGTAATGAATAGCTTTTTGTAGGATTCACAGCATTCTGGACATCCAATCTGTGGGGCTCGATTTGAAAACCTTAGTTTAAGGATAATGGAGAGGCTTTTTGTACAGGAACACAGCATTCTTGGCGACCCAAAAGTGAGGCTCGAGTTCCAAATAAAATTTTTGTGATTTTATTCCAGGAAACTGGCAATCTGAGAGAGAGAGTTTCTGTGTGTGTATAAATTTAGGAGTATTTTAGAGTGTGTGTGAGTGATTAGAACGTATGCAGAGAAAAGAGTGGTTAAGGAGTCAAGGAGTGGAAATTGGAAGTGACGATAGTGCATTGTGTGAGAAAATTTCTAAAATGGAAGAAGCTGGAGGCAGTAGAGATCAGTCGAGGACGGAATCAGGGGATCAAGGAAACGAGATGATAATGAGAATGCTAGAGAGGATGAACGAAGAATCTAATAGAGCTAGGGAGGAGTCCAACCGAAAATTAGAGCAGATAAGCGGGAAAATTGAACAAAATACTAAAGAACTTACAGAATTTAAAGATAGTCTTACTGTGAAAATGGGGGAAGTAGAAAATAGGGTTGATAAAAATGAGCGTGATATTACAGGTCTTCGACAGGAAATGGGACATTTAAGGTCCGAGGTACGCATTTTCTGTGAAGAAGAGATTAATATAAAAATGACTGAAGTGACAGACTCATGTAGGGATCAGTTAGGCAGGGTAGAACGCGAAGTTAGTAGTATCAAATACAACATGTCAAGTTTAACGGGGGATGGTCCCAGATTTTCTACAGGTGGAGTAGCATTGGACCAACACATGAAGTTTTATGGCGATAACAGGGTAAATCCACAAATTTTTATTAATAGTGTAAGAAATCTAGTGGGAAATTTGTTTGACGAACAGACTAAACTGAATACGATAAAGGCTTTATTAAAGGACAACGCGGAAGCATGGTACAATTTAGTAGGACAGGACATAGACACCTACACGGACTTCGAAGACAGATTTTTAAAGCACTACTGGAGTGACCACAGACAAGACCAGGTACGAGACGACTTAATCACAGGAAATTTAAGGAGAATTTTCAGGAAGTAGAGCAATATGCTATACGCAAGTATAGCATAGCAAAGCAACTGAACCCACCACTGACGGACCGACAAATTATCAAGTATTTATCACGACACTTCGAGGTAGACATAAGACAACACGTAGCACAACAGAACATAGTGGACAGAGAAATATTTTTAGAATACCTGCAGAGGTACGACGACGTAAGTAGTGGACGACCTCGGGATAATAGGGAAAGACAAATCAACACAGTTAGGTTTGACAATAGACGGGACAACTATGCTAGAAGGGGGAATAGTTACGGATACCAGCGACAGAATTGGGAACAGCGACGACCATACTTTAGAAGTAATAGTTTAGGAAGGGGACCTGCACCGAGACTGGAACCTACCAGAAGGAATAGTTCACCAGACATGAGCGGGACTGCTAATACAGACACGGAACGAGTGGAAACGCCTAGGACGTACGCTGAGGTGACGGCTAGACCAAGACCGAGTAGGGAAAACAGACCTGGACAGGATTTTTAGAACGCGACAGACCACTAGATTTCAGTGTAAATGTATATGAACATCCACGTGAATTTTTCAAAATTGAGGAGGAAGTAGAGCCAGAAACTAAGGAAAATTTATGTTTGCCAATTATTAATTTAGAAATTTTTGAGAATAATGTAGAAGTAGTACTTGATACAGGGGCAGAGGCGAGTTTAATATCGGAGGAATTCGTCAGCAAAATTAGGGACAAGGTTTGTGATAGAATTATGCCTATAAAGCGTAGCCATTTAGTAGTTCCAAATAAAAAGAAGTTTGCTGTAGTAAATAGTGTTGTGGTGCTTAGGATAGATATAGGAGATTTAAGCTGTGAACAGGAGTTTGTAATTGTACCTGGACTGAAGTTTCAGAGCATTTTAGGTGTTGACTGTATGATGCAGTTAGGGGTTTTGATAGATATGGAACGGAAGGTAATAAGAATTAAGGATAGGGTAGTGCCATGGAAGGGCAGTTATGAAGTCACAGAGGATGACACTGGGTTTAGTATTAATGTAGTAGAGGTAGAAGATGATGAAGGTAAACAGATCAACACGATAAGATGTCCAGAGGATAGGAGAATAGAGGTTTAAGCTTTAATACAAAAACATGCAGAAGTAGTGGGGATAGAAGCAGCATATCAGGAGCAGGTGAAGGCGAAATTAAGTAAAGATGGCAAGTTTGTTTTTAATAAAGTAGATTTAAGGAATTCATTCTGGCGGATTCCATTACACAAGCATTCTAGAAGGTACATAGGATTTTCCATAGAGGGAAAAATCGATAATTGTAAAGTAGTATCGTTTGGTTTGTCGGCAGAAAAGGAAATGATAATGAATAAGAAACAGACAAGTGTAGGGACTGAAGAAGAAGCAATATTTAAGAGTGAGGATAATAGGGATAAGGTTATGGTATGTGAGATAACAGGGATGATAAGTATAGATATAGAAGGGGGAGAGATAGGGATGAAGAGTATTAGGATGGTAAGAAGAAAGACGTGGAGGGTCAAGAAGAGAGTTAGATTTAAATAGGATAGGGATAGAATAGGTGTAGATAGAAGAGTAGAAGTAAGTGTTTATAGAAAATAAAGCTAGGTATAGGATAAATATGGGGGATAATTAGGAATAGGTTTAGGATGAAAATAAAGAGTAAACGTAGGAAGAAAATAAGATAGGTTAAGTATAGATATTTCATATAAGATTAGTGGAGAGTTAGGAATAAAGTTAGGAATAGGATAGGTATATAGGATTAGGTAGGATGAAGTAAAGTATAGTAAAGATTAGTTAAAAGTTAGGATTAGGATAGGTATATAGGATGTATATAGGATTAGATGAATAAGTAGGATGAAGTTAGGGATAATTTCCGTTTATAGAATTAGGTAAAAGTTAGGAATAGGATAGGGATATAGGATAGGTGTAAATATTTTTTTTGATTGGAGACAAAGTAGGTAAGTTAGATAGATAAGGATAGAGAAAGATAGGCAATTTTTTTTATAATATTTTTTGTCTAAATGCTTTATATTTGCATTCAAATAAGTGGGATTAAGTGTATTCAAATAGGGGGAAAATACTCATATTTAGACCAGGGTAGAAAATTAAATAATCACATCAAATAATCTTAATCACCGTGTATAATGAATATTATTAGATAATACGCGTTATTAAAACCGTGAAGCATAAAAATTTATTAGTTTTAGTAAAAATAAGAGATTTAAATTATTTATAAAACGCTTTATATAAAAGGAAGCAGTATTAAAAAGCTCTACATGTAATTTAATTATTCCTAGTAAAGAAACAAAGAGAAATTACGTGCAAAATTTATATTAATTAACCCTATTTTAAGTAACCGGTATTAAACAAAGTGTACACATAATAATTAATATTTAATTTGTATTCGCTAAAAATGAAAGGATAGAAGTCAATTTTAATTGGAGTTAATTAAACCATTATTAATAATAAGTATAAAAGCCTGTGAAAATCCAAGATTAAAATACCACGAAATAAGGCTCTGAGAATTAATAGTATGTTAGAACACCTGTGTAGTTTAAAAAGCTCATTCTGCGTAAATTTTGTAGATAATTAATGGTTCCAAAGAATCTTGTAGAAACCGTCGCATAATAGTTACGAGAAATGCTAAAGGTGGGTTATTTCACACTCCACATGGACTAAAATAATCGATAATAAAGAATATCAATTTGCATCAATAAGAACAGGTTAGATAGAGACAGATAATATGCGCAAGACCGAGACACATATAGTAAAAGGCGTGAGTAGAGCAACGTTATGGGGTTGCGATTGGTTGAAAGTAAAAGGCAAAATTTGAGAGGTAAAAATAACATTTCTGTAGAAAATTCAATTAGCTATTTCCAGACGTTGCGTGCCGTGTTGAAATTTCTGAGATTTAACTGGGGCGAGTACAAAATTCGTAAAAACCAATGCGCGAGCTACGGAATGGGAACATAGCCAGCGAAATTCCTTAGATTTGTCCGTTTTGGGGACTCGACCGGCAGACAGGCTAACCTCTATATATACCGAGGGGAATATGAACAATCTCTCTTACATCCGCGACTTGATTCAATACGTTAAACAGTGCATTTTAGTTTGATAGAATAATTTAAAGTTTGCTCGTATATTTTGGTGATTTAAAACAGTTTGTTATTTACGTGCTAACATGAATGTACTTGAATGCATTTAGATACAAGGTAATAAAATTTAGTATCACTGTACCAATTAATAAAATTTACAACGACAAATGAATACACCAAAAGTAGGCAGTTTTGGCGTATATTGGTGAAAGAAGTATGAATTTCTTTGCTATTTTTCGGAGGTGTTAATGATTAAATGGTTCATAAATGTGTCTGGATCCACAAAACAAAGGTTCAGATATACACAGATGAGTTCCGGAAAAGCCCAGAAACAACTTTAAATACATGGTGATGGAGAAAATTTGAAAAGCGTTGAGAATCAGAAGCCGTAAATATAATGGAAATATAATGGAATGGTGAGATTAACAAAAGGGACGATGTACATCGAAGCTACGAGTGCAGTAACCTTCAGGTAATTTATACTATTTTGTTTGAACTTTGATATTTTTGTGTGTGTTGAATAACTTTATAATTGATTTACTTTAAATGGACATTAGTGAAATTGTACTAACCATAAAATTTTAATGTTAAGGTGAAATTTGCTTGTTTAAGTAGAAAGGGTATTTAGTATTGATGTTCGGGATTATGATGAAAATTTGGGTATGTCTTTGAGCTCAATTAGACGAACCTGGTTAATTAACGTAAAGGGTGGTAGATGCTCCTTTGTACTCAGACTCCGGTCTGCATATATTGTTATATTAATTAGTAGGCATCCAACAAGGACTTTAATTCAGGATGCACATTTAAATGATAATAAATGTAATCTTGAAAATTTCTGATACTGAAATTTATGCCAAAATTTAATTTTGAAATTTTAATGTATTGTGAATATTGATGTAAATAGAGTTAACGTTCGTGTTTGTGGTAGGAATGTGTTTGTTTTTTTCTATGAATGAGGATGAAAGTTATCTAGGGGAGCAGCCGAGGCGATTAACAGAAGAAAGTCAATGGACCAACACAGTTAAGGTAATGAATAGCTTTTGTAGGATTCACAGCATTCTGGACATCCAATTCGTAGGGGCTCGATTCGAAAAGCGGAGTACCCGGATCACAGAGGATAACACAGCATTCTTGACGCCCAATTCGTGAGGCTCGATTCAAATACAGGGATACACAACAATATATATATATATATATATATATATATATATATATTGCTGTGATTCCCTATAAGAATCGAGCCTCACGAATTGGGCGCCAAGATTTGCTGTGATCCTCGTTATTACGGTGAAATCTCCTCTGAAAATCGATTTCTTACCTGAATATCGCCTCTTGAATCCTTCCGCCTCGGCTGCTCACCTAGTTAAAACTTTCATCCTCATTCATAAAAGAAAACACATTCCTACCACAAACATCAACGTTAACTATATTTACACCAATATTCACAATACATTAAAATTTCAAAATTAAATTTCTGCATAAATTTCAGCATTATAAAATTTCAAGTTCAAATTTGTCATCATTTTAATTTGCATCCGGAATTAGAGTCCTTGTAGGATGCATACTAATTAAATAAACAATATGTGCAGACCTGAGTCTGAATAAAAGGGAAAACCCCCACCCCTTTACGTTAATTTAACAGGTTAGTCTAATTGAGCTCAAACACAGACCCAAATTTTCATCATAATCAGAAACATAAACCTGATAAATACTCCTTTCTACTTATACAAGAAAATTTTACCTTAAAATTAAAAATTTGTTGTTTATACAAATTTACTACTGTCCATTTTTATCAAACAAATTATAAAGATATTCAACACACACCAAAACATCTAAGATCGAACAAAATTGCATAATTTACCGGAAGGTTACTGCACTCGTGGCTTCAATGTACATCGGACTTGCTCATCCCACCATTCCAGCTGGTTTATGTTTACGTCCTCGGATTTCTAGCCGCCTTTAAAATTTTTCTACACCACCATTCGTCTAAACGGTTTCAGGGTTTCTCAGGAACTCATCTAGATATATCGAAATCTTGTTTTGTGGATCCAATCACGTTTACGAATAACATTTGATTACAAACACTCCCGAAAAATAGCACTGAAATTCATAATTCTTTTACGCTATACCCAAAAACTGCATACTTCTATTTATTTATTTATCGTTATTAATTTGGATAATTGGTACAGTAATACCCGCAAATATAACTAGACTTTGTTACCTTCATTTATCTTCTCTAAGTGTACTAATAACTTTTATTGTAGCACGTAATCACCACGTATTCTACTTAAAGTATCGAATAATCAAAAATAAAGAGCAAAACCGTTTAAAGTATCGAATAAAATCAAAATCTAAGAGAGCGAAACACCTATAAGCATGGGCTTATATAATGGCCCGCTTGCAAGTCGAATTTGTCCCGCAACGGACAATTTTTAGAAATTCGCATTCTCTTTTCCCCTCCAACGGCTCGGCACAGCGATTCTACTAAAAATTTGCACTCGTCCTAGTTAAAAATCTAAGAATTTTTCACACGCCTCGCAACACGTCCGAGAACAACTAATTAATTTTACACACCAACTGATATGCTTCCTCTCATATCTGCATCTGATTTCAACCAAGCGTAGACCTAGTAACGCTTCACAAATCACGCCTTCTATTACCAGTGTCTCTGCTTTACGCGTTTTATCCGTCTCTTTCTACCTTGGTCTGAGTGGTACAAATCACGCCCCACTTGATGCGCCAGAATACTGTGTGGTTTAGGTTGAAACGTCTCTAATTCATGCCCCACTGTTGGGTCGATATAATTACTGTGTAGTTTAGCTCTGGAACGTCTCTAAAATCACGCCCTACAAATTGGGTGCCATAATTACTGTGTTGTTATTACGTTGGAATCATGCCCCACTGTTGGGCTATCATAATATTATGTAGTTTTGCTCGATCCTTGCCTTCACCTGCTCCCAATAATTCCTATTAACTCAAATTTCCTAAATTAATATTGACACGTACCTGTTACATCCAAAAACTTCCTCCCAATATCCCCATGCTGAACCCTAAATAGAAAATCACACCAATCACACACTCAAAAATAACTCATTTAACCAAATATATCACACTCTATTTAAATTAGGTCTACATTACATTTTAAAAACGCCATTCCTTTATGTACATTCATAAAGGTCTATAATTTTATAACAATAATTTTGCAAATTGTTAATCTTTTAAACACATATATTTTTATTAAAGTAAGAGGGCGTTCCTCATAC
Organism: Platerodrilus igneus; assembly: GCA_036346225.1. Classification (NCBI taxonomy): domain Eukaryota; kingdom Metazoa; phylum Arthropoda; class Insecta; order Coleoptera; family Lycidae; genus Platerodrilus; species Platerodrilus igneus. The sequence goes on along the minus strand of JARFIW010001110.1, from coordinate 312,742 downwards.
CTTACGTTACTCTTTGTTCTAGCATGAGCTCATAGTAAAACTCTACATCTGTGCATATAAATTTCCTACACTACCAAAGATCAATAAGCCCTCTATACCTCTTTACAATATCCGGTTATCTGTAAATTAATTAATTTTTATAAATCAATTTCCTTTTAAAGTCCCATAAATGTCTGTTTATAAAATATCAAATAATAATAAAAACACATCAAACTCAAATCTAAATAATCACAAACATCATGAAAATATTCACCACTCAATGTTCTATTCTATCGCCTACCTGGTTTCTATCTTCTATATGTGCTCCACCACCTAGCTCTTTGGAGATGCTGCCGTCTAGTAGGCTCCCAGTCCATCAGCTAACTCCTCGGTCAAATCACCATATCTGCCATGCATGCCGCTGTTTACAATTTCTCATCCAACACTTCCAATCTCCAAAATTAACTTTTATTATTCAAACATCGCCTTTTTTCATCATCCAAACAATTTTAAATTCTAATACTTTCTTGCATTTCAATACCAAAATAATAAGCTTTGTACTTACATACCACTTTAACGTTTTAACAAAAAGATGCTCTATTAGTTTCTACATAAATTTGTATTAAATTGCACTAGTTCACTTGAAAGTAACTATTGTTACCAATGATGAAAGAAATCAAAAAGAACTCGGCCCCTCTCTTCCAGTGATTAAATAAGTAAAATTCGCCCCCCCCCTATTTCAAATTGGCACGTACGCTTGTGTATTGGTTTGGCAGAATTTCAAAAATTTTTGAAATTCTGCCAAACCAATATTTTACCTTTTCTATATTGCAAAAATGTTTTACCATTTTGAAAAAGCTGTTTTAAATATTTAAAGTACACGTAATAATTTCATGTTTCAATCATATTTAAACCAACCTCATTTTAAACCTGTGATCAAGCATAAAATATATGCGAAAATTTAGGTATTAAAGAAGTGTAGTTATTTCCAGTGACCTATAACTTGCAAACAATCATTAAATATATATATATATATATATATATATATATATATATATATATAAAAGAGAAAAGTAGGTTTAATGAGTCTTAAATTAAACAAAGTAAAAAGGAATTATTGGCAAGTGACTCAAATTCAGCCACGAGGACATCCTGTCGACGCGTTTCGCCCTAATTGGGGCTCATCAGGACAGGAGTAGCAAAGTTGGAAAATTTAACACAGACACCTTATGGTTAAGACTCATTAAACCTACTTTTCTCTTAAATATAACTTTTGGCTATGGAAAAAGGCAGTTGAGCCGGATCTCCTCCGTGTCGACTGTTGTTAAAACTTGCGATGTCAGGTGAAACGACACGAAGACACAAATTGTGAGCTAGGTGATGCTGTACTTCCCATAAGGTGTCTGTGTTAAATTTTACAACTTTGCTACTCCTGTCCTGATGAGCCCCAATTAGGGCGAAACGCGTCGACAGGATGCCCTCGTGGCTGAATTTGAGTCACTTGCCAATAATTCCTTTTTACTTTTTATATATATATAATATATATATATATATATATATATATATATATATATATAACATTCTATATTTCTCAATATATAATAGGCAAAATAAAAATATTTCAAATGATCTTATGCTTGAATATGTATAATCAAACGCTTTGCAAGCAACTTTTTGGAAAGAAAAGTTGCAACTTTAGCGTATATTGCTAATTCAATTCCAAATTCCTTGGTATTCGTTAGTTTAGTAGAGTAGATATATTGAATCAATAGGCTATAGTGAAATAAAAATCGGTATTGGTACTTAAGTTAAACAACCTCTACAAAATTATTTGTGATATCAAAAGATATTTTATTAATACAGCACACTTGCGACAATATGTTTAAATAACAGAAAAAAGCTACATTTTAATTTATTCTTTCCGTAAGGTCAGTTGGCTTTATTTCTACATATATATCAACAGATATTATCAGTATATTTGGATTTAGAAGTATCTTCATATTCAATAAGAAACGGCCTCTTGGCGCGAATGGTGGAAACTTCTTGTCTGTAACTTTAATATTTGCTGCATAGTAGATGCCCTGAAAGTTGGAAGACATTACTTCAAAACGTAGATATACTATTGTAAAGTATGTATTACTCTAATTTTTGTTTCCCCAATTTAATCATCTTTACATCCTATCAAACAGTAATGTAAATTATATAAGTATAAACCACTTCATGAAGGAAAGTAGCATGACACCGTTAATACACTCAATACTTCCGGAAATCAACACTAAAGAGTAATAAATGTAAAAAGTATGATATAATTATAAAATAAAAATAATAATAATAATAATAATAATAATCAACCAATCAAATCAATTAAAAATGTTCCTTATTTCTAAAATAATACTGATTTCACCTTAAGCAGACAGACGTCGCTTGACAAGGCGTTTTTCCTAAATGGTATTTATATGTTATAAACTTAAACACACTATCTGTTTAATTCATATAAATTTTTTTATGTTAAATCAAAAATTGAAATTAAAATTGAATTGACTCGACTCTCTGAATCGATTCTAACAAGTAAACCCCGCATTTAATGATCTTTTCTTCTAATAAGATGAGCTTTAATGCATTATCCTTTTCCTTCTTTGATCATCGCTATATTTTCTACTCTTGCTTACACAGTATTGGCTAATAGTCAAGTGTAGTTAAACGCAGTTGGTATTTAAAAACCTTTTGATATTTATTTTTAATTGCTTCATATTTCTAAAAATCTTACAATTTGGCGGTAATTCATTAAATAGTTTTGGAATGATATGAAAAGTGTTACGTATTTCTAGTAGACGCCACGTTGTGCGTCAAAGTTATGTCACGTTGGCTCGTAGCCGTGCGTAACAAAAGAAAATCCAAGAGAAAAAAAAAGTGACCGGGCTCAATCGGAGAGTAGGGGGGGGGGTGTTGTAGAAAGCAGACCAACCTATCAGGGACGCGGGTGTCAGGAGTTAGTACCAGTACCTGCAATAGAGAAATTAGAATAGTAAACCTGAAAGGAAATCAAATTAGTCCTGCAAACCTGAAACAGAGAAAAAGCATAGCCTATGGATCAAGTATAAATTGTTCAGTACTTTATAGAATAAAAATAAAAGAAACTGTTTAGATAAACTCTATAATCTAACAACAGTAATAGCAGTACAGAAAAATTCTGAGTACAAAGTGAGGCCATGTTGGGGAGTAGCAGAAACGTTTCATCACACACCAATTAAACATAATTCAGGTAAAATGTAACAAAAAATAAATAGGTAAGACATAATTAATCTAAGTAATTTAGTAAAATTTTTAGCAAAGACATAAATAAGTAGATAAGCACAATTGTTCTGAGTCATTCAGTATGGTTGATTGTTCTTTTTTTTTTGTTATTAAATAGCGGGTAAGTCTATGGAAAAGGTATCAGAACGACTAGGAATATTGCAAAAACAACGGGTAGATATTTACAGTAAGAACAAATAGGAAATAGTGCAACTTACACAAGGTCCTTCAGTACCGCTTCCTTGCCACTGCAGTGTGGGATCCACGATGTCTGGCACTAACGAAGCACTGCACCCTAGGCTGTGAGGGTGTTGATGGAACTTATCACGACTTACCCTCATCACACTGACTAATTTCACTGGGGATAATAGCGGACCTTATCACGCGAAGGAACTATGTATATTAGTTGCATAACCATACAAAAAGCAGCGAGGAACTTCAAACACTACTTTTGTATACCGGTAGTCTGTCACAGTCTAAATATCACCAGACAAAGCAAGCAACACAAGCCATAATAAGTAAAGCACATATATTACTAAAGTAAGTCCGTAACAATGTCCTTAAAACCCGCGTGCATCGAGTTAAAAGCAGAACGAAACAGTATCTTTAACGTAATTCCTATATCGGAACCAAAGACCAACTACGACTCCGCGACAGTTAGTTCTACGGCTTTTCCCCATAAGAAAGACGATTAAAAAGGTTTAGTAGACACGCGTAAGCAATCAAGCCGTACGTCGAAAGTTCTTCGAACACACGTACGTCGAGTTTCACCAGCTCTACCACTTTTAGTTCAACCAGAAAAGCCATATCTTTCACTTAATTTTTGACAATTCGCAAGCAAGAACAAGACACGACCCTTTTTTGTTTATATCTACTGCTGCTAGTACAACTTCTGATCGCCTACCTAGACTTGTATATCCACATATTAAGTACAGCGGTTTTATTTATTAATGACAAGTGGAAAGTAATTTTACGAGTATTCCAATTTACAACTAAACCAACTTTTAAAATTAATACAGACGAGTCAACTTGCCTATCAATCTGAAAACTAGGCGGAAGTATTTACTTTATACAAACAGCGATCCAAAAACGATGTATTTTAAGAATTAAGTAGACTAAAAATGTTAGGCCACCAAAAATGCACGTTACAAAAGGACTATTTTCCCCATATCTGTTATAGACTCTTTGTATAATGTATCTATCGCTCCTAAGACCGTGAGTAGATAGGTAGCGCCGGTCCTAATTCAAAACGTGACAGACGTATTTTCCATATGTAAAATACACTTGCACCGTTTTGAATTAGGATCGGCCCTATATAATTTCAATGTAAAATAGTTGTGAAAACATTTCAATGTAAAATAGTTGTGAAAACATGAATTCTTATATACTTTCAATGTAAAATACTTGTGGGCACGTTTTGAATTAGGATCGGCTTTATATTACTTTCAATGGAACATACATACTTCAAAACACACGTATGTTGAAAAATGTAAGTGCAGAGAAAATGTGTGTAGATGTTTTGAATTTGGTTTTCTAGCGCGAAGTTATAAAGTATGACAGATGCAAAATATCGCATTCAAGTCAATTGTGTTTAATTAAAGTGGATTCTGATTTATGTTTAGAGGCTGCAAATACACATGGGCCGGTATCAATTCAAAATGTGTTCACTCTTGTGATAGGTTGAAAAGTGGGTTGGCAAAGTACGCAGATGGTGGTAATCTGCTATATAAGGAGATTGCTCCTAATATTAATTTAATTAGTCAAAGAAAAGCAATATGGATTTTAATACTCTTAATAAAACCACATATCGCAAACCTTATCTAAATTCAAAAGATCTTGTAATGAATAAGAGGTTTGAAGTTTTGAAAGTGGAAACTGTCAAGACAAAATATGGAGAAAGAGTATTAGTGGAAACAGAAGAGTTCAAGAGTATATTGCCATTGAAATATTTTGAATACCTTCAAGCACATGGAGTGAAACAATTAAATGAAAGTATTGGCTCGAACAAACACGTATACATAACTAGTAAGGGATCGATCGGTCTAACTGTCAACATAAAATTTTCAGAATAATATGTCACTAATCTAAGAAATTAGTTTATTATTATAATAATATACATCTTGTTCTTTACTGTATTATTATAACACATCTAAATCGATTGTATAAAGAATGATGTATTAAATTAAAGTGGGTTCTGATTTATCTGCGTTTTACTTTGAGTTTACTACCTTGTTTAGAGAAAGTCTTGTTTCAAAAGAGAAACTTTTATAAAATACTTTTTTATTTTACAAATTGTTGAATATTTTGATCTAACTATTTATAAATGAAAAAGTATTTATTAACTCCCGTTCTTGAAGTATCTGCTGCTCCTCGCTGCTAGTTCCTCTCTTTTGCTTTATTATTTCTAGCTCAAATCTATACGACGCAGTAGCTTCTCTCCACGCTTTTAAATGAGTTAAGCAACTCTACTGTGTCATCTTCGTAGGATTTGTCATCTTTACAGCAAACAGCCATATTAGATTCTGTACATAACTTTTTCATAGCCAACATGTTTTTGTCTGATCTGTGAGCATAACATAAAAGATTATTGTAGGTTCACCTTTTCTTTTGTATACTACCTGATGTTTCTGAGAGGAACAGAGTGTGTCAACGATCCTACGATAGCCTCAGAATTTCCAGAATGGTTTTTTGATCTAATGTAACTTATAAATTAGTAGTGTTTTAAAAACACATGTATAAATGTGAAAAAGCACTTACCGTGATATATCTATTACGTCACTATCAAAAATAGCAGCAGTGTCGAGTTGAGGTGAAGAACCAAAAACTTCTTTAATCAAGTCTTCATCAGAATGTAATATAATTTGCTCTAGAACTTTTACGTTGGTATTATTACAATTTTTGATTGATGATAAGTTACTCATTTTTAAAAGTTGCTAGTAATAGTAACTAATAATTATGCAAGAGATTTGATTGAATACTGTTGGGAAAATCTACGTGAAGTATTTATATTAAATAATAAACATCTGTTAGAAAAAAATTAAAAATTTGCATCGTTTTCTGAAAAAATTCAACTCTGTAATCTATTCTAATGAACTAAACAATATGTAAGCGAGTATAATTATACCTCAGCAGAAATAATGAAATAGATTCATTGTCTGAAAAAGAAATTGCAATGAAGGCATATAATAAAAAAAGCCTAAATTAGATTAATTTCGTTTTTTAGATTACCGCTGACATAATTTATATGCATATGTAGGTAATTGTGTGTTTACGCGATTTTATATGCCGAATAAGAAATTTTTTAAAGGTACTGCTCAGCAGAAATAATGAATTACATTCATTGTCTGAAAAAAATAAATTGCAATGAAGGCGCATAATAAAACCTAAATTAGATTAATTTCGTTTTATATTACTGCTAGTATAATTTATTTTCCATAAAAAATTAACAAAAATTGACTTTATATGCATATATAGGTATATAGTAATTTGTGTGTATGTTTACGCGAATCATGCTAAATAAGAAAAATTCTTTGATTCTATCAACGTACTGGAAAATGTTTTTCTTAATATCAGGTTTTTAAAAAACCATGAGTTCGTGTAAATTATTATATTTTTCTTTAGATTAATTTCGTTCAAAATAATGCAATGCAAATGGCCCTTAACTAGTAATATATATAGAATAAGTTTTAGATTACCGCTGACATAATTTATATGCATATATAGGTAATTTGTGTGTTTATACGATTTATGTTGAATAAGAAATTCTTTAAAGGCGCTGTTATATGATAAAACTGCAAAATGTTTTTTTAATACTGGGTTTTTTAAAATCCATGAGTGCGTGTAAATTATTAAACAAAGACGGTTTAATCTGAGACATTTTTTTCAAATTTGCTTTGTTCTTTATTAAAGGGTTTCATGTGTTACTATAAAAAATAGCACTGTAATGATAGTGTATTTTCTGTACACACATCATAAATCAAAGGACGTATAAAACATTTTTATTACTATACTGCAAACAAGAAATTTTTTGTCGTAAACACAGCTGAATGAAAAATGATGTTGTATGCTAATTCTTTTTACAGTTTGTTTGCTTACGTCAGATGATATTTTTATATAAATAGTATATAGAGCTATACGTATAAAGTAGTGTATTTGATTTTGTATATAATCATGAATTCTGAAACCGTGGCCGAGATTAGTAGCGCTATTTTGAGATTAACTGTAAAATGCGTGAATCTACTCAAGTCAGTGAATGGAATAACGAACCACATTTTAATTATCAAAGCAAATATTAGTATATTGAAGCTTGCTATTAAAAATAAGGTATACGAAGACAATCGACAAGCAAATCCTAGTAGGCTGGAATCTAATTTGGCACATCTTAAAAGCTACCTTGTACGATTGAGGCACTTGAAACGCTCTTTGGAATATCATGGTAAAGGTGTTGATGCAACGCTTTCTAGAGGTCATTATCGAAAAAATTTGATTTGGCATGATGTACAATCATGTTTTGGAAGTCGAATAATTACGGTACTTATTACTCAATTTAAGTTATAGAGATCCTCTAGTGTTCTTAGACAATGCGTTCGCTAGTTTTAAACGCAAGATTGTTGCTTGCTTAAAAAAGTCAATGTTGAAAGTTAATGTAATATTTGCTGCTAACTTTGTTAAGCCTACAACTGGCGAAAAAGATTTGAAAACGTTTCCTACTGCAAATCGTCACATCGATATAAATACCAATCTCAAGCTGTGGTATAAGGAGAACGTATTGAACAAGATTTCGAAGCGATTAGAAGAATTTTGCGAGAAGGATTCTGGTTGGGCAATCCAAGAAGTTTTACACTTGAAGGTAAATATAAACAATCATGATCCACTTAAAGGAGGGTGTTCAACGTTTATACCGGTTCCGGACTGTGGTAAATGTAATAAATAACGACCAACATTGCATTCTTTGGAGCTTGGTTTCCGCTTTATATCCTGCTAAACAAAATAGTCAGAGAATATCTAGCTATCCACATTTTAATTCAGTATTACGCTACAATTCAATTCAGTTTCCAATCGCATTAAAAGACATAAAAAAAATTGAGAAGCTTAACAATCTCGCAATTAACCTATATTGTATAGAAAATACTAAAATACTACCATTTTGTTTAAGTGAAAATTTTAAAAAAATTGAACCTATTAATCTGTTAGTTTTAAATAATGATTCCTTACAATATTCTCGTCCAACAAATGCTAATGAGAATCACTTTCATTTTACTTGGATTAAGGATATGTCAAAATTATTTGCAAAACAGTTGTCTTCACATCACCATAGAAAATTTTTTTGTTATAGATGTTTAAATAATTTTAGTACAGCAGCATTACTTAAGTGTCATTTGAATTATTGCGAAAAACAGAATACTTGCTCAATAAGATTACCCGAAGAATCCGAAAAGTATCTAACATTTAAACATTTCCACTATCAAGAAAAAGTATCATTTGTAGTTTATGCAGATCTCGAATGTATATTAGAACCATGCAATGAGTCGGAGGTAATACTAAACACAGTCTCTTACCAAAGGCATATACCCTTTAGTGTAGCGTATTATTTGAAATGCTCGTATGATAATAAATATTCCAAATTTCAATTGTATCGCGGAAAGGATTGTATAGAATGGTTTGTTGCTCAATTGAAACTGATTTCAGAAACGACTAATAAAATTTTCTGTAACCCAAAACCTATGAATCCTTTAACAGAAGAACAAAAGTCAGCATTTAAATTTGCCCTTCACTGTCACATTTGCAATAAACCTTTTAGTATAGGTGATATTAGAGTTCGCGATCACTGCTACTTTACAGGTGAATTTCGAGGAGCGGCTCATCAAGATTGCAACATCAATTATCATAATTCTTATATGATACCAGTAGTTTTTCATAACTTATCAGGCTACGATTCGCATTTCATTATTAAAAAAATCTCGTTAGAGTTTGCAGGTTCGTTAAACATTCTACCAATAAATAAGGAAAAATACATATCTTTCACAAAATATGTAAAAGGTATGAAAGTTAGTTTTAGATTTATCGATTCATTCAGGTTTATGGCATCTAGCATCGAAAAATTAGCTTCCTACTTAGATGATAATAAAAATCCGTCACCAGGGAAAATTGTAACACCGATAATGAGTTTCAGTTACTTACGCGTAAAGGCATATTTCCCTATGATTACACTAACTCTTGGGATAGGCTCAATGAAACCGATTTACCCTGTAAAACAGCATTCTTTAATCGTTTGCGCAGTGAAGAAATCTCAGATGAAGACTACAATCATGCTAAACACGTTTGGCAAACATTTAATATAAAAACACTAGGGGACTATTCAGACCTATATTTAAAAACAGATGTACTGCTCTTGACTGATATATTTGAAAACTTTAGACAAACTTGTATGTTCACGTATAAGTTAGATCCGCTTCACTACTTTACGGCTCCTGGTTTAGCTCTAGATGCAATGTTAAAAACGACGAACGTTAAACTCGAGTTGCTTACTGATATTGAAAAAATAATGTTTTTAGAACGGGGAATTCGTGGCGGTGTTTCTCAATGTTCGAATAGATATGCTAAAGCAAATAACAAATATATGAATGCAGATTATGATCCAAATTTCGATTCTAAATATTTAATGTATTTTGATGTTAATAATTTATATGGGACTGCAATGTCTGGACATCTTCCATATGGATAATTTGAATTTTTAGATGGTACCACTCCAGATATAGTACGTTTAGACATACTTAATATTCCCGATGATTCTGAAGTAGGATATATTTTTGAATGCGATTTACACTATCCAGTATCTTTACATGAAATTCACAGTGACTTACCTTTGGCGTCTGAACATATGATACCACCAGTACCTTCTAATAAATCAAACTTAAAGAAATTACTTACAACTTTATATCCAAAACTCAACTATATTATTCACTACAAGAATTTAAAAATGTATTTAAGCTACGGTTTAGAACTGAAAAAGATTTATAAGGTTCTTCGGTTTAAACAAGCCCCTTGGTTAAAAGAATACATTGATTTGAATACGAAATTAGGACAACAGTCAAAAAACAGTTTCGATATATGCTTTTATAAAAATATGATAAATTCGGTTTATGGAAAGATGATGGAAAACGTACGGAAAAGGAAAGATGTGAAATTAGTGGCCAAATGGGAAGGACGGTTTGGAGCTCGTAGTTACATAGCGAAGCCTAATTTTCATAGTTGCACTGTGTTAGACAAAGATCTAGTCTTAATAGAAATGAATAAATTAGAGGTTTATTTAAACAAACCCATTTATGTAGGTTTCTCTATTCTAGATATTTCAAAAACCTATTTATATGAATTTCACTATAGTTATATAAAATCACAATTTGCTAACAAAGCAAAGCTGCTGTACACAGATACGGATAGTTTGATATACGAGTTTAGCGTTGAAGATATTTACTCTTATATCAAACAAGATATTCATAGATTTGATACTTCCGATTACGATACTCATACAAATATCATATTCCATTATCAAATAAAAAAGTTCCTGGTATTATGAAAGATGAAAACAATGGTGATATCATGCTAGAGTTTGTAGGGCTTAGATCTAAAATGTACACTTACAGAGTTCAGGATAGGATAATAAAAAAGTCAAAGGGATCTTCCTTAGCAAGTATTGAGCAAATTTCTTTTGACGATTATAAGAATGCTTTGTTTTATAAACAGACTGTACAGAAACAGCAATGTTTAATTAGATCAGTCAAACATGATGTCTGTACTATTAAACAAAACAAAATTGTTCTTAATCCAAGTGATGATAAAAAAATTCTTAGTACCTCAACAACTGATACTAAACCTTGGGGGTATAACTATACACTCAGAAATGACTTGTAAAGCTTCAACCACTGGCTCAAATAAAGAATGCAATTTATTTTATCTCGATTAACATATAATATTTTTTAGTTATAAAACTTCAGTGTTATGTTTATACCTGCACAAGTACGCCGTTTTCGTTTTGGATGTATCTAAAAATAAGATACCTTTCAATCTGCCCGAGTTTGAACTATATTAGTATAAATGTATTTTAGAGAAAAATAGTAGTAGTAACCGTTCTGTTTAAAAAAAATCCAGTTTGTTGCTAACATACCAGTTAGTTTATTTGAGAAATGTATAACAAAACTTTTATTTAAAATTGTCAATGTTTATGGCTGTTTACATGTAAAAATATTAATAAATAGACTGTGATTGCTAAATGATTTATTGTTTTTTCATAATTTGTAAAGGTGCAGTAATAATAATAATAATAAAGTAATTATAATATTCTTATGCTGTTAGTAGGGTAAAATCAAGAATCCTGTGACCACATTTCCCCCAGAATTCCATATTTCCCCACACATCTGGAACAAAAAGTTTTCTTCGACTAGCCATTTTTTTATCTTACATCTGAACCAAATAGTTTTCTTTGTCTAGCCATTGCATCTTTCGAGATAAACCTATCTTGTTTGGTATCAATTAATATTAGAATTTTTCAGCTACCCGAATCTCTAGGAATTTTTCAGATTGCATCACCCCCAAGGCAGCTACCCCATTTTTAAGATTTCTTACCTGTAGTGACTTTTGAGCGTTCTTATAAATTTTTCTCAGCTACCCGAATCTCTAGGAATTTTTAAGATATCATCACCCCCAAGGCAGCTACCCCATTTTTAAGATTTCTTACCTGTAGTGACTTTTGAGCGTTCTTATAAATTTTTCTCAGCTACCCGAATCTCTAGGAATTTTTCAGATAGCATCATCCCCAAGGCAGCTACCCCATTTTTAAGATTTCTTACCTGTAGTGACTTTTGAGCGTTCTTATAAATTTTTTTAAGCTACCCAAATTTCTAAGAATTTTTTAGATATCATCATCCCCGAGGGAGCTACCCCAATTTTAAGATTTCTTACCTGTAGCGACTTTTGAGCGTTCTTATAAATTTTTTTAGTCATGCGATACATCTTGTTAGTCTAAAATTTTATGTAGAATCCGAATCTGTAAACAGATTTAAAACAGGACCACCCCTTACCATTTTACACACACCCTCTAAATTATAACTTTCCTGCGGCTCATATCTAAAAGAAAATCTAAAGCCCATTCTTAAAACTTTTTATTACAAACAATTTTTACTAATACAGTTTAAATTTGTAAACCACATTTCTAAATACATATTCACAATTTTTTATTCTTAACCTAGAACTTCTCATATCGGCTCATACTTATTAATATTTATTTCTAAATAGAGCACCTTTTCCAAAGACCAACCGGACCCACATGTTTCAAATTCCTCTGATTTTGTTCGCATGGTTTCGCTTAAGACCTTATACATATTTTCCAGATTACTAGAAGATGTTACAATCATATTTTTTGTGTTAAAGGATTTCACATCGGTAGTCTCTTCCCCCTATTTTGGTGTAAACGCCGTAGAGTTCGCAATAGACTTTTACTGCTGTATGTTGTATTCTTTTTTCATTAATTAATCGAATAAATCGCTCTTTCTGCTTCCAAAGAAACTCGGGCACCCCATCGTTCTTTATGCGATAGCTAGCCATACGGTTGTTAAACGCTGTACTAACCATTTCTACGCCATCGTCGTTAGTAGCGGTAACTGATGCATTTTTATGTTTGTTGCTCCTTAAGTGTGCGGCATACGTAGTCTTTTCCATTTCGAAATCGCATACTTTACACATAATTCGTGGTTGTTTCGAACAAGGCCCTTTAACAGCTGGCGGAGTTGAACGTTTACGGCTTAATAACATACCGTGCTTTTTTTGCATGTGTCGCTGTAAGTTGCCCATTCTCGTAAAAGCGATACCGCAAGACCCACAGTTTAAGTACTTTGCTGCAGACGGATGTATAAGCTTAACCTTGGACGATGTTACACCACAACATTTGTTCTGGTGCCGTTTGAGAGCATCCCTCCTGGTAAAGTAGACGTGACACAGCTCGCATTTAAAAACGTTTGCAGATACCATTTTAGTACAAAACAAAATCCGCACTATAGGACTTGACTTGTAAGCGAACTAACTTATAAATAAAAAACTTACTCTAGCGTACCTGATTTATGTTCCTTATAGAATGCATACCAAAGGTTTCCGAAGACACCCGAACGAAGTTGAGGATTTAGCGGGAACTAAATGACGTCATAATCCTTGCTGCTCGTCCAATACATTTAGCGCCAATGCATGCACCCGGTTTGCATCCTCGATGGTGCGAATGCAGTTAGTAGAAACACCGGAAAACGTCTTCCATGTTATACGGATCGCGTGCATATTAAAAATCCAAAAGGGTGGTAGCACACGCACACAAATTGTGTGCAAGTCGTGCTGTAGAAGCTGCAGTGCTACTACAACCAAAAACACTTTAAACCATTACTAAGGAAATACCAACTTGTTGTCTACAGGATACTTACTAATAAAGTAATTTAATTTTAAATAACTTCTACGTCATATTTTAGGAAATGGTGGGCTTGAATATTTTTTAAATGAATCACCGAGCAAAAGTATATGCTTAGCAGTATTAAAATTAACCAATAATTTCCCATTTTTACGACCATAGTTAATTATAGATTAAAATTTAATTTGTGCACGTTCGAGCTTCTCGTAAACTAACATATTTTATAGCAACAATGCGCTGTATAATACATGCATACCCCTTCGCCGCGCTACTGCTATTCTTGTAATTGCTAGAAAAAGTCACTCTCCTTTTTACTGTTAGGATCTATGCAAAGCACCATTTTTTTATACTTTCTATAGCACATCGCGCACTTTTTCGTCTGATGATTAAATTTTGCTTCTGTAGGCTTTTACATTTCGCATAGCGGTCGACCGCACGTACTGATTTCTAGGACCGGTAAGTACTTGATATCGTCCAAATAGAGAATTAAATGCTCGATGTCTGTCAACTTCCGATTCTCTCTTAAAAGGTAGAAAAAACTCGGTCACTCATCCATTATACTTCGACTCACCCCCGTTCTGAGAAATTTACAAACATTTTTCAAACGACAATGGGCTGAGAATTTTTAAACCTCCGAGGGATCTTTAAGTCGTGATCAATTACACATCCGAGCTACGCGTAAACTAACATATTTTGCAGCAACTGTATAATACATGCATATCCCTTCTCTGCGCTACTGCTATTCTTGTAGTTGCTTTGGAAAAGTCAGTCGCCCTTTTTACTGCTAGGGCCGCTAAAAAGCACCATTCCATACTTTCTTTATAAGTGTAGCACATCGCGCACTTTTAGTCGGATAATTAAATTTTGTTTATGTAGGCCTTTACACTTTCGCTTATTTAAACATCTAATACGATTGATTAACCACTTTCGATTATTCTAACGGAGACCACCATACATCTCGTCGCACCGTTCTTTTTGAATCCAACGATCCTATGGGCTTCCACGCACTAACACCTGACGTATCTTTCCTACTATTTGTTAAACAAAAACTACCGGTATCACCATTGTGGACGTAAACAGATGTGTGTGGATGTGTACGAGAATATGTAACCATATACATTAATCACTTTAAGCTATTTTATTTAGTCCACGAAAACTACTATTTTTCTAAACCACAATTAATAATCGTCTTTATAGGTTTAACATTTCTACCATTACCCAATGGCTGGTGCTACGTACATGGAAACTTTAATTTCTTATTGGAGAGAATTCTTATTCTCCCGCGCACTGCTGCGTAGTTGCATGCCTACCCCTTTTGGAGGTATATGCTCGTTATAGGTTGTAAGACCCTCGGTTTTACTTAACTACAATTCGTGAAACCCCTTTAATCTTTTTAATCGTATCTTTCTCGCCTACATTACAGTAGGACTTAGCCCTATTACCAACAAATTCTAATACTGGACCCCTATTAAATACGTCTTTAATTTTCCCTACAACTTTTTTTGTTAACAAGTGTTATATTGTATTTATTATACGCGGGGTAGTCACTCTTTTAAGATAAATATATTTTGCTAGGTATCAACTAATATTAAATTTTTCTAGGGACCCCAAATCTGTAAATAGATTTTAAATAGGACCACCCCATACAAAGTTATGCGTTTTAAAGACCCAAATCACTAATTTTTGCTCATCTTTATTTAACACCATCTTTAAAACCTTTTTTTTTGCTAACCAAGACATATGCCTTAGCCAACCATCTCCCGAAAAATCTAAAACCTCAGTGTCTCGCGAATACCACGTGGAGATAACACGTATACTCTGTCAACCAGGATAGAAGCCGGAAGGATTTGGAAGGTGGGAGAAGAACTTAAAAAATATGGAATCTTAAAACTAATATATACAAATATAAACAACTATCTTATATCTTTACACCCCCATGCGTAGATTGTTGTACTATTAGGAATGATGTACCTTTTGTCATCTTCCCTCGATAAACTAATTTTATTAATAAACTGCGTATGCAAATCGTATTTTTTACTCCGGATACATACGCAGGCAAGTACTCGATACCATCCAAATAAAGAATTGAATGCTTGGTGACTGTTAACATCCGCTTCCCTCGTGTACGCCCAGACACATCCCAGTCCATAAGCACCCCTGCGCATGCACACCCCTGCCCATGCGCACCCCTGCGCGTACGCATCCCTGCCCATGCGCGCTGCCCATGCGCACCCCTCTCTGTGCGACTGCTATTTCGGGGTAACGTCACAGCCTTTTATAAATAAAGAACAATGTTATATACTATTATAAAATGTTTATTCTGACATTATACATAACAAATTTAAAAATATTTAATGCCAAGCATGGGGTCATTTAAACTTAATTTTAATACAAAGTTATACACAGAAGACAGTCCTTTCTTTATGTTTGTTTGAAGTGGCTTTAATTTTATCTAATTTTATTCGCAGCTTAAAATTTAAATCGATACCCAAGTCCTCTATCTCCTTTTCTAACCAATAGTTCGATACATAGAGACCGTCTAGGTTTTCGAATTGTAAAATGTACCGAAGTTTGCCTCTATATTTAAAGTCTTTGATTCCGCCGACAACCAGATCCATTCCTTCGTGTAATTCTTGCAGCTTGTGACAATCTTTTAATCGCAGCTTTCCCACTATATCCTGCATACGTATCTTGTTAGCTTGATCGACTTCTTCTTGTCGGTATTGGAGGAAATCCTTATTCTCCCACAGACTGTTGCGTAGTTGCATGTCCACCACTTTTGGGAATATATGGTTGTTATAGGTTGTAAGACCCTCGGTTTTAAATGATCCAAAAGGTTCTTTACTAGGCAAATATACAATGTTTAACGGACCCCCTTTGCGTGTGGTGTACGCAAAAATTACGAAACCCGCATTCCTTAGTTCGTCTTTGTTATCTACCATTTTGATAAATACGTTTTTAGAATAACCTTTTAAAAAATATACGGATTTAGTACCATCCTTTTCCGCAAGGACGCCTACATAACTAAAAGAGTCTTTTTTACTAACCACAAATGCATACAACTTGTAGAAACCAGATGTATCTAAGTCAGTCCATCGGCACATAAAATAATCTTTTAATTCTTCCTGATTTTCTCTAATAACATGTTCTTTGTCTAACACATCTTTGTATTGATCGCGTATTGTCGCAGTGTTTTCCATGTAGTCCAATTTTCGCCTTTTTGCATCCATTTCCTCTAATTCCAGTTGTCTTTTCCTTCCACTTACAGCGTATGGTATACATAATGGGGCAATTTCCTTTAGCGTAAACGGATAGAGTTTACTACCAATATTTGCGCGTTGTCGTACAACCTCTGGACGAATGTTAGGCGTATCTATCAATCCCAAGTCCGAAATTACTATTTCTTTTGGAATTGTAGAATATGGTGTGGCAGATTGTGTAAAATATGTACTACCTGCTTTAATGTAGCACTTGTGTAAGATTTTTATTTTATCTTGGACATCTTCCTCTACTATCTCCAAATAATTTACAGGTAAATAGTTAAAACTAAAAGCCGAAAGCACATACTTTATCAATTTTTCCTTTTCCTCTGGTTTTTTGGACAACTTAATTTGCAAGCCTGTCAATTTCTTTGTATTGCCATTCCCCAATACACGTACTGTAGCAGGTTATTATACACTAAACAGCAGCTATTTTGTAGCTTGTCCGATAGCTTACTCCACATTTTGGTAAGTGGTACCGAGTACATTGGCGCCTTTAGGAAGTATAACTACTATCTTCCAATAAGGTTAAACAGTCTTTTAAGGGTTTATACACCCGTTCCGCACTGACATAACTTCCAATTGCACAGTTGTATATTGTCGCTTCCAATCGCGTAATACCATGTTCTTTGGCCAAAGTAGACGCAAATGTTTCCTTAAACGTACATCTGGACAACGTAAAAATCTAGTATATGATTGCCAAGTTGTTTATTAACACCAGGACTTGTTATCTGGCACACAAATTTGTTGTAAATCTTAATTCTTGCATTGGTTGTTAGCCATGTTAAACAATCAATCCCCGCAGTTTTATCGTTGTCAACTATAATATTACACTTTTCTTCGTATTCTCCCTTATAGCAAAAGTTATGCTTTGTAGTTAAATAATTACACATCTCCATCTTGCTAAATATGCCTGCAAAATCTTGGGTTACATCCATGTCAAAAGATAGAAATAATCTTTTCGACTTCGTCTAATATATCTGGTAGTTCCTCCAATAAAGTTTCCAACTTAACATCTGCTAGTTCCACTTTGTATGGAACACATATAGGATTTTGGAATTTTTTATTAATGCATTCGAGGTCTTGTTTTCCGATAATTTCTTTTACTCTCTGGCCTATCTTGTTACTGCTTTCCAGAGAAAACGGACGCTTTGCTTTAACACCATGCCTAGCGGAAACAAATCGGTCGAACTTTCTTCGTAGATAGCTGTTAAATGCACCACAAATTTCTTTTTTTAGGATAAACATCCGTTTGTTTGCAGATGCTTGTTCGGTGTCAGAAAGGTCGCAAATTTTAACCAACATTATATTGTCACAAAATGGTTCTGTAATTGGTGTGTGTAGTCCGCCAGTCAGCATCTTTTCGCCTTCGACATAACAAATATTACCAATATCTGTCACCAGATTATTGTTGCACATATTTTCTGCCAACAGCCATAATCCAAATCGCTCATTTGTCGGTTTCACTTTATTCCCAAGAAGTTGAGAAACGTTAATCACCTTGGAGACGCTCATGTTTACCGTTCTAGCTACCGTCAAATACTAAATTGAATACGAAAATTTGTTCTCTTATGTATTCTACAGAGTGGGGGCGTATATTGCCGAAGATAGTCGAATATGTTGTTAAAAATGTCTTACTATAACTAAGCTCAACCCAAAACTACTTCCTTATATACCAAATTTAATCTCCCTGCTCACATAACCACATGACCATATGACCATATGACCACATGACCACATGACCATATGACCACATGACCACATGACCATATGACCACATGACCACATGACCATATGACCATATGACCACATGACCATATGACCACATGACCACATGACCATATGACCGCATGACCATATGACCTAATTGCTTTTTAATGAGTTTTCTCATTAAAAACCCATTAGCACTAATTGCTTTTTAATGAGTTTTTCCATTAAAAACCAAGTGTGGACCTAGGTTAGATAAAAGGAAAAATTAATAGGTTAGGTCAGCGCCGCGATATGGTCTTGAGAAATTAAAATATATTAAACTGTAACAAAAATATTATTTACTACTTCATTCACCTTGTATATACGCTTATAGTGTAGCAAACTCTTGACGCCATACCTTTCGTACGTATTAAACACAAAATAAGAATTGCGGTTATGAATAGATGTGCAACAAACCTCGCCTCCCAATTCAAATTAATATATTATTCGTTCTTGTAATTACTATTACAGTTCGCATTGTGTTATGTTAACCCCTTGTAATTATTTAATAAATTCAATAACTAACGTTATTGCTTTCGGTGATTGTAAACAATCTCTGCTATTTTGTTTTGTAAACAAAACCACACGAACACTAGTAAACGTTCAGTATGGCTTTACATTCTGTTTTGATTGATTCAAGCCCGAACTCCACGACCCTAATCATTGAGTTTAATTAAATAAAAATAATGTAAAAGCACGCAACAACTCAATACCGTGGTGCTACAAAAGTACTCAGAATTGCTTTGGTGATGAGGCACTTCATATACTTCACACAAAAAGCTGCCACTGGTGCATGTACAAGTAGATAAAATATAATTACCTTTTTAACAGGACACAGGGTTAGATTAGTACTGTAGGTACCCATACTGAATCCAAACTCGCTGTTCTGCCATGCCTTGCAGGTATCCACTTTATACACGAATGGAAATCCTCGATATTCGTTACTTCGATATTTGAATGCTTCTACTACAGTCTGCGAATAATAATTGTAGTGATATATATTAAAAGTAACACAAATTTCTGTATACTTAAAGATATTGCTCACAGTCAAATGTCTATTTTTAATACCTATACTTGTTTTATTCCTACAAAATACCTATAATAGACTTCAATAAATTTAAATCATTTTATTTCTACGCCCAAAGCAAGCATATCCCAATTCATAAAGTGTTACGTTAAGTTTCCTTGTCGCCAGGCAGTTGACTGGTTTGATGTAACTATACCAGTTTATCTATTATAACACTACTTGTTATATGTCAAATTACCTGACACAAACTACATCGTTTATAATTTCCGTAATATGTTGAAGGCTTGTCTAACCACGCAATTCTTTCCATTTGCTTTTCTTTTTATGAAATCACGTACACACGAGTGTATTCAAAAAAATAGATAATTTTGTATATAAATGCAAGCGTTTGTTAACAATATTAATTCATGAATTCGATCGCGGAATGTTATTTTGATTAAGTCGCAAGCAATTGCTTGGCGAAGACGATATTTGAAGTATGTAGTACACATTCCTTAATTTAATAATTACGATTTTACAATGAATAATGAAGCGATATTTTAAACAACACCTGCATAAAAAATAAAAATTATTAAATGTAATTATATACAATGAAGAAGGAAAATTCTTCAATATAAGGCTACTATTATTAAATAATTGGAAGAAAAGTTTAAGCAAATATGCATAATTTTGTAAACTGAGATTCGACGTCAATTAAAGAATAGAAGCCGAAGATATTTAATTGGAAAACGCTTCGTGGATATTTGCAAGTATTAATTGTTTGTAACTGATATTTGAATTTTGTCATTTAGGTTAAGATAGAATAAGTCCTATCCATTTTATTTTTGTAAGGATCTTTACCAAAAAAGTTTGTGATCAGGGTTCGAAACACTCTGACTTTTTTAATATATTATTTATCAAGGATTTTTTGACCAAACAAAACTTACAAGCGTGAGAATCACAACCGAGTAAACTATTCATAAGAGATTTTAACGAAGGTGAGGAACACTTTTATAGTTAAGTAAATAAGTATTTGTTAGAAGTAATTTGACGTTTTAATGAAACGATGTTTTACGTGTTTTATATGCTTTTGTATGAGAGAAAATATTTCATACTGTATAAATACTTTGTGATTTTGCTGTATTTGAATTCATTTTAAAAATCCAACAATTTCCTTGAACTAGCCAGGCAAAGTAAAGTTAGAAAGGAAGGTAAGTCAACAATTTCAAATTTTAAAGTTTGCTGTATCTGTATCACAGCAGTTAGTGGCATTCCAACGCGCTGTTGTCCCAGCAATATATTTATATATATATATATATATATATATATATATATATATATATATATATATATATATATATATATATATATATACACTTTTTCTTTTGTAGGTTTTAGGTCTGCTGCATTTAACTAAATACTCTTTTATGGCTAAATTTTCGCATATATTTTTATGTTGATCACAGGCTACAACTGTATTAGCGTTTTACAAAGATTAACAAAAATAAGAAGAACTTACAGTAAGGATGGTTTATGTTAATCTTTTGTAAAAAGTTAATACAGTTGTAGCCTGTGATCAAGCATAAAAAATATATGCGAAAATTTAGGCCATAAAAAGGGTATTCATTTAAATCAGCAGACCTAAAACCTGCAAAGAAAAAGTGTTATTCCTGCAAGGTCACTAAGCATTATAGTATATATATATATATATATATGTATATATATATATTATGTTGTGATAAGGGGTTGTTTAAGGGTGTCCTTTATAGTAAAGGTCGTTTAGGAATTAGAAATTACAATAGGAAGCAGAAAACTGCATTTATTTAATAGAAAGTTGAGAAATGAAGATAGTGTGTAAATAATGAGCAGTCAACACCCTGTATATAAAGAATAAATAGTTTTAAGCGACACAAATAGACACACGAAGACGCATAGTTAGCGTAGGAATAAGGAATACATGCATTAGGTAAATAGTAAATATTTAACACCCTGTAGATAGAGTTTTAGTTAATTTGGGAAATGCAAATAATGATATTTTTCGGTGGAAGCGCGCGTATTTTATAAGTAAACATAATAAGGTGTAATTAAACGCGCATTCAAAAGAGTTCCAAACAGTTAGGTTAATACGGAGATAAGAAATAAAGCTTCGAGAAGCATAGTGTAAATGTGTACAAGTAGTTAACAATTTTGATAAAGAAAGATGATTAAAAATTGCGTAAATAACAGGCATATATGAAAATTAAAAGTCGAATTGTATCAGTTGTTTGTGTACAACATGGAAAAGCATAGTTAATAATCTATAGGAACACTGTGGCACAATTTAAATAAAATAAAATGAAAAAACCCTTACCACAAAAAATATTTAAAATACCAGATACGTATTTCGACCACTATGTGGTCATCATCAGTAGGAAACCTGTAATTAAATAATAATTAGCTGTTGTTCTGGAACACTTCAGAGGATATTCTCCTTACCACTTAGGCTGAAGTGAACCTTCCCAACATACAATTTACTATATTGTTGCTTTAAACACTATCGAGGATATTCTCCTCACCCGCAGGCTGGTGTTACTCACAACAAACAAGTGAATTGTTTGTTGTGAGTAACACCAGCCTGCGGGTGAGGAGAATATCCTCGATAGTGTATAAAGCAACAATATAGTAAATTGTATGTTGGGAAGGTTCACTTCAGCCTAAGTGGTGAGGAGAATATCCTCTGAAGTGTTCCAGAACAACAGCTAATTATTATTTAATTACAGGTTTCCTACTGATGATGACCACATAGTGGTCGAAATACGTATCTGGTATTTTAAATATTTTTTGTGGTAAGGGTTTTTTCATTTTATTTTATGGAAAAGCGATTAGATTCGTCAAAACACAGCATGTCTGATAACGAGGCACCTGCGAACAAGCCACAATTACTTGAAGGCAGATAATGTTACATCAAAAACTACTTTAAATGCAAAGATTTGATTGGTTAAAATTAGCGACGAACTTATAGGCCATACCCACTGACAGAGTAGGAGATCAATCAAATATTAACAGGGACAGTGATAACGAACTCAGTTTTCAACTCAACAAAGGCCGAAGTGCGCCACTCTGAAACAAAGTATGATACGTAAGAATAATTTAAAGTGGAAAAATTGAATAAGTGCGATGAAGATGAAAATTACGATTGCCGATTAAACGTAAGTAGATTTTGGGGAATTGATTTAAACTAAAACATAATAATAATAGGGCTTCAAGTCTGGGAAGAATGATAATACAAGTTCGAGTCCGGGGAATATAAACTACGAATTCTAAGTCCGTGGAGAATGATAGTCTAAGTTCGGGGAATATAAATTACGAATTCTAAGTCTGGGGAGAATGATGATCCAATTTCGAGTCTGGGGAGAATAATAATACAAGTTTGAGGCCGGTGAGCGTAAAAGCCAAGTATGGGAAGGATGATAATCCAATTCTAAGTTTGTGGAAATTGATAAGAAGTAGTAAGTCTGAATGAAACGACAATAATTTGGGGTACATAGGTCTAAGCTTAATAATAGTAGTCCAGAGGGAGATAACAATAATTTGAATGCAATGGTTCATATTTCGAGTGGGTATATAATAATTCTGAATTAGTGGATGGTATAATACATGGAAAATATTAGCTGATAATGGATGGGTCGATGCGAAGAAAATAGACCAGGTTAGATTTTTAGTTATAAGACATTATTTTTTTATTTGAATATTGAATATTGAATTTGCTTAATATAAATTGATGTGACGAAGTCAACAAAACAAAGGCCTTCATATGTATAAAGTGCGTTATATGATAAAAGGCTTTGAACGTTCCAAGCTTTTCTTTATAAAAACAATAGATTTTTTTGGTGACTTTAGATAGATTGAATAGTATATGATTTTTGATAAATGAGATTTACAACATTAATTAATTGAAAAGTGTATTTTAATAATTTCAAAAACCTGTACGTAATATTTGTTTTCATTATATAGAATTGAATGAACTTCATTTTATAATTCTAAATAAACGCTAGTCGAGATCAAAAGGATGAAGTTAATGGGAGTGTAATTTGATCATTTAAACAATAAAGGAGGAGCTATAAGTTGAATACGCCATTGATAACAAGTAAGGCGGTAACATATCAAATTTTGTTATTGGTTGAACAAAATCGGTTTAAGATAAAATCCAGTTAAGTTCCTGGAGGGAATACATAGCAATATTTATATGGTCGCCCAAACGATGGAGCGCAAATAATTAAGGGAGACAGCAATATTAATATGGCTACCCAATCCTGGGGCACGAATTGAACCACAATAAAATACAACCTGAGATTAAGAGGCACGAATTAAATTAAAAATAAATTTAAAAATACGATTGCGAGATTTAAAACAGAATAATTAAATTAAACCGGACATTTAAAGGGTTTCAATTATCGAAAAATCAAGAAATTTGTACAGTAGTTAAATTTAGGTGGATTACTTAGTATATAAAAGTTTAGAGTAAATATAATAATGGATAAAAGAATACGGGAAACAAGGGAAGCTTTAAGGCAACAAGGAGTGGAAATAGGATCCCAGGAGAGCGTGATAATTTAGGAAACCAGTTCTATTGAAGAAAGGTGAACATCACAAGAAAACCAAAATGATGGAGATCTTAATGGCATTAAACAATAAGATAGACAGGAGTGAGGAAGCCATGAAGTTCACTACAACAAAAATGGATGAAAACAGCGAGAAATTAGGGAATGACATCAAAATTCTTAGTAATGGACTTAAAGAAACGAATCAAACGATCGCTGAAATGAGGGATCAGATGCAAGAGAGGATTGGGCGAGTTTCTGAGGAAATAGGCGGTGTATGGAACCATATTACATTAATTAAATCAAAACAGGAATAATAAGAAAGCGAGTCCAAAGATAAAATTACGGATTTAAATATTAAATTAGGTAAAATTCAGGAAAATTGCGAAACGGAGTTCAGATCAATAAATCAAGAAATAGATAATTTAAAAAGTAATCCAATAAATTTTAATAGAGAACCAATTAGACTAATTCAAACGAACCTTTCAATTGAACAGTTTACTAAATTTTACGGGGCCGGAAAATTAAATCCGAAGTTATTTCTGAAAAATTTTAACATGTTAATACGGGATTCTACAGGTGAGTTATATAAATTAAATTTAATCAAAGCGATGCTTAAAGGAAATGCTGAAAAATGGTACAATTTAGTTGAGAGTGAAATAGAAACATTTGAACAGTTTGAGCGGAAATTTTTACGTCAATTCTGGAGTGACGATCAGCAAGATAGGATTCGGAATGACCTGAATATGGGAAGATATAATTCAGAGAAAGGAATAACGCGAGCATTATATGCGATTGAGAAATTTACTGTAGCGAAGCAATTGGATCCTCCTTTAGAAGATAAACATATTATAAGATATTTAGCAGGTCATTTTAACGCTGAAGTAAAGCGATACATAACGACGCAGAATATAATAGGTAGGGATACGTTTATTGATTATTTGCAGAGATATGAGGATTTGGAATTTGATTATAAAATGGAAAATAATGTTAGGGATCGACGCACGAATTGTATAAGGAATACGGAGACTCGGAATAATTATCAACGGAACAATTATAATTATGATCGTGGAAGAAATTTTAATAGGGGGAACTATAGCAATTTTAATGATGATTTTAGGCAAAACAGGAATACGGGTCAGATACCAAGGCAACAAATAGAGAGAACGAATCATGAAGGAAATATTAATAGAGGAATAAATAGGCAAGAAAATGATGATCGACGGACGCAAGCAAGGGATATTAATAGCACGCAAATAAGGAATACGAATCGCACAGATACAGGGATAATGAGTCAGGCAGGACCTTCAACGCAAAACCAGGATTTTTGAGTACGGACGAACCAAGGATAATTCTACGAATTAACGGATATGAAAACCAGCGCGAGTTTATTAAACATGAAATGGTTAATGAATTAGGAAGATTTGAATTGAACTTATTACCAATAATTAATTTAAAGGTGGAAGATAAAATAGTAAAAGTGTTAATTAATACTAGGGCAGAGGCATCACTTGTTGCGGAAGAATTTGTTACACGAGAGAAATTGAGGGATAATGCGATACCTATAACAAGGTGTAATTTAGTGGCACCAAATAATAAGAGATTTAGTGTAATAAATGAAATGGTAATTCTGAGATGTGAAATGGGAGAGATATGAAATGGGAAAATGATTTTATGGTAGTACCTGGACTGAAGATAGATGTTATATTTGGGATGAATATTATAGATAAGTTGGGGCTGAAGATAAATGCGGAATGCAAAAAGATTGAGTGTAATGGGAAATATATTAAATGTTATGAAGAAGGGAATATTGAAATAGAAGACGACTGCGTGAGTATTAATCAGTTTAGTGATGAAATAGATAATGGGGGTAATGAAAATGAAGATATTAAGTGTTCAGATGATTTAAGAAATAGGGTGAATATATTATTGAATAAGCATTCAGAATTAATAGGGTCGAAGTCAAGAATTGCCACGGGTTATGTGCACAAGTCGGAAGTAATAAATACACAGCCGTCTAACACTAAAATATATCCTATTCCAGTAGCATACAGGAATAGAGTTAAGGAAGAAATTGAAAGAATGTTACGTGAAGGTACGAATTTTGTGAATTCATTAGTAGTCGTCGTGAAGAAAGCTGATAATAGTATTAAAATTGTGTATAAATACAAGTGAAATTAATAAGCGAACGAAGTCGCAATACAATTGTCCACCAACAATAGATAGAATATTAGAGAGAATAGGTAATAGGAAAATTTATAGCAGATTATATTTAAAGAGTTCATTTTGTTTGATTCCATTAGCGCGAGAATCAAGGAAGTATACGGGTTTTTCAGTAGAAGGAAAAATATATCAATTTAGGGTGGTCCCGGTTGGTTTGTCCTCGAGTACGGATGCATTAGAGAATGCGATGAAGAATATTTTGGGACCGTATGAGGAATTTAGTATCCACTATATGGATGAAGTATTGATATTTAGTGATAGTGTAGTGGCACACTACGTACATTTAGATAGGATATTGTTAGAGATGAATATAGCTAGTTTGATTTTGAGTTTAGGGAAGTGTGAATTTTTTCAAAGTAGGGTTAGATCTTTAGGCTATAAGATAGATAATAAGAATAGAATTAGGAAATACGAATTAAAAGGACCCAGATTTAAAAGGTTGACTAGGAAACATGAATTAAATGGACCCAGATTCAAGAGTGATAAGGGGGAAGTTAGAAATAAATTTGATTTAGTTGTGATACCCATGCAAAGGAACATGAATAAATGAATGAGATGTAAAATAAATTTATGAATAGGTATACATAGAATAATGGAATAGGATTTGGATATAGGAA
Source organism: Platerodrilus igneus (assembly GCA_036346225.1). NCBI lineage: Eukaryota > Metazoa > Arthropoda > Insecta > Coleoptera > Lycidae > Platerodrilus > Platerodrilus igneus. Next base: position 285,590 of record JARFIW010001110.1, on the reverse strand, counting down.
TAGGTATAGGTATGAATAGTGTAGTATAATAAGACCTAGGTATGAGATTAGATGAATGTAAATATGGGATTAATAAAGCAAAAGTTAGATTCTTAAAATGAAAATATAAACTCTGAAACAAAGTATGATACGTAAAAATAATTTAAAGTGGAAAAATTGTATAAGTGCGACGAAGATGAAAATTACGATTGCCGATTAAACATAAGTAGATTTTGGGAAATTGACTTAAACTAAAATATAATAATAATAGGGCTTCAAGTCTGAGGAGAATGATAATACAAGTTCGAGTCCGGGGAATATAAACTACGAATTCTAAGTCCGTGGAGAATTATAGTCTAAGTCCGGGGAATATAAATTACGAATTCTAAGTCTGAGGAGAATGATGATCCAATTTCGAGTCTGGGGAGAATAATAATACAAGTTCGAGGCCGGTGAGCGTAAAATCCAAGTATGGGAAGGATGATAATCCAATTCTAAGTTTGGGGAAATTGATAAGAAGTAATAAGTCTGAATGAGACGACAATAATTTGGGGTGCATAAGTCTAAGTTTAATAATGGTAGTCCAGAGGGAGATGACAATAATTTAAATGCAATGGTTCATATTTCGAATAGGTATATAATAATTCTGAATTAGTGGATGGTATAATACATGAAAAATATTAGGTGATAATGGATGCGTCGATGCGAAGAAAATAGACCAGGTTAGATTTTTAGTTATAAGACATTATTTTTCTATTTGAATATTGAATATTGAATTTGCTTAATATAAATTGATGTGACGAAGTCAACAAAACAAAGGACTTGCATATGTATAAAGTGCGTTATATAATAAAAGGCTTTGAACGTACCAAGCTTTTTTTTATAAAAACAATAGATTTTTGGTGACTTTAAATAGATTGAATAATATTTGATTTTTGATAAATGAGATTTACAGCATTAATTAATTGAAAAGTGTATTTTAATAATTTCGAAAACCTGTACATAATATTTGTTTTCATTATATGGAATTGAATTAACTTCATTTTATAATTCTAAATAAACGCTAGTTGAGGTAAAAAGGATAAAGCTAATGGGAGTGTAATTTGATAATTTAAACAATAAAGGAGGAGATATAAGTTGAATACGCCATTGATAACGAGTAAGGCAGTAACATATCAAATTTTGTTATTGGTCGAACAAGATCGGTTCAAGATAAAATCCAGTTAAACTCCTGGAGGGAATACATAGCAATATTTATATGGTCGCCCAAACGATGGAGCGCGAATAATTGAGGGAGACATAGCAATATATATATATATATATATATATATATATATATATTCGATAGTAAATAATATTTTCTTTTTTGGGACAGTTTTGGTCAAGAATAGAATAAATGTCAATTAATCATTTATTTAAAATTACTTGACGTTTCGGTCTAATATTCAGACCTTAATCATAAGTCTAAAAAGTAAGGTAATAAGATAAAATTAAATCAGTGTATAACTTGTTACGTTCACTGTCAGCTAGCCTACTTAATATACATCGTTTTGTATAGTTGGTTGTATAACGTCGATTTACATGAATAAATAAATAACTATTCGCCGTATACAATTCGTCTTTATGCTATCTATTCTCGTTTGAGATAAGAGAAGCTCAGGTGTTATGTTAACAACTATTATATATATAGACAGATTAGCGTAGTTTACAGTTGTTCTTGGTTGCTATAAATTACGAGTTTAGCAGTGTTTCGAGGTACTTCCTATAAATTGTTGAGTTTGTAGTTGTAGTTTGTCCTTTGTTGATATATTAATTGCATTCCGTATTAATGATATGTGAAATTTACCTCGCAGTCAATAATAAGTAAATAAAATATGAACGTACCTTTTTTAAAGACGAGATTGCGAGCGTGATCGTGTTTTTAAGTGTTTCGCCGTATCCAAACAATGCCTTTACCAACTGAAATTAGCTTTAGAAGTTAACGAAGTTCTTCTGCTGAAACAGATCCGTAATACGAAAAATTCTTGGCGGATGTTTGGATCGGAATTATACTAACTTTAATTTTTCTTAGTTGCGTGGGTTACATGTGTTCCTGTCTGTAGTACCACAACTTCTACCCCCGCGAATAGACTGTGAACCTTTGCCAAGCTACACCAGTGCATCCGGCTTACCAAACTATCAGGAGGCTTTAGATCAGTAGCCGAATTATTCCAATTCTATAGAAACTCTTCCGGTGCTCCTAGTTGTGTAAGTGAACTATTTCATACTTATTATTACTTTAAATATCTGTCCGTTTGTAATTGTTCTTTATTCCTAAAATTGCTTGGTTGTATATTAACGGTAGAGTGTAGTTTCTGAATTTTCTAACACCGAAGAATCTAAAATAGATTATTGCTTGCACAAGTTTCGTTATGTGCGAAATATAACCGATTACCGGTTTACAAAGTTGAACTTAAACTAGTGTTACAAAATACTTCGGAATTATTGTCTCAGGAAATAGAATTAACATGAGTTATCAATGCCACATGGTTCCATTCAGTATGATAATGTCTGGGGCTAACACCAGTGAAGTGTGGTGAAGTGCTTCGTTAGTGTAAAGTGTACTAAATTCTATCAACCCCATCATAATCAAGGGTGAAGGACTTCGCTCTGCAGGACTTTCTGTAAGTGAACTATTTCCTACTGTTTTTATTTTAAATATCTATCCGTTGCTTACCATATCTTTGTCGTTCTGCCACCTTTTACAAAAGACTTGCATGCTATTAATTAAAAAAAAAAAGAAAGACTAATGCTGCTGAGTTACTCATCAATTGTGCTTATCTATTTATCTTTTATTAAAATTTTGGTCTGATTTATGTTAAATTGGTGTGTGAGGAAACGTTTCTGCTACTCCCCAATCTTACCTCACTTTGTACTAAAAATTTTTATATTGCTTTTATCGTTACTATATTATAGAGATTATCCAAACAGTTTTTTTTACATTTTTTTTTCATTCTTTTTTTTTTTCAGGTTTACTTAACTATTTTTTTTTCAGGTATTCTAATTCTTTTCTTACAGGTACGGTCAGTTTGCTTTCTACAACCCCCCCTAATCTCCGATTGAGCCGGTCATTCCGTGATTCTTTTTGTGTGTTACGCCCGGCTAGAAGAACAAGGTAACATAAATTTGGCGCCCAACAGTTTAGAATTCACAACGTCGAAAGGACGCGCAGTAGAATAGAAATAGGAGGAAAACCAACTCATACTCGGCATAGATTTCTGGCAGTCTGTGCAGTGTGTACCCAGTTTTCTGGATGGTCATTGGATTTTTGCTCCTCCTTCTTCCTTGACCATCACTACTCCCGCTCCGATCCATATTATTTCTGAACTTTCTTCCGACCAGCAACTACTTTTAGATTCTTTAATTTCCTCCTCTTTCTCCAGACAACCTCCCGGTCTCGGCTGTACTTCCTTGGTACAACATCATATCCGAACGTCCGCCGAGCCCATCAAACAACGATATTATCCTCTTTCCCCTCCTCTCCTCAAGGTTGCCCATTCAGAACTCGATGAGATGCTCCGCTTAGGCGTCGTCGAACCTTCTACTAGTCCATGGTCCAGCCCCATTGTCCTAGTTAAGAAGAAAGACGATTCCTATCGGTTCTGTATTGATTTCCGAAAGGTCAACCAAGTCACCCAACGAGATGCCTATCCGCTTCCTTATATTGCCACCATACTTGACCGTCTCCGCGATGCTCGCTACCTTTCATCCTTAGATATCCGTTCCGCTTACTGGCAAATCCCCTTGTCCCCCGAGTCCAAACCCATTACCGCCTTCACTGTCCCTCATCGAGGTTTATTTCAATTTTGCAGAATGCCCTTCGGCCTTCATAATTCTCCTGCCACCTTCCAACGCCTTATCGATCAGGTCATCGGTTCTGACCTGGAGCAGTTCTGTTTTGCATATCTCGATGACATTATTATAGCTACCTCTACCTTCGATGAACATATCCGAGTCCTTAACTTAGTTCTTTCACGTATTTTTACTGCTGGTCTTACCCTCCGTCAGGATAAGTGTCATTTCTGTCTTCCCGAACTCCGCTATCTCGGTTACGTCGTTAACCGCGATGGTCTCCTTGTCGATCCCGACAAAGTTTCTGCTATCCTAAACATCCTCCTCCTACCTCCGTTTCTGAGGTCCGTCGCCTAATTGGCATGGCCAGTTGGTACCGACGTTTCATTCCCAATTTTGCTACCCTTACTTCTCCTCTTTCTAACCTTACTCGTAAAAATGTTCCCTTTTCTTGGACTTCTGAATGTCAATCTGCCTTCCTCTCCCTTAAACAACATTTAGTTTCCGCTCCTATACTTTCCTGCCCTAACTTTTCCTTACCCTTCATCATTCAAACAGATGCCTCCCACTTCGGTTTGGGTGCAATCCTTAGCCAAACCTCCCCCGACGGCGAGAAGGTCGTCAGCTACATCAGTCGTTCACTGTCCAAGCCTGAGCGCAACTTTTCAGTTACTGAAAAGGAGTGCCTGGCAGTGCTGTGGGCAATTGAGAAGTTCCGCCCTTACGTCGAAGGCTCCCATTTCACTGTCATTACTGATCACCATTCCCTCCTCTGGCTCAACAGACTTCAAAGTCCTTCTGGTCGTTTAGCCCGTTGGTCTCTCCGTCTCCAACAATACGATTTTACTATTCTCCACCGCAAAGGTCAAGATCATGTTGTTCCTGATACCCTTTCCCGTTCTGTCCCGGTCCTTGAACCTATTTCTATTTCGACCATTTCCTCTCTTGAAGTCACTCTACCTACTCCTGATCCCTGGTACAACTCAATGATCCAAAAAGTTTCTAACTCTCCTAGCCGTTATCCTTCTTGGTCCGTTGTCAACAACATCCTTTTTCGTAGACGAAAAACTTCTATCGCTGCCGATTCTCAGGGCGATTGGAAAATCGTCGTTCCTTCAGAGCAGCGTAAACAGCTGATTGTTCTTCACCACGATCCTCCTACTTCCGGTCATTGTGGTGTGACCAAAACCTCCGCCCGTATCCTACAAACTTACTTCTGGCCCAGTCTTCGAGCTGACGTCGCTCGCTATATCCGACGTTGTCCGGTTTGTGCTGCTCACAAGGTTGAACAGTTGCCTCCTCCTGGTCTCTTTGCTCCTAGAGCAAAACCCTCCTATCCCTGGCAGATTATCTCCTGCGACATTGTCGGTCCCCTTCCTCGTTCCACCAAAGGTCACTCCTATGTTTGTGTAGTGGCAGATTATTTTACCAAATTTCCTCTTTTCTTTCCTTTACGCAAAGCCACTGCACAGTCCATCACTAAAATCCTAGAAGACCAAGTCTTCCTCCTTTTTGGCGTTCTAAAAAAAAAAAAAAAAATAAAAAAATTTGTTACGTTTTCTTCCTTTCAGCGTACTTAAATTGTAGTTAATTATTAGCTACGATAAAATTAAAGTTTACACGCGGTTTGATATCAACTTTTTAATATAAGTACTTATAAATGTTACAAATATATTGTTACAAAATCCAGACTTTAAAAATATGCTTTAGGTTTTAATGTTAATTAGTCGGTACCTTGTTTCAAACACCTGTTTTGATACGGCACTATAGCGTGTAATAACTTCTTATAATACCCAATCCTAAAGACTCGTGGAAATAATGGATCGTACTTATTTGATAAAGCTTTCTTCGAGTTTCTAATCAAACTGGTGTGTTGGATAACGCTGATTAGATTTAATTCTTGCAAACAACGTTTTCAATTTGATTCTGCAGCTCGTGCTTTTAATACATTCTCTGGATTGCTCATTTTATTACTACAAGAACGATCTCGTGCTTTTAATATATTTTCTGGATTGCTCATTTTATTACTACAAGAGCGATGCATATTTGTTGTTAACAAGAAGTGAATATCTGGGATGCATCGGTAAGGTCTTTCGCGTTTATCAATAGTAATAAGATTCCCATTTTAGCTCTTTGCCAGGAGCCTAATGATTTTCCTACGGTAGGCCAGATCGCTTTTTATGGATGACCTGACTAATCTTTGGACTTAGATTACTGTTCTGGAGTGTAGACTGCCGTTACAATTACGATAGCAACATGGATGTTACCGTTCACCGTGGTGTTGCTGTATTGATCCACCACCAATAGCTTGCAAGATATAGGTTCCGACCCATAGAGGTATGTGACTTTGTTTTTTTGGTACATAGCAAGTAATAAATCCAACTTGCATTGATATACGAACTAAGCACTTTTTCTTTGTTTAATAAAGACCGCACTCGGTAATTAGCTGTACTAGTGTTCCTTGTTATGCTAAAATATTCCTTTTAATAACCATATTTTTTTTAAATATTTGAACATAGTAGAATCCATACTACTGGATTACCTATTTATCTTTTGTTATAAGCTGTTTGTTTTATGTTGAATTGGTGTGTGAGGAAACGTTTCTGCTACTCCCCAATATTACCTCACTTTGTAATCAAAATTTCCTTTTTTTGTAATGCTTTTATCGTGATTATAATATATAGTTTATCCAAAATAGTTTTCTTACATCTACAAAGTACTGAATAATTTATGCTATGTTTACTATTTTTTTTTCAGGTTTGCTTAACTATTTTTCTTACAGGTACTGTTTCTAACTCCTTACCGCCGTATACCTTATATGTCAGTTGATTTTCTACACCCACCCCTAATCTCCGATTGAGCCCGGTCATTCCGTGATTTCTTAGTGTTACGCACGGCTCCACACGAGTCAACGTAACAAACTTACATTTAAATTTGATTAATACTATTTGTAAAAGTATTACAAAGTTTTTGACAGATATAATTTGACAGAAGAATAAAATTGTTTTGTTGGTAACTAGAATAAAGTAAATGTTACTTTGATATTAAATTATGAAAGTAGAAGATAGAATTAAAAGTCCATAACACTGAATTTAATGTTTATAAAGTTCACAGTAAATCACACTTAAGTTATCGAGATCTTGTTTGTTGTTTATGCTTTTTTCTTCTTTATTAATGTGAAAGGATTCAAGGAATATGCGTTTCTTATAGTTGTTTTCTTTTTCTAAAATTTTTGTTTCATTAAATGCTGGTGTATGTTTTGTAGTAAATATGTGTATAGAGAGTGCACAGTTGTTTTTTCCTAATTTTGCATCACTGCGGTGTTGTGTTAATCTCAACTTCAGCCATTGACTCGTATGACCTATGTAGTGGTGGTTGCAACTGCATTGAATCTTGTAAACTACGTTATTGCACATTTGAGTGTCTGTTTTATCTTTTAGTGGTGAAAATAGTTCTTTGATTGATTTTGTATAGTAATATGCAATTTGTATATTTGGTTTCTTTAAGATTCGAGTGATTAGAGGCGTCAGCTTTTCAATGTATGGAAGCTTGTGAAATAATGTTGGTGTAGTTGTTCTTTCTTGTTGGATGATGTTTGTGTCAATTATTTTATCTAAAAGTTGTTTTGGATAGTCATTATTGATGAGAACTTTTTTTAATTCTTCGATGTTTTTTTGGATGAAGATTGGATTGCTTATTTTTGTGATGCGATGTTTAAGTGCTAAGATGGTATTGATTTTGTGTTTGTTGCTGTGATTGGATTTGTAGTTTATATATCTTCCAGAGTTCGTTGGTTTTTCGTAATAATCAAAAAGTAAATTGTTGTTTTCTGATCGAATAACTAGTGTATCAAGAAATGGTATTCTTCTTTCAACTTCTTTTCTATTGTGAATTTAATGTGTTCATTGAAATTGTTGAAATGTTCAAGAGTTACTTCTATTTGGTTGTGTGGAGTAGAGCAAATTATATCATCAACATATTTTACCAAAAAACTCATTTGAAAAGGAAGATTGGGAATAATGGTATCCAATAAAAGGTCCATAACTATTTGAGCTAAGATCGGAGAGAGTGGTGAACCCATTGGTGTGCCAAAACATTGAAGGTAGGTTGTTTTTTCATATATAAAGTATGTGTTGTTGAATATTAAGTTAATGGTACTTATAAACATAGTTTTTGATAAATTACAATGAGGTTCGATTTTGTTCCATTGTTCTGATATGATTTGTAATACTAGTTCTGTTGGAATGTTGGTAAATAAAGATGTGGCATCTAGTGATATAAGTATATGATCTGTAGGTAATTTGAAATTGTTGTAAGTGTCTACGAAGGAAAAGCTATCTTTGGTGTTGTAACCTTCAAGAGAAAAAGATTGTTTCAGAATATCAGCACAGAAGTGAGCTATATTGTAAGTAGGAGTATTTATTGATGAAATAATTGGTCTTAAAGAAAGAGTAGGTTTGTGTATCTTTGGTAGACCATAATATTTTCCTGGATTGCAACTGTTATTAATTAGTGTTTTCTTTTGTTCTGTTGATATCATATTTTGATTAAAGAGTACTTTTATGTGTTCGTTAACTTTCTTTTGAATTGTAGTGGTTGGATCCTTTTTTAGGATTTTATAAGTGTTAGTGTCTGAAAGTAGTTCTAAAGATTTTTGTTTATAATCTTGAGTTTCCATTATGACTGTAACTTCTCCTTTATCTGCTTTTAATATTAATAATTCTGTTACGTAATTTTTGGGCCGGCGTAACACACAAAAAGAATCACGGAATGACCGGGCTCAATCGGAGATTAGGGGGGGGTTGTAGAAAGTAGACTAACATAGAATGTACGCGGCTGTAAGAAACTAGGGACAATATCTGCAATGAAAATAGTTAAGCAAACCTGGAAAAAGAAAAATAGTTAAGTAAACCTGAAAAAAGAATGTAAAAGAATGTAAAAACGGTTGGATAATCTATATTATGTAGCACCGGTAAAAGCAGTACAACAATTTTATTACAAAGTGAGGTAATATTGGGAGTAGCAGAAACGTTTCCTCACACACCAATTTAACATAAATCAAGACAAAATTTTTAACAAAAGGTAGATAGGTAAGTACATTTGACGAGTAATTCAGAAGTACAAGTTTTTTTTTTTGTTTCTTAATAACATGCAAGTCTATTGTAACAGGTATCAGAACGACGAAGATATGGCAAAACAACGGGTAGATATTTAAAGTAATAGTAAATAGGAAATAGTTCACTTACAGAAAGTACTGCCGTAACGCTTCCTTGCAATGGAAATGTGGGATGTACCATGTTCGGCACTAACGGAACACTTCACCCTTGATTGTGAGGGTGTTGATAGAACTCATTACACTTTACACTAATCACAAAAATTTTAGTAAACATTTAGCATTTAGGATCACTGGCTTGCAAGGCACGATGTAATGCATGTCCTCTGATCAGTTCTTGCATTAAATTAACAGCAACGCGAGGTGTTTCATTTGCTACCGAATTGATCGATGACGTTTGTCCAAAACATTAAATAATAAGAAACTATCTTCTTTGTGTAGAACTCTGATCTCGAGAAAATTCCAGGAAATATAAATATTAGAATCATTTAACTGATCAGTTTGGTGATGTACTTTTTACGGCAATCGAAAGAGTTCATTTTATTAGTATCAGAAAAACCCATAGAAACAAGGACTGATGCAAAAAAACCCGAACAATGTGGTTGTTAATTGCGATAACAACCGGAAAGTACAATAATGTTAAGAAAATTCAATTTTATAACGATCAGAATTAAGAATTATAGTTGCGTTTTTATCACGCGAAATTATAAATCGCACACTTGGATTGTATCCCGAAAACATACCCTTGCTTTAAGAATAAACAGGAATTAATAAAAATGTCGACCGCTTCGTTTGGAAATCGATTGTAATTTTTATGAAGGAATAGTTTTGAATAGCACTGATCTTTCCATAACTTAGAACAAATTGTAACTAGTTCGTTATAACAGAAATTGATTATAAAGGGTAGCGTTCCCAACATAAATTGAGAATAACCCGCGCGAAGAGCAACTAAAACTCGACTATCTGTTTATTCACCTCGTTGCTATGCCCAGAACATCTGAGCGTCTTATCTCGGCTGCGATAAAAGCATAAGGACGAAATTTTATACGGCGAATACTTATTTATTTATTAATGTAAATCCAACTTTATGCAACCAGCTATGCAAACTGATGTATTTCGGTTACGCTAGCCGCCAGGAACATAATATACTGTTGCGAGAGTATTCGTCAACGAGTTAATAATTATTAAATATAAAAAGTAATTTGTAGGAATTTATTTATGAATAGAGGATAGCGTAAAATGTTAAAGATATTAAAAATGCCCGTTACAAATTCCCCCCCAGCAAAATAAAGACGTCGGGGTGAAAGAAGAAAAAGAGAAAAGAAAAAGAAAAAACGACAGACAAGGAACCAAGCAAAAAAATTTTATCCGGTGCGAAGGACCAACAACAGTATAAGAAAAAGAACACATTCTTTCCAAAGAAGACAAGTCATCGATGGTAACCAACAATGACAGAATAGGTAAAGAAAGTATCAAGTAAACACCCCAATGAGGATTAAAGGTTATAGCTACTTCCAAATTCGTCAAAAGACGGATGTCTCCAAAAAGGGACATTTCTGTTTTCCACCTCAAAGAAAAGCCTTGGCTTCACACGAAGAAACCAAAAAGGAAAGAAAAAAACCCGAGGAAGAAAACTCGTAGTAAACCAACTAAACGACAAAACTGTCAACCTCAAGTGTGCAGCAAAGAAAGAACCAAGACAAAGAAAAGGCAAATGCAAACTAGTACACCATCTGGAATTCTTCCAACTGAGGTAACACAGATTCGTATGAAACGATTACTCAAGCCGAGTATGGCTAACAGACCTACAAAAGCGACTAAGTCGAAATTCCTAAAGGAAAAGAAAATAGATCTAAAGCCTACCTCAAGGAATGGATGTAGAAAGCGACTATAATAGTCAAATAGTGAACAAAGGGTAGAACTAGCCAGGAGAAAAAGTCACGGGATGGGCTAGCTACAAAATATGAATAGGAATACGAAATGGGCGCCAGTGTTTTCGAACACAAGCTTATCAGCGAAAACACAAGACCAATAAGCAAACAAAAAACCACAAACAGGAAGAAAAAATCACAAGTCATTAGGGATAGCGACACGTCGAAATCAAAATAGAATCAGCCGTCGGAAGACCATTAGGATCTGGCGGTTCAGGATCGATGTCTGGAGGGTCCAAAGTTTTATCAGGTTTGAGGTCCTTAATATGCCAAGTACCCAGATCGTTACCAGAATCATCCACTAAGATATATGTCCAAGGAGAAAGTTTAGTTCGAATAGTAAAGGGACCTACATATTTGGGAGCAAGTTTAGCATTAAAGTAGCGAGTAGCATCCGAAAGAACATAATTGCGTTTCCACACGCGATCGCCAGGAGATAAAGTTAAAGGACGACGACGAAGATCGTAGTGTTTAGCATTTTTCTTGTATGCTAAGGAAAGACGTTTTGAAATTTCTTCACGAAGTGACTCGAATTTGACTAAGTCAGTAGGAGGAATAGGACGTTTGGGATCTATAAGAACATCATCAGGATCAGGAGGTTTTCCAAAATGATCGCCGTAGAGAACATGTTCCCGACCATATAAAGCAAAATACGGGGAGTAACCAATAACCTCATGTTTAAGCGTTCGAATAGCACAACCGATTTTTGCTAAATTAACGTCCCACCGACGTTGATTATCAGAAACGTAAGAAGAAATCATGGTTTTCAGGACTCTATTAATGCGTTCGGCCGGATTCGCCTGAGGATGATAGCGAGCATTAAACAGAATTTTTGTTCGATAGGAATCACAGAGTTTCGTGAAAATATGACTACGAAATTGTACACCATTGTCCGCAATTAGATATTGAGGAGTACCATACACCAAGAAAACATTCTCCTCAATGGTTCGAGCAACAGCGGCGGCCGTAGATGCACGTAGAGGAAAGAAACAAGCATATTTTGTAAAACAATCGGCAACAACTAAAATGAAAGAATTACCTTTAGAGGATCTAGGAAGAGGTCCGACAATATCAGTACATAGGACTTGCCAAGGACGAGTGGCAGTCGCACGAGGAGACATAAAGCCAGGAGGTTTCTTTTGTTCGACTTTGTGTGCCGAGCAAATCGTACAACGACGGACGTATCGAGCAACAGCGGCTCTAAGTTTAGGCCAATAGTACCGCATGGAAATTTTAGAGACAGTTTTGTGGACACCAGGGTGACCTGAAGTAGGTAGATCGTGGTTTTCGTGTAGAACCCTATTCCGTTGTTCGCTGGGAACTACTAACTTCCAATCGTCTTGAGGATGTTGGAGCAAAGACTGTTTGGATTTTACGTGTTTGTATAGTAATTCGTTTTCCACATGCCAGTTACTGTATAGTTTAGGATTAGAATTAACACGAGTCCGTAGCTTAAGATACCAAGGATCCAGAATTGGCAAAGTAATAGACGATTTAGGAACGTCATCAATCGAGTCAATTTTTGGTACTGAGCGAGATAAGGCATTGGGAACGATGTTTTCTTTACCTTTACGGTGTACGATGGTGAAGTTATGTTGCTGAAGTCGTACAGACCAACGAGCTAAACGACCAGAAGGACTTTGAAGTTTATGGAGCCAGAGGAGGGAATGGTGATCAGTGATGACCGTGAAATGAAAACCTTCGACGTAAGGGCGGAACTTCTCAATTGCCCACAGCACTGCCAGGCACTCCTTTTCAGTAACTGAAAAGTTGCGCTCAGGCTTGGATAGCGAGCGACTGATGTAGCTGACGACCTTCTCGCCGTCGGGGGAGGTTTGACTAAGGATTGCACCCAAACCGAAGTGGGAGGCATCGGTTTGAATGGTGAAGGGTAAGGAAAAGTCAGGGCAGGAAAGTATAGGAGCGGAAACTAAATGTTGTTTAAGGGAGAGGAAGGCAGATTGACAGTCAGGAGTCCAAGAAAAGGGAACATTCTTACGAGTGAGATTAGAAAGGGGAGAAGTAAGGGTAGCAAAATTGGGAATAAAACGTCGGTACCAACTGGCCATGCCAATTAGGCGACGGACTTCAGAAACGGTGGTAGGAGGAGGGATGTTTAGGATAGCAGAAACTTTATCGGGATCGACAAGGAGACCATCGCGGTTAACGACGTAACCGAGATAGCGGAGTTCGGGAAGACAGAAATGACACTTATCCTGACGGAGGGTAAGACCAGCAGTAAAAAGACGGGAAAGAACTAAGTCAAGGACTCGGATGTGTTCATCGAAGGAAGAGGTAGCTATGATAATGTCATCGAGATATGCAAAACAGAACTGTTCCAGGTCAGAACCGATGACCTGATCGATAAGGCGTTGGAAGGTGGCAGGAGAATTATGAAGGCCGAAGGGCATTCTGCAAAATTGAAATAAACCTCGATGAGGGACAGTGAAGGCGGTAATGGGTTTGGACTCGGGGGACAAGGGGATTTGCCAGTAAGCGGAACGGATATCTAAGGATGAAAGGTAGCGAGCATCGCGGAGACGGTCAAGAATGGTGGAAATATAAGGAAGCGGATAGGCATCTCTTTGGGTGACTTGGTTGACCTTTCGGAAATCAATACAGAACCGATAGGAATCGTCTTTCTTCTTAACTAGGACAATGGGGCTAGACCATGGACTAGTAGAAGGTTCGACGACGCCTAAGCGGAGTATCTCATCGAGTTCTGAATGGGCAACCTTAAGGAGAGGAGGGGAAAGAGGATAATAGCGTTGTTTGATGGGCTCGGCGGACGTTCGGATATGGTGTTGGACTAAGGAGGTACAGCCGAGACCGGGAGGTTGTCTGGAGAAAGAGGAGGAAATTAGAGAATCTAAAAGTAGTTGTTGGTCGGAAGAAAGTTCAGAAATAATATGGATCGGAGCGGGAGTAGTGATGGTCAAGGAAGAAGGAGGAGCAAAAATCCAAAGGTTATCACGAAAGGAGGGGACACACTGCACCGATTTCCAAAAATCAATGCCGAGAATGAGCTGGTGAGAGACGTCGGGAATCACAAGGATGTCGAGGGTAGTAACGGAGTCTGGAAGAGCTATGGGAAGGGAAACGAAACCTAATATGGCACATTTTGAATTGTCGGCCAAGCTGCAGAAAGACGAAGAATACGGATGAAGTGAAAGATTCAAGGAACGTAATCGGTGCCAACCAGGACCACCAAGGATCGTATGAGTGGCTCCGGAGTCTAGCAATCCAGTAAAGGGAATTCCAAAAATTTGAACTGATAAGTATGGGCGCCGATCGCCCCGGACACTAGTGCACAGGTAGTTTAAGATGGATCGAGAGTGGGCTTCGAGACCAAAAAAAGGGATATCCGAGGACAGAGAAAGAATAGGGTCTTCGCCTCGGTCTGAGGACCCTATCGTCGGTTTACCGACGCCGTACATGTTGGGCAGTTAGGACGGGTAACTCCCTTACTACCACAACCATAACAATGTCGGACTTGCGGACTGGGACAACGAGTAGATATATGTCCAATTTGGTCACAATTAAAACAAGTGACCTGACGAATAGTAGTAGATGTAGGGACAGGAGCAGACGATACTGCAACAGGAACGTTATGTTGAATCGGAGGGGTCAGACGGTCCTTGACAGGTCGAGCAGGAGGATGGAGTGTATCCATAGGAAGCGAAACGGGGGCGAAGGCGAAATCTGGCTCTACGTAGGAGTTTTTATCCTGGCTAGGAGGTACATAGTTCTCAACGCAAAATTTCTTGCGTTCTAGTTGCAAGCACTCCGTTTCCAACTCTTGTAAAGATCGAAGCGGAGGTAACCGAGTGAGATAGAAGGGAGATAAATTTCGGGAAACAACATCTAACTGTACATCATCAGGTATACTCCCGTGACGACGGAACATGGCAGCCATACAAGCTAGGTACTCGATAATACCTTCCGTGGAGTCTTGGGTTCGGATTAAAATATCTTGAAACAATCGCCGCTTATAATCCGGAGGTTCGAAATGTTGGATCAGTAAATTGGATAACGACTTCCAATCCGAAAACCTATGCCGATTCCCTCGATACCAAAGCAAGGCCTTAGCTTCGAATAGATCTGCGGCAGCCTCAAATAACTGCAGTTCCGACACGTGTCGGGCTCGTCGGAGTTCTTCCACCCGTTCTAAGAAACTATGTACAGTCGGGTTGCCAGAAAATTTTAAATTCCACTTCGACACCGGGATGTATTGGTGGAAAGCGGACCAAGGAATAGCGGTTGACCTAGGCACGGTAGCAGAAGTGGTTTCCTGTTCAGGTTCCGATTCCGAGTCGGAAGTAAGTAAAGGAGGTTCCTCAGAATCGACACCAATAGTGTATGCCGGCCTAGAAGTGGCTATCGGAGTTTCGGATAACGTAACGGTATGACGAAACTTCTTTATCTTCGTATCGAAAGAGCCGCGGAGGTTAGCTAAGGTCAGCAGTAGCTGATTATGGGATTGACGCTGCTCCGGCGTTGGAGACATTTTCGAACAGCGTCGTTCGGTATACACCCATACGGAGCAAATGCGTTTAAACGCAGGGGAGGATTTATCCCCACAAAATGTTACTAGAGCTTGTTTGAGCTCCTGGACAGCAGCCGTAACTGCTACAAGTTCGGAATCAAAATCAGTTCCGACGGGAACAGGACGAAATCCCGGTTCCCGTTCCATACGGTACGCACTCTGTACGGACCGGCGTAATTCATCAACATTATCCTCTGGATCAAATCCTCGGGATACCAATTCATGTTGTAACTCGGTTTTCCGCAACCGGTTTACATGAATGCGCCAATATGCCATGGTATACCACGAAAAGAAGGAAACAACCAACAAAAGTACTTCAACCCCCACGCCAACAACAGGCGAGTCGGTGACCTATAGTACAGTTTAGAATTCACAACGTCGAAAGGACGCGCAGTAGAATAAAAATAGGAGGAAAACTAACTCTAGGAATGACGGGGAAACGAAATGTACAGCAAGGAACGCGAAAACAAAAAAAAATGGGCGCCAGCGTATTCAGCGGACCAGGATTACCGGCGAACACACAATTCCGATAATCTGAATAAAACACCAAAAAAAAAAATAACGAATGATCTTGGCGATCAAGAACGAAAACTAAACTAACATCTAAACCGATCGAAACCGCACCCGAAAACAAAGAAAACTAAACAGCAGTGTGGACGTAAAGGGAGAACCAAATCAAAAAACAAAAATCGAGGCCTCACGTCAGGGCGTCCAAAATTATGTTACGTAATTTTTGGGCCGGCGTAACACACAAAAAGAATCACGGAATGACCGGGCTCAATCGGAGATTAGGGGGGGGTTGTAGAAAGTAGACTAACATAGAATGTACGCGGCTGTAAGAAACTAGGGACAATATCTGCAATGAAAATAGTTAAGCAAACCTGGAAAAAAAGAAAAAAATAGTTAAGTAAACCTGAAAAAAAAGAATGTAAAAGAATGTAAAAAAACGGTTGGATAATCTATATTATGTAGCACCGGTAAAAGCAGTACAACAATTTTATTACAAAGTGAGGTAATATTGGGGAGTAGCAGAAACGTTTCCTCACACACCAATTTAACATAAATCAAGACAAAATTTTTAACAAAAGGTAGATAGGTAAGTACATTTGACGAGTAATTCAGAAGTACAAGTTTTTTTTTTTTGTTTCTTAATAACATGCAAGTCTATTGTAACAGGTATCAGAACGACGAAGATATGGCAAAACAACGGGTAGATATTTAAAGTAATAGTAAATAGGAAATAGTTCACTTACAGAAAGTACTGCCGTAACGCTTCCTTGCAATGGAAATGTGGGATGTACCATGTTCGGCACTAACGGAACACTTCACCCTTGATTGTGAGGGTGTTGATAGAACTCATTACACTTTACACTAATCACAAAAATTTTAGTAAACATTTAGCATTTAGGATCACTGGCTTGCAAGGCACGATGTAATGCATGTCCTCTGATCAGTTCTTGCATTAAATTAACAGCAACGCGAGGTGTTTCATTTGCTACCGAATTGATCGATGACGTTTGTCCAAAACATTAAATAATAAGAAACTATCTTCTTTGTGTAGAACTCTGATCTCGAGAAAATTCCAGGAAATATAAATATTAGAATCATTTAACTGATCAGTTTGGTGATGTACTTTTTACGGCAATCGAAAGAGTTCATTTTATTAGTATCAGAAAAACCCATAGAAACAAGGACTGATGCAAAAAACCCGAACAATGTGGTTGTTAATTGCGATAACAACCGGAAAGTACAATAATGTTAAGAAAATTCAATTTTATAACGATCAGAATTAAGAATTATAGTTGCGTTTTTATCACGCGAAATTATAAATCGCACACTTGGATTGTATCCCGAAAACATACCCTTGCTTTAAGAATAAACAGGAATTAATAAAATGTCGACCGCTTCGTTTGGAAATCGATTGTAATTTTTATGAAGGAATAGTTTTGAATAGCACTGATCTTTCCATAACTTAGAACAAATTGTAACTAGTTCGTTATAACAGAAATTGATTATAAAGGGTAGCGTTCCCAACATAAATTGAGAATAACCCGCGCGAAGAGCAACTAAAACTCGACTATCTGTTTATTCACCTCGTTGCTATGCCCAGAACATCTGAGCGTCTTATCTCGGCTGCGATAAAAGCATAAGGACGAAATTTTATACGGCGAATACTTATTTATTTATTAATGTAAATCCAACTTTATGCAACCAGCTATGCAAACTGATGTATTTCGGTTACGCTAGCCGCCAGGAACATAATATACTGTAGCGAGAGTATTCGTCAACGAGTTAATAATTATTAAATATAAAAAGTAATTTGTAGGAATTTATTTATGAATAGAGGATAGCGTAAAATGTTAAAGATATTAAAAATGCCCGTTACAATTCTTTGTGCTTTTTAAAAAACTCTTTTGTTTTGTAGAAAACTTTGTGTGTTGAACTGTTGTTGTTGTTGTTAGGATTTTTTAGAAAATTGGTGATTATGTTTGTGATTCTGGCACGTGTGTTGTTTTTTCTTCTCGTGTAGTATTTTCAAAATTTTCTATGATTGTTTCAATATCAGCTAAGAGTCTGCCTATGTGAATTTCAGAACTATTGATCTTTAAATTAAATTTAGGTCCTAATGAGAGAAAGTTTTTGATATCTTCTGGAATTGTAACACTGCTTAGATTAATTAACCATTTGCTATTGTCACTTAACATTTGAGAACTTAGTGTTTGTTTATGTATAAGTGGGTTAAACTTTTTGATGTGAATTTTTTTGACATGTATATAAATTCTTTTAAAGGATACATCTTGTCTTTTTGAAAATTCATGTAACACATGTGGAGGTAAAGAATCCTTAAGGGATTCTTTAATAGTCCTGGTAGAAATTTCTAATGAATTTAATTTGATATATGTGATATTAATTTCAAAATTGAGAATAGTTCTATCGAACCTGTTTATGCTTCTTTTAATCTTGTTATTGATCCGAAACGTCAAGTAATTTTAAATAAATGATTAATTGACATTTATTCTATTCTTGACCAAAACTGTCTCAAAAAAGAAAATATATTATTTGCTACCGAACATTGATTCCTGGTCAATAAATTGGAGGTATATTATATATATATAGAAATTAATAAGATGAAATAATAACTTAGACTTTTTAAGTAAAGCCCAAATGATCATTTCAAATCGAGCTAGTAATTGAAAGAAGGAAAATATAAGGCCTTGGACAGGATTTGAACCTGCATCTCAGTTTTGCCGGAACTGTGCGTTATCCAATTACGCTACCGAGGCCGATGGCTATAATTGGGATATTTACAAATCTAAATCGTGTACAAGTACCATATATAAACCTAACTTTCGGTAGCGTAATTGGATAACGCACAGTTCCGGCAAAACTGAGATGCAGGTTCAAATCCTGTCCAAGGCCTTATATTTTCCTTCTTTCAATTACTAGCTCGATTTGAAATGATCATTTGGGCTTTACTTAAAAAGTCTAAGTTATTATTTCATCTTATTAATTTCAATACGTAAGTATTTATCAACTTACCTTGTGTAAAAAACTACTCATAATATTTATATATATTAATACTTGGCTTATAGCCGTGATTTTGAGCGGTGCTTCCTGTCTATATCTGACATAAGTCAAAAACTTGACAATTTCAGATATGATTGACAAAAATGCTAAACGTAATTGAAAGTTAGGTTTATATATGGTACTTGTACACGATTTAGATTTGTAAATATCCCAATTATAGCCATCGGCCTCGGTAGCGTAATTGGATAACGCACAGTTCCGGCAAAACTGAGATGCAGGTTCAAATCCTGTCCAAGGCCTTATATTTTCCTTCTTTCAATTACTAGCTCGATTTGAAATGATCATTTGGGCTTTACTTAAAAAGTCTAAGTTATTATTTCATCTTATTAATTTCAATACGTAAGTATTTATCAACTTACCTTGTGTAAAAAACTACTCATAATATTTATATATATATATATATATATATATATTGACGTTATTAGAGGTCACATTGCATTATGTCATAATCATCCAACGTCGTAATCTCATGACAATTCAAGAAAATCTAATAAAAAGCCCAATTATGTAGATATTTATTTGTATAACAAAACGTATTTATAAAAATGCCCGTATAGGAAGTATAAATGCATAGAAAATCGTGATTGAAGAAAGTTTTAGGTTTTATTACATATCTTAACGACAAAGAAAATATTTTCTAAGAAAAAATGATCGTGTGTAGTATATTCTGCGCGTAGACGGGCGTTTTGCAAAAAGTTTTATCTACCTTTTGTTATCAAAATCATGTGTATAAGTTACGGGAAAGTGCGTGGACATATTACAAAAGATTTTCTTTTTTAATTAATGAAAAGATGGTATAATGCTCAAATTATGTAAAACCGTGTAATATTTTTATTTTTATATGGAAAAAGAATTAGCATTTAACAACAAGCGTGCGGCGTGCTTGTTGACATCACGTGCTCTAGGCGACGGTACTAATGGCAGAGGCTTTAGAAGTGAAGCGTGTTCAACCTGTACGTTGCTTGGATCCTGTCCGTAGTGTTGTGAGGGTTCACTTAAATTATCCCGTTAGATTTGGTGGACACAGCGATATAATCTGAAGAAAAATCCTTAGTGCACTTTGATCTTGTAATGTTCTTAAGTTTCATCTAAAGTGTTTAATGGCGTTTTTAAAGAGAGAACAAGAGGAAGTGGTTTGATCTAACGTTCGGGGCTCTTTTCATACTGAAGTTTATTTGTACGATACGCTCTAACGATTCTATTTGTATTTCGTGGGATTCGAACGAGTACATTATTGGGTGAGGAGAAGGGGTTTTATTCGTACATTTGCAAGCTGCATACGTATTGATCAGTTTGTTACGAGTATGGTAGGTTACATACTAGTTATTCCCTAACTGTTAACATCAAAAGGTGTTACAGGGAAAAAATTTTATGTTTGTTTTTGACATTTCGTAATTTATCTTATTTTGAGTAATAAAAATAGATCAGACTATATAATTATACTATCATTAATTTTATGCTTCTGAGTTATTCAATTTTTATAAACGTCTTGAGTGCATGAAGACAAGACAAGGTTTTCATGACTACTAAGTTTTTAAATTTTAAGCCAATCTGCTAACGTACAAACTGCTGCAATAAATTATTTATCTACTAGGTAGAAATCTATTAATACAATACCTGCAAGTTATCAACATCTTGATATAACTCTAAAGTGTAATTGAATGCCTTTTCTTTCCGTTTTGGAAAATACATTTTATAGTCGAGAATCTTTATATAACTCTCGTTACAATATGATTTTTCCATCCTTTCAATTATTAAACTATAGTCGTTTTGAAGCTATTAAAGCAGAAAAAGAAATGTATATATTAAAAAGTAGAGCCGCCGAAATTCCTAGGCAGAATTAAAATACTGGTTTTCCCATGTCACTGTTCTAACCTCTAGTCGCCCAAAAAAGTCTATAACCATTAATAAAAAGGTATAATCGTTCAGGATTTTGAACCTTGTAGAACTGAATACTTGAAAATAATGTGAAACTATGTATTGACTTTTCACTGTCAACTACTATAACTTTTTACACTATTGTTGCTACAGGTACAATTCTGGCAAAAAAAGAACACAACCGTTTTAACTCAAATTTCAACTTAAGGGCTGATAATGTTACAAAATTTACAACAAAGGATTTAGTTGTTTAAAGCATTTCATTCAAACCATTATTTATCAGAAGTTTAAGAAATTTATAGTAAATTAAAAACAAACAAATAATATTTAAGTTTCTTGTTAGGCGACACCAAATATAACTGTTCTGACATGTGAAAACCTCATATTGTATTGTTAGGAATTCCATATATTATAGTATTAAAATAATTGAATATATACAAACCATAAACACGGTTACCATTATGGCATGTATCAATATACCATATTTAAGAGTGCATGCCATGTTCTTCTAAAAAATAACTCAGATAGTGATTAGAGGCCTTCAATTTAAACAAAACTAAAAATTATTTTAGGAAGCTATTTTGTTTAATTATAATTACATAGCTACAAAGAGATTTGGTGTCATTAATTTATGGGCATATGCAGACAATTACCATTGATACCTAAACATGTATTATTTGATAAATTATAATGATTTCGTTCTACATCCGAAGCGCTTAATACATTCCATAAATAGTCAGACCATTCTTACATATTTTTTATAAGTTTTCATTAGAAATTGGGGGTTGTACAATATATAACGTACATTGCATTTCTGGATTATAATGAAGGAGGCTTGCTCCACATGCACTTAGGCCATAATACGGGCCCATTATGTTACCTTCCTTACAGCACTGTGATGATTATTCAATCCATCCTAGACTTGAGGCAAACTTGAGGATATGATATCCCTCATAGATGCGCTGCGAATTCTGGCTCTGTCGGGCCAGAGGTTCTCTTGCATGAATCGTCGTAATATGGCCAGCGCTGAGCAGTCACACAGATTGCGTTCAGTCGTCATCCATGTAGCATCCTTGGCAGGAGGGTTCTTGTACCAAACCCGTGGTATGCATATGTTTATTTAGTCTACAGAGCCCAGTAATTACTCTTACAAAAAGGCGCACTTTCGAACGCGGCAGCTGAATGCAGAATTTAGCGAATTGTGCGTGCGGTGTTCTAATGACTTCTTTGTCCTGGCAGCATTTTTCTGTGTTAACCCACATTTTACAATGTCTGAGGTGGGTTTCTTTTTTAATTAGATTGCTGATCAACGTAGGCCACATGGCAATGGCCTACTTTGGTCCCACAAGAGTTTTAGCCGAGCTTTGCTTTGCAAGTAAATCTGCCTGAACATTTACCTGGTTTCCAGCATGCGTCATAGTCAACGTTAGTTCAAGGGTATCTGTGTTTTTAGAAGCTGCGTATAGGGCGTTAATGCACTCATATACGGTTATGGAAGTAATTTTCTGATTAGAGATTACGAGTACTGCTGCTCTGCTATCAGTAATTATTCGAATGGATTTGTTTCGGACATTTCTTTCCTTAATGATGTTTGCCCTTTCGGTTATTGCAATCACTTCTGCTTGAAAAACAGTTGCTAGTGTACCGAGACCCAAGTATTGGTTGGTGTTCAGGTAAGAAGAAAAAATTTTTACATCCGTACTTTCTTTGGTTTTGGTGCCATCTGAGAAGACGAATATCTCTGCCACCGCTTCATTATTAGGTTTTTTACGAACGCTAAAATGCTTTTCTGTTAATAGTATCGGTGGCATAGAGTCCCCAACTGCCTGCACAAGAAGCTTTTTTCCAGACTTTCCTAAAAGAATAGTTTGGCATATTCCCTAGCTCCTTTTTTATACCATGCCCCCTTCAGTTTCAGTCATAGAGCTACTCTGAGTGCTACTTCTTCCACATAGAGATCTGGTGGGGTGAACCCCAGAATTATTTCTAATACTACAGTGGCGATGGAACTCATGGCTCCGGCTCTCACATGTGAGAGTTCCTTTGCTGTTTGGACTTGCTTGGTTTTGGGCCAACACACTACTGTCCCATAGCATATAATCGGTCTAATCACAGCAGTATAGATCCCGAATACAGCCTTTGGGGGCAGTCCCCATAGTCTGCCTATTGCTCGCCTGTATTGCCAGAACATTATGCGTGCTTTCGTTATTTTTATTTGTGTGTATCTAGAGCACTTTAGTTTGCTGTCAAATATTATTTCCATATACTTGGTCGCAGCTGAAAGGTCTAAGGGTGTCTTAAAAGGTGATGGCAACTTAGATACCTCAACTTTCTTTTTATAAACAAAACTAACTCCGTTTGACTGAGTTAGCAGTCAAGGAATGTTCTGTACACCATGTTTTATCGCGTGGAAGTGCTATTTGCATAAGGTTGTAAAGCATTTGTTCATGTTTACTTACCAGTAGGACTGCAATGTCATCCGCATATCCAATCGCGTAGAAGCCAGCCCAGTCCATGCGACAGAGGAACCTGTTCACTACTATGTTCCACAGTAACGATGATAGTACACCACCTTATGTACAACCTACCTTCATCGTGAGGCCTTACTGCGCTGACTTGCACGTCTCGGTTGCTTAGAAGATTTACTATCCATTGCAGTAGGATTTTGTCGACCCTTCGTTCTTTCAATGCTTCCTGAATGCTATTAAAAAGTCGTTCTATCAAACGCCCCTTCGATATCTAAAAATGCTCCCAGTGCAGATTCCTTCTTGTTGAGGAACTTTGATGCGTCCCACAATTAAATGTAGGTCAGACTCGGTTGATCTCCCAGTGATAATGCGTGTTGGTTGGGATGAAGAAATCTGGTAATAAGAACTTCTCCCTTTATGTCGAGATCGTACAGTCTGTCTAAGGTTTTTAACAGGAATGACGTTAGACTGATTTGTCAGTATAATTCGGCTATTGTATAATCACCTTTGCCTGGTTTTGTTATAAAAACTACTTTGGTTTCCCGCCAAGTATTAGAAATGTATATATAAGCAATACAGTTGCCCAGGCTCCATTGTAAAAGGGCGGGAAAGATTACATCTGGCCCTGGGGATTTGAATTGCTGAAAGATTTGAACAGACCATTGTACTTTGTTTGCACTTACTACTCTTTCAACCACTATTCAATCATCGTTCTCTAGTGGACTGCCATCGTCTGTTCTTTGAGAGTATTTTGGTTAATCGAAATGTTTCTTTGGTAGTTTCTATAAAATTACCTTTATACAGCTGCTGGTGACTTTTATTGGTCTTCCAGTCATCTGCAGATCCTGTTGTCTTTGTTTTGCTAAACAGTTTGCCTCTAGCGGTTTTTTGCTTCTGCACTTCAGAATTCCACCACGGTGTACGTGTCTGTGAAGCAGTGGTCCTTAAAGGGGCAAGCCTGATAATAAGCTTGTATAATGGAGTCTTGCAAGGCTTTTGTAGAAGTCTGCAGCCTTTTTGTTTCAGTTATTCAAGGAATTTCACATACCTTCTCTCAAGCCCTCCACATAGGAGAGCTTGTTCCTTGATGTGAGGTTCCTTTGTGGCTTACATGTGCTGTTTTCAGTTTGAAACTAATCATGTTATGATCTGAAAAGATTGCCTCTGGAAGAACTTGCCAGCAGGATATATGTTCTCAAATACTAGATGTTGCCAATTTAAAGTCAATTATCGTTTGACATCTGTACGTAACAAAGTTTGGTTCATTACCCTAGTTTAGTATTTCCAGTTTGTTACTTGGAAAAAATTCGAGTAAAGCTTTGCCTCGTGGGTTTATGTCACTACATCCTCAAACTCTGTGGTGAGCGTTAGAGTCGCATCCTATTATTAGATGCTTGTTATTTGTTTCACAACATCATTTGGGTTCGTCCAGAGATGCCTTCCTACACAGCGCAGCCAACCGCTCGTCAAGTGGGAGTTCAGAGTACTCCGAGCCCAACTCTTCTAGAGTGACGTGCAGTTGATGTTGGTTCTGGTATTGAGGTTGTCGGTTGACATACCTCTACCAGGGCTACTGGTTCCTGTTGCCCACCTGGCTTAACTCCAGCTTGCTGTGTTTCTTGAGCAGGAGTTGCAGTAGGTATTTGACCATGGATCTTAAGATTTAAGGCAGTGAACTTATAGAACCCCATCATCCATAGTTTTCTTAACATCATCCCAATGCTAAAAACAACCAGTCTCCTTTGAGGTTAGTGCCTAGTGGCTGTGTGGAAGATGCATCATTGGGCAATTTTTGCCCAAAGGTTTTGCACCATCAGACGCTGCTGGACGACCTCTGTGTCTTCCGGTACACCCCGAATTTACAGTACCGCCTTTAGGAGTATGGGAAGCTTGTCCATCTGCACGACCTGTAGGCATCTTGCCTCACACTGCCTCCGTTAACCACACTAGAGAATGGTCATCCGCACACTAAAGGATCATACCTGCGAAACACCACTTGCTAAACGTGGGCGGAACAAAATTGTCCTGAAGGGCAAACAAACAATTGTCCGACATATTCTACTGCCTAGTTTGCAGGATCTATGCATGATCTACTTGTATTTTATCCCAAGCATTACTTTTGTCAACGATTTTTACCTGGAGGTGTCTAGTTGCAGTCTCTCTGTAGTTCGCCGAGCCATGTGTTTGGGTGGTACTATCCATTCTTTTTTTCAGGTCTATCCTGTGGCGCGGTGCCCTTACACCTTACTCTCTTCTTGATTTGATCCCAGAATACTGGTTAGAGTTCTACTGGGGATAAGTGTCTTTTGGTTGGTGATAGTGGCAGATCCCAAGCCCGACTTGCCTCACAGCAGCTTGTCCTTGAGTTAACGCTGTTTGTTCTAACCTTTTCGATTGGCCAGGTTGCTTTGTCACTTCATCAGATAGTAGGCTGGCTATAGAGCCATGCCGACCCCTCTGAGGGAGTTCCTGCAGTCAATCTCACAGATGGTAACTGTGGTTGCATGGCTGCCTTACAGGTAGACGGAATAGCCAATAGGCCATCCCGACCTCCAGCGGCAGTCTCTTACTTCAGACAGGTTTTCTTTCGTTTTGCTCTGCGCCACTTTACCCTCTTTCTTGCAGAGCGTTGTTTTATCCATTCTTGCTGGGGTTATTGTTCCTGCTGCTGCTGCTGCAGTAGAGTGTCTTGAGGTGTAGCCTGCTACATAGTTTGAGGGGTATCAACTTACATACCTTCTACATGGTCTACATTAATGTATACATCCATGTTGGTTAAATAAGAATTTGCATTTTCCTGGCTTCCCACCTGCGACAAAGCCCTAGAGTAGCGTCATTGATGTCAGGGATACCAGAAAAATATAGTACCCAAGGACAGATTACAGACGAACCTAGCACCGTTCGTATCAATGCAGGTGTAGGCTGCACTGACTACTTGCAGTACTGGTTGCCTGCTTCTCAGTCCCCAAGAGCTAAAATGTTCAAGGTTGGGCTAGACCTTGACCTGTCATCTAGGTGAAATTCGGGCCAAAGTAGGGTATTGCTCTTCTCATGTTTCGGATTTTATCCCGCTCAAGCATCTTTAGATCATTGTATAGTTGAAGTCTTCCCTGTCACAAAACCCACGTACAGCATCCAAATTTCTCGGTTGATGCAGGTGGTGCCCCCTATCCAGCACCTGGGGATGCGCCCGGTAGGCAACCAACCCCCATGTACACTAAACATATTAGTTAAGCCACTGATTTTCAAGCATTATCAGCTCGCGCGTTCCTTTTAGTAGAAAAAGCAGAGGAGCCACATTTCGAGAACGCATTCCGATAAATAATACAAAAAGTTTTAATATAATACAAATTATTACATCTTAAAATACAAAAATATGAAACTAATATGGAATATGATATACTATACAAATCTACAATAGAATTATAGATTGTTGTAGACATAAATATAATATATATTAACAGGTTAAATGTGTAAATACCACTTAGTAAAAAGTTAAATAGGTGTCTTAGAAATCTAGGGTAATGATTAATTAATTTAGAGTAAGAGTATTAGAGTTAATTGTACTTCAGTTTCAGCTTTGCACTTATTTGCAAGGAAATGTCATAATATTTAGGGAGCAAAAACAAGTAATATTAGGCATCTATCAGAAAGATCAATCCATTAGTGTACGGTATAAAAATGCTGCTTTAATTATAGTGTAATCAGCGTATAATAGTTAAAAAGCTTTTTCATTTTATTTTAGCGTAAAGTCAATAATTTTACGGGCATAATTTTAGTGAAGTAGAAACATTTATTTAATTTCGTTTAGCGTAAGTAAATATTATAGGGGAGAATTTAGTATAGTTTCTGCGTATGAAAGTGTTTTCGATAAACCAAAACTGGACGGTTGTGTTAGGCACATTCTGGGTAACAATTATTTCAAGGATGGGCGCGTTGTCAACAACCTCATAAGAAAATAAATATTTTCTACAAATGCAAGTGGACGTTGAAGAAGGCAGGGATTGATGTGAAAACAAGGGCAGAGAGGTTTAAGCATAGAAACGAGGGAGAGGCAAATCTCAGGTGTCGGTTAGGCTTGGTAACTAACGAGGGAACAAGGATTGATTCGATGCTATAAGCAATAGTGAGTTGGAAGATGTTTGTGTAAGATATCGATTTAAATGGGGAGAGAAATTGAGAAAGACGTCAGAGGTAGAAGGGAGACGCATGGCAGTTTGAGATTAAGAGAGGGTACATACGTGAGTGGGATTCGTAAACGAAGCTTGAGAAAGAAAATGTTTGTATGTGAAATAGAGGGGGAGGAGGCTAAGTACGTCTTATATGTGGGGCCTGAATCTATTAAGGATTGATGTCAGTTGAGGCTAGTTTTCGAGGAAGCATAACAGCCGTTGGAGGTTAAGATTTATTTTCGAGGTAATTTGTTGTGTGCGAGCGTTAAATTCCGGGATTTTAAAAGACCGTTAATGTTTTTGAACAAAATTACAAAGAATTATGGACGGCCAACTGGGGATTTTTAGAATTTGGTTTTGGTTGAGATTTTGGTTTTAAGAAGTGTAGCAACGGTTAGGAGGTTACCAAAAAAGTTTGTTTATGCGGGGTGAAATTATGAGAAAATTAAACAACAGGGGGGTATTTTTGGGTGTATATAAACGCATAGGAGGTGGTGTGAGGCTCTCTTCTTTTCTTCGCTCGTCATCGACGTGAATACAAGTAGTAGTCAATATTATTGAGTGCTTTTGAAAGTTGTTATTTATAAATACACACAAGTTGGTGTGCTGAAGTACATGTCGTTTTCAAAATCATGATGTACTTTTAGAAATAAAAGCAAAGCTTAAAAAAGTCATGTAAGTACAGACCACAGTTACTTTGGTTGTTGGGTTGCAAGACGTTATAAGATGGATGAGCGATTGTGAATGCATCGAGTAGTAATTTGCTGATGGTATATGGAACAGTAGAGGAGTTTAGGAAGTTTGGATGCAGTATCAATGGTTAATTAGAGAGATTTGGATAGCTGCATGCTGACAGGAATGGTGTGACTCTACTTGGGAGCGGTTCCATAACTTATAGTCATTGTCGTTGACAACATCATCGATGACTGGATTGCAGATGCATGCGGTGTGATGGTTTCCAGGTAACTGATTTTTATAAAAACTTTCTTGTTGTGTTTATTTGAGGTGTTTTGACATTTTGTGCTCTTTCGAGTTCAATTTTTTAAAGTCTATCGACTTAAGAATTTATTGAACTTCATAATTAAATGAAAATGTGTTTATGTAGAGAGGGATATTTAAAATAATGATATAAAGGCTGCTTATGTACAAAGTAAAGAGGACTTTTGTTGTTGAAGTGCTACAACTATGCACACATGGTTAAAAGGGGTTTTCAGTGAGCTCATATTAAGACAGGGCTTAAAGTCAGGTGTGAGGTTAGCCCACTTACTTTAAATAGGGTTTTTGTATAATGAGACAATTTTGATCTAACAATATTTTTGAAAATGAATTGTTTCTTAATCAAGGACATGTATTTTTATGTATGTAAACTGTTATAAGTGAAAAGATTTTGGAAATTGTAATTGATTTTTATGTAAACAGAAATTGATGAATTTTGATAGTTGCGTTTTTTTGATAGGATTGTAGGGAAGTAGCAGATTGCAGCAGAGTTGCAGTTAGGTAAAGTTTTGATCTTCAGCAGTCCAGGTAAGCTTCCTAGGTAGATTATAAGATTACTGGGAAACTCAAGTGAGCAGCCGAGGTACAACGTCAAAGAATTATAGTTTCCCAAGCGCGGGGCTAATTCCAGCTTGTTTTCTCCGAATAATGCAGAATTATAACTCCCAGCGGAGGGGCTTAAGTTCATAGAACCAAAACTTTAGAAAATTATGGAGCTCACCGGTGGTGCTCGAGGTTCAACCCAGAACTGCATAGTAATATATATATATATATATATATATATATATATATATAAGAAAAGTAGGATTAATGAGTCTTAAATTAATACAAAGTAGAAAGCAATTATTGGCAAGTGACTCAAATTTAGCCACGAGGGCATCCTGTCGACGCGTTTCGCATTAATTGGGGCTCATCATATATATATATATATATATATATATATATATATATATTATTAAAGTTTCTTGGACCTTGGTCAGTGTATACCTATAGTGATTTCTAAGAGTAGGTAGAATAACTATAACAATTTGTAATTGCGTTTTGTATCATTTTTAAGATGGGTTTCGGTCATCAAGACTATTATCATTTATGATCTACAAAATATTTCCTATAAAATACGAAAAATATTTTAATAATTACATACCTAAAACTGAGTTGTATATTGTATAATTAAGCTAATGTAAAACATTTGGCACAATAATAAGAACTCTTTAAGAATTGTTATTAAACAAAAATAAAATGATGTGTTTTATGGGTTATTACCTAGACGTGGCGATAGTGGTTATTCCCTTTTCGTGTTATAATTAACCGGCTCGCTGACTGTCTGGATTGCGAAATAGGAAAACTAAAATAACCTGCATCCCCTACTCACACAAATTCAGAGCACGCGCACACACCTCACTTTAGTTTCTGTGCACAGAACACGCATACGTGCTTGCCCTAATTCCTATACGCACACAAAGCTGTACCTTTTGACATCTTTCATCTTTCCTATAAGGAAGCATACTAGGCTCCTGACTTTTGTTTATTCATGTACCATCTGGCTATTAGGGTATTCTAGGGCGATTGAACTAACCTTCATTCGTCCCAAGAGGGCATGGTTGTAAGATTAGGGATGCACTTTGCACCTTCACTTCCACAGTTCTTAGAAAAAAATCCAACTCATGCTGAATTCGAACTCGTGCTGTCCACATGCCAAGCAGATACTTTAACCACTACACTATCGAGTCAATCGAAATTATTACTTGCACATCTTGTATTACTGTTTAATGCACAGATTTCATTTTAATTTAAAGATTAACTTAAGAGGGGCATTTAAATATGAAAAAATTTCATGATGACTACGAAACGACCTACAGATACCATTTTTAGAGATTAACTTTAGAGCTCCTAACTCCAAATGTTATAAAACTTACCCTGTATGTATTTTTATAAACGAGCACTGCTAGGTTACGTGATTCCTAAAAGGGCACGCTCTTTACGTCTACGTTGGTCAACAGACGCTTTTAAACCGAACAACTTGAGATTTGAATTTCTGTTAACTACACTAACTTTTTAGTGGAGGTGGAGGTGGAAAGGATGTGGAGGAGGTTTTGAAGGTGGGGATGGAGGGATGTGGAGGTGGAGGTAGAACGATGGACATAAAAATTCAGGATAATAGTAGTTGTATGTTGTACGTATCCGCTCAACAGTTTCCATTTTTAGAGATTAATTTAAAAGCATCTAACCCCAAATGTTGTACAAACTTACCCTATACATTTATACTAACGAGCATCACTAAGTCACATAATCCCAAAAAGGTACGCTTTAGACGCCTGCACCGGTCAATAGACACTTAGAGACTGAACAATTTGAGGTTTAACTTTCTGTTAGTTACCTCACCTTATTCCACATCCATTTAATTACAGACACCATTCTGTTCATACGTCACAGACGCCATTTTTGATTACCATACAACTGTCCGTTTTAAACCAACTTAACATAGTCTAACCTAAGTACTTTTCGAACAGCTGGAACTACACGAACCATTAAAGGGCTACCATTTTAACTACACCATCTTTTGGCTGCTAACCCCCTTATTTTAATGTAGCACTCCCTAACAATAAAATCACAAGAAACAAGAAGAAAATTATTGAGAGCATATGTGTGGAGCACTGTGCAGTACTTCTATGAAATATAGGAGTAGGAAAAGCAGACAGAAAGAGAGCCTTCTGGAATGCTGTGCTTCAGATGTGTGAGGATAATAGCATGGACAGCTAGTTAGTAAGAAATAAGTTGTAGAAATAGTAGGGTATTAAAGATATCTGTAGAAAACAAAAAAAAATTGAAGAAATAGATGAATACTATACGTTCTAAGGCATTTTGGGGAAAGTACATGATATATTACAAGCAGATAGGAAAAGGAAGTAGAGGTAGAACTAGATCAGAGCAGATCGTGATAGATGCAGACTGCAAATTTCAGGGAAATGTGTAGGTTAGTTCAGAATAGGAAACAATGAGGGTATGCGTCTAACCAGTTCTAGAACTGAAAACCTATTGATGATGACCACACTACCGTGACGTTTATGTATAAGATATCGTATACTATGCATTATCAATATCACACTTAACTATAAGACGCTCCTAATCGTCGACTTACCATAAGTCGTTCTTAACTATGTTTAACAGACGCTTAACTTGCGGTGCAAACAAATTTCCCAACTTAACTATGCTTTGGTACTTAAGTCGTTCTTAGCAAATATCTCTCTATAGGGATGCAATGCTGCTACCTAAAAAAAATTATTTCAAGTTATGGCTCTGCAAGGAAAGAAGGAAAGTTGTTATCATAGAAAAGTTGGAACTTGTTTGGGGTGCAAAAATTCAATTTAAGTGACGGTACTGAAACATTAAAAAATAACTCGAATCAACACAAATGTTATATTTGTCTTACTTGTGAAAGATGATATCTAAACGGTGTTACTGAGCTAGACTAAAAATAGCAATACGGTAGATACATTTCACTAAGTACCTAAAGTATTTCAGTCTGCTTAATACCAATTATCAATAAAAAAAACCCTATGAAATGTGGTGTATCGAGAACTTAAAAGTCTCTAGTCCTTCATAAATTTTTTTAATACCAATTAACTACTAAGTATAAAGACACCATCGCATGGTGTACGATCTGCACCAAACCGATTTTATATTTGTTTTTGAAATACAAAACTATCTTTTTAAAAAAAACCTTTGCCTTTACTGTTCATTCTGTAAAATTTATCAGAATTTTTCGGAGTTTTTGTTTCTAAATAATAATCGGGATTTAATATTTCTTCGTACCGTCCAAACCCTGCGATTAGTAAACTTCATGGATGACAACTTAAAACACGCGTAGCTTTTAATCAAGCCGTAGATACAAAATAAAAATATACTGTAAATGCTGTCTTTCTGTAAGGAACATAAAAACCTTTAAACCTTCTAGCAAATATGCTACTTCGTACTACTTCGTACCTGTGTCTGAAGTTAAGTATTTTAAAAGGTCTAAATTTTGAGATACTAGAACTAAATATTATGAACAAGCATTTTTTAAGTGATAGTGTAATTATAATGACTTTCAAACTCTAGAAAAAATACTTTTCTGGATAATCGAAAACGCTTGTCCAAATTAATTTGTTTCCTACCGCTTTCGCGTTTCGGAAGTTTAGTATATTATTTCTGATGTATCACTTTACATTACGTGATATACTGATTGGTTTTAAAAGAAAAGCTATCCAACAAACTTCTTCTTTTAGTTAGACTAAATCTAATTCTGAAAGTTACGGAGGCTCAAAGAATTTACTTTATTGGTCATAAACCAATTGACCCTGTTTGTGTTTCCACGTCACGTTCAATCCCTTCTAATGGCTTTCTTAAAAGTGTAGTAAAGAACAGCAGGGTATCGATTCCAAAACTATTTACGAAACAATATATCGCAAATAATACTCTACTGAAGCTAAAGAAAACTAATGACATAACTAAATATGAATCTATTAGTATTTATTTAAATGCTAAAGGGACAAATATTGTAAAGTTGCTAAAAATGTCATTTTTGGTATAGATGCAATTCATCATATCTATAAAATCTGCTTATATTTATCGGAATGTGATTATCAGTGGCCCCCTGGCGTTTGTATTATCGAATCAAATGCCCTAAGAGTAACAATAAAAACAGGGTATTCTAATTTTTCTATTATATTTAAGTTTGCATACAATTATTACGTGCAATATTTTTTTCAAACGTAATTTTATGGCATTGAAGTTAATAATCCAAACGCAAGTGAGTCACTAATATACACAGCTGTGGATTGATCTATACGTGACAACGTTGGGTGCCAATAAAGTTGCTGTTGTTTGATAGGAACGAACTCCAGGTTGGGCGTTGATAAAAGATGCTGTGGATCACCCGGGGTTGAGAGCCTGATGGAAGATATTACGATGAGTGTTTAAATTTGCCCGTCGTCTAATTATTTTTGCTAACTCTTCCATTAATAAAACCACTGTAACCATACATCAAATTTGTAATAATACGAAATATCCTCTTAACAAGATCTTTCCAATACAAATCAATACTTTCACAACAACTTCTAATATCATAGATATAGCGTCTATGAAAAATAACTTCCTGTCAACAGGAGCCTTATATACTAAAAATAGAGTCCAGAATCACTTTAAAACTATGATGGTCGCTCACTTGTTTCACACAAATCTTAATCTCATAAGCAACTCCATAATTAAATCTCCATAATTAAATCTGCTTTAATATGTACAGAACGTATCTTAACAAGTTAAGTAATTTAGTATCCTCTCCTTCAAAACCGTATTCAAAATATCCAAATTCAGCTAGGTTTGATAATCACATTGTATAATGGCGAAATCGCATGTTTTTCCAACCTTTTTAAAATACAATTATATTGACTTTTATACACAATATCTACTCTAGATTCAAAAGACTTTAACTTTAAAAGTTTCATCCCACCACTTAACTAATTAAATATAGATATAAGTACCTTTAGAAATTTAAACAAAATATATTTATTTTAAAACTTGTTCTGGCTTTTTCCATAACGTAATTACCACTTAATGGTTCAAAATCGTTTAATCATTTTAGAAAATAAGCATTTTCGTGCAATTTGTTCCATAAAACATACTGCAACGCATTCCAATCATATATGCCTTATTTCAACTAAGAGAACTTTATATTGGTGTAACTCTAATTATTTTTAATTATATGGGAGTTTCAATAGATACTTTAGCATCGACGACGCGAGTTACACCCCTCCTTTACAATAGTTCATATTTGGTTTCAAGTCGTATATCTTCCATAACGTATGACAATAATTTTCACTACCAAATGCAGTGCATGTTAGGTTGGACAGGTTGATTGAAGTTTTTTCTTACGTGTAATGTTGGTTGGATTGGAACTCAGAAAGAAAATATGGCTTTAACCCGTGTGACGTGGAGTCGTTAAATGGCAGTTAAATGAGTTAGTTGTTTCTAGACAACGGTCAAATACTATACAATGATCCAATAATAAGATGCAATAATCCTGAATCGGTAACTGGTGGAAAGTATTGATCGCTTTAAGTTTAAAAATATAAGGAGTTTGACTAGATTTTTAGTTAAAAACGCGATATTGGCTAGTTGGGCCTACAGCTGTAATTTGTAACTTGCCAGAAATCATCTAATTTATCATGAAGGAACTACTTAAGTGAATTCTCCATAAAATGACGGTACTGGACTCGTAAGGCTTCCCTTTTTTTGTATCAAATTCCTGTAAGAAGAATTGTAAATTTCGTTTCCTGTTAATCACGATAAAATTGCTAGTTTATGTTGTGCGTTTGTAATAAGATTTACAAGCAACATAGACACACATACGTATATATTGCCGTGGAACTCGGGTAAGATGCTTACCAACCATAAATTATTTTTGAAAATTTTATAAAATTTTCAGATTCGACAATAAACAAATTTTCAAAAATTAACTAATTCAAAAAAAATTATCCTTACCCGTTTTCCTCTCTAACTTCTCGGTTGAACGGCCTTCTTCAACTGCTTCCGGCTAGCTCATTTGTATCTCCTCTTGGGTATCTAGATTCAGTCGCATATTCTCAATCGCACACACACACACACACACACACCAGCAATAAAACCTCAAATACAACCAACATACAAGCTTTTATTTATAACTATTTACAAATGAAATGCAATATTGTCCATATTCCATTGATCACGTTACACTTCACAAAACCTTATTTTATAATGTCCAGTATTTATTTTTAAATCATTAAACACATAAATTGTACCCGGAGTAAATGGGCCTTGAATAATACCTTCTCGAAACTTCCTTCTTTATAATTTCTTTATTCATTTTACTCTAACTAAACTCTGGGGTAGGGTGAGCTCAGAATAACCCAGCTAATTATGCATTTGCATACTTTTAAAACAAATAACAAAGCAAAGCCATGTCTCTTCACAAAAATTGCACGTTCTGATGGAACGTTTAAAAGCTTTATAGACACCTTCAACTTTTTAGTTAAATACCATAATAAAGATTTTACACGTATTAAGTTCAATACGTTAATAATACACACCACCTTGAAAATTTCACTCTCGTACGTTCTCCCAATATTCACAGTTTCTAAAGTCACAATTCAAATCGTTACCTGGAAATTTATAGTAGATCTCTGCTTTGTGGATGATGCCATCTATTTCTTCTATCCGTTCTGCAGGTCGTTTCTAGCTGTTACTAGACGAACTCTATCTAAATTGAACTGCTAATTCTGCCTCCCTGGTGTAACCAAATTCAAAATTCCATTTGAAAATACTTCTTCATTAATTAGTTGCTTCAAACCACGTTACTTAATGTCCCGACACGAGTTGATTATAATTATAGATGATATCTCTATTAAAATGTAATTTCGGCACACTTAACCGCGTATTTTGTTAAGAGACTACCACCTTGTAATATAATTTAACTGATTTAGTAATACTTACAACTCGTGATACTTAGATACGTTGTTTGGAGCGATCGAAAACTTAAGGGGCTTCACCACGTTCTCTCAAAGCATTTATACACTCCACATGTAACCTCTCCATACCTGCTTAACGCGAAATCCCTTGTTAACACCATTTATTCTTGCAATTTTGCACTCCACCAATATTAAATCCCGCGAAATTCCGCACGTCGTTATCATAATTTTTAAGAAAAATACGCTACACTTCCTCGTGTTCGTTTCAAACCAAACTAAACATATCGACCAATAGTAGACCTCGTGACGCTTCACAAATCCCTCCTATCCTATTGTGGTCTCTTGCCTACGCGTTTTCTCCGTCCATTTCTAACCTGGTCTGAGTGGTACAAAATCGATATCTTAGTTTGTTCACTGTTTACACACGTGGACTCTGTACGTGAGTTAAATAACCCCCTCATTAGCATTTCCCGTAAATATAAGCGACGGTTTATCCGACGTTCTCCGTAACCATTTGTTATCTACACAAATTTATTAGAACTTGACATTTAAAAGTCTACAGGTGTTCAATCGTAACGAACGTTTTAAATACAATTCTCCGAGCTTCGTTTCATGGTATTTCAACCCTCCTGATATATCCGTTTGTTAGCAACGCGTTTCACCTTGGGTTTTTACAGGCTTTTATGCTTATTATATATCAATAATTGTTCAATTAACTCTAACTAAATTAATAATGAATGGCATTGGCTTCTACCATTTAATTCTTTGCAAAGCTATTAAATTTTTAATTATTATTTTTACAATTTGATTCCATTACTTAAAAATTGATTATTTAATATAAATTTCGCACGTAATTTCTGTTTGTTCCTTTATACAGGGTGTTCTGAAATTGTTTCGTTTATTTTTATTTTTAACCCTTTAAAACACCTATAATATATATATATATATATATATATATATATATATATATATAGATATATATATAAATATTATAGTAGTTTTTACACAAGGTAAGTTGATAAATACTTACGTATTGAAATTAATAAGATGAAATAATAACTTAGACTTTTTAAGTAAAGCCCAAATGATCATTTCAAATCGAGCTAGTAATTGAAAGAAGGACAATATAAGGCCTTGGACAGGATTTGAACCTGCATCTCAGTTTTGCCGGAACTGTGCGTTAACCAATTACGCTACCGAGGCCGATGGCTATAATTGGAAAATTTACAAATCTAAATCGTGTACAGTACCATATATAAACCTAACTTTCAATTACGTTTAGCATTTTTGTCAATCTATATCTGAAATTAATAAGTAAATAATAATTGACTTATGTCAGATATAGCCCAAATGCAACATTTCAAAATCACGGCTATAATGCCAAGTATTCAATATATGAAATATTATATATTTCACAAGGTAAGTTGATAAATCTTACTATTGAAATTAATAAGATTTGAAATAATAACTTAGATTTATTAATAAAGCCCAAATGATCATTTCATAATTCGAGCTAGTAATTGATAAGTTACCGGTCAAAACTGAATGCAGGTTCATAATCCTGTGCTCAAGGCCTAATATGATTTTCCTTCTATTCGAATTAACTAGCATTTCGATTTGAATATGATCATTTGGCTTTACTTAATAAGTCTAAGTTATTATTGCATCTTATTAATTTCAATACGTAAGTGATTTATCAACTTACCTTGTGTAAAAACTTAATATTTATATTTAATCTTTCTTATAGCCGTGAATTTGAGTGTTGCTTCTGTCATATCTGACATAAGTCAAAACTTGACAATTTCAGATATGATTATATTGATTATTATATTAGTATAATAGCTATCATTACTTACATAGGGTTAAAATTAATTGCTCTGATAGGCTTAACAATTATGCCGAAAGTCGATCATGTGGAATAGTTTCCTCTGTGAAGTAATAAAGCTTAATGTTTTGTTAATGGTAATAATACTAGCCCGATTTGTATTCGTCAATGTGTCTTATTATTTTCATAAGAGTTTGTTTTCAGATGCATCTTATTTTATATTTATTATATATATATATTTATATATATATATATACATATATATACTGTTATATTTAAGAGTTAAGAGGGCATTAATTTTTAATTTACAATTTATTTTGCGAGTCAGCATGTGGAAATACAGTAAACCACTTTAAAATGCTTTTAATTTAAATAACTTTAAAATTAATAATTTTCCAGAACGCATTTTAGGAAGCTCAAATGTAGTTTTCATAATTCTTTAGAGATAATTACTTATAAAGATAAAGCGCATTGTATATTACAAACACCCTGTGTTAGATAACATTTATATTTCATGCGTATCAACATACGTAACCGTTGTAGTTTCCAAGTAGTGTTACATGAAAGCAAAATTGATGCTTATATTATTTGTTTAAAAACATTTTAAACGTGTTTTGGAAGAGGCGAGCTTCCTAGTCTCATTAAATTATAAACAAATTTAACCGTCACATTTTTCTTTGTATAGGGTAGATTAGGACTGCGGAAACAACAGCAATTCCAGTTACCAACGTCAATTAAATAAAAGTATAACTTCTTAAGAACGATAAACATACGCAGAAATGGTGTGAAAAAAACGGTATAAAAGAAATAGTTGATGTCAGTATAGATGGATAAGTGGAATAGGTATAACACGTGTTAAGAGATAGGCGTAGTTTGAAAGTTAGCGTTCGTTGACATGGGTGAATACACAAGATTATTAAAAGGGTGTAGTTGTTGTTCGTTGTGCAACGGGAATTAAAAACAAAATAAGAGATAGGTGATGTTAGCGCGTATTCAGAAGTGGGATGAAAGTAACAAAACGTAACACAACGTTATTGAAGTAAATATTTGAATGCTCCGAAATGATTTAATACGGGAGTGTTGTTGTGAGCTTGAAACTTGTGGAACGTGTCGGTTAGAGGATGAAATACATACGTGAGTTTGTTTGTGTGGGGATTTTTGAAAAACTTTGGCCGTTGGAGGTGAAGTGATTTTGAGAATTGGGTACAAATGTTGGTATTGAATGAAATTTGGGGATTTGTAGCAGGCTTTGGGGGGTGGAGAACTAAATATTGTTACGTGCCAATTTGGCACTAAACACTTTTTAGTTTAGTCTTGCTGTGCGTGAGTTCGCGCCATAAATTCAAAAGACTTGGCGTGTATTTCCGTCACGTCAGAGTGCGTTTGCGCCAGATCGCGCTAACGCGAGTGGCGAGAGAAAAAGTGGGGAGTTTCCGGGAGACGCTGTAACGTGGCTTTTTGCCTTTGAACTTCTAGAAAAGTGGTTGGGTTTTCGGTAGGAGATAATTTGAAACGACCTGAGAGCAGTCCACGACCCTAGAACGAACCCGAGTCCATGCCTCGCTAGCAGCTAACCGGAGCAGTCACCATCTTTAAATAACCCGGAAGGGGGTCCTAGCAACCCTGAAGGAAGCGGGACTTATTCATGTAAGTATTCAATCTTTACGAACTGTTTGCAAATTTGATATATATTCCGTCAATTGCGCGTTTAAATTTGCATGATGTGAGACGTCATTGACAGATGGGCGCGTTAATTTCCACTTATTGGATTAGCGCTACCAACTGCCGTTGTGTCACTCCTACCGCGCCGACGGTTATGTAATCCAAACTTTATAAATGTAAGAATATAAACCGCCTGGCCTGGATAGCTGGCTCTCTTAGTTTTCAACCAGCTTACAGCGTTTATGTTTCAACAATAGTACGCTGACGGCTCCAAGGCTAAAATGCTTTTACGTTTATATAAAAGTTTAATTAATGTGCGCCAATTGATGTAAATAAAAACTGTTTGATTTTAATTTGCACGGAGTGTGCCAAGTATGCAATTTTAAATGGTGTAGATGTCAGTATTTGGTTGATTACCAACAATTTATGGTATTAGTAGAAGAGGTTTAGAGTTTGGTGCCCTATCAAATTGGTAGTCGAAATGACTTCTTGGTAATATGGTGATAGCTTTCAGTTGCGGCTATTCAATCCAGATTGGGGTGTTTCTAAATGCAGCAGTTCTCGATACTATGGTAGATGGCCAGTGGGTGAACATGGAATCTAGGTAACTAATGCTTTTCATTGTACATGTGTATAACTAGGTGTTTTATGACTTGATGCATTGGAGGCATAATTTTATAACTAAAAAGACAAACAGGGGATGAGTTAAGGATTGAAATTGTCAAGTTGAGTTATTTTTACTGTATTTTATATGGGAATTTATGTTAAGAAGTGATTTATGACATTTGTAATATTTAATTTATGTACAAGATAAAAAAGTTTTTTTTTAATATTGGTGTGCAAAAATTAGCACGAAAGTTTAAGGTTTTACTATCAGCTCATATTGAACCAGAGTTAAAGTAAGAAATGTGGAAAACCCTATTATTTTCTCTGATTTAATTAGAAGGAAAGGTTTTCTTGGGGTAATTGTTGATATCGAAATGTACTGTTAGGGAAATTTATTTTTAAATAGGATGTACAAAAAGTCTTAATAATGTGTGAAAGAAGAGTTTAATTTTGATTTTGGCGTGAACATTCTTTTTGGTATGTTAATAAATGTAGGCTATTTACCGTCGCATCGGTTTTTTTCTCGAGTAGTTGGTTTTGTATTTCAGGAAGCAGCTGAGGAGCCGTGGAAAACTTTTTTAAGCAGAAGTAGTTGTTAAAATAAGTACATCACATCACAACAACAGGGAAGCTTGTAGTCAGAAGCACGTAGCAATAAATTGGCGCCCAAATCGAAGGACTTTGAAGTAGTCATCTTCATGCAGGCAGCGGCTCGAGTAGTAAAATTCTAACAGACGAGACAGAAGGTTGTAGTAATTAATGGCACCCGGAACGTAGGGCTATACCTTGAGATGATATCGCATCGCAGAATTGAAGACGCCCGAACATGGGGCTCTAGTTGCTGTAAAAAGATCGCAGAATTTATGGCAACCCAGAACACGGTGCTTTTTGTATTTTAAGGGCACATCGTAATAGCACGCGTTTTCCAATTACGCCACCGAGACCGATGACGACAATTGCAATATTTACCAATCTAAATCGTACGCAACCATACATCAACTTTAAGTGGACATCGCCTGCCACCATTCCTTAAACTTGGTGTTGTTTGTCCATATTATCTACAAATTATACTCGGAAACCTTGTTAAAACTATAACCGCCAATATACATTCAACGTTGCTTGAAATCATAAAAAAAGCGTTTTAAAAGACGCTCCTCCTCGTTATAACGTAAGTTTTGAAAGTTACATATGCACTTCAAAACTTTAATGGTCAATGTTTGCTTTTAGAAGCATTACTTAGAAACAGCTTAAATATGAAACAGAAATAGTTAAAGCTTTATGTTTACATCCTATGCTGGACTTATTACATACAATGATTAAATATGTTTATGATTCTTTTAAATACACGTTAAGAATATTTACATTATAACACAAGCTACTTTAATTATTATTTCTGGTTTATACGCTTATGCCACATTGCATCTAAGCATCCTGAAGGTTTTTTGTAAAATTAAATCCTACACTAGTAATTGCAAAAGCGTTACAAATTGTTGCTTTTTTGGTATTTACATGCTGAAACTTGAAATAAACTATCAAATGAATTATCTAACCGCTTTTACTATTCAAATACCACAGAAATATAATTATATATATATATATACATTAGTGTGATAAGTGGGTTATTTAGGGGTATATTAAGTCATAATGGACACATAATACATGTAAATAGTACTAGGAGTTAGAAAACTACATTTATTTAGCATGAAAAATTCGTAATTTGCAAATTATGCAAAGAGCAAACATTTAATATCCTGTAAAAGGATCGCAATAAAAGTTAGAAAATCATAATACAACTCTCATTAAAATTAAACATGCGATAGTGAAAGGAGAAAGCAGAGCGTTCTGATAAGAAACGCATCTTTCGAAACAAATACGTTTTGTAAACGAAAGATGTAAACAGAAATATGTTAATTTACGTCATTCCGTCTACGTGATTTTCTACATGAAGTTAATATAAATTTCAAAGTATTATCTAAACAAGTAAAAGTTGTAAGTTAAATTACGTGCTCAGGCGAATTAGAAATTCCTGTAATAACATCAAAACAGGCGGTCTAAAATAAATACAGAATAGAAATCCACTGGTATGCTGTGTGGTCAAGAAATCGTTCCGGCAAGTTACTATCAGAAGTATACCTGTACAAGCCCAAAATATCCAAAACATCCTATGGCTGGTCGTATACTTTGAACAAACAGCGCCGATCATCAATGAATTTTTAGATAGGCCGTAGCTTATATAACACGCGAATTTCATAAGCAGACAGTCTTGGTTCGAACTGAGAACAAACCACATCAGTTATAGTTAAGAATTTACGCAACGAATGAATATTAAAGTTAAATAGTCCAATATTTGTAAAAAGTGGTGTTAGAAAATTTTTAAATAAATAAAAGTAAAAAATATATGAAACAAGTTTTGCCGTTTGCTGGAAAACGTTAGTAAAAGTTTATTACTTAATTAATTTTAAGTATTTATAATTTAGGGCTCTAAGAGAGATTACGAAAATCTAAGTAAGACGAGATAAATCTAAGCGAGATTACGA
This sequence comes from Platerodrilus igneus, assembly GCA_036346225.1. NCBI lineage: Eukaryota > Metazoa > Arthropoda > Insecta > Coleoptera > Lycidae > Platerodrilus > Platerodrilus igneus. Next base: position 242,977 of record JARFIW010001110.1, on the reverse strand, counting down.
AAATTTAAAGGAGATTAAAAAAATACTGAATTACTGATTGAACGGGGTAAAATTTGGAAACTAAATAAATTGATAGCACTGGGAAGAAATCTTTATAAACATATTGGTTTAAATTTTGGCAAAAGCACACAGAACACAGGATTGTTTTAAGCTTGGAATGGAGCAACTCAACTGAAAACAATATTGGGGTACTGATCCACAGCACGCAGTAGCAGATCCAGAAAGACGCACAAGGAAAACTACATGTCAAAACTTTTAGCATAAAGCATTATTTTCTCTTTATTTTTGAACATTGACTATATTTATTATACTTGAACATTTTATGTAAAGTCATCAAAAATTTCTTTTACGGGTGAAAATTTACGTAAAAAGAGGAAAAGTCTTGAAGGTTCAAAGAACTTCCAGAAGAGTACAGTGTCATTTTTGCTGGCTATAAAATAAGGAAAGGGAGCTTTAATTTTTGGGAATAAACAATTGAAAATTTATTGTTATTTGATTCAGGGGTTCATTTTTGTCATACAGTAAAACAGATTAAGCTGTAAAGTGGATATGCTTTTTTCGTTCTGATTATACAAATATTAGTAGACTTCGTTTTTATCATTCAAAGGAAGAAAAGTATTAGAGAAAAGGGGATAATTTATTTGATTATCGTAACGTTGCGCACTCTGTGTAATTTAGACATAGCGGTGGTGATTAGCAGGAGACTGAAAGTATAATTACATCGGCGTGCAGCGTTATGATATCAAATATATATATATATATATATATATATATATATATATATATATATATATATATAGTTACATTTGTTTTCTTTACGACCTTGCTTTATGTGGATAGTTTAAATAATTCTTGTGGTTTATAGGTCAGCTAATAAATATAATATTGCTCTTTTTTATTGCCTAATTTTTCGAATTTATTCAATTTTTGTTCACAGGCACTAAAGTGTAGGAACATTTCGTGTTTATACTACTTACTAAAGTGATGTTTAATCTGAAATTGACTAGTACAGCATAAGTAAACAATAACTATTTAAAAAGAACATAACAGTAGTAAAGATAAAAGTAAATACTATAATTTAATATGATGACACTAGTAGTTTGTCAAAAAAAAATTTTGTTTTTTATTTAATTATAATAAGTGTGTTTATGTGTTATTTGATGTTTGTTGGTATGTATGCATCTGTGACTGTGTGTATGTGTATGTTTGTGTGTGTGTTTGTGTGTGTAAATGTGCGCGTGTGTGTGTGGGTGCGCGCGCGCGCGTGTGTGTGTGTGAATATGTTTGTCTGCGAACATGTACGAGTAGTATATCTATACAAATATATAGTTTGCAAAAGTTTACCATATATTTGCAGCTTTGATCCAAAATATAGTATCATGTTTATAATTTTTTATTCATTTATTCCTTTTTCTTTTTGAAATTTAATAAATATGTGTATATAGTGCTTATAGAGATAAACACTATTTACAAATTTTAGGTTGCCCAATGGGTTCCAGGCGAAATAATAATGAATTCCTTGTTAGATAATGTTATTCCTTTACTATCTTTTGATCTACCTTTCATAAAAAGGTTGTTGATGACATTATCACATGTGTTCCGAAAGACAAAATTAATGAAAATTTAAAAATATTTAATAACTACCATCCCACAATTCAATTCACAGTAGAACAAAAACAAAATAGATCAGTTCCATTTTAGATACCCTTTTAACTAGGGATGCTAAGAATAAATTAATATTAGACTGTTATCAAAAATCTTTAAATTCCACTAGCTACATACACTACCACTCACATTACACATTTAAAATAAAGGTTAATTTTGTATTAGGTATGAAACATAGAATTAAAAAATCTCCCATCCATTATTATTTGACGAAAACATAAAAAAACTTTCTTAAGTTTTGAAAGACAACAATTATCCAAGAAATTTAATTCAAAATCTTTTATACAATAAAAACCGTGCATCTATCACCAACATCAGGAATAACAATAACAATATACATTATAATAAGCAAACTCAACTGTTTTATAACTCTATTTCATTTATCAAAATCAGAGGGCGCTTAATTCAGTTATCTATTTAGATTTTTGGTAAAAAAAATTGCTAACACGTTTTCTTTAATTTTCGTCCCTAATAAATTAGCTAATAGGTCTTGATTTCTGTAATAAAAATGTGACAGTTTGTCCTTAAGTACAGGTTTGATCGACATACAATTCAAAAAGGTTTGTCACAATCAGATAATAGATAAAAATTTTATGAGCGTTTCCCACCTTTAAATGGGTAACACTACATACGTTGGAATATAAACAGTACATAAATATTATAGTGAAATATGCTGTTGAAATTAACGTGAAAATCAAAAATGCGAACGTTATTGAACCAGTTATATTTTTGTAGAGAAAAATTGTATAATTTTACCATCAAGTAGCACGATAACGCAAATGATATAATAGTTTAATCTAAACGGAAATTGTTTTGGGAAGTTATTACCATCTGCTACGTTGTAATATATTAAAATCATTTTTACCAAAAATTTATGTATGTACAATTATACGTATATTCTACATTGTTTTGTAGTGCGCAGATATGATCTTGTAATACAAATGGTCTAGTGATTACGATATATCTGTGTCATTAGCAAACTTGACTAAAATATTATTTCTAAGTACAGTACTAACTATGCCCAAATTATATTCCTATTAAATTATTATTGGTGGTATTTCTATCAAACACATTAAAAGCGTTTTCGGGGTTATTTAAGCTATGGTGCTTACTGTGCAAATTCCGCTACATGACTTTATAAGAAGACGTAAGAAAAGGTAGAACAATTATACAGCTTTGATAAACCAAAGCATAATATCTATACACATTTCAGTGAAAAGGTTCCTCTCTTTTTCTCTCTTAGTCAAAATCTCAAAACTGGTTTGACACAGCTCTCTACTATTTCATCTTCTGATTTAACCGTTTCAGTGGCGTCTCTGTAACTATCTTCACCTACGACTTTCTTACTCGAGCCTACTTACTTGAGCCCTTTCTTTACCTTTTCAATGGCTACTATTACTATTCTAACCAATACTTAATGTTTCTAAATTTTAATTGCACTTGAAATTCCTCTTTCGTTAGAACACTTTTTAGGGCCTTACACTGCAGCGATAGAGCAATAAGCAGAGAGGCTCACTGTAAAACTAAGATGTAAAAGAATTAAAATTTGGGCGCCACTGCACTTATTTTGATACTAATGGATATGACCCTAAAGATGGTGTAGGAACTCTATGGTAAGTATGCCTAACAGCAAAAGGTTGGCTATAAGCAGGGTATGCCTGAAACAAAAACAAGTTAGTGTAATACAAATAGATGCAAGGGTTTGCGTCTTAAAATAGTAACAAAAATAATGATAATATTTAGTTGAACCTCTGGGGGTTTTAAGATTTTACCGAAACCACTCTTGCACATCTAGATCACTTCAATAAAAGATATGTACTTGCATAAAAAATAGATATTAACGATTAATAAATTTTAATGTTGAATAAAAATATAATAAGCATGTCTATAATGTGTACATAGGAAAACCACATTGTTTGATTTTTTAGACAATTTCTATTTAATATTACTGAACTAATTCGATTCTAGTTTCGTTCTATTTTTAAAGAAATAATTACAAAGGTTAAATTCAATAAACCAGGGATATAAATAGTTTAGTCTAACAAAAACGGTTATCATATACATTTTATGGTAAAGGAGAAAATATTTAATAATCGCTTTAAATCATGACCAGATCTTAGGTTTGTAAATCATTAACAGAATTTACAGTGATTCAAATATAAAAGTCAGATCTGCTTTCATTAAAAGTTTACATGTAAGTTTTTAAAACAAGGTTGTTACTTCAAATTTTTTCTACCGAGATAGTTTCTAATGTAAAAGTATAACTAATATAAAAGTTGCATTTAATATCTATAACAAAATGTTCTAATATTTATATTTAAGCTTCAAATTTGCAAAATAAGAAAACAAAAGTTGCCCAGTATTGTATGGTTACCCTCTAGAAACAAGTACTAAAAGTTCGTTACACTTAATACAGTTTTTATTATAGTTCTGGTTCTAGAACATTTTAAATAAATGAGTATTAAGAATGTTTATAAGATCCTTCAGAACAAATGTCCAACCAAAGAAAACTACTAGTGATAATCAAACGCTATGCAAATGTTTTCAGTTCGACAAACAAGCAAAGTAGCAAACTTGACTTACATGTCACTTGAAGAAACTTTTGTAACAAACTAGAAGGTAACATTTTTGTTTATTTGTAAATTGCCCGTTATTGTATTGAAATTTGTTCAGTGGTGCGCCACCTTTATTACCTCGTATAGTACTAGGTATTTACCTTTAACTATTAGTTCATCCTATAATACCATCAATTCAATTACACTAGCGAAATTTTGTATTTTCTTCAACTTTAATGTGAAACATCTCAGACAATTTAATGCAACCTATTACTTTTTTACTGGAATGGACGTTGGAAAGCCTTTTAGTAATCCGTTAAAAAAAGTGAAGGAATAATTTAGAATTAGTAATTGAGGGTGGAGGGATGCTTGATGGCGGTACAGCGTAATGCAATGTACATTGGCATATGTCCTCTTAATAGCTATTTAGAAATTCGAAACTACAAATTTCTAATGTAAAAGGCACCTGACAAAAGCGCCTTCGATTTTTTGGTCTGACCCCTTGTGTGTTCCGAAGAAGATCCTTAAATCATAGCATTTTACACTGCTTTATGAACTTGCCTCAAAGATAAAACTTGATATTATGGAATATATGTGCTTGATGAGAATAAATCAACCTTCGGTCATTAAGTGCAGAAATTCTTGGTTTTCAAAAAATTTACACATTGTTTTTAATTAAATGCGCATCCGTATCTGTTAGGATTTATTAGACTGGGTTATGGTAGATTATTAAATTGAAAATTAGATCAGGTTAAAACATGACAGGTTATGTTAGATTACTCTCTGTGACTTTCATCTTAGCAGGGTGAAGTGACTTACCACCAGCACTAATTGTCGATTAAGACTAATTTGATATTCACCTAACGCATATATAGTAACTAGTACGCATGCTAAGGGTTACTACACGTCTAACTTCAAACACCCACACATACATCCCTTAAATGTTTTAACAGGTGCTGTATTCTTATAATATCTTTTCCCTAATACCCTAATACCCCGACCTTTGTACTTTTGATCTTTCTTGACTCTTATGTAAAGGAAAGGTTAACTAGTCTATTTCTTCGTTACTTTTCTTCAAAAAAAAGTATATACAACGACTTGACTACAACAGGCTTTTATTCTTTATGGTTAGAGTTGGACCAAACAAGATAGAATATGTACGGTGCAGTGGGTTCTAGATCAACAGCGATTGAGCGTGTTCATGACTGACAAGTCTTCCTCGTCCATTAGCCGACAGTTACAAGAAAATGTAGTGCTTTCTAGGGCTATCAGACTGTAGAAAATGACGACTACTTAAAGAAACAGAAGCAGCTGCAAGCGGTCTTACAGTTAGTAATAAAGTTTAAAAACAAACAAGAAAAAAAGCAAAAGCCTATGACTGCAAATACGTTTTGGAGCAAATGTGAATGCGACGATATTACCTATCCCACAATTAGGAGACAATCCTCGAATAAACACCATCACCGCCACAAGCGAATGAAAATATGACACATGAAATAAAAAGTCGTGCTAACTTAATTAATATGCATCCTACAAGGACTCTAATTCCGGATGCAAATTAAAATGATGACAAATTTGAACTTGAAATTTTATGATGCTGAAATTTATGCAGAAATTTCATTTTGAAATTTTAATGTATTGTGAATATTGGTGTAAATAGAGTTAACGTTGATGTTTGTGGTAGGAATGTGTTTTTTTTTAATGAATGAGGATGAAAGTTTTATCTAGGTGAGCAGCCGAGGCGGAAAGAGTCAAGAGGCGATTATCAGAAGAAAGTCAACAGACAAGAGAATCACAGCAATTCTTGGCGCCCAATTCGTAAGGCTCGATTCTTATAAGGAATCACAGCAATATATATATATATATATATATATATATATATGTATATATATATATAATATATATATATATATAGTCCATTCCAGCTAAGAATAAAGCGATGAAAGGTATAGAGGGGAAAGTTTAGCCTTCGATTTGATTGGTTAAAACATAATTCTGATTTACACAGCTTAATACTAAAAATTTGTATTTAATAATTTGTAATGCGCCGTTGTCAGATTTGCAATAAAAACGAGTTATGGAAATTAATTTAGGCAGTCACGATTTATAATCACTCAAATATGGAATTAATAATTATTCTGTATGTTGTAAGTATATATAGAAATTATAATTAATTTGTATTTACAACACAACAAAATGCTAATTGATTGATTTCGCTATTTTTTAATTATGTGTTGGGAGAATAAAAAATTGCTCCTAAAGCTGGCAATGCTGTGGGTAATTCTAAAAATATTAATTGTCCTTGATAAATAAATGACATTCAATCAAATTTACCGTTTCATGTCCTTTAAGTTTTTGATCATCCTTGTGCTTTATTGTTTTTTCTTAGTCATTTTCAATTTTCATTTATAATTTCGTTTCTTCTTGTAATCTGGTAAACAATAGTTCTTGTCAGAACTCACTTCTTCGGAGTTTTATTATTGTGGAGGTATGTCGATTAATTTACACTGATTATGGGTTAAATACACGCATATTATTATTTTAGCATCCAATTCGAAAGATGGTTGAGCAAGAGCAGCAATTATTTAAAAATCGAAGGGGAAGGATAATTCACAGTGGTCAGAAATTAATGGCATGTAATACGTATTTAACATACATTGCAAAGAACCTCAGTAAGACTGCTGCTGTGAAACGTACTGCTATAGAATCAGGTATTGGACAAAACACAGTGTGGAATTCAATTAAACAAATTAAAGGTTCTGGTATTGCACGTTCACCAAACAAAAATTGAAAATGCTTAACGCTCTTTGAAAAGTTTGATGATTTTGAGAAAATGGGAATTCGAAGACATGTGCATTCATTCTATCTTTAGAACGAATTGCCAACTGTATCAAAGGTGTTAGTTGTCGTTAATAGTGATGATTCATTACCTAACTTCAATCGTACATCCTTGTACAGAGAAAACCTATTTTAATTGAAAAACCTGATATAGTTCTTTGGCGGAGGAAGTACTTAACCGCAAGAAAAATATATCGCGACGAAGGGACAAAAGTCTAGTACACTGATGAAATATGCTTGAATGCAAGATATGTAAAAAATAAAGTTAGGTATGATACAACAATTAAAACTGCAAGGCATGCTTTAATTGAAAGGGTTTCTTCTGGTGTAAAGAATTTATCAGGCAAAGGAAAGCGTATGATAATTGTACATATTGGTAGCGACACAGGATTTGTTGATGGAGGTTTATTGATCTTCGAATCAAAGAAAACTGGTAGGATTAATAATATACATACTTTGTGTTTCTATAATAATTTTTATTAGGTGATTATTATGAAGACATGAATGGTGATATCTTTAAACAGTGACTCAAAAGCGTATTACCTGCTTTAGAGGAAAATTCAGTAATTGTGATAGATAGTGCCCCATATCATAGCATAAAATCAGAGAAAACGCCAATTCAAAGTTAGAAAAAACAAGACATTATCGACTGGCTTTATAGTAAAAATATTCCAACTGAGGTGCATTTATTAAAATTACAATTGTTGGAATTAGTCAAACATTATATATCAAAAACTATATCTACAGTAACTGCAGAGCAATGGAAAGATTGTATTGACCACATAGTTAAGGAGGAAAAGCGAATGTGGGATTTAAACGGAATAGTAGAAGAGATGGTAGAAAAGATTGTCATCAATTTAAGAGTGGAAATTTCGTGAGAAAAATTATCCAATGATGAATATTGCGACTAAATATGGGTATTGATAATGTACCAATATCAAATAGAATTTTGAACCATTTTGAATACGTTTTAATGTGTCAAGACTTTACATATTGTACACAAAAACCGAACTAAATATATTTTTACGTTTGTTAAGTATTAAATATTTATTTAGAAATATTGTAGTGTATGGATGTATACATTATATCTTTGTGGTGTAATAAACTATTAGCCCTGCATGTATATTTGATAAAAAGTGTTGACAGTATTGCTGTTGTTTTACAAAAGTTGTTATTAATTTGTTTAGTGCGTTCTTGTTCAAATAAAAATGCAATTTCTTTGATTTCTTCACACATTAGTTTGATATTGAAACTGCATTCCTTTATTGTGACCTTCAGGAGGAAATTTACATAAAATTACCTGATGTCCATAGTGATATGCCTGGTTGTTTGCGCATACTTCAAAGAAGTTTGTATGGTTAACCTCCTCGTTGCTGGAATTCCAAATTCACTTCAGTCCTATTGAATTATGAACTTATACAAAGTAAGTCTGCCCCTCCTTGTTTACTGTAATGGCAATAGTCAAAGACCTATGATAGCTATTTCTGTGTTGATGGTTTGGTCTTATCCATAAACAAACAAACAGCAAAGAAATTTCTTAAAGAGCTAGAATACGAATTTAAAATTACATTGAGTGGATATAGATTCAATAAAATCATGGTGTGACAAAAATTATTTAGATTTGAACATTTCCAAATGTAAATGTATAAGATTTTCAAAGAAACGTGTTGATGATAGTTATAATTATTCTATCTCCAATGTAGTCTTGGACACTGTTTTAAATATTCGTGACTTAGGTGTGTTATTTAGAAACTTAAATATGGAGATTCAAATTGACTATATTCTGAACAGAGCCAATAAAATGGCAGGTTTTGTAAAAAGACAATCTCAAGATTTTCATCAACTAAAGGCCATATGCACCATTTGAACGTTAAGCCTGGTTTTGTTAAGCGAGCATATTTAATAAAGCTCAGCTTAGAAATTTTTCTTATGCACCGCATCAATAATTATCAATCTTAGTTAAGCCATTGTGCAGTCGTTTCGCATTGTGGCAACCTGGCCATTCAGGTTTTTTTACTGTCAAAATATAAAAATGCTGTCAGTTTTTAACTGTCTACATCCAGTTACGGTTTAACAGGTAGGGTATCACTAATTCACTATTAATTTTGATTTTTATTGTACCTCTGTTTAAGTATTCCATTAAAAACCATTAAAGTATAATGCAGCAGGTACATAAAAAAAACACCAAACTCTTCCTATTCCGAAAAGTGCCATTTGTTAAAGATTATCGTTGATGATAAATACGCGTCAATTTTGGAAAACAAAAAAATAAACAGGACTACTACAATTCAGAAGCAAAATGCGTGGATTAAAATCGAAGCCGATTTTAATTCAACATCAGTCACTGGTATTTTCCGAAGTGCAATTTCGTTTAAGAAATGTTATGAAAATATAAAGAAAAAGCTTCGTAAGACTTTGTTGAATGACAAGCAAGAGGCGAATTATACTGGAGGGGGCCCTCCTCCAAAATTAAAATAAGATAAAGCCAACGACGTGTTAACGAACATAATTAATCAAAAGACTTTGCTTGGGCTACAAAATACATTTGATGACAATGCTGATGCTACAGTAGTATCACAAGCAAACAATTCGGGATTAGTTAATGAATCAGTGTACGAATTTATTTTTGAAGAAGGAGATGTCGTAAAAGAAACTGACGAGACACCATTACCTGAAATTATATTAAATATCATTCTGTTTTACCACTTTACTAAATATTACTCAAATATATTGATTAAACAAGGTCATTATATGACCCAATTTATATAAATTAAAGCATGTTACTATTAAAAATTATTTGTTATTTTTACAGGATCCCAACACTGGAACACTCTAGTTGTATGAAGATGATACGTCGATTTTAGATTGGACAAAATGTTCTTCCAAGAAACTTCGAATGCCTATTAGCAAATAATTGACATTCCATGAAAGTATTGAAAAAACAACCCCGGACATAGAGGTTAGTTTTCATAGTAGTCAATTTCGTATCTTCAAATGGATTTTTTTTCAGAAAACTTTGACCCCAAAAAGAACATCTCGAAGACGACCAGCTACAGTAATGAAAGCGTTCACCTCTTCTGATGTGGCAAACAAATATAACTTGCTTCTAGATAAAAGACTGTCTTTTGTGGAAGCTCAGCTTCGTCATACAGAAAAAATAATGCGCTCATTATTAAGAACGTCAATTAGAGGTCGAAATATAAGAATTAGAATTACAAGCTAAAAAGAAGTGAACTAATATAGGTGTAATGTGTATATCCTTCGTCTTTTTTGTTTAGCTTTTTGTTCTTTTGTGTTCTTTTGTTTTCTCTTGATGTAGGTATTTACCTGTAATTTGATATATGCACTTTTGATAATAAATAAACAAGGGTATTAATATCGTATTTATTTATATTTATACATTAAAACATGTCATAAATGTGCAAAATAATTATTGATAATTTCATTTCTAAAATCGTACTGCAAATTTTGGTGTAGATTAACTTGGCCTGTTTGACCTTGTTCAATTAAATGTTCAAGTTCATCGGCGTTAATGCCAATTGGAGGTGGCGGAACATCGATACACATCCTCCCAGCAGTAATATTGTGTAGCACTGCAGTAGGAATAATTATTGTTAACGTGGGTTCCACATTACATCTCATCCCATAACAGAGTGCAGGGAATCGCCTTTTCCAAATACCGAATGTACGTTTATCTGTGTTCCGTGTTCTAATGTGTGCTTTATTATACATATAGTTGTTGTGCTTGACCAATAGGATTTGCCAGTGGTGTTAGCAGATATGATTTCAGAGGGTATACGATATCGCCTGAAAATGAGTATAGATGATAGAAATGATAAAATTATTGGTGGTGTTTCATGTTCACATTAAATTTAAAAGTAGCCGCCTACCAAGAAAAACACTTGTTCCAAATTCACCAGCCTCAAATCTTGTCCTCAGTCGACTGTTGTTAAAAATAGTAACATCGTGACTTGAACCAGGCCATCTAGCAACAATATAAACAGCTTCCAAATTACTATTGCAAACTACTTGCACGTTTATAGAAAAGTATGATTTTCTGTTTCTGAATACTTCTCTTTCCTCTCCTCCTACAAAAAACTAACATACTTGATACTATTAGTTTTTATTTACCTGGAGAACGTATTTTGATATGTGTACAATCAATGGTTCCAATGACCCGAGGAAAACGTGCCTCACGATAAAAATTACTTTGAATCACTGTGCTTTCTCTAGTAGTTCTGGGCAATGTGATAAATCTATTATATAAACCAGCAATTACTTCAGATACTTTTTTTAGTATACGAGACACTGTACTCTGATCCATTCTTTTACAATCTCCAACATTTATTTGGTGCCCAATACTAGCATAATATAAAAGGGCTGTTAGCAGTTGATTCATAGGGAATACACTATTGTTTCTGAAATAAGACATTTTTTCACATATTATACACTATTTATATTCTCTATATTACAACTCTATATCATATTCCAGCCTATCTTGAGTCAACTCCAAAATAGTAATTGCACATTCCTTTCTAAACCTAAACCTGCGAAAAAACGCCATATCACTCATTTCCTGTATATAATCAACCTTATTGTAAATCTGCTTTGGAAATTCTAACTCTATTGTATTTAATATTTCGTTGTCATCTTCAAACACAATATCATCTTCTATTTCCATTCTTTATGTAACTATAAATGATACGTTTTTAAAAAACTAAACTTCTGGACAGTCAGGATTAAAAACAGGTGATGTTGTGGGTTATGTTGTGTATATTGTATATAAGCGAGCCGTTGCTAAAGAACCGTCGTGTATTATTTATCAATATTAAAATATTTATGCTTGGCTTATATACTTAAGCCGTCAAATATGTAGGCTTAACTAAAGCCAGGCTTTAGTCCTGTTTTATGAACGGTGCATATGAAATTAATACTTTAAGCAAGCTTAACACTTAAGCTCGGCTGATTTTTCTACTGTGCATATGGTCCCAAGAACAGTTTTATTATTGTACATTAGCTATGTGCTCTCCATACTAGAATATTATTCAATTATTTAGAGTCCTAATACTTGTAGTCATAACAATAGACCTGAAAATGTCCAAAAAAGAATTGTTAAATTTGTGTTTTAAATTTAATATTATGTACTCCTCTGAACATAATATTACTATTTTAACTTATCTAGGTTTAACTACTTTAGAAAAAAGGCGTTTTTTTATCTTTGTTTCTTATATAAAGTGTTTAATAATGTAATTAACTGCTCTGAAATTCTACAAAATGTTGGTATTTCAACTCGTAGGTTTAATATAAGAAATCATGATTTATTTAATGTTGATTTTCATAGAACAAATTAAGGAACGTACTTTTGTATTACTTCTCACATTTCGCATTTTGCTAATTTATATCTGAAAAACATTGATATTTTTAATTTAAGTTTCAATAAGTTTAAGACATTACTACGGAGGAATTTGTTTAATTTGAATGATAATATATAGGTCATAAAAAAAATTTAAAAAATGTTGGTGTCAAATTTCTTTTTTATATTTAATTTATTTTGATATTAGCTCATATTGTTAAATTGTTTGTTCAACCATAAATAAATAAATAAAAGAAAATAAAAATCTTTGACTGTGTATTCATATAGTCTGTAATTGACAATTGTAAACCAACTATATGACTTTATTTAGCAAATCTGTCCTACGACTGTTCAAACTACACTCTCATAGATGTTACGCATCGACAAATTATTAGTCTATTGATGTACTAACAACCTGCCTTACTGAAGGTCGATTTGACGCAGCTCTAACTTCTTTTCTATTCTGTGCTAATCTAAAAGGTTCTACCTACTCATCACAACCTAAATTTCTAATAATTTGACTAATATAGCTTGGTCTAGGTCTTCTATATTCTTCTTCTTTTTCTTATCTACCTAGATCTACATAGATATTAGCAACTTGACGGTTGTTAAAAAACTTTAACATGTCTACATGATTTCTATTTATAAGGAAATGAAATATTACCTGATGAACACAAACAAATCCTATATCCCGAACCGCACCAGTGGTGCTTATAGAGTATCTGGTGCCACAGCCAACGTGTTAAACTGGTTGTATTTGTTATTATTATTATGAAAGAAAAGTGTTAAATTATATATTATGATAAGGCTTATGCAGCAAATCGCTGCCAACATGCCAGACCGCTAACTAATTGTGAGTTATGTCCTTTTTTTGTCATATATTGCCATATTGTCTTATGTTAAGCAATTTGGTTGAAGTTGTATTTAAATACACATTTATAGGAGCAGGATTGCTACGAATTAATTTAATTTAGGGGAGATCCCATGCATTACAACAAATATCCCTCTCATGTAAATATGCTTAACAAATTCCAACCAATATCTATAGTTTCAAATTTCCCACATTTTAAAATAATCTTAAGCTGTGTAAATCCACTTTGCGTACAAGGTCATCTACTTTATTCTTATTTGGAATGGACTATAGTATTAGTCTTAAGTGTCTAGTTAACTATCAGAACTTATAAATTTGAGGAAGAGTTAAATTGTTTATAATATATTGCTCGTTTGTATATTATATTTAATGCGCATTAATACAGCAGACGCACACGTTATATCTACAACGTACCTATTGTTTGAAACTTTGTTAAATGCATTAATTTATTTGTCTTATAATGGACGTTAGCTGTTAGATAATAAATAAATAAATAAACTGTCGATAAGACATTTTGTGTAAATTCTAACAAGAAGAGGCTCCAGTAAGATATTTGTAAGCAGCGCTTTCTACATATTCTACATATAGCTTAAAAGTTGGAAGAGACGATCTGTTACTGGTCGTCGAGCGGCTTTTAGACTTTCTGCTAGTACCTTACCTGTACCCTGCGCCTTACCATTATTCAAACCCTTTAATGCTGATTCAAACTCATTTCTAAATATAGGATATGCCACGTCATCCTTTTCAATGTCCTATTCCTGTTCTAATGCTGTTAGTTCCTCTCCTGCATATAAATTCAATATATTTTCCTGCCATCTAACCACCTTTACATTTTCGCGCCCCTTATATCTTTGCTATACGGTTTTATATCCCTAAAATTCATTGTAATCAATTTGTATGCTTCGGCTATCTTTCCTATTTCCATCTTAATTTGTACCTCTTTGCACTTTTCATCAATCCATTGTTCTTCAGCTTTTTTGCATTTGCGAATAATTTCCCATTTTATGACTTTCTATCTCTGTTTTCCTGTTTCATCTGATCTACTTTTGAATATTCGTTTTTCTTCTATTAAATTCAGGATACCCTTTGTTATCCATGATTTGTTATTTTCGTTTTGTGTATACTTCAAAATATCTCTGGCCGCCGTACCTAAGCTGAATTTAAGATTAATCCATTCTGTTTCTACTTCTTTAGTATCAAAAATATTCCCGATATCTTTCAGCAATTTGTTTGACTATTTTTCATATTTTTCGTGGATATCATTGTCTTTTAGTTTCTCAAAGTCAAGGTGCCTTTTTTCGTTCCTTTTTTCAAATGTTAAAATTGAAGGGTGTCCTTCATTATTTCGATGTTGTGGTCAGTGTCTATATCTGCTTTTGTGTAGCATCTACAGTCTTTTACTTGATTCGTAAACCGTTGTCTAATAAGAATGCAACCTATTTGATATCTTCCTATATCTCCAAGCGTCTTCCACGTATATCGTCTTCTAGCACGATGTTGAAATAATGTGCTTGTGATGGTTAAATTGTTTCTGTCGCAAAGTTCTACTAATCTATTTCCCCCTGTTGTTTCTCGTGCCTAAACCTGATAAACCTACTACCGCTCCTTCCCTACGCCCACCTACCACTGCATTAAAATTTCCCGTAATTATAAAATGTTCATGTTCTTTTACGTATCTTAGTATGTCTTCAATATCTTTGTAGATCGCTTCTACCTCTTCCTCACTGTGGCTAGAGGTGGGCATGTTTACTTGTATTATTACTATATTTACCGATTTAAATTCTAATCTAATCATGAGTGCTCTTTCGTTCTTTTGTAAGTAGTTTTCTACACAGTACCCTATCTTTTTTCGCATAACTATTCCCACACCAGAATTTTCTTCCTCTAATCCTGTATGAATTACCATAAAGTCTTCAATCCAAAAATTTCCCGCCTCTGGCCACCGAACTTCGCTGATCTCTATTATGTCTAGTGTTAACCTATTCATTGCAATTTTGAAGTTCTCTAGCTGACCCACTTGCTTCATACTTCTGACATTCCACGTTCCAACTCGCAGAATCTTCTCGATTTTTTTTTTAAATTTTCCGATCAGATCCTCAAAGTAGTCCCTTTCCGGAGATCCGAATGTAAAACTATTTTATCTCCGGAATCTTTTACCCCAGAGGATGCCATTATCTTAAGCACCAATTTAATAAGTACGCCATGTACTTGGGAGGTAATGTGGTGGTTTCCCGTTGCCTTCCACTTCGCGGTGGTGTGTCTTAGAATGCCATACCCCTATCGTCTCTGTCAATTTAAGTACTAAAAAAGCAGCTGCTTTTTTCGGAGACCTGTTTTAGTCTGGTTCCTCATTAAAGGCCCTACAACTTTTTCTAAACCTGTTGTTTGGCTTTTTAGATCACTGGAACGCGAAAGCTATTCCACCCGTTCTAGTAATCTAGAGCTTCTTCTACGTGCATGTCCATTCGGAACAGACTCTTATTT
The DNA here is from genome assembly GCA_036346225.1 of Platerodrilus igneus. Lineage (NCBI taxonomy): Eukaryota > Metazoa > Arthropoda > Insecta > Coleoptera > Lycidae > Platerodrilus > Platerodrilus igneus. The sequence continues at coordinate 227,211 of JARFIW010001110.1, read as the reverse complement.
TGATAGACTAAAATATCAGGTAACCTTTCACGAAGGTAGCTTATCACTTATATTGGAGCAATAAATATGTTCCGTTCCTAAAAAAGCGATTCAGTAACTACTTATGAATGACCTAATAATATATGACTTATGTTAAATTCCTCCTCATTATCTACTGACTTTATATAATAAAATCTAAATACTCATCGTTCTAGAATGTTCCGGCTACATTTTAGGGGGTCTGACCCCTTCCATGATGTATAAATTAACGGTAATTTTGTGTGTTCTTATCTTCAATGACCTGTCAGTTTAAGATTTGTTGCAATCATAAAATTGTACTATCTCTTATTAATGAATGGAACTAAGAGTTGGCGTCTCTCTTGCTATTAGAATAACTCTAGTAGTTTAGAGCAAGCTATGGGATTAGTTATCGAAGAAGAAAATTTCTTATACTCAATACAGAGAAATAGTAACTTAAATTCAAATTTAAATTTCACGCCCATTTTAAAAATGACGCCTAGTAGATATCCAAATCTCTCTAACATTCCATCGAGACAAAATTTTAACAATTTCAATTATATGTACCCAAATACATCTCAAAACACCCAACCTTCATATTCGCAATTTCAAACGCAAAGGCCTTATTTTCAAAACATAAACTCAAACAGATTTTACACCCCTGTAAATCATCAGAGAACATATAATACAAGTTCCCATTTTAATAACAGGTTTGGTATGCAAAACACACCACTTAATAACAAACAAAATTTTACAAGTTCATCTCAAAGATTTGCTCAAGTTCGCCGATGGACGCATCTTCCGGAAATACAACTATTAAACACCAGTCTCAATTTCAAAGCTTATAAATCAAAATATAAATAGTTTGAACTGCAATAACATTTATTTTTTAGAACATGAAAATGATGCAAATACTACAAACTGTAATGCTTATTGCGATGACAACGACCCTGTTCATTCCCTGGAAACATACGACACGTATCAAACTTAGCCGCTACATAACATCAGTAGATATAATATCCCGTTTTCAGATAACGCGTGTGAGATCATAAATTACAATGTTGATCATATAAATCCTACTCAACAAAGTTTTCTACAGGTTATGTCTCGGAACAACGAGAGATGATACACGTAAACACAATCGCACAAGTTTCACCATTTATTGTTATTCCTTAAATGAATGCTAGATTTTTAATCAATACTGGTAGTACTCGTAGTTTAATTGATCCTGAAATAGCACATAAATTTAATGCGAATTTCATTTATCCAGAGTTTTTCAATATTCAGACCGCACACAATATCATAATAAAGTATAATCCGGGTGACATAGATGACTATAGTAGAATCTTTAACAGGTCTAGATCAAGACCGCAAGAAGAAAATCAACTTGAAACAGAAATACTTGACGAACCTCAACTAAACACTTCTGTACCTGGATGAACAATACATATTCCTGATGACGACAAAATATCTACTCAATACTCTATCTCTAATGGAAACACAAATCAAGCAATTACTATTTTCGACGAAATTATAAATAACAAACCACGCAAGATTTTAGTTTACCTGAATTTGTATTACAAGACAGACGTAACCTTAGAAAATGAGAGCGACCCCACAATTATATAAGTCAAAATTCCAGAAATTGCTAATGACAAATTTATTTTGGATTTCCTAATTCACTATACAGACCATAGTAACACTTATTATTTACATTTCAACAAAGACAAATTGTATAATGACTTCAATGACGTATATCAACAGCATTTTATGAAAATAGGTTGAAGTTAATTAAATGTACTAAATTGATTAATACACTTGCAGACATTGAAAAGCGAACAATGGTAATTAGAAACTATCACGAAGGTAAAACGACTCACTGAGGAAGGAATGAGACCTACTAAAGACTAAAATTATTACTAAAAAATATGAAAACCAGTATAACTAACCAACTATATCAATGAATGTACATTGTGCCAAAGAAATAAGTACGCTGGACAAATCCCATGCGACCCAATAATATCGAGAAGTTGAACACTAAACGATCGAATAGTGTTATTGAGTGTAGAGTATCTGTATTATTGGTTGCGTGAAAAGTTTGATAACCGATTGCTAGAGCCTAGTGCGCGCAGTAGAGTTTAAAACTAAAGACGCATTATTTTTTTGATACCGTTCTTAATTATTTTCTAAAGTGCAATGACCAAATCAAAAAACCTCTGAATGGTTTTGGACTTTGATTAGGACTACAATCGTGATGACAGTATTCTAGACCCAAACTACCCACGGTTAGGTGAAACTAGTGAACGTGATAATAACACAATGAAATCATCCATTGTGACAAAGACGAAACTGTAAAAAATATAAACATTACACTATCAACTTCTGATTTGATAAAAAAGAAAAGTAAGTTTGAAAACTTTCCTCAATGAATTGGCAATATGTAAATTATGTAAAAGAAAAAAGGTGGAAATAAAAATGCAATCACGAAATACTTCGGGATTAAAAACACATTTACAACATCATCATAGAAAGGAATATGAACGAATGTATTCTAGGCAAACACATACCAAGGAAAAAGCTGCGCAATCAACAATTGCATTAATGTTGTCGCAGTCTTCTAAATTAAACGTAAGCTATTTTTGCATATACAACAAAATTTTTAGATCTACTCTCCTCAGTTAGTGTCTCCTCTTTTGTTATTATTGGCAATGGTATTGCGCAGAAAATAAGCACTGTGTTAAAAATATATATGATTACGTTAAATAGAATTATGTTCAAAATATTGTAAACACCTAAGAAAAAAGTATTGTTAAAATCATCGTGATTGTGTAAAGAATGGGGAGAAATTAATATAAAAATTGCAAATTTTTTGTTAAGTAAGAGAGATGCGTATTATCATAAACAGTAGTTTGCGTCTTAAGCACTCGAAAATATGAACTTGCTATATATGGCGTAAAGGTTAAAACATGTGAGTACAAATAGGTTATTAGATAGAAGGGTTGGAAAATACTACCGAAAACATTCACATTTCATATGTTTCGTGTAGGGCGCAATTAGTAAATGTTAATTAGAAAATTTGTTGGAGCTGCAGAAAATGTATCAGCATAAAAAGACTCGTATAAAGTGTATAAAATACAATATTTTGAAGTGCCTGCGTGTTTACATGCACAATTTGTCTACCACCCCGCCCCCTTCCCCAATCACTGGCTGCGGTACCAATAATTTTTGACAGCTGTTGTTAGAACCCATCTGTACAAGCGAATATTTTTGCAGTGTTTGCAAGTTTTTAAGAAAATTTTGTTTTATTATTGTCGTTATTTTCATACACAATACCCGACTGTGTTCGTTTGTCTTCAACATCCTTCTGTTTCTGCTAAAATCTATAAGACCACATATTGCTGTGTTTGCGCTCTGTGGTGTTTAGTCTGCACCTTCGTTTCCAACGTAATCTTCGCATTTGTTGACATGTCTTTGAAATAGGTACTTCAGCGCTTCCTGTTTGGAGTACTATATTGCCTTTGTACTATAGTATCCGACGGTAGTTGAAACAGTCAAAATAAACTCTCCTAAATTGTTTGGTATCCACCAGTTCCTTGGTAGTAAAGCGTAACCAACAAATGTGAGGTTTGCATTGTGGCTGCTGTTAGAAAATCTGGACAATAACAACTGAACCACTGAAATTGGAAACATTTACTATATCAAAGAAGAAAAACTCTTTGCGGGCAACGACTTACCAAATCCAAATTGCTGAACCATTCTGCGATAAAATAATGTTAGTTAGGCAACATTGTAGTTTGTGTCGAGAAATTAAAATATAAGGAAAATTTCTTGTTAAGAAGGAGGCGTGCGTTTTTTTTAAATAGCTATCTACCTGGGTAGTTGTTGAAATTTTTATCTGCCTTCATGGAGTAAAAACTAAACTTGCATTCCTACTATAAAACGAAAACAATTTGGAGCGAGGAGTAAAAAGTATTATCCGGAAATATTCTTTGCAAAGTTTACACAAGAAATATACATATCCAATATGCATTCCGTATAAAGTGACATTAGCATATGTAACGCTAGAGACGTTGTTGGAGGAACTACCGAATATATTGCGACCGCCGGAAAAAAACTTCTATCTGCTACATCTGGATATAACCCAAGATTTTAGCGGAATATTCAACAAGGAAAGAATGATCGAATACTTAATGAATCATTTTATTTTTAGAAGAGCATTTTGTAACATTTAGAACTAATGGTATTACAACAAATAACGTTTACTATCCTTCGAAGGTAAAGGGTTTAAGGTTTTTAGGATAGCTGGAAAAACATGGAGAACGCAACCTTTTCACAGCAAGGGGCAGAACAAATGGACGAAAATTTAATGCAGGAAGTAAGAAGGCGTGTACATATTACAAAGTAGCGAAGACAGGAGCGAATAGATGGAGGAACAGAATTTATTATTGTCGAAATTAGAAAAATAGAGTACTGAAACAAAGTTCGTTATATTCTCCAATCTGAAAATCAAGACAGGTTGTACAAATCCAGTTATTGATTACAGAAGGAACTACAAGAAAGAATATAGATCTAAATTACAAAACAGGAATTAACTATGATGAGTTAAAAACAGCACTGAATAAAAATAAGAAATAGTTGTGTTTTGTAGGTGGTAATATATCTATTATATTAGGTATTTTAGATTATTTAATTAAAAAGTAAAATTAGAATCTACTTATTAATTAATGTTATGCGATGTGACTTTACATTTTATGCTAAAACAAATAACTGCCTTCATAAGACTATTACCTTATATATAATTATCCTATATTCAAATAATTGCAAGTAATTGACGTTATATGGTGGTTTGAATTTTTTTTTTAATTTTTAGGTCTAGGCTACAAGTTGGTCCTAGATTAAAATAAACACAGATTCGGGCTTCCAATAAAATTTAATTCGTCTAATGCTTTACACGTTAAGAAAATGTTTAGAAATATTAAAGTTATTAAATTAGTGTTTTAGTGGTTGTCAAACTGTTAGGCGTTGGGCCCAGATTAAAGTAATGTTGGTTTAGGGTTGACAATAACCTAATATGTTGAAACAGGTCTAGTGAAAAAATGAATAACATTAGCGGTCACGTGATTGAGTGACAAGCACATGCAAAGAACTATACCTAATTGGCAAAGTTCCGATAGGGTTAAACTGTTTACTAAAATGATTAACCTGTTTGAAATTAATAGTTTTGTAAGGATAAACGCTATATCTGTCTCTCTTTCACTCATATGAAGTACAATAAAGAAAATTGCATTGAAAAATCCACAAAGTGCAGTTTCTTACCAACACATTAATTTTTCTGTCTTCTACAAAGAAGGAAATAGCGCAAAAGATGTTGAAGAAAAAATGTGGAACGAAGGATTTTGAAGTAAAAACGTGAAAGATGAAAAATAGAAGGAAATGTGTGGATAAAAAAAATTTGAAGGTAAAATGTAAAACAAAAATCGAGAAGAAAAATGTGAAAGAAAAAAGAGAGAAGGAAGAATGTGAAAAAAAATACGAAGGTAAAATGCGGAAGGAAAGGTGTGGAAAGAGAAATGTGTAAAAGTTGAAAGGTGAAAAGTGGAAGTGAAAGGCATGAAGATAGAAGGTGGAAGTTAAAAGGTGGAACGTGGAAGGTGGAAGGTGAAGGGCGAAATGTGAAAGATGGAAGGTGGAAGGTAGAAGGTGGCAGGTGGAAGGTGAAATGCGAAAGACGGATGGCGGAAGGCGGAAAGCGGAAGACGAAAGATGGAAAGCGGAAGGCGGGAGGCGGAACGGAAGATGGAGAGTGGAAGATATAAAATAGAAATTTAAAGGTAGACCTAGTAATTGATTAATCATTTATCATCAAGTGACTTAATCCGTTTGCTACACACGCGTTCGCGCTCGCGTCCGCGTGCACACATACACACACGCACACACATATCTATATATATTTATATATTGCTATGAATTTCAGCCCGTACGTGGAAAGCCAATAAAATGTGCTATGAAAGCAAATGAGCTGCTGTGAATTATTGCCTAAAGATGCCCGTATTATCTTGCTAGCTTAGGTGGAGTGGAACAACGAAATTCCAACATCAGAATTGTAATAACATTAGATATTTATAAACAATCCTTCAAATTATAATAATCACTACATACACACAGAAGATTTTAAGGAGATATTTGTTACTCAGAACTTAATTCAATCAGTTAAGCTTCAAGTTCACACCATCGTACAAAAGAAAATTGCCTTAAATCCAGGTGATGAAAAACTATTTGATTCCCGGTTTATGCTCAACATTGCCTTTTGGGCAAAACTCAAAAATGGATACCAATTAAACCGCTACGATTATTGTTTAAAAATATATAGTATTTATTGTATATAAAACTGTTAATATACTAGCTACTTTGAATAGCTGCTTATGTATTTAAATAAAAAGTGAATATGTAGAAATTGATTCTATTATTGTTAATGTATGTATAAACTATCTAATAAATTTTAATGTTTGTTTATTTATTGCTATATTTTGATCTATTGTTATGCCTAATCATTGGTGTTGGGAAATGTGAACAAATTTTCTCACGAACACAAGATATGACTAGAATGGGTCAAGCTTCTCCTTACGGACATTCCCACAGTTGGTATTAAAATTTGCAAAACGGACCTGAAATTTTCTTATGGAAAAATACATTGTAAAAATGGTCGATTTTGTGCTCGTATGACTGTGGCATATGATTAGTATAGAATATGACATTCTCAGTGTTGATCATAGAAAAATATGTTTCTCTATTTTTGTCATTTCTATACGAAACTACACGAAGTAAAATACGTTTTCTTAAATTTTGAATATTACAATGTAGTATAAATTTTAACTCTCTATAAATTGCAAGTTATAGTGAACTTTTCTATATTCAGATTCTTTGTTTGACGTTTATGTCCAGGCTTGCATATCTATACTACAATAAAATTTTCATGTAAAACAATATCTCCAAATACATATATACTCAAAATCACATTTTATACATCAGAAACTATTTTCAATTTTCACATATACACTGGAACGTCCCGTTCTAAGTTTTATAACTCATTGCAACTTTTAGTATCTTTTTAACATAATGCTCTGTGGTTAGAAGCCTTTGAATCTCTCCTTTGGTTAGATATTTCACTGAATTGACATTTGTCAAGTTGTTATTGCGATACGGTATAAATGTGATGCACATTAATTTGCTTTTGTTCATAAAAAAGTGGTTTAATTGTGGGAAAATGTTATCTCACATAAGGGGGATAACGAGCCCATGTGGTGGCTCGTCCTTCTTCTTGACCCAGCCTTCGAATCGAAACGACGAACTTGGTGTGTCAGCAAAATTTATATCGCTTATTTTAGCGGATTCTAGCTTACTACCTTGGATAAAATTAATCTTTCTGGTGTTTGTGAGTAAGAAAGTTAATTATTACGCCTTTGGCGGATTTCACGTCGTTTTTATTAACACTATTGGCTTGGCCTTCGCTCAGTTAGCGAAGCACATTTTTGTGTTATTTGTTATATTCTACCCACATTGTTACGTGGTAAGTAATTGCTTTGTAGCACTTCTTGTTTTATGTGTTACATGAATTTTAGGGTCAAAATTCTAGTCAAAATTCAAGTCCAAATTTAAGTCCAAATTTATGTCTACGTCTGCGTGCGAGTCCAAGAGTAATCACATATTTTAGGTTTAGCAGTTCCAATTTAAGTAGAGGCACATTTGTGAAGATTTGTTTAAGTAATCGTTTTGGTGGTATTACGATTACCCAGTCTCGACAACTTACTGAAATAGATGGTATTGAAGCTCCCGACGAAGAACTAATTATCGATACAATAAGTTCCATCTGCTGGACTACCGAAATATTAATCGAAACCTGTTGGAGTTATCCGTTGATGAATATTACACCTGAAGCGATTTTGTGTGACCACCTGTAATTGCTGTAACCCGTTAAGTTGGATTTGGAATCCTTGACTGCTACTGGTGCATTGAAATTACTTCTTGAGGTCGTATACTTCCTTACTTAAGTGTGTTGTCTATGTTCTGTTGAGATTATTGGATTAATACTTTTGTGTATGCAACCTTATATTCACCTTCTTATTATTTTGCTTTGCATGCAACCATACTTACACCTGTGTGTAAGGTGGGTTGCGATAATTAACGTAAACTCTGTATTTATGATAAAATTATTTAGGTATTAAGGTTTGAATGCTTCCTTAGTAAGTGCTATGTTCTTATTATTAATGCTAACAACTCGTTAATGCGTTCCAGTGATTTATACATATTGATTGTAAATCTAGTCACGAGCTTAGACCCTTGGTTAAATCATTACTCACTTGAGTTATGCGGTTACAGCGTACTTGATGGCCACCAAGTCTGCGTACCCGATTATTACTTAGTACGAATTATTTTTGCGTATGGGCTCGTGCCCGGATATTCTGAACACCATTGCGTTATTACTGTTAAATATTATTTATACAATCACCTGGAGTAAACATATATTTGCTTATTGTGAGCACTTAGCTTGGTTAATTTTCTCTTGAATCATTTTGGTTTGAATCTTGTATGTATGATTATTTGTAGAATAATTTGTTCTAGTGAAATTTATATTTATGTGTGTGATTTCATATTTGGCATTGTAGTTACTTCAATAAATTCAGGTTTAATTCTGTGCCCTGTTAATTTATTGATATAGTGAGTTACCTTGGGTTTCGCCCGAGAATAGTGGAACATTTCTCGTTGATTCTGCTTGCTCCTGTTCCTGGCGCCCATTAATAAAATAGTTAGTTTTGACTTATTGGACCTTTCTAGTGGTTCCTTATGGTCCCTGAATACGATTCTCTACCCACCGCCCTGATGAGTCTTTTCTGAGCTATTCCGGAGCACTATTTGTCATCGTAACGTTAAGGAACCCATTATATCGATTAGATATCGAATTTTACCGTGGCAAAAATTGGCGACCAACGTTTATGGCCTCGAATTGGCAAAAAAAAAGATTGACACAAAACGTTTATACCTCGAATTGGCAAAAATTGACACAACGTTTGTGGTTTGTGGTTCGAAATACAGAATTGATACTATATTGCTTGTTGTCCCAACGACAAAAATTAATTTTCAACGTGCAAGACTTTGTTTTGCATTTCATTTTATTACCCCTAATTTTTTTTTTTTCGGATTATTGGATATTTTGTGAAGTTGCAATTTTAGGCAACAATATTATTGCAGTGTTTGTAGGTTGATTTGTATGCTTGTGCTAGTTTGTGCTTTCTTAAACATTTATGTGTGCTATTATTTGAAAGTGTTTAAAAATACTCTGGTATTGATTATTGGTACTGAATTTATAGGTGCATATTTTGTGAAGCTATTGATGATATATAAAAAAAAAAAATTTGTGTAATTACAAAATTGAACACTTATATCTAACTTGCAGAGATAGTTAGTGGTTATTTACATAATTATTTGATAAAATATAAAATATTTATTATTGCATTGCGATTTGAACATTATATTAGTGAATAATTTGTTTTTTTTCAATTTATATTAAAATGTCTGATTATAAAATGGATATTCATCGACTTCGTAAGGATGAATTATCTTTTGAATTATTGATTCGTGGTGTTACTGTATTAGCGAAAGAAACAGTTGAAGGTATGCGAGCCTATTTACGCCCGTTATTAAAAATGGAACAAACTAGTATTGCTTCTTCTTTTAATACATCAGATCTTATACCTGATGATGAATTTACTATTATTTCTGAAAAGATAGTTGAATTACAATCTAATTTACAAAAAGCTGATTCTCCTGTTGCTACTATTCGTGCTCGGACGATTCATTTGTGGAAACGAATTAATCTTATATCAGTAGATACCCTATCACCTGAACAAGTAGAGTTACGCTCGAGTCTTTTAACAAAAATTCTTACTTTATTAGATACTTTGGATTCTCACTCTTCTAAAGAAGTGGAAAATCTCAGTAATTTATTATCAAAACAACCCTCGTTTAATGTTGATGCTGACGAAGAATTATCTGAAGCTGCAGCTAACCCAAATAATACATTTAATACTTCATCTCCAAATTCGAATTTAAGATCATTACCAGTCTTGAAATGGAACTTAAAATTTTCCGGCGATCCTGTTGAACTTACTGTTCATAATTTTCTTGAACGAGTTGACGAGCTCCGTAGAGCCCGGAATATTTCTGAACTCTGTGGATTTATTTGAGTCAAAGGCACTCCTTTGGTATCGAAGTAATCGCCATAGGTTTTCTAATTGGAAATCATTATCTGCCTTATTATTGTTACATTTTGAACCTCCTGATTATAAACGTAGACTTTTCAAGGATATTTTAGCAAAAACACAAGATCCTTCTGAAGGTATTATTGACTATTTATCCTGTATGACCTCAATGTTTCGACGTTACGGTTCTATGCCTGAAGATGTTCAACTTGATATTGTTTCGCATAATTTATCCCCATTTTATACAACCCAGTTACCTGCTGTGGATTCTTTACAGAAATTGGAAGAGGAATGTTTGAAATTAGAATTGAAGAAATTTAGAGTAGACAGTTATGTACCCCCTAATAAAAATCAACGCTCTTATGTGGAACCTGATTTTGCTTTTGTATCGGTCTCGACTAAAAATATTGCCGGTGTTCATGATCAATCGTTTATGTGCCCGAATGTTAATGAAGTTAGAACCAATTCACCATCAATTGTTTGTTATAATTGTTCTCGTTTAGGACATTTGAGTAAAGTTTGTCCCGAACCAAAGAAATTACTTTGTTACAAGTGTGGTAAACATGATTTTACGGTACGTACATGCCCAGATTGTAACCGTCATTTAAACTTACCCCGGAGGAACCAATAGGTCAAGTGGTTTCCCTCCCTTTTTCTCCAACCTTGGCCAACTTTGAAAATAAAAATAAAATTTATTCGAATTATAATAATTTTCCTAATCAGTCACTATTGGACTTTGTTTTGTCACATGCCCAAGATGACCAAAGGCCATTTCTTGAAGTTAAAATTTTAGGACATCCTATCTTAGCTTTATTGGATAGTGGTGCAAGTCAAACTGTTGTAGGTTTACCTGGTTATGAATTATTAATGAAATTAGGATTAACTTTAATCAAATCCCCATCTGAATGCACTGTTGCTAGTGGTAATATTTGCAAAGCTTTAGGCTATATCTCAACCCCTGTACAACTGATGGAAAAATTACATATAATAAAAGTTTTAGTAGTACCTGAATTTAGCCATGTCCTTATATTAGGTATAGATTTTGGAAGGTCATGAGTATAATTCCAAATTTAAAGGAAGGTGTTTGGCATTTTCTCCCGAGTCAGAGCCTAATAGTAAATACAAAATAATGTTTCTGATATTAATACTCAAGATGCTTTAACAATTGGTCAACGATCTGCTTTAAATCTCCTTCTTAGGGAAAAATTGCAAAATATAGGAACTGCACTAGGTTATTGTAAAACAACCGAACATGTAATCGAAGTACTGCCTGGTACTAAACCAATTAAACAACGGTACTATCCTGTTTCCCCTTTTAAACAAAAGATTATTGATGAAGAATTAGACCATATGTTAAAAGATGGAATTATTTCACCGTGTAAAAGTTCTTGGTCCTCTCCTGTTTGTTTGGTACCGAAGAAAGATGGTTCGTATAGATTTTGTATTGACTATCGTCAATTAAATTCTGTAACTATCAAAGATGCTTATCCGCTACCCTACATTTCTGCGATTTTAAATCAATTAAGAGATGCTCGTTATTTGAGTTCTATTGATATATTATCTGCTTATTGGCAAGTCCCTGTTAGTGAGTCATCGAAAGACTTTACGGCCTTTACTGTTCCTGGTCGTGGGCTCTATCGGTTCAATCGAATGTCATTCGGCTTAACTAATGCCCCCGCTACATTCCAGCGTCTCATTGATAATACACTTGGTGCTGATTTACAACCTTTTGTTCTGCAATATTTGGATGATATAATCATTGTATCCAAAGATTTTGACCATCACTTAGAAATTCTTGGCAAAGTTTTTGATCGCTTAACTGAAGCTGGTCTCGTCATAAGCCTCGATAAATGTAAATTCTGTTTATCTGAGTTACGTTATTTAAGATATTTGGTAGATCAACATGGACTTCGACCTGATCCCGATAAAGTGAAAGCTATATTAGACATCCCGTATCCGATATCTGTTACTGATCTTCGACGTTTACTAGGTACGGCATCATGGTATCGACGTTTCGTCCCTGATTTTTCTACTATTGTTCAACCTTTGATTAGTTTAACTAAGAAAAGTTGTACTTGGCGTTGGACTTCTGATTGCGAAACCGCCTTCAATCGTATCAAAGAGTTGTTAATAATTGCTCCTGTGTTGACGTGCCCTGATTTTTCCAAGCCGTTTGTTTTACAAACTGATGCCTCTGCTTATGGTATTGGTGCCGTTCTTACCCAATCCACTGATATTGGCGACAGAGTTATTTGCTACTTATCTCGCTCTCTTACTGTGCAAGAGCAAAAATATTCTGCCACCGAACGTGAGTGTATTGCCGTTATCTGGTCGGTTGAAAAATTACGACACTATCTGGAAGGTCATCACTTCACGATAATTACCGACCACCATTCTTTATTATGGCTTCATAAACTGAAAGACCCTCAAGGACGTTTGGCACGTTGGGCTTTGAGATTGCAATCCTATGATTACACAATATTCCATCGTAAAGGTAAAGAGCATATTGTACCCGATTTTCTTTCACGTGCTGTCCCTGTTTCTATTGAACCTATTAAAGTGGACGATGATGATTATTCTAACACTAACGATAGATGGTATCGTAAAGTACTTCAGAAAGTTAGTTCTAATCCCTTAAAATTTCCTTTGTGGCGAGTGGAAGACGAACGACTCTATAAGTTTGTTAAACCAACTATACCTGAATTAGCTACTGAAAATGACTTATGGAGATTAGTAGTTCCTAAAGAAAAACGTTCCCAACTTTTGTGGCGATATCATAATGATCCCATTTCTGGTCATTTAGGAATCTTCAAGACTTACTCTAGAATTAAAATGTTATATTATTGGCCCCAAATGAAGTGTGATATTACCCGGTATGTTAACCATTGTCTTACTTGTCAACAACATAAGCCCGAACAAAAAGCTCCTGCTGGTCTTATGGGTGAGCGACCGCCTGTCATACAGCCCTGGCAAATGATAAGTTTAGATTTTATGGGTCCCCTTGTTCGATCTACTCAAGGATATAAATATTTGCTAGTTGTCACCGACTATTTTAGTAAATATGTACTTACTTTTCCCCTTCGATCTGCTAGTGCTAAAACTTTATGCACGAGCGTAGAAGATGGTATATTTTTGGTCTATGGTGTACCCCAGTACATTATTTGCGACAATGGTGGACAAATAAAAAGTAAACGCTTTAGACACTTGTATGAAAAATATAAATCCACTATTATATTTACTCCCTTATATTACCCTCGTGCAAATCCAACCGAAGGTACGAACAAAGTCATCAAGACTATGCTTGCAACATATATTAAAGAGTCACAGAAAAATTGGGATATCAATTTATCCGCTGTGACCTGTGCAATTAGAACTTCTATTAGCGAAACTACTGGTTTCACCCCATACTTTATAAATTTTGGACGTGAACATATTTCCTGCGGAGAAGACTTTAAGTTAAAACTTGAAACACCCGATCTAGATTTAAATGAACATATAGAAAAACGTAAAACTGGTTATCAGAAAATGTTTGAAACTGTTAAAGAAAAATTACGTCAAGCGCATGAACGCTTTCGTCATACGTACAATCTGCGAAGAAGAGCTGTTCACTATGGACCTGGTCAACTTGTGTGGCGACGTAATAAGGCTTTGAGTGATGCGACCAAGTCCTTTTCAACAAAACTTGCTCCTAAATTCCTAGGCCCTTATAAAGTTAAAAAGAAATTAGGAATAGCAACTTACGAACTGGAAACTGAAGATGGACAACCTAAGGGTATCTGGCATGCTCAAGAACTGAAACCTGCTAATGTATTTGATGATGATTGAATAGCTTTTTGTGTTTTTGGTTATGTGAGGTTCAGCCTGCTGCTGAACGTCGTAAACTTTAAGGAGTTTACTTCCTTCGAAGTTGAGGGGGAGTGGAACGTCCCGTTCTAAGTTTTATAACTCATTCCAACTTTTAGTATCTTTTTAACATAATGCTCTGTGGTTAGAAGCCTTTGAATCTCTCCTTTGGTTAGATATTTCACTGAATTGACATTTGTCAAGTTGTTATTTTATTGTTATTTTATTAATGGGCGCCAGGAACAGGAGCAAGCAGAATCAACGAGAAATGTTCCACTATTCTCGGGCGAAACCCAAGGTAACTCACTATATCAATAAATTAACAGGGCACAGAATTAAACCTGAATTTATTGAAGTAACTACAATGCCAAATATGAAATCACACACATAAATATAAATTTCACTAGAACAAATAATTCTACAAATAATCATACATACAAGATTCAAACCAAAATGATTCAAGAGAAAATTAACCAAGCTAAGTGCTCACAATAAGAAAATATATGTTTACTCCAGGTGATTGTATAAATAATATTTAACAGTAATAACGCAATGGTGTTCAGAATATCCGGGCACGAGCCCATACGCAAAAATAATTCGTACTAAGTAATAATCGGGTACGCAGACTTGGTGGCCATTAAGTACGCTGTAACCGCATAACTCAAGTGAGTAATGATTTAACCAAGGGTCTAAGCTCGTGACTAGATTTACAATCAATATGTATAAATCACTGGAACGCATTAACGAGTTGTTAGCATTAATAATAAGAACATAGCACTTACTAAGGAAGCATTCAAACCTTAATACCTAAATAATTTTATCATAAATACAGAGTTTACGTTAATTATCGCAACCCACCTTACACACAGGTGTAAGTATGGTTGCATGCAAAGCAAAATAATAAGAAGGTGAATATAAGGTTGCATACACAAAAGTATTAATCCAATAATCTCAACAGAACATAGACAACACACTTAAATAAGGAAGTATACGACCTCAAGAAGTAATTCCAATGCACCAGTAGCAGTCAAGGATTCCAAATCCAACTTAACGGGTTACAGCAATTACAGGTGGTCACACAAAATCGCTTCAGGTGTAATATTCATCAACGGATAACTCCAACAGGTTTCGATTAATATTTCGGTAGTCCAGCAGATGGAACTTATTGTATCGATAATTAGTTCTTCGTCGGGAGCTTCAATACCATCTATTTCAGTAAGTTGTCGAGACTGGGTAATCGTAATACCACCAAAACGATTACTTAAACAAATCTTCACAAATGTGCCTCTACTTAAATTGGAACTGCTAAACCTAAAATATGTGATTACTCTTGGACTCGCACGCAGACGTAGACATAAATTTGGACTTAAATTTGGACTTGAATTTTGACTAGAATTTTGACCCTAAAATTCATGTAACACATAAAACAAGAAGTGCTACAAAGCAATTACTTACCACGTAACAATGTGGGTAGAATATAACAAATAACACAAAAATGTGCTTCGCTAACTGAGCGAAGGCCAAGCCAATAGTGTTAATAAAAACGACGTGAAATCCGCCAAAGGCGTAATAATTAACTTTCTTACTCACAAACACCAGAAAGATTAATTTTATCCAAGGTAGTAAGCTAGAATCCGCTAAAATAAGCGATATAAATTTTGCTGACACACCAAGTTCGTCGTTTCGATTCGAAGGCTGGGTCAAGAAGAAGGACGAGCCACTACATGGGCTCGTTATCCCCCTTATGTGAGATAACATTTTCCCACAATTAAACCACTTTTTTATGAACAAAAGCAAATTAATGTGCATCACATTTATACCGTATCGCAATAATAACTTGACAAATGTCAATTCAGTGAAATATCTAATCAAAGGAGAGATTCAAAGGCTTCTAACCACAGAGCATTATGTTAAAAAAATACTAAAAGTTGCAATGAGTTATAAAACTTAGAACGGGACGTTATTTTTGCGTATGGGCTCGTGCCCGGATATTCTGAACACCATTGCGTTATTACTGTTAAATATTATTTATACAATCACCTGGAGTAAACATATATTTGCTTATTGTGAGCACTTAGCTTGGTTAATTTTCTCTTGAATCATTTTGGTTTGAATCTTGTATGTATGATTATTTGTTCTAGTGAAATTTATATTTATGTGTGTGATTTCATATTTGGCATTGTAGTTACTTCAATAAATTCAGGTTTAATTCTGTGCCCTGTTAATTCATTGATATAGTGAGTTACCTTGGGTTTCGCCCGTGAATAGTGGAACATTTCTCGTTGATTCTGCTTGCTCCTGTTCCTGGCGCCCATTAATAAAATAGTTAGTTTTGACTTATTGGACCTTTCTAGTGGTTCCTTATGGTCCCTGAATGCGATTCTCTACCCACCGCCCTGATGAGTCTTTTCTGAGCTATTCCGGAGCACTATTTGTCATCGTAACGTTAAGAAACCCATTATATCGATTAGATATCGAATTTTACCGTGGCAACGCGTCATTATTGTTTGAATAAGTTACACCAGACGAGTCGCTTTCCTTTGTGATGTGATAGGGACCTTCTTTAGCTGTGCATTGTTCGAACGCTCTACTAAAATTATTTATCTCGGTTAACTGTTTCTCCCTTTTAGATATTTCCAAACATTTTAATTATTTCTGGGGCATATATTGTTATATAATGAACTGTCTTATTACGCCTCTTTATAATATTCACTGCATTGAAGTATCATTGACCTAGTGTAGTGGAAACTATTCTTAATTATGCCACAGCTTAATCTCAGGTTATATGATATTGTTAAGTTATATTATAGAAAAGAAAATTTGCACCAAAGTTTAGTTAAATATTAGCTTCGTCTGACTGATTTCGATTGGTGTATAGTAATATTAGTATCGGAAGGCGGATGACCTTGAAGAAACCTGCGTGAGGCGCAGTCATTTTAATAATTAAAATAACAAAGCAAAACTAGAAAACATGAGCTTCTTGCACTACCAGTATTGCCAGAACAAAAATGTCGAGCATTCAAGGGATATTTTTATTACTAGTTTTTTATTGTCTTTTGACTCTATAAATAAAATAATATAAGCTCACTGATAGATGTGAAATCTTTTGTAATAAATAGAAAAAATACATATTAGTGTACTGTATTGTGCTTTATCACCACAAGGTAAGCCTAAAGTTGTGTACATTATACTTTTCTTCCAACGTAATTATTATTGTATAATTTTTTAAAATTTAAAGTATAAGGATAATACCAAAAGTAATATCTTGAATACACAATATTTATCATAATACACCTTTTACTTTTTATTTTTTAATATTCTATAGATGTCAGGCGGTCGAAAAAGTTTTTCTGAAAAACGGTACCAAAAAATCAAAAAGAAGAAACACACAGTTGTTAAAGAATTAACTACAAATTTACAACATTTTTTTTCAAAAGCAGCACTAAGAAACAACATCTTCAACATCCGAAGATATATAACTTTTTTTAAGTTGAATGTAGTGCTATTCAAGGTTTTGAAACAACCGAAACCATAGTTCCTAACAAATCACCTTAAGAATTTCCGCCAAAAGCTTTAACTTCTGACCTGCTTTCAAAAGTTGGGCTAAACTGCGCTAATTCGTACGATCCCGGAACACAGCCTGATGTTATCGATGAAAAAACAGAACTGATTCTTGTGATAGCGACTTAAAGCAAATAGCTAATTATAATTATCCTAAGGATGCTCATAATAGAAGCTTTTCAAAATATTATTGTAGAAATATTTACTTAATGGAGGGGTTGTAAATCATAATTGGTATTCAGCGACCAACATTGCAGTGTTTTGCTTTTGCTGCAAAATTTTTAGAAATCAGTCTACACCTGTAGAAGACGAAACTGATTTTAGTAACTGGCAACATTTGGTCAAGCATGAGAAAAGTAAAATTCGTGTTAAGTGTTGTAACGATTTGGCGCAGTTGTTCATAATCCCATCAAAAATAAATCTTCTGGAGGTCATTTGAACAAAAGTCTTATTGCTCAAGAAAAAAAACGTTGGTCAATGGTTGTAGAAAGAATTATAGTAAAAGTATAATATCTAGCCCGACAGTATTTAGCTTTTCGGAAATTTTTTAAAGTGATTGGATCCATTTCAAATTTCAAGAATTGATCCAGTTATGGCTGATCATATTTGACGTCTTCAAACAGATGTCAGCTGTGTGTCCCATTACTTTGGAAATAAAATACAAAATAAAATATTATCAATTATAGGAAAATGCATACAGTAGGTTATTAAAACTGAGTTGTACAAATTCAGACTGGACTCCTGACATCAGGCGTCGGAATTAAATTACTCTCTTATTATGATTTGCATTTTTAGATAATTTGAGCAAAAAGAGTTGAAGTCAAGGAACCCTTTTTTGGGTTTTGCAGATCAAATTGTCTGACGATGGAATAAATGAAAGAAATATTATAGATGCATTTTTCTGATGAGATTGAAATGCATAGACCGTATGTTCACGATAACGGCAATCCCTTGATAATTTTAGTATACGTAGTTAAAAATTTAATGACACCTTTAGAATAATATTAACTTTACCAATAATGGTTGCTGAAAGTGAATGATCGGTTTTTTGAATTAAAATTAATTAAACATTATTTACGCTCAACACTGACACTAGAAGATTGAACAATTTAGTGTTAATTTCAATTGAGGAAAAAAGATGTGTGGGTTGAATCGCTAAATATACAAAGTTTAATAAAAGATTTTCTCAAAATAAGGACACAACTAACTTTTTTGTAAAAAAAATATTATAGGTATTTAGCGTTTTGTTTAGTTTGTTCATTTGCAATGATGTTTTTTTTTGTTTATTTTTCATTGTCTATATTTTTGGTTTTTCTTTTTGTAATATACAGTTTCTAGTAAAAAATATATCTTTACAAACGTGCTTTATTTCACTATTAAAATATGAATTCTCTTTAATGGAAGACGAAAGTCCTACTGCATCTTGGCACGATCCTGAAGATCTCAGTATAAACAATAAAGTACAGAAAGAAATATAATAATTACGTGGTTTCTCTTTGCCTTAAGCTTTCCCTTTAAAAAACACCCGATCTATATAACAAAATAATTAGTGCGTTTATTAAACTTATTCAACAGTTTTATAGGAGTGTGATACATAAATTATTTTAAACGGGTTCACATCCTAAACTTTTATCATCAGCATCCGACATTCCCTGATGATAAGTAACCATCTGAAATTATCATCAATTCGTATAATTTGATCTTAAACTTGAAACATTTTTCTTATATGGGCGCCAGTGTAATGTTTTTCTTCTTAATATATATATATATATATATATATATATATATATATATAAAGGTTCTTGATAATTCTTGAGCGTAGTTAAATTAGAAAAGATTTTGTTTTTTTTTTTTTTTTTTTTTTTTTTTTTTTTTTTTGTACTAACACAATCATATTTCCACCTCAAAATAAACATACTGATATCATTTACAAAAAACTTTTATATATTACTAATCTTTCACCACTAATAAAAAATTACTAAAACAACCTTTGTAACTATAATAAATTCAAATACTAAGTCCATTGGAAACTTTTTACTAAACTAAAAGAAAAACAAATAAAGCTTTATGTAGCAATTTAGTGTATAAAATTCAATGTGAATGCAAAGCTTCCTACGTAGGCCAAACCAAACAGTGGCTCCGAAATCGCATGACACAACACAAAAGTGATGCAAAATTAGGAAAACTTCTTGTGCTCTTTCTATACATTTATACAATACAAAACACAAAGTCAATTATGATAATGTAAAAATTTTAGATATAGAAAGCAATTACAAAAAGACTTTTCTTAGAATCATTTCATATAAACCAAGAACAAAATTCCATCAATCACAAAGAAGACATCAATAATTTACATATAGTTTACTCATACCTATACACTTTTAATTCAAAAAATATACTAACTATAATGATATTGCTTACACACAGAATTCTATTTAATTTAAGTCAAAAGTCAACCTGTTTACTACACCTGTAAAATATATGATTTTAAAATCTAACTATTTTTATGCAACCCACCATACATAAAATTTTTACAAATAAACCACATACTACTATTTAAATAAAAATATAATCAAATAGTGTCATAATTTGTTGTTTGATGTCATCCTTGATCCTACATTTTTGTCAAATAAGTGAACTGACATTTCATTCAAAATTAATTTTAATTCTTAATCAGTAATATGACAAGCTTCCTTCTGTTACTTTTATTATGGGTGAATACATAAAATAATTTTATCAAGTAATAAGTAAGTTAAACATATATTACCTGTTATATGAATTACCTATTTATATACTTTTTCATGTAGATCGATGATTAAGGTGTAAATTATCACCGAAACGTACGATTTAATACAAATGATACACATTTAATGTTTTGTGTTTAATTTATGAGCGACTTTATCCCAAGAACCAAAAAACAAAATCTTTTCTATATATATATATATATATCTGACTCGAGAAGTTAGGTGTCAGCAAAACGAAGTCTTCCGACGTAACTAGGGGTCTATTCTTTGGGTAGAGCTATGAGAAATGGGGGAGGTAAGTCGAAATCTGTTGGTGGGTCATATTCAAACTAAAACAAATAGGCGCCACCAAGTCCGGATTGATTCACGTTAATGGCATGGCATATTTCTAAGGGCGGACGTGGAGACCCAAAGAAAAAAAGATCGCCTTCGCTGACAAATACCTGTCTTAACAGAATAAGACGCTGTTCCTGTAAGAAAGTATAATAATTAGATCAATAGAAAATTGGGACACTGTTTGTGTCCCGCAAACATACCTAAAGAAATATTAAAAAACAATATTTTCTATATAAGGTTGGCATCCAAATTCAACTCTTAAAGATACTAATTTCCTGTGATTAGGTTTGATCACATTTGATCAAAAATAAAAAACTTTAAGCTTGGACTAATAATTTACTAAAAAGAATCTCTTTTTCTTTAAATAAAATGCAATGCAACAAAATTAAATAACTACTTGAATTACTTTGTAAGTTTAAAGTAAGGTTTATCAACCTTATTCATGATCAAATATATTACAACAAGGTGTAACTTATTACACAAAGATATTCTAACCCATTCAGATCTGTCTAGGTCGATTACATTACAAAAGTTAATATACAAATTTTTCTCTTTAAGTTAAAAGTACTAATTTTAGTTTAAAATGAAAATGATCACAAAAATATTCTTGTTTTCAAAAGTGGTAGTAACGCAGTGCTAAGCATTTGCTTTCAAGGATACATGTGTCAGCAGCATATTCCAGACAAACAAGTGACGTCAGAAACACCTGTTGTTGTAACTAACAGTTTATACTGAAGCAACGTGTTGTTTCTTACAAAATCAAATGAGTGAATTTAAGTTTGATACTGGTAAATCCAGCTTAGCAATATTTGAAGCAAATAGCAAATTCGTACTTCTACACAATGGAACAAAATAGCGTGTTTCTAAAGTGAAACACAAAGAATTTCTTAGAACTACTACGAACCAAACAAAACTGCATTCCTAGCCTTGATTAGGTACTTGTTTTACCATGCGAAATTTACTGCTTATATTCTACCAAAGTAGCATCTTTACCCTGTGTAACAAACGATCCTCTATAAATTAGATCTACTTTCCATCTTCCAAGTACACCGTACACGTGGTAATATTAAGTGGTTTTCTAAAAGTCGATTATAGTTTTCAAGATTCTAACTGCATCGTAGATTGTGGTGATGTTTCTCGTCGCCTAATCTCTCGTCGCCTAATCTCTCGTCGCCTAATCTCTCGTCGCGCTAAACAAATTTTCCAAATTAAATAAGATAATAACGTTTATACTTTACCAACCGCTATTCAGAAAATGTGCTCGCTCATTCAAATTGATACGCAGATTACTGGCCATCGCCCTTTCATACATCTTGCTACTTCTTCTACGTATGGCCGAGTGATTATCATGCTCGCTCGGACGATCGGAGGATCCAAGGGGGAGGTTGTCACACCTAAACGCGCCTGCGACTGGCTGTGGAATACACCGACATCCAACCCAAATAGACTAACAAATCAAGATGCTGTTTTAATGTATGATTTTACTTGTTAAATGTATTCCGACATTATTTAATAAAAGTGTTTTATTATTTTCGCACTTTTAATGAAGGGATTTATCAACCCAAAAATAAAATTGTTTCAAACTTCGTCTATATATTTTTTTTCATTTTCCTTAACATACAAACATGCTTTGCTCCACTCTTTAACTCCAATATATTTTATGTGCTTCTGCCAACGTCCATACATCATCTATATTAAATTACATGCAGCGACATGGTTTTCAAGTAACGTCCATATCTTCTCGATAGGGTTTAGTTTTGAGGATAAGGAACTAATCGCAATACTACATGACCATGCTCTGCTAGTATCTGATCAAATACAAACACACGTTGAACAGGATTATTTGCCTTAATTTTGGAATACAATATTGGCTTGGTATCTTTACATCCATAAAAGATATATGATTTCAAATTGGTAATAACTTCTCGTGCAGCCACTTTTTGTTAATATTTGTTAATACTTGTTACTTTAAATTCACTAATTGAAATAAATTTCGCACGTAAATTCTGGTTGTTTCCTCTATACAGGGTGTTTAAAATTGCCTTGTTTATTACTAAATTTAACCCTTTAAAACCACTACAATATATATATATATATATATATATATATATATTACTCAAATTTAGACCAGGGTAGAAAATTAATTAACGACATCAAACAATTTTAATCACCTTGTATAAAGAAACAAATAGAAATTACGTGCGAAATTTATATCAATTAATTCAATTTTTAAGTAACGGGCATTAAACAAAGTGTACAAATAATAATTAATATTTAATTAGTATTCGCTAAAAATTAAAGGGTAGAAGCCAATGCCATTCATTATTATTTTAATTGGAGTTAATTGAACAATTATTAAGGTATACTATGCATAAAAGCTTTTAAAAACCCAATAATACCAAATATGAGACGCGTTGCTAGCATACAAATCTATCAAGAAGGTTATAAATACGTGGAATATCCAAGTCGTAGAAGTATTATGATTGAACACCGGCGTATTTTTAAATATCACGTTCTGTTTAATTTGTTTGGATAAACATGAAAATTCTGCGTATATTGCAAACGGTCGGATAAACCGTAGCTTATATTAACGGGAAGGCTAGTTGAGCGGTTATTTAACTCAAATAAGAATCCACGTGGATTAAAATAACCGATAGTAAAGAATATCGATTTGTACCACTCAGACCAAGGTAGAAAGGGATGATAAAACAGGTAAAACAGAGACACGGCTAATAAAAGGCGTGATTTGAGCAACGTCACTAGGTTTGCGATTGGTTGAAATACGTTGCAGATATGAGAGGTGAAAACAACAATTTCTATATAAAATTAATTAGTTGTTCGCAGACGCGTTGCGCGACGTGTGAAAATATCTTAGATTTTCAACTGGCGCGAGTGCAAATTTTGTAGAATTGCGTGCCGAGCTGTCGAAAAGGGAAACATAGAATGCGAAATTCTAAAATTGTCCGTTGAGGACAAAACCGACGTGCAAGCGGGCTCTTATATAAACCCGTGTTTATATGAGTTTCGCTCTCTTAGATTTTCGATTTTTATTCAATACTTTAAACAGTTTGGCTCTTAGATTTTTGATTTTACTGAATACTTTAAACAGTTTTGCTCTTTATTTTTTGATGTTATACGATACTGCAAGCAGAATACGTGCTACGATACAAGTTATTATGCATTAGAGCACTTAGAAAAGATAGATAAGGTAATAAAGTCTAGTTATATTTGCGGGTATTACTGTACCAATTATCTAAATTAGTAGCGATAACCATCTGAAATTATCATCAATTCGTATAATTTGATCTTAAACTTGAAACATTTTTCTTATATGGGCGCCAGTGTAATGTTTTTCTTCTTAATATATATATATATATATATATATATATATATATATATATCTGACTCGAGAAGTTAGGTGTCAGCAAAACGAAGTCTTCCGACGTAACTAGGGGTCTATTCTTTGGGTAGAGCTATGAGAAATGGGGAGGTAAGTCGAAATCTGTTGGTGGGTCATATTCAAACTAAAACAAATAGGCGCCACCAAGTCCGGATTGATTCACGTTAATGGCATGGCATATTTCTAAGGGCGGACGTGGAGACCCAAAGAAAAAGATCGCCTTCGCTGACAAATACCTGTCTTAACAGAATAAGACGCTGTTCCTGTAAGAAAGTATAATAATTAGATCAATAGAAAATTGGGACACTGTTTGTGTCCCGCAAACATACCTAAAGAAATATTAAAAAACAATATTTTCTATATAAGGTTGGCATCCAAATTCAACTCTTAAAGATACTAATTTCCTGTGATTAGGTTTGATCACATTTGATCAAAATAAAAACTTTAAGCTTGGACTAATAATTTACTAAAAGAATCTCTTTTCTTTAAATAAAATGCAATGCAACAAAATTAAATAACTACTTGAATTACTTTGTAAGTTTAAAGTAAGGTTTATCAACCTTATTCATGATCAAATATATTACAACAAGGTGTAACTTATTACACAAAGATATTCTAACCCATTCAGATCTGTCTAGGTCGATTACATTACAAAAGTTAATATACAAATTTTTCTCTTTAAGTTAAAAGTACTAATTTTAGTTTAAAATGAAAATGATCACAAAAATATTCTTGTTTTCAAAAGTGGTAGTAACGCAGTGCTAAGCATTTGCTTTCAAGGATACATGTGTCAGCAGCATATTCCAGACAAACAAGTGACGTCAGAAACACCTGTTGTTGTAACTAACAGTTTATACTGAAGCAACGTGTTGTTTCTTACAAAATCAAATGAGTGAATTTAAGTTTGATACTGGTAAATCCAGCTTAGCAATATTTGAAGCAAATAGCAAATTCGTACTTCTACACATTGGAACAAAATAGCGTGTTTCTAAAGTGAAACACAAAAGAATTTCTTAGAACTACTACGAACCAAACAAAACTGCATTCCTAGCCTTGATTAGGTACTTGTTTTACCATGCGAAATTTACTGCTTATATTCTACCAAAGTAGCATCTTTACCCTGTGTAACAAACGATCCTCTATAAATTAGATCTACTTTCCATCTTCCAAGTACACCGTACACGTGGTAATATTAAGTGGTTTTCTAAAAGTCGATTATAGTTTTCAAGATTCTAACTGCATCGTAGATTGTGGTGATGTTTCTCGTCGCCTAATCTCTCGTCGCCTAATCTCTCGTCGCCTAATCTCTCGTCGCGCTAAACAAATTTTCCAAATTAAATAAGATAATAACGTTTATACTTTACCAACCGCTATTCAGAAAATGTGCTCGCTCATTCAAATTGATACGCAGATTACTGGCCATCGCCCTTTCATACATCTTGCTACTTCTTCTACGTATGGCCGAGTGATTATCATGCTCGCTCGGACGATCGGAGGATCCAAGGGGGAGGTTGTCACACCTAAACGCGCCTGCGACTGGCTGTGGAATACACCGACATCCAACCCAAATAGACTAACAAATCAAGATGCTGTTTTAATGTATGATTTTACTTGTTAAATGTATTCCGACATTATTTAATAAAAGTGTTTTATTATTTTCGCACTTTTAATGAAGGGATTTATCAACCCAAAAATAAAATTGTTTCAAACTTCGTCTATATATTTTTTTTCATTTTCCTTAACATACAAACATGCTTTGCTCCACTCTTTAACTCAATATATTTTATGTGCTTCTGCCAACGTCCATACATCATCTATATTAAATTACATGCAGCGACATGGTTTTCAAGTAACGTCCATATCTTCTCGATAGGGTTTAGTTTTGAGGATAAGGAACTAATCGCAATACTACATGACCATGCTCTGCTAGTATCTGATCAAATACAAACACACGTTGAACAGGATTATTTGCCTTAATTTTGGAATACAATATTGGCTTGGTATCTTTACATCCATAAAAGATATATGATTTCAAATTGGTAATAACTTCTCGTGCAGCCACTTTTCATAATAATAAACAACAAATTGCAGCATTCTGCCGTTCTTGATTATGAACTACCTACCTCCTATTCATATTACTCTAAAAAAATATCAAAATTAACCAACGGTTAAACACGCATTCTTTGCAAGTACTTGGTGAAACAATTAACTATCAGTTAGTTTTGAAATAAACTGATTTGATGCTAGGTCCTGATAAAAACTATTAAAATGAAAAATTCCAAACTGACGTCAATGAAATAGAGAATGACCGACATTTACATACAATATTGCAATCAGCAGAGTATGTATACTGTTGCCAAACAAATTTTTACCGAACAAAAATCTGTGAACCTATAATTATTTACCAATGGAAACATGTAAAAACGCTAATGTTATATGACGTTATGGGTTTATTTCGTGCAATTATGCGTAAACGGGAACTTTCTAAACAATATTTTATTTTCCGCAACAAATGGGGTGTTTGTGACGATGTATTAAAACGATAATGCTAGCTTGATGTTTGTAGGTCGTATTATAGCATAAAAAAATCTTGTCATTCAAAGCCTATTTGAAGCTATTGCGCATATGAGGTCACCGCCGTCCAATAATAATTCTATCCTACCTTCTTAATTATCACACTATCTACACCCGTTAACCTTTATATCATCCGTATTATAACTACTATGTGGTTGACTTGATTGATCAAAATATGCGCTAGTATTGGGTAACGAAATATAAATTCTGTGACAATTTTGATGAAAAGTACTTAACCAATTATATGTTCCAGATTGCTGGATAATTCTGAAACTCTAACATTCAATAATCCACTAGCAGCTCTTCCCCGTGTAGCTGTTATCTTCCTTCCAATACCACTTATCTATAGATTTAGTAAGCTTTAATTATCTGATATGTCAAATTATAATTTTATGGAACCGTTAAAACTTCCTAACTGACACCTAAACTGTCTTACCTTTTTCTTACTGCCACTGTACGATATACAGCGTGTAAATAAACTAATATTAGCACTTACTGTCTTATCTGCTACCATGAGATTACCATAGGTCATGAACCATTCCAAAATGTTTATAGCGGCTTATTGCGGCTTGAACCAAAAGTCTTGAACAACACTCCATACCGCACCTTGCGCTATATAGGGATTGAAGGATGCAGGTAGTAGATATACGGAATGCCAAAGGTTTAACGGTAAAAGCAGCTTTAAAACGCCTTAACATACCGCCCACCAAAATAAAATTGATTACCTTATTTTTTAAACTATGTACTAATGAAAATAAAACGAATACTACGCTACATTTAATATTCATCTTAAAACTATTGAGGTGTGCTGTCTACAGGTAGAGGACACAACTTGACTAAAGGTCTGTTAATTGTGCCATGCGATGATGGGAGTAAAATTGGAAATTTCACCCCATAAGGTAGGTCTGAATTTCGAAGCCGACCGCCCACCCTGAGTAAACCATGGGTATCCAGAAAGGGGGTGAGAGGTCTGAGCGATTTGTTAACCGGTTTACCATTTGCTATATTACAAATATCTTGATGGAAGACTTCTTGTTGAACCCTTTTGACCAAAATATGAAGAGAACATTGCTGTTCAACCATAGAAGCATAATGGGGCGCATCTCTGCGTGATTCCAATGGTGTTCGAGTATTGGAAATGAAGTGACGAACACAGGAAATAATTTTACATATTTTTTTGACAAATTCGAAAAACGAGTAGTCAATGAGTCTAAGAAATTGTACGAAATAACAACATTTAATGATAAAATTTGTCTTTCCGTTTCGACCGACAACGGATTTAATGAACGAGACATGTTAAGCGATGGCCATTCTTCTTCTGGAAGCCAGTGGGGCCCTTTCCACCATAAATGATGTTGTACCAATTCTGAAGCTACCAGACCTCGAGAGGCACAATCAGCTGGGTTTTCTGAAGATTTAATATGAAACAATGATGCTGGAGGAATGCGGTCTTGGATATGTGAAATTCGATTGCTGACAAATGTTTTCCAATTATACGATGACGATTTAATCCAAGCGAGTGCAACGATTAAACCGCACCAGGCATAAATACTATCGAATGACAATTGTGTTTTGTAAGTAGTTCGAACAGAATCTACCAAGTTTGACAACAGTAGTGCACCACATAACTCCAAACGTGGCAAAGAAATGCGATTAGTCGGAGCAACCCTAGATTTGGCACACACCAATGAAGTTTTAATGTTTCCAACTGTGTCGACGACTCGAAAATAAACAGCGGCTGCATAGCCTGCTTCCAAAGCACCACAGAAACCGTGAATCTGTATACTTTTGTAATCAACACATAAAATCCATCGAGGGATCTCGAGTTTCGATAATTCTGACAATTGTTCCAAATAATTTTTCCATTTTGATACAATATTTAATGGAGAACTTTCGTCCCAATCCAAACCCAATATCCACAAATATTGGATTAAATGTTTGGCAAAAAATACTAAAGGAGTAAGTAGCCCCAACGGATCGAAAATTCTGGCTACTTCAGACACCATACTGCGCTTCGTACAATCCTTTGAAATAGGATTAACGTGATAAAAGAAATAATCCCCTATGAGTTTCCACTGCAAACTTAAAATCTTTTGTGACAAATTATTTGAATTTTCAAAAATAAAAGTTATCGGATAACAAGACGATTCTGGTAATCCTTTAAGAACCTTGCTGACATTGCTGTTCTATTTACGCAATGTAAAACCTCCTGCTGCACAAATTTGATTTAATTCTAAAATTAACCGTTTTGCTTCCTCCACAGAAACACAACCACTCACAACATCGTCAACGTAAGTATCTGATGCCAACACCTCAGTAGCACGCGGAAATGTGGCTGACTCCACTTGAGCTAATTCCTGAATGACCCTCAATGCTAAAAATGGAGACGAAGTCATTCCATAAATGACGGTGTTTAACTGGTAATCCCTGATAGGATCCTAAGAATTAAATTTCCAAATTATTTTTTTATATTGACGATGATCTGGCGCAACCAAAACCTGCCTGTACACCTGTTTGATGTCAGCAGTGAGTACCACAGCATGTTGACGAAAGTGCAGCAACAAAACCATAATGTCTTTCTGCAACGGAGGACCAACTAACAAATGTTCATTTAACGAACCACCAATAGGCGCAGAAGCCGAAGCATCAAAAACCACTCTGAGTTTGGTTGTTGCGCTCTCTGGTTTGACAACGGCATGATGAGGTATATAGTATTCTGACACATCATCTATGGAATTTTGACCAAATTTCGAACAAAGTTTCATATGACCACTCTCAATGTAATCTTGCATAAAATCACGATATAAACTATATAAATGAGAATCTTTTTTCAAACGTCGCTGCAATGAAAGAAATCTACGAATGGCGATCTCCCGAGAATCGACAAAAACAGGCTTTGGGTCTTTGAACGGCAACCGGACCACAAAACGACCACCCTCCTCTCTAGCATCAGTCTCAACGAAATGCCTTTCGCACGCTTCTTCCGCCGAACTCACCCTAGACGAGTCTGGAATGTTTTCTAGTTCCCAAAAGGGACGTATATTAGAATCCAATGGTTCCACTATTGCACATAACGATGTGCATGAAGAAGCAGGAGAAACAAGTTTTCCTGTCAGTATCCAACCCAATTTTGTCTTTATAGCGACAGGTTCATCCAGCGAAACCACACGAGATTCATTCATTAAAATATGAGCAAAAATATTTGCACCTAGCAACATATCTATTTTGCCGGGTTTATCAAAATCTTCGTCGGCTAAGTTTAATTCAGACGTATGCGACCAATTATTTGATGGTAACTGTACCGTAGGTAATTTTCCACAAATCTCCGGGAGAACAAAAACATCCACATCATATTGAGGGTTTCTTTGTCCTCTAGGACGAATTTTACATGACAATGTACCTGAAACCTGAGCAGCTGATAGTCCCAGTCCTTCCACCTTTACTGAAACTTTTGATTTATTCAAAGCCAAACGTTGACGACATGCGTCAGTCATGAAACTCTCCATGCTGCCATTATCCAATAAAGCTCTTACAGTTTGAACTCTTCCAAACCCATCATAAACGGATACTTTAGGCGAGTTAAAGTTGGGGCCTTTGGAGCTGGTTTTTTAAAAACGTTGAAACTTTAACACATTTTTATTTACTAAGTTAAACAGAAATTACATTGAAATTTGGAGTAGCTGGTTCATAATAACATTAATAAAAATAATTTAATTGTACTGATGAGTAGCTCAAACAACGAAGTATGGAGTTTGAAGACTGACTGCCGGGCATTGAGCTCCCGGGCTTTTTATAATACCTGCCCCTCACACGGCTTGTGGGAACTTGCAGATCTCATGTCTGCGTTTCTCTTAATTATTACAATGTAACAACTTAATTCTAAGTAACTGCGGTATGTTGACCGCCTGTGACCTGCCACCTGCAGTATCACTGCCCTCACGGATGCACAGCTGCATTCCGTTCTCATGAACTGTCGATAACCTCTCTGGGTTATCCTTGTGTTACAATGTTGCATTGAACTTATACTTTACTTTACTTAACAATTTCTAATAATTCCTATTAGATTCAATATATCAATATATATAGGTAATTGGGGGATACATAACTCCTCCACCGTAAATGAAAAATTAAGGTTTTCTTAATTTTAAATACATAAAATACATTATTTAAATTCATTTAAAATTCATTATTTCTAAAGGTATACTTGTCGTTTCTTTATTTTTCTTTGTTTCCTTAAATCTAGAACAGGTACATTTTGTATAATACATACATGATTACAAAAATTACTAAAATGATCAATACAATTGTCCAAACACTTATGTTATTATAATGTAACTTTGGCGTTTTGAGTTCACTTAATTGTTCTTTATAACTTTCCACTAATTTCACGGCGTGGTTGAGATCGTCTAAGTCTAGATGCTCTAGCTTCATAGGTTTCTTTATTATTTCTTCGTCTTCTTGTTGTATTTTGAACTGTAGTTCCCGTAGGTTTGCAAGTTTCTTTGTTGCTATGGGATCTTGATAAACTCTGATTACTTCATCTTTCAATTTCACATAACAATCTTCTTTGAGGGTAATTAGTTTGCTTCCGATTAATGCTTGGTTATTTTCATCTTGGTTGCAGTGGATGGTTGCTATTACTTCTGTTGGAAAAATGGCTATCCATTTGTTATCTGTAACTTTTTGAATTTTCATATTAGTTATTTGCACTTGTTTGGTTTCACAGTTTTCGTAATGATTTGAGAATTTTAATAGTTGTACTTCACAAGGGCTGTCTTCTTGAATGGTTGTTGTCGTCATCGATTGACATAAATATTGATTTGGTGTTACTTCAGTACATTTTTCGTTTGTATAACCATATCTCAGTTCATTTAGGGATAGGAATTTGGTTTTGGGTATGATTACTTGGTATGTGCTAGTAACCTTTGTTGGAAAAGCAAATAAATGATAATATTGATAATTGTTACTTTCTACTATCGGGATTTCTATCAAAAATATTATTTCGTTATTCTTAATGTAGCCTTTTACTATAGCTATTTTTTCAAATATTAGAATGTTCGATTCTGTTACATCAAAAGGTAATTTACTGTTAATTATAAATGATCTAATTCTTATTAATTCGTTTAATAAATCGATTGGTTCAATAATGCTAGAGTGTAAGGTATTTAATTTTGCGAATGTTACTGCGTTTTCTAACGTTGCTAAAATTTGTTGCATTAAAGTAAGGGTGGATATTATTTGAGTAAATATTGTGTTAAATCTAATTAAATCTCGCATGCCTAACGAGGTAGTTTGCATGGTGGTTTCAAGGGTTTGCATTCGGTTGGCTATACTGTCCTGATTTATTACTAACTTTCTCAATGTTTCGTTGAACTTTATAATCGTTGATTGGGTTAACGATAATTGGTTGCTGATTATGGTTTTTATGTCATTTTGATTCTCAATTAATTGTTATATTGTGTTGTCATAACGTTCTGCGTCTTGGTTATCTAAATTGCCTGTGATAGCTTTTATTATGTTACCTAATCCGTTGATTAGTCCCCTTTTTCGTCTCGTAGTTTGTTCGTTGGGTATTAATCTATTAAGTTTATCTTCTATGTTTCTTAAAATGCTTTTTATTATACTGTTGTAATTCATCATTTCTATTGCGTATTCTTTTCCGAATTTTGCTGTGTTCATTGATTGTTTTAATCGGTCATAATTTTCTGTGATTGTTTGAAATTCTTGTTTTAATTCTGTTAGGTCGAATTTTTGTGCGAATGTCCAATAGTCGATCGTGTTTTGCATACTGCCTGATTTAATTGGTAGTATACCGGGGTTGTTTTTTATGTCTTTTATTATTACTTGGTTGTCCGTTCTACCTGGGTGGAGGTTGACGGTAAGGGTGATGATTGTCCATCTGAAATTACAGGGTGTCTTAGGTTTTTCAAATGAATGTATTTAGTTATTTTACCGTTGTCTACTACTGCTATGTTTTTATCTGATATTTTCTTAATTTTAAATGGTCCTAAATTTCTGGGTGCTGTTTTATGTCGCTTGCTTTGAAAGTTTTTCTCATATACGGTTTGTCCTATTGAAAATTTATTTGAATCGGTATTTTTGTTTCGGGTTGTGGTAATACGTTCTTTATCGTTCTCTAATTTATCTTTTACCTTGTCGTAAGTTATTTTTAGTTTTTGTTTATGATCTTTCGCATATTGCTGATATACTTCTTTATTGTAGTGTATGTCATAGGGATTTCGTGAATCTGAATGTCCTAATGTTAATTCTAAGGGTGTAAAATTTGTTGATGAGTGAATTGTGTTATTATAGGCGATTAGTGCGTATGACATTAAATTGGTTATATGTTCCTTTTTATAATTTATTCTTAATAATCGAATTTGTTCTAACAGGGTTAAATGTAATCGTTCAATTAGTCCGTTTGATTCAGGGTGGTTTTCCGTTATGAAATGAATTTTTATTTTGTGTAATTCTAAAGTGTTTTGAATTGTCTCATTTTAAATTCGCTACCATTGTCTAAAGTTATTGATTCGGGTGTTCCGTAAAATGTGAAATATTGTAAAATCCTTGGGTCACGTCAATGCTATTTTTGGATGTGATTGGTATGGCTTGGCCTATTTTTGTAAATGCGTCTATAATTGTTAGATAGTTTTGTGCTTCTACTACTAGAGTATCGGCATGTAGTTTTTGAAATGGTTTGTCGGGTGTTTTGGTTAACATTAAGGGTATCTTTGGGGGTTTCCTATCGTATTTCGCTCTGTCACATAATTCGCATTGGTTAATGAAATCTGTGGTCAAGTCCTTCATGTCTTTAAAATAATAACGTCTTATGAGTTGTTTTATTGTTTCGTTAATTCCACGATGGTTGGTTTTTCCTTCGTGTTGATTTCTAATTACATCGTTTATTTCGTCAGGGTCGTCTAGTGTTATTAGTTTTCTAGTACATCTGATGAGTTCAGGTCCAGAGTTATTGAATAGTTTGATGTATAATTCTGAAAATCTTTGGTATAAATGTTCGGCGTTGAAATAAAAATAAAATCGTTTTTTCTCGGGGGTGTATTCTTTTAAAATTTTAATTATTTGTTCCTCGTTGTCATCTTTAGTTATTTGAATTTGATATATCTTTTGGTTATCTACTTTTGTATATTTTACTGGATTGGGGTTATTTAAAACTTCGGTTATTATAAATTGATTGGGTTTCATATCGATTGCTTCGTTTAAAATTTTAATCGCGTTTTTTGGTTCTTCGTTTTGTGTCGAATGTATCGTGTCGATCTCGTCTGGATCTTCCCTTATTTCTGTATCGTCTACGTTTCCTATAATGGATTCCGTTTCTAATGCATTGAGTTGGATTCGACTTAAAGCGTCTGCGTTGTTGTTATAAATTCCCTTTTTATATATAATTTCGTAATCGTACTCTTCGAGTCTGATTCTCCATCTTTGTAATTTTGAATTCGGTTCTTTCAGTTTGCATAACCATACTAGTGGTCTATGATCAGTGTATATGTAAAATTTTCTTCCGTATAAATAAGGTCTAAAATATTTGGTTGCCCAAATTATGGCTAATAATTCTTTTTCTATAGTGCTATACTTTTGTTCGGTTTCATTTAGGGTTCTAGATGCGTAGCTGATGGGTTTATCGCTACCTACTTTTCCTTGGCTCAATACTGCGCCTAATGCTACATTCGATGCGTCTGTCGTCAGTATAAATGGTTTTGTAAAGTCTGGGTATTCTAATACAGGGTGATTAGTTAATATGTTTTTAATTTTGTCTACTGCTTTAATAAATTCCGGGTGTGTTCAATTTTGTTTCCTTTTTAAACAATTTGTCAGGGTTTGGTTATCTGAGCGTAACCTTTAATGAATTTGCGGTAGTAACCACTAAGTCCTAGAAATCCTTTAATTTCTTTGTTTGTTTTGGTAATGGGTAATTTAGAACTGCATTTGTTTTGTCTGGATTTGGCATTACTCCTTGGGGTGTTATTACATGTCCTAAAATGATACTTCTTTTGTAAAATTCACTTTTGTCTAATTGTACTTTAAAATGTGCTTGTCTAAGACTTTCGAATACTTCTGTCAATCTTTCTATGTGTTCTACCAGTGATGTGGAATAAACTATGATGTCGTCAAGGTATACAAGGCATTTCTCATTGTGTATTCCTCGTAATATATTGTCCATGGCTCTCTGGAAAGTAGCGGGTGCGTTCTTTAGTCCAAATGGCATTCGTTTGTATTCGTAATGTCCTCTAGGTGTGCTGAAGGCTGTTTTTGATATGTCTTTTTCTTCCATCTCTACCTGATGGTATCCTGATGCTAGGTCTAATGTTGTAAAATATTGACATTTGCCTAATTTGTCTAAAATTTCGGTTATATTTGGTAGTGGGTATTTGTCATCTACCGTTTTTTCATTTAACTTTCTATAGTCTATTACCATTCTGTACTTTCTCTTTCCGGTTGCGTCTAATTTCTTAGGTACTATTAACACGGGGCTGCTCCATGGTGAATTGGAGTGCTGGATTATGTCTTGGTCTAATAAGTCGGCTACTTGTCTGTCAGCTTCTTCTTGGCTTGCATGAGGTAGTCTGTATGCTTTTGTAAAGATTGGTTTATTGTCTGTTAGCTCGATGTTATGTTTTACCGTGTTGGTGAATGTCAATGGTATTCCTTCACAATGGAATATGTCTCGGTATTCAAAACATAAGTTTTTAATTGCTCTTTCTTCTTCTTGATTGATATCGGTATTAAAGCGGATGTTAGTTAAATTTTCTCTTAACATTTCGTCATGTTCTATTGGGTTGTAATTGTTTTCTAAATTTTCGTCTATTTCCATTTCGTTAAAATTTAGTTCTTCTACGTTAATTGGGTCTGTCAATGATAATTCTACGGGATAGTCGTTTGAATTTAATATTGTTGTGGTTGCATAGTTATCTTTTATTTGCACTAATGCAGTTGGGGTTTCTACTCGTTGCTGAAATGTCATATGAATTTTTATTCCTAAATTTTTGTTAGATTTTACTGGGATTTTTATTTTTCTTTCCGTTCGGGGTTCTATTGTGTATTTTTGTTCAATTTGTTATTTTTCCGTATTTTG
The DNA here is from genome assembly GCA_036346225.1 of Platerodrilus igneus. Classification (NCBI taxonomy): domain Eukaryota; kingdom Metazoa; phylum Arthropoda; class Insecta; order Coleoptera; family Lycidae; genus Platerodrilus; species Platerodrilus igneus. Next base: position 191,409 of record JARFIW010001110.1, on the reverse strand, counting down.
TCCTTAATAAGCGATTTTTAATGTCAATGTTGGCTCCTAATTTTCTTAGAAGGTCCATTCCGATTAATCCGTCATATTTATCGTTAAATTCGAATACACAAAATTTATGTTTCATTTTAACATTAAATGTTCTTGGTAAGGGTATATTGGCTACGAATTGGTGTAGTGTTGTTTGATGAGCTGTTTTAATTCTAAATGGTTCTCTTTCTACATAATCTAAATAGTGTTTTTGTACGGTTCTGGGGCTAATTAATGTTTTTGATGATCCGGTGTCGATTAATAGTTTGAATTTGGCGTGGGGTATTTCTATGTATGGTAATACTAAGTGATTTATGTTATTTAAGTTTATTAAGTTTGGTTGTCTATGAATGGGTCCATGTGAAAATTTGAGTTCGAGTTTTCTTCGTCGTACTCCTCGTAAGTTTCGTATTGTTCGTCACGTTCATAAGTTTCTGTATGATTTGATTCATTGTTTGTAGGTGTCTCAATGTAATTATTCTGGTCAGTGTCAAATTTTTCTATTTCTTGATGAAATAATTCTTCCGATGTAAAATTACGTTTCTGATGAGGGTTTGGTCGGATATGTGTTATTTTTGTGTTTTGTCTGGTGTTACCAGATGAGGTGTCCATTGGTGTTGGTTTGTAATAATTGTTAGGGTTGTTATTATTATTAGTCATTGGTGTATTTCTATTGGGGTTTGCGTTGAATACTGGTCTTTGTTGGTTTAGGTTTTGATTAAATCTCGGTTGGAATGCGGGTTTCGTAAAAGTTGGGTTGAATGTTGGTCTTGAAAAATTTTTAAATTGATTATTAAAATTTGTATTGTTGAAACTTGGGTTATTAATTCGCGGTTGATTTGTTTGTGCGTTAAAGGGTGTGAATTTTGTTGAGGATTGTTTGTCTTGTAGCTTGTATAGTTTTATGGGTGAATAGCTTTTATTCGCGTTGGGGTTGTATAGTCTGTTGCGGTAATACATTACATTTTCTTCTTCTATTACTAGGCTCATAGCTTCTTCTAGGTTTTGGGGTCGTTGGAATCTGATTTTATCCGATAGTCGTTCTAGTAAAGCGTTTATGTATGTGTCTAGCGCCATTTCGTCATACATTTTTGTTTTTAAATGTCTAACGTTTTGATCGGGTTCTTCGATTTTTAATTTGGTTAAAATTAAACTTCTCACGTCTTGGCATTTCATTCCGAATTGGTAGTAGGATTGATTGTGTTCCATTCTAAGGTTTATTAGGTCTCGTACCAGGCATTTTATATTACGTTGGTCTCCAAAATATGCAATTAGTAGTTGTTTAAACTGATCCCATTCCGATAAATCGTCCCTACTGGCGATTAAGGTTAGTGCCCTTCCGGATAGTTTACTTATTACTAAGCGTATAAGCAATGAATTTCTTGCGTCATCTCCGGGTTTGTAAAAGGTTTTTAGGAACATTTCAGATGCTCCAATGAAATTCGAGAGATGGGCCTGCGTGCCATCAAACGTCTGTATTGTCTCTAAATAGAGACGTAAGTCTGTGTTACTCATGTTGGTTAAGGGTTTTTTCGATTTTTGGGGAAAATAAAAAAAATTTTTTTTTTTTTTTTTTGAATTAAGGTTTATTTCGCTATTTGTATTGTTACTTTTGCTTCGAATTTATTAATTTTTCGTTTGGGTTGTAAAAATTCAAATTTTGTAGAAATTGGGGTTGGTTTTGTTATTTGTAGCGTTTATTATGCTTTGGATGTATTAATTTCTCTTTTGGATTAAGTAATTTCGAATTTTGAAAAATTGGGGATGATTTTCCTTTTTATGACGTTGTTTTTGCTTTGGTTTTTTAAAATTTTCCTTTTTAGATTGAATAACTTTGAGTTTTGTAAAAATTGATGTTGATTTAGCTATTTGAAACGTTAACTTCGGTTTTGGTTTGTTAATTTTTCAATTAGATTAGGTACATAAAAATTTGGTAGAGGTTGAGGTTTATTTTGTTATTTTTCGGCGTTATTTTTGATTTGAATTTGTTAATTTTCAGTTTGGATTGGGTGGATAAAAATTTGGTAAAAATTTGAGGTTTATTTTGTACTTGTAGTATTGGATTTATTAATTTTACGTTTATATTGCGTCGAGTTATTTTTAAAATCGTAGTCGTTATTTATATTTTTAATTACACAATGCGATGATGTACTTGTGAGATTTATTTCAATAATGTTAGATTAATTTACCGTAGTCTGAGATTTGCCGGTTTTTATGCAGCTTTTAGTTCGTCTTGCGTTCCTGTTTCTTAAGGAATCTCAAATGGATGGATTTATTCTCGTTTTTAGTTCAGTTCGGTTAACTCGTAATTAATACTCTTCCGTGGGTTTTACTGAGTTGCGTATTTATGACCTGAGGTTAATTACTTTTGTACTCTATTGTTGAAATTGAATACTAAAGGATGTAATCTTTGTTACTTTGTCACGTACGTCGAGGTAATTGCGTACATATGACTATACTTGTTGAGATTATTAACACTTACAGGTGTTAATAGAAATTATAAGAATTACTTTCCGTACTTTGCATACGTCTAGTTTTATTTTTAGATATCTCGGTGTTGCTTGACTTGTAATTGAATCTCTCCGTAATGTTAGTTTTCAGCGTTTTATACCGTTTAGCGTTATTCTGTATTCGTATTAGAATAATGCTGATTAATTAATTGAAAGACGTTTAGATTTTATACCGTGTTTGTACTGCAAATTATTTATAGAGTGTTGTGGTGTAATTTTTATGCGCTTCTATAATTCCGTGATGGATTTAATACTTATGATGCGAATTGCTTTAGTACTGAAAGTTCCTGAAAGCTATTTCTATAATGTAATGATGATATTGAAGTTGTTGAAGTTATACTGAAAGCGATTTTCTCTGAGTTTTAATTGTATAATAAAGGATGCTTTCTTCGCGTATTTATCTTATCGTAGGTGGTTTTAGGTTACCGTGGTTTTTAGTTAATGCAGAGTTCTTGCTGTGATTTTATAAGGTCAATGGTTTTATAATCGTTCTGTGATTGCTTAAAGGATTAGCTTTAGCTTTGAAGTTAAATTGTGTTTTGTGTTTTTAGTTTGCCGGATCGAAAACGTGCTTTTGAATCGCGCTTGTTAATGTTTCTTGTTTTGGTGTTTTAGTGAATGTGCGCCCGTTATTTTTTGGATTATTTTGGGTTCGTTCTATTAATTATGGTAAGGCTTTCTTTTAAATTTAATTCTTATTTACTTTAAAAGAAGATTTCTTTTAAACTTCAAGTTTCATTTGCTTTTTAAAGAAAAATTTATCTCTTTAACATTCGTCTCATAGGTTAATACTTTCTTAAAATAAGGTCTCGTTTTTTGAAATAATTCACTTTGAACTATTTTCAAAACAATATAAAATAAAATAAATTCATAAAACAATAATAATAAAATAATTATACTAGCATATATCAATTATATCTTTTGGTTAAAAGAAAAATTTATGGAAATGAACTTACATTAATTTCATCTGTTTCTTTGGTGGGTTCGATCGATTCTGTATCTTGTCCACCTTGGTTTGTTTTGTTGGCCTTAGACGATTCTTGTTCCTTGTCCAACTTGGTTTGTTGCTGGATTTAGACGATTTATGTTCTTCCTCCAACTTGGTTTGGGTTCTGCCAAAATTTCGAATAAAAATTCTTGGTCACCAATCTTCCAATTTTTGGATTTTCAGTGCCCTTTTGACATCCGTTACGACTGCGCCAGTTAAAGTTCGGGTCTTTGGAGCTGGTTTTTTAAAAACGTTGAAACTTTAACACATTTTTATTTACTAAGTTAAACAGAAATTACATTGAAATTTGGAATAGCTGGTTCATAATAACATTAATAAAAATAATTTAATTGTACTGATGAGCAGCTCAAACAACGAAGTATGGAGTTTGAAGACTGACTGCCGGGCATTGAGCTCCCGGGCTTTTTATAATACCTGCCCCTCACACGGCTTGTGGGAACTTGCAGATCTCATGTCTGCGTTTCTCTTAATTATTACAATGTAACAACTGAATTCTAAGTAACTGCGGTATGTTGACCGCCTGTGACCTGCCACCTGCAGTATCACTGCCCTCACGGATGCACAGCTGCATTCCGTTCTCATGAACTGTCGATAACCTCTCTGGGTTATCCTTGTGTTACAATGTTGCATTGAACTTATACTTTAATTTAACAATTTCTAAAAATTCCTATTAGATTCAATATATCAATATATATAGGTAATTGGGGGATACATAACTGGCGTAGCTAACAAAGTAACCGTATTTGACGATCTTGCCGAAAATAAGCTACTACTGGCAGTGTAGCTAGCTTCCAATTGAGGAGTTGATGAAGACGACAAAACTGTTGACGATGAAACCACAGGCACGGAAGAAGTAACATCCTCAGTCTGCACTGCTGAGTTTCCAAAATGCAGCAAAGTATTGTGGGGTTTTGAACACCTTTTGCACAACTTCTTTGATTTACAATTGGTAGCATGATGTGAATCCATGCAACAATTAATGCACAACCCTTTTACTTTAACAAAAGTATAACGTTCCTGCGGTGACTTCCCAAGAAATATTTTACACTGATATAAATAATGTGTCGCATCACACAACAAGCATTTATTTATCTTTGACGTAGTCACTAAAGACGTATGAGATTGTGATTTTGAACCCGCATTAGGACGTTTTTCCCAGTCCACATTCTTACTTGACGATTTGAGATGTTTATCTGCTAGCACTATACTGCTGATTTCTAGCGCCTTACAGTGCTTTTCAACAAACGATTTCAATTGTTCGAATGTTGGAATATCCTGAGTATTTTCCAACTTGAACGTTTTAAGCAAATCGACCTCCAATTTTTTTGATAACATATTGAAAAGAATCAAATCCAACAAATCAATTTTTATTTGACACAAACCAGCCAAAAATTTTCTACAAAACAATTCAGTAATTCTTTTAATTCTACATGTGAGTTAGATTGAGCTTTAGAAATCTTTTCTAACGCTGAAAGGTATGTTTTTGCCAATAAACGACGACACTCGTAACACTGAACGATAATTGAATAAGCAGTTTCAAAATTTTCATTTGTGACAGCCAAATGACGAATAAGATTTTTTGAATTTGAATCAAGAGAGTCCAGTAAGAAGAAATATTTTTCAATGGGTAGTAAATTCTGGTTATCATAAACTAAATTCTTAAACATGCTATGATAAGCGTTAAAATCACAAAACTTTCCAGTGTATTTACTTATTGATACACGGGGCAATCTTATATTAGTAACACCACTAAGACCAGTAGGCGATCCACACCTATTTCCAAATGAATTTTGAGCTTTAATGTCCGATGACTCAAACATGCTTTCAAACTTTTATCCAATTCGATACGAAGCGATCCAATTTCCTGAATGCTTTCTGCATTTTCTTCATCGAAAATACATGCATGATAAAACATATCAACTTCTTGTTTGATATCCGTGGCGGCTTTTGTAAACAATTTTATTGCAACCAAATTTTCACGAGTCTTTTCCAATTTATCAGTACCGAGCAATAATTGCGAAATCCTATTGACAGCATCTTTCATGTCTTAAATTAGACGTTCCATAGAAATTCTAAATTGAGTCATTGTGCTGAATGACACGACTTCAATTAAAATACCAACAACCAAACCTTGTAAATCTGCCGACTAGAATTTCCTACAATACAATTTTAATTAAACTTTCTAACAAGGACCATACCTGAAAACCAAACCAAACAGTAAAAATATGTTCACTTCTTTAAAAGCTTTCAAACCCCAAGATATGAATGTTTGCAACAGATGTGATTTGTTTGTCTGGTGCCGAAGCAATTATAAAACCACAACCCTTAAAAGCTACCTGCATAAGAATTCTTTCGAAATAGGACATAAAACTAGCATTAATATATAATATCCCGTTATTTTCAGAGGCCACTGTGTATATACCAGCGTTTTAAAGCTTTCGTCTGTAATAAATACCTCAACTTTAATTGAATGAATATAATTATTGTGATTGAATGAATAATATGATAGCTACACTAAACATTAGTAGTTATCAAAGGTAATCACGAAAATGTAATTAAACAATGAGGATTAAATACGATTAATGATTAGGATTAATTGGAAAGGCACTTGAAAAATTTAACATTATGAAAGGATAAGATTTCAGCGCGAAGAATCAACTAATGTACGATATACAGCGTGTAAATAAACTAATATTAGCACTTACTGTCTTCTCTGCTACCATGAGATTACCATAGGTCATGAACCATTCCAAAATGTTTATAGCGGACTGTATACTGAATGATTGATGTTTGATTGATGATGTGCAATGCTTTGTTTCACACGCGCACTATGAAAACACCGCATACGCGCTTCCGTTGAATACGGGTGCATTTGCGGCTTGAACCAAAAGTCTTGAACAACACTCTGGTGACTGTCACTGTTCCATACCGCACCTTGCGCTATATGGGATTGAAGGATGCAGGTAGTGGATATATGGAATGCCAAAAGGTTAACGGTAAAAGCAGCTTTAAAACGCCTTAACAGCCACTGTATTAGTATTCACTTACTTCGTCGGATTCACATAGATATTTTTAAATATTCTAACACTACCTTATTATATAATAAAGTCTAACTACAAATTTTTTATGCTTTCTTTAAATGAAACCACTAAAAATCGTACTTCCCTTTTTTGTTTTGTCCTGAGTATCTTCTGTGAAGTAATTCCTTGTTTGATTTGGTTGATTCTTGAATTTCTTTTTTCCTTTTCTTGCTCCAGTAAAACACTAAATGGTTATATTTTGGATGTCCTTTAAAAATCCAATATTATGTTTCCACTATGACCTATTTCCTATTAATCTTCTTCTTTCATTAGATAAATGCTCAGCTTATTCAATTTTAAATGTAATAAAAACTCTTCCAAGTCATCAACTAGTACTTCAAAATTAAATCCACTTAACAATCTTTCCCATTGTGTAACAAGAATAATCCTTCTAATTATAATACAGGCTTAATTATCAACAATATGAATCTCGCTATCACAACTATTTGGAAACACTTTCTATACCATTTAAAGTGAAGAGTTTTAATTACCAATTCTAACTGTCACACCTGTTTATTTTTCATCCACCTCCGATTTTTTTTTTATTATCACAAAATCAAAAATTATTTAGTTTGAGTAAACACTTTTTCAGTGTACAGTGAAATAGAAATCAATATTTGAACGTAGGTTAAAAAACCTTTACAGAATTAATTGTGATATACCAAAAGATATTTTATTGCTGTTAACAGAGTACACTTGCCAGGATATGTATAAATAACAAAAAGAAGCTGCGTTTTAATGTATTCTTTCCGAGAGATCATTAGGCCTTATTTCTATATACATATTAGCAGCAAATATCAATATATTTGGATATAGAAATATCTTCAAATTCATTAGGTAACGGCCTCTTGGCGCGAATGAAGGAAACTTCTTGTCTAAAACTTTGACATTTGCTCCATAGTAGATGCCCTGAAAGTTGAAAGATGTTACTTCAAAATCTGTGCATTGATGAACTGTAAAGTATTTAGTACTCTAATTTTTGTTTCTTCAATTTAATCATGTTTACATTAACTCCTTTCGAACAATAATGTAAATTATATACGTTTAAACAGTACATGAAGAAAGGTAGCATGACACCGTTATTATGCTCAATACTTACAGGAAATCCACACTAATGAATAAGAAATATAAAAAGTAGGATATAATAAAAATAATAATAATAATAATACGACGCAATAATACTAAATGGAACCTTCAAAAACGCATACAAAAGATTTTTAAAGATCAAAAACTAAACACAACAAGTACCGATTTCGAAGAAGAGCTCAACGTATACATTAATACATTAAAACAAAAAATATCAGCTTTAGGCAAAAGATTAAGGCGATACAATACATCAAAGAAGAGGAAAAGCGACAACAAATTATTTGGTTTTAATCAGAAATTGTTCTACAACAAACTTGAAGAAGAGAATTTTAAAGGAACGCCCCCAGATTTAACAACAGTCGAAAGATTTTGGCATCAGCAATGGGCCAACCCTGTTAGTTATAATTCCAAAGCAAAATGGATTGAAGAGGAATTCAGTAAGAATAATATCAAAATGGATGATCCCATAACAACGATAGAAGAACTCAATTTCATTATAAAGAAACTTCATAATTGGAAAACAGCAGGACCTGATGGAATTCAAAACTTCTGGTGGAAGTACCTAACATCCTTACATTTACCCCTAACAAAATTGAGAAATAAAAGTTTATGTAACCCATCAATAATTCCAACATTTATGACACAAGCAATAACATACTTAAAACCAAAGAGTACTGATACGGGAAATGTTAAGAATTATAGACCTATTACATGTTTAAATACCATTTACAAAATTATATCATCTGCAATAGCTCATAAAATCGAACCATACATATCAGAAAATGCTATTCTATCAGAAGAACAAAAAGGATGTAAGAAAAATTCTAAAGGATGCAAAGAGCAACTTATAATTGATACAGTAATAACAGATCAAGTTAGACGACAACACAAAAGCATATCAATAGCTTGGATAGATTATCAAAAAGCGTATGACTCTATTCCACATGACTGGTTATTAAAAACCCTAAATATTTATAAAATACATCCAAAAATTATATCATTATTAAAAACGGTAATGGAAACTTGGCGCACACAAATTAGTTTAACGATAAATGACCAAAGAATAAAATCTAAACTAATACCTATAAAACGCGGAATATTCCAAGGCGACACGTTAAGTCCATTATGGTTTTGCCTAGCTCTTAATCCATTATCGAATATCCTAAACAATAGCAAAATGGGATATAAACTAAGTAACAATAGAAAAACACTCTACACCATAAATCACTTATGGTACATGGATGACCTAAAGTTATATGCCAACAACCAACAAGAACTTACATCTCTACTAAATATTATCACTCAATTTAACACAGACATACAAATGAAATTCGGAATGAAAAAATGTTCTTACATCAACATTAAACGTGGAAAACTCGAAAACTCACAAGAATTAATTCTATTACTTCATAATTTAAAATTTCATGCACTAGAATTAGAAAAAAGCTATAAATATCTTGGCCTTCAACAACGTCTTGTAAAAACTAAGGGGACCAAACTTGCTTTTCAAAATAGTTTCAAACACCGCTTACATAAGATACTGAAGACAGAACTGCTATCCAAAAATAAAATTAAAGCTATCAACACATGGTGCATTCCAGTATTAACATATACTTTTCGCATTGTCAACTGGTCTCAAACAGATTTAGACAACATTAACAGATTAGTTCGAACAACATTAACAAAATTTAGAATGCATCATCCAAAATCAGCTATAGAAAGACTATACTTACCACGCAATGAAGGAGGCAGAGGACTACTAGATATGAAAAACATGTGCAACAAACAAATATCTACATTAAAAAATTTTTTCTACACAAAATCGCTCGTCTCTGATTTACACAATGCAATAGTGAAGTGTGACAAAAATTACACCCCATTAAATCTCGCGAATAAAAACTTTATACCACAAACACTCTCCATCCAAGAAAGAATTGAAACATGGAAATCTAAAGCCATACATGGAAAGTTTCCTCACAGCCTAGAAAATGCAGACAAAGAAGGTTCAGTGCGATGGCTAAAAGATGGCTTCCTTTTTGGTGAAACAGAAGGATTTATTCATGCAATCCAGGACCAAGTTATTGAGACCAACAATTATAAAAAATATGTTGAGAAGCATTTGGTTGAAGATCAATGCAGAATGTGTCACCACGCATCAGAAACCATTGATCATCTCACTTCCGGTTGCTCAATGCTAGCTAATACAGAATATCTTTCTAGACATAATAAAACCACAAACATAATCCATCAAGCAATAGCAATCAAACACAAATTAATGACAGAAAAAGAGGAAACACCATACTATAATTACAAACCTAAACCAATATTGGAAAATCATCAATACAGATTGTATTATGACGTTCCAATACATTCAGATAAAACTGTTATGGCAAATAGGCCTGATATATTACTGCATAACCTTCAAGATAATACAGCTCTTGTTATAGATATAACTCATCCAAATGATCATAATATCAACAAAGCTGAAGTCGAAAAATTGCCAAATATATTCCACTTATAAACGAATATAGAAAAATATATAAACTAAAATCCATAGAAGTTATACCTATAGTAATTACTGCAAATGGACTTATTAACAAACATCTTTCAAAAAATATTACAAAATTACAATTAAACCCTAACATAATCATACCAGCAGCTCAAAAATCAGTTATCCTTGAAACATGCCGTATTATCCGCACAGTGTTAAATATACCATATGCCGATACAGAATAAGGTTTGCAAATAGCCCCTTAATTCTGTAACACCAGTTGAGAAATCACTGAGAAAAGAAAAGAATATAATAATAATAATAATAATAATAATTTCAATTCAATTCAATATACTTTATTCAATATAATATAATACATCACACCATAAGCTAACCCTTCAGTTGCTTGACACGGTGTTCATAATTACGTAACAAGCAATCCTTTTTTACATAACTAAACTAAACTAACCTAAGTTATTAATTCTATAAATTTAAATTTTAATTTAACGCTTAATGTTAGATTGCTTTTCGTTTACATAATTGATATTTTTGGTTTTCAAACTTTTTATTTTATGATATTGTCGGAGGCTTTCACGGCCGGAGTCATTATAATTATTTATGGTTCCGGGTTGGGACCGTGTCATTTTATAAATTAAAGTCGACGTTTCGCCCACTTTTGTAAGGGGCTTCATCAGGACAATAAATATATTACAAGTTAATATTAAATAGACAAGTCACAGTGTAAAGAGAAGAGTTACTCCTGAACTAGCAGACTCACTAGCCCATTCATAGCCAAAAGGTGTCTTGTGGCGAAGTAACTGTTACAGTTACTATAGTTACTATAGTTCATATTTCTCACTATATAACAAGAGAGTCGAACCATAAAATAAAAATTATTTATGGTTCCGGGTTGGGACCGTGTCATTTTATAAATTAAAGTCAACGTTTCGCTCACTTTTGTAAGGGGCTTCATCAGGACAATAAATATATTACAAGTTAATATTAAATAGACAAGTCACAGTGTAAAGAGAAGAGTTACTCCTGAACTAGCAGACTCACTAGCCCATTCATAGCCAAAAGGTGTCTTGTGGCGAAGTAACTGTTACAGTTACTACCCATTAGACCGACCTAAAATACCAATATTAATATTTAGAAGCACAACGAACGAATTAATAAACAAGATAGATGCAGCTCTGGCCACATTTCTACAATCAGGTTATAATTTATAGACTTTACACTTAGCAATTTATTCGGCTGCATATACCTCCATAATTCTAAACGGCCAACATGTAAGCAATAGTTTATATGCAGACAATTATAAAAATCGGAAGGAACCAAAATGGAAAGCCAGACTTTTACAACAAATTGATGGTTATCGCTCGTAGATCAACATCATCACAGAATATTTTAAAGGTATTAATACGAAAAAGGTTCAACGCAAAGTTAAAAACATCATAACAGAAGCTAATTTACAAGTAAATAATAACATAAGAGAAGTGCTTACTAAATATAGTTATTTCTTAAGACAAAAACTCTATGTAAAGCCTCCAGACTTCGGCGTTACAATGAATGCACAAAACATAAAACACAAAATTTTTAATTTCAGCGATCACAAAAACTTTTTTATCAAAATTTAGAAAATCCTACTGCTCACAATAAAAATAATTGTATAGACAGGCAACATTTTACAGATTTTTGGAAAAGGCTCTGGGAGAACACAGAAACTGTGGCAAATATTAAATCTAAAACAGTTTTTCAATAATAAAGTGTATTAAGATTGCTAACCTGAAATGGGTTCCGGAGTTCTATCCTAGTCTATAATCTACAGCCCCTTTTTGTGTTCGCTTTGCTTATTGATGTGCCGACCCCATATAAGAATCGCCTCCCATAAATCGCTTCCAATTAAAATCGTACCAAATTACAGTACATCCAAAATTAAAACGTACCAAATCGGAATATGTCCAAATTAGAATATGTTCATTTTTAAATTATCTCCATAATTAGAATATGTCCAAAATTAGAAGTCCCACATTAAAGCCGTCTCAAATTAAAGTCCCAAATTAAAGGTCCCAAATTAAAGTCATCTCAATTAAAATCGTCTTAATTAAAGTCCTGTTTCGTTAATATTAGAAATGAATTTAATTAAGTTGTTTAACTTAGGTCTATTTATAGATCGGCTTATATTTCGTTGCACAAATTTTCGCACTTTTAAATCTGATTTGTTTTGATTTATTTCTTTACTAGTTACGTGAGTTTTTAACACCTTCGAACATAGTCGTTGCTCAGTTGAATATAGACTCACTTGTCGTTCCGTTACTATCGTATATATAAGCCCTTCTCCCAATTGTTTTCATTGGCTTGTTTACAATCTAGGCAGATACTTTTGCCTTATCTAGCAAAACTCAGAATTTTTACAAATTGCTTAGTTTAAATCTTCGATGAATGATCTGTTCGTCACGTTCTCATCCAACATATTGTAGTATTATTCGAGGATTTCCAACTTTTGGCTTTCATTAACTCACGTATTTGGATTTTTGTTAATTTATCGTATAATTGAACCGCCTGGTGTTTATTTGTTTCCACAGAATATTGATTTTTTGAACAAATGTGTTTTATTCTAGTCACGTAACGATTTTCTAACAATGAATTATTTTAGGATGCGTTTACGTTGATATTTTCGACGCAATTGTTAAATATTTGCAATGCCAATTTATCTATGCTTCCCGGTGATTTAATTTTGATGCCTTTTATTGCGTTTTAAAATCTTATCTTTACTTCTAAACTATCTTAGGCATATTTATGTTCTCTTGCATTTAATTCCGTATATTTTATATACAGTGTTCTCTTAATTAACATTATGTAGAGTGACCGATTTACTCTTATAATTTTTGGAATTATTTGCTTTTTTTGAAGTTGAAGTTGTTTATGTTTATTATACGACACCTATGACTTAACCTACCCCTAAACTACCCTATTATCATAGCATTATTTTCCCAAATTAAAATAGAAAATTTTTGATCAATGTCATTTTTGGTGCTCAACGTGGTCCCCATTGATGAAAATTCTTATATTTTTATTTTTATTCGCAAAATCTAATTAATCCTATCTCTGAATTGCTATCCTAAATTGTTTCTACACCTTTTTTAACTTATGATTATTATTTACACAAGGCTCTATACTAAACATTTTATCTCCCTAATTCCTATCTATTTATACTTTTCCCATTTCTCCTAAATTTACACTACCTATTGTAATCTACTAATGTTTCACTCTTTATTTGTCTATATTTTTCTATTTCTCCACAATTTACGGTACATTTGTACTCTACTAATGTTTCACTCCCTATTTATCTATACCTTTTCATTTCCATATACTTTTCCCATTTTTTATAAACATATCATCTCTTTATATTTCTCCCGTTTAACTATCCGTATTTATCTATATTTTTTCATTTTACATATACTTTTCCCATTTTCAAAAATGTATTATCATCCATTCTTATTTTTAACTAATCACTCCTATTTATTTATATATACTTTTACTTATTTACCTATACTTTTTCTTATTTACATCAACCTATACTAAATATTGTTTTCTTCGAATATTTCTACTAAACTAGTTTCTGTTTACATATTTCTTCCCATTTCCATCAACCTATACTACTCCTACTTTTCCTAAACCTATCCTAATTTATAATTATATCACTATTTACACTAGTTTATCTTACAGTATGTACACTTTTTCTCCATTATTAAAAGTTTTTTTTGGCAATTATTTTATCCTTCTTATTTCCAATATTCACTATCTTTTCGAACTTATTTTCTGAAGTTAAGTTATTATTTGCATTGTTTCTCCCCCTAATATATCTTATTTCATATCCCAAAAATTTTGTTTCCCCCTGAAAAAATTCACACTTCTGTTTACTCTTCTCCTACAAATTTGTTGAAAAGTATTTCAACACTAGAGTGATATGTAGTTTTGCACTCTAGAGTGATATATGCTACTCTCTAAATAACTAAATAGTGTGCAATCTGTTGTTTTCACAAGTGGTCGTCGGAAAAAACAATTACGCAAGTTTTCTTTTCTGCTGTTTTCTTTAAAACCACAATGAATATTTTAGGTACAATGCAAACGAAAGTAAATGCTACACATTCTGGTTACGTAACATTAATCGCATCTCTACGAAAATATGTTTTGTTAGATAACAACCTAGGAAGCGTTTGGCAAACAATCGGCGTCTGTGAAAGCGTTCATATACACACCGTAGTAATAATTGGTAGCGTATTTAAGTGAAAAAGTTTTTTTTCTAATTTGTTGAACTCTATTGTTTTTTTACAAAACAAGGAAGTTTTATATATCAGGGCGCTAATATTTCGACTTTAGTAAAAGGTCTGTAAGTATGTATCTATTCTTAACAACAAGTCTGTGAACGTTTATATATAAATACTAAACACACTTTCAACATTTGGCCACGTAGCCGACAGTAGCCATATGACGTCATGGCCCTGATTCGATCGATTAAGTACACAACAGCAACTGCACCTACAAATTACAGATAATCAAATCACATTCTGCAAATTCTTTAGTTAATGAGACTAATGTATATAGGATATGCATCAAATCAGATCACCGACACCAAGACAACCAGCTAGTTTGATGCATATCTGAAGAAGTTCGAACTAAAATCTTCACTTATAATAGAAATCAGATGATAACTACATCGTGCCTTGTCGGCTTAGTGAATGTAACAAGAACGGTTATTTTAAAATTTAAATTGAAGGAGAGCTTTAAAGGAGTTGTTATTTGAATATGCCCTTGAACAGTTACAATATATAACATTAATTAGATTTGTTTTGTTGAAAAGGCACTTCACATACTTCACCCGAAAAGCTGCCACTTGTGCATGAATCAAGTAGACATAAAATAATTACCTTTTTAAGAGGACACAACGTTTGATTGGTACTGTAGCTACCCAAGCCGTATCCAAACTCGAGATCTTTCCATGCTTTGCACGTATCCAGTTTATATACGAACGGAAATGCTCGATATTCGTTACTTCGAAATTTGAATGCTTCTACTACTGTCTGTGAACAATAATTGTTGTAGTATATATTAAAAAAATAACACAAATTTTTGTATACTTAAAGATATTGCTTACATTAAAGTGTCTGTTTTTAATACCTACATTTCTTTTATTCCTACAAAATATCGGTGACCCTATAATAGATTTTAATAAATTTAAATTCCTTCATTTCTACGCTTAAAGCAAGCAATGCATATCCCAATTAATAATGTGCTACGTTAGGTTTCTTTGTCACCAGGCAGTTGACTGGTTTGATACAATTATACCAGTCTACCTATTCTACACTACTTGTTTTATGTGAACATACCTGACACAATCTACATTGTTTGCACTTTCTGCAATATGTTGAAGTTTTATCTAACCACACAATTCTTTCCATTTGCTTTTCCTTCCATTATCAATAATACAAATCCGGGATGTCGTAAGACAGGCCCTACAAGTTAATCCCTCCATGCACTATATCTCGTCAAATCGACCGTTTATCACCAGTTTGATTACACACTTCCTCGTGTGTAATTCTGTCTGGACAGATGATTTTGACACATTCCTCAGCAATGCATTTCAAAATACAAATATGTATATATATATATATATATATTGCTATGTATTACTGGAATTATCGAGCCCCTATGTTGGCTGTTATATTATTCTTGCTATGCTCTCTCTAAATTATTCGCGCCCCCATCGTTTGGGCGACCATATTAATATTGCTATGTATTAACAAGATTGTAATGATCTCTTACGTTGGGCTGTCTTATTAATATTGCTATCAATTCCCTCCAGAAACTTAACTGGATTTTATCTTGAACCAACCTTGTCTACCAATAATAAAACTTGATACATTACCGCCTTACTTGTTATCAATTTTGTGTTCAACTTATAGCTCCTCCTTGAACTGTTTAAATTATCAAATCACTCCCATTAACTTTATCTTATGACCTCGACTAGCATATATTTGGAATTATAAAATTCAGTTAATTCGATGCTATATAATGAAACAAATATTATGTACAGTTTTTGTAAATTATTTGAAATACACTTTTCAATTAATTAATGTTGTTAATCTCATTTAATAAAAATCATATAATTTTTACTCAAACCCAAAGTCACCAAAAAAAAACCTATTATCTTTATAAAAGAAGTGTGGAACGTTCTAAACCTCTTATCATATCACGCACTTTATACGTGTTCAAATCCTTTGATTGGTGAACTTCGTCACATTAATTTATATTAAGCAAATTCAATATTCAAATAAAAAAATATGGAAAAATAATGTCTTACAACTAAAAATCTAACCTTGTCTATTTTCTTCTTGCAATTGGCGCATCTACTAATATTTCCCATGCATTAAGCCATCCATTTGAATAAAAATTATTTTCCCCCAATTCAGGATTATTACATGCCCATTCGAAATATTGTTTATCCACACACTTGAACCATTGCATTTAAATTGTTGCCATCACCCTCTGGACTACCATTATTAACTTATACTTATGCACCCCAATTTATTGTCGTCTCATTTAGACTTATTACTTCATATCAATTTCCCCAAATTTAGAATTGGATCATCATCTTCCCCAGACTTGAAATTACATTTATTCTCCACAGCTTTAGACTAGAATTCTTATTAGCATTGACCCCTGACTCGAAATTACATTTATTCTCCACGGACTCGAAAATCGTAGTTTATTTTCCCCGGATTTAGAACTTGGATTTTTCTCCCCTGACTCGAAGCCCTATTATTAACATGTTTTAGTTTAAAATAAAATTTTTCAAAATCTACTTACGTTTAATCGGCAATCATAATTTTCATCTTGACACTTATACTATCTTTCACTTTAAAATTATTACGTATCACTTTATTTCATAGCGGCGCACTTTGGCCTTTGTTGAGTTGCAAACTGAGTTCGTTATACTGTACCTGTTAATATATCATTGCTGTCCCACTCCGTCAGTGAGTATGGTCTACAAACTCGTCGCTCATTTTAACGAATCAAATCTTTGCATTTAAAGTAGTTTCTGATGTAATTTTCTATGCTTTCCAATAATTGTGGCCTGCTCGCAGGTGCTTGTTATCAAACATGCGGTGTTTTGTTGAATCTAATTGCTTTTCCATAAACAACTGATGCAATTTGACTTTTAATTTTCATATCTGCCTGTTATTCACGCAATTTTTAATCTCCTCTCTTTATCCAAGTTATTAACTACTTGTACGCATTCACATTTGTGCTTCCCGAAGCTCTATTTCTTATCTCAGTAGAATGCGTATTTAATTACACTTTATTATGCCCACTTACAAATACGCGTGCTTCCACTGAAAAATATCATTATCTGCATTGCCTAAATTACCTAAAACTTTATCTACAGGGTATTAAATATTTACTATTTACCTAATGCATGTGTTCCTGGTTTCTACGCTAACTATGCGTTTTCCTGTGTGTATTTGCGTCGCTTAAAACTACTTATACTTTATATACAGTGTGTTGACTGCTTACTATTTACAAACTATCTCCATTTCTCAATTCTTTACTGAATAAATGCAGTTTTCTGCTGCCTATGGTAGTTTCTCATTTCTAAACGACCTTTACTATAAAGTACACCCTTAAACAACCCCTTATCACAGCAATATATATATATATATATATATATCTATTATCGTGTAATTAAGAGGTCATTGGATAAGATAAACTAAATTTATTTAGTTAGGGAGAATATAACAATTATTTTTTAGCTTAAGTAGTGTATAATAATGTAGGGTCAGTTTAATTTAGTTAGAGATAATGTAACATAGTACTTGTGTAAATATAGGGTATAATAAACAATAATTGAGGTAAAATTATTCTAACGTATTTAAATTTGTAGTGAAGTATTATATGACAATCTAAAAGCGTGGAGCATGTGTTAAAATAACATTTCTATTTTTAAACGTAAAACCCATCACGTTTTAAAACAGAACAAAACAACAAGGGAAGATAATATTTCTCGGTAGCGTAGCAACAAACAAACCTTAATAGATTAGTGGAAAAGAACAGCCGTTAGAATTAATGTAAACGCAGTTGGTTGGTTAAAATATTGATTTCAATCTTCAAGATAGTGTAGTAGGAGGGAACCAAGAAAAGACCAAGATAGAATAAAAATGTATTGAGTACAAAAGAGATGTTGTAACAGTTCTTTTGACCACTGCAAAACACAAATAAATTATTAGTTTTACACACCTTTTGTCTAGTCCATTATATCATGTAAACATCTTCTATTAAATAAATATCTGTATTGGAATCATGTGGTCTAACCGCATTACAGAGATGCTAGTTTGGTTGCTAACGTCAGGCGTTAAATATTAGTATAAGTATATATCAAGGCCAAACAGCTTTCCTATGTCGTGCACAAAATGCCAGCGAGCACTTTGACTAGAACACTCGTCACGAGTTAACATGGGGAACCTGAGGGTTCTAGCAAGAATTTGCGCGTGGCTTTTAGCCATAGTGGAAGAATCCAAGTGTAATGGACACTTGCTTCAGTGATTTCTAATAATGGTAAGCGATTAAAAATCTATTTACTAGACAAACTAAATATTTTTGTTGTAGCGCTCTTTCTTTTTTTTATACCACGATAAAATATTCACTTAAATATTCATTTTACACACCTTTAAAATTTTCATTTAAATAATCGTTTTGCATATTCATTTGAAGACTGCTTCATATATTTATTTATTACATTGATTCCGTTTTATATGGTTTTATAGAAATTAGGCCTTTCAAATGTTGTGTTTCAAGATGACATTGATCCTTTATTTGTATTTACAAGTATTGAGTTGATAGTTCAATCGCGTCGGTGTAGCGATAAGAAAGTATTGGTCTAGATGACCGTCCTTCAACTTAACGATAGTAGTTGGATTTAATAGGAAAAATCTGCGATGAAGCTATGTTTAAATTTTAAAAAAATGTTCTACAAAGTAGATAGAAATTTTATGGTTTGAATCTAACGTGCGATAATTAATGAAATTGGTCTTTTTTAAATTGCGAGTATGAATTTACAAGTACTATGTAGACGACTACACGAGGATAATCATTTTGGTAACGATCTACATATGGTAGTACATCGAAATTTGGCGTATTTGCAATAACCGTTGTCATGGATTTTGGTTTGTCCTTTTGGTGCGTATAAAAGACACGCTTTAAGCTCATACGGTCAGGTACAAGGACCACGCAACTGATTAATTTGCTCTACAACACAAGGAGGCGACATCAATGGTTTGCCCAAGGACCGTATGTATAAACATCTGTTTACACATGATGTAGTAACATCACACAAACAACACCTGTAGGTAAGAAATTTGTATTATTCTTACATCACGTCTGCACTTGGCAAACTTTGATACAAGGCTGCACCAGAAAATAACTTTACGATGACCTATTAGTGCCATAATTCTGTTTAACAAACTAGTAAGGATTTTGATAAATTTTTATTGTCAATATAAATGCAGGCTATTCACAGTTATTATTATTAATGAAATTAAGCAAATCCATAGAGTTCTAACTAAAGTTCATTTATGCATAATTTCAATTAAAGCTTTTGAACATTGAATTAGTAGATAATTTAGATATTTTCTTATATATGTGTAATTCGTATTCCCGTTTTATTCATTTTAAAATAAAACACAATTTATTTCGCGTTTTTAAACGACTCCAGTTGTTAATAAAACTATATTGAAATTGGTGCATTATAATCGCCAATTGTCGTAAATATGCCGAATTATCTCCAATCAGAAGAGAAGAAGACGATTTGCCATTTGTTATCATTCGTTGTCGTATTTTTGAACTACACGCAACAACAAGTGCAGCTGCTCCATATGGCTGAAGTGCGTAATTTCAAGTGAACCAAACCGCTTAACCATCGCCGTTTTCAGTGTACCGTACCTGCTCAGAAAACTACTGGAGGTATGTTCGTTTTGTTATAATCAATTAATAATTTGTACTTGTTGCATTTATATTATAATTTTGATATAAATTTAATTCGCCATTACTGCCGATAACCATGTGTCATTACACATTGTGTTGAATCACAAACATATTAAAAGGTCCTTCGAATTTTGCAATCTTTCGCAATCTTTACGCATCATTTCTAGGGCCTTCGAGCCGGATTTGTAACAGTCCTGGATTTACATCCATTAAAAACAATAATTTCGACTTTGGCTATGTACTTAATAAATTAACGTATTTGTAGTATAGTGTGATTCAACATCTGAATTACGGATTTTGTTACCGGCTTTATATCGCTTTCTTTGCAGCGAATATTATCTTGAATGTTTGACTTCGGGCAATACCCATAAGGTGGCGCAGTAGGTCAAACATAATTTCATTTCCAAACCATTTGCATTTGTAAACAAACATTTTAGGTTGTGTTTGTTAAAAATACTTATTTACTACAATTATTTATCAAAAGTTATGCATTTTCGTTAATATATGTTGTTTGTTTGTTACAAATACACATTATTCAAAAGGTATAATTAAATGATAATTAAATGTTTACATATATGTTTGCAACTTCCTTCTAATACATGTTTACAGAGATTAATAATTAATTGAAAATTGTTTGTTGTTTGTAATCTTATTTAAATACAGATGAGTTATTGTATAATTATTGTTATTTGCATCTTTGGTAAAGTTTAAAGTTGTATTGTAGCCTAAAACTTGAGGTTAGTTTGTTGTTTGCATTATTTAGTTTGTTTTGAATAAATTTGGACATTAACAAAATTCTAATGGCTCCAAAGAAAGATCCATTGATTTTAGCCAATTCCTTGCATAAAGCAAGATTGGAAGAGATCCTAGATTGTGCAAATCGTTCGGTGGATGATCCATCACTTAGAAATTTATTTAAAATACAATATAGAAATGTAGAATCAATTTACAAGGAATATAATAAAAACTATTTGTTAATTCTACATGCAACAAGTGAAGAATCTCGACAACTACTATTTCAAGAACGATTGTCACTTGACAAAATTTATTATTCGATAAATCTTCATTCAGCACGTCATATGGTTTTAATGCACAGGCGCCTGCTGCAACTTCGTCTCAATTGTCTAATGTCAAGCTTCCAGAGTCTAGTTAAGTACATTTTCTGGTGATCTGAAGCATTGGTGTACATTTAAAGATTTGTTTGACACACTTATACATATAATTCAAGTTTGTCGAACATCGAGAAATTCCAATACCTTATATTATCACTTAAAAATGAGGCATATAATCTTATCAAGAGCATTCCAATGACCTCTGATAATTACCCTTTAGCATATAATTCACTTATTGATCGTTTTTCGAATAGAAGGCTCTTAGCCAACCATCATTGGTCTTTATTGAAAAAGTATCCGTCTCTCATTACAGAGAATTCAAAGCATCTTAGGAATTTGGTTGATAGATTTAATGAAAATTTGTCAATATTGAAATCGTTACAATTTGAAACAGATAGCTGGGACTTTGTTCTGGTTAATCTTTTGTTAAGCAAACTTGATGAAGCTACTCATAAAAAATTTGAGTTGCACTTTAATTCGTCTGAAGTGCCAACTTATCAATGTGTTAAAGAGTTTTTGTTGAAACAATGCGTTGCTTTAGATAACTTGGTGCCCAGTGGGATTTCGAAAACACCATTGTCTAAAGGTACTGCTGCTAAATCGTATAGTCGACTAAGTCCTACACGTTTTAATTTTGATTTGAAGCCTAAAACATTTCTAGCACAAACTACTGCTCATTCTAGGAGTAATACGTTATGTACTATTTGTAAAGGCAATCATTCGTTGTATTCGTGTGAGCAATTTCTTAAATTGTCTCCAACTCAGCGTCATGAACAAGCTAAACATCATGAGTTATGTTTGAATTGTCTTCGACCTAACCACAGCATGTCGTCTTGTTTTTCGAAGTCATCCTGTTGACATTGTGGTAAACATCATCATTCACTTCTTCATTTTGTTTCGCCTAACACTACTTCGCACGTGTCCTCTTCGAATACTCCAATTCGTCAGGAGACACCTCAAGCTAGTACTTCTACTAATGTTTGTAGAAGCATTATTGGTTCTGCAGCAACAACTTGTTTTGCTTTGTTACCCACAGTTCATTTAGAAATTCTTGACAAGAGAAATCGACCTTAAATTGTTCGTGCTCTTGTTGACACTGGAAGTTAAATCTCGTTTATTACCGTAGATTGTCGTAAATCTATTGGGTCGTTATCTCGTCCTTCGCATGTTCCTATTTCAGGTTTGGGTCAAACTTCGCATCAAACTTTAGGCATGTTTTCTGGTATTATACGACCCATTCAGGAATATGATTCTGTCCCTACAGATAGTAATTTAAAAGTAATTTTTATGATTTTACCGTCCATCTGCGGTGACCTTCCAGTGAAACTTATACAATCTTGATGGTCTCATTTGGAGAATATTAAACTTGCAGATGAACAATGGAGACAGTCAGCTCCTATTCAGATGTTGTTGGGTGCTGACGTTGCTTCTCGTATTATACTAGATGGGAAAATCACTGGTAATGACAATTCTCCAGTTGCAATTAATACAATTTTCGGCTACATGGTTTTTGGTCCTATAGATTCCATGTCAACACATCACTTAAATTCATTTTTTGTTTCGGTTGATCCTTACAGGGATATTAATCTCAAACAATTTTGGGAACTTGAAGATATTCCGGGTAATAAACGGTTCTCTCGGGATGACCTTATGGCTCAACAGTCATTCGATAAATCGTTATTTCATTTGTCCAATGGTAGGTTTGGAGTAAGTCTTCCGTTCAAGGAAAATATTCACGACTTTCCAGATTCAAAAGCTATTGCAGTTAAGCGTCGTCTCCAAGCCAATCCAGAACTTCGCAAATTGTATGTTGATTTCATGTGTGATTATGAATCTTCAAGTCATATGTCACTTTTTCCGTCTGTCCCTATTGGTAGTGATTCGTACTACATTCCGGATCATGCAATTTTTAAGATGGAAAAAGATACATCCAAATTGAAGGTTGTATTCGATGCCTCTGCACAATCAACTAATGGTATTTCATTAAATGATACCTTGCTTACTGGACCTAAGCTCCAGAACGATATTGTTAAAATATTGTTAGCTTTTCGTATTTACAAATTTGTTGTCGTTTGTGACGTCAAACAAATGTATCGTCAGATATTGATAACAGAATCAGATCGTCGGTATCAGCTAATACATTGGAGGTGGAATCCGGCTGAGCCTATTCAGACTTATCAGTTGAACACCATCACTTATGGGGTGTCATTATCTCTATTCTTTGCAATTCGAACAATTTTGGAGTTAGCCAAACTTGGCAAGAATACATATCCTTTGGCTGCTCAAGCATTGGAAAACAATTTGTATGTTGATGATATTTTGTGTGGTGCTTCTACTCTGTCGGAAGCTCAGGAACTAAAATGTCAGCTTGCTCAGTTACTTGGTTCAGGATGTTTTGAATTACGTAAATGGGCTAGCAATAATCCAGTACTTTTGGAAGACATCCCTCTTGAACACCAACAATCGAAGTCAAATCTTATTGCAAGTGGTGGTGATTTTATCATTAAGGTACTTGGACTCGGTTGGCAATCACAATTGGACATTTTTTCTTTCGATCTTCAACTTTTGGAGAATCGTATCTCTAAACGTATACTTCTCTCAACGATTGCTCGCATTTATGACCCTCTGGGATTTCTTACTCCAGTCACTTTCGCCCTCAAGCGACTCATTCAACAATTTTGGGTTCTTGGGTTAGACTGGGATGAGAATCCTCCAGATGTCAGTGTCATGTTTTGGAAAAAATGTGTTTCTGAATTTTCAATTATTGAATCAATTCAGATACAACGTGATCTAGCTATTAAAGAAGCTTGTAGCGTTTTTAGTATTCATATTCGACTCGATCTAATAATGTAACAATCCGAAAATTAAGAATTCTCGTTTCAATACTGAAGCAATTCATTCGTTGTTAAAATTTTATTTTCAGCTCGATCTAATAATGTAGGATCCGAAATTAATCATTTGTTACAATACCGCGCCGATGCATGTGTAACTTGGAACTCCGAAATTACTTTACTAGAAGTTTTTCCTGGTGATATGGAGTTTTTTAGGAGCTGAATTGGTCACTGCGACTGCTTCTGGTTTACTACAACTGATTTTTCACGAGAAGTCGATTCCTTGAGAGGTGGAGCTTTCCCACAAACAAGCTATGCACTGCAGTTGTTGCTAATTGGCTTTTGATTGATACAACCAGTCGCTGCGTGATATTAACCTACGTTTGAGATCAGGTAACGGGGTGTTGCTAATTATCCCAGAAGGTAACGAGTTGCTCCGCACACTATTGTTTCTTCTGGATTTATACGTATAAATTAATAGATGTACCATTGTTTGGGTGTATTGGATTCTTGTGTCTAATATTAATTGTTTCAACGGCAGAGAGAGAGAGAGAGAGAGAGAGAGAGGGGGAGGGGGGGGAGAGAGAGGGGGGAGCGCTGCTACCTATCGCTAGCTTTTCTTAATAACTGTAATTTATGTAAGTAGAGAAATTGAAGGTATCAAAAGCAACTCACTATAAAATTTATTTCCCTTGCTGTGGTTATTTTTGCCTGTAAATATTATTATTGATGTAAATATGATTATTAAAGGTAAATATTAGTGTAATGTAAGTCAAGAAAGTATTACATATTTTTGCTTTCATTTATGGTACTGTGTAAATCCTTCGAGATATTTTTATGAAACGCTTTGTTCTATGTGAGTTGGTTTTCCTTTTATAACAAGTTTTTCCAATTGGAGGGATTGTAAATATTCTTTTTGTATAATGACTCTAATTTAAGTTTTGTAAATAATCTTTCTGTGTTATGGTTTTAACTAAAGGTTTGTATATAATGTTTATTCCCGGAGGTTTCTAATTTGTCTTTATGTGTGACCCACCCCATTTTACGACACCTTTTGCTAGAACGGCACAAATTCTTTCGATTCTTTCTTTGTTGTGTTGGGGTACTCGGTGCGGGCTACTGTTACTTTGCTTACTGTATTTTACTTTTCTCTAGTCCGCACGAATTATCGTATCAGATTTGAACGATTTTGGAACATTGATTGATAATTACGTTCTGGACAAAAGCAACAACCAGCAGATAAAATAAATTTTGTTTAAATTTATAGCTAGACTCATATTTATAGAGTAGATAGTTAAGGGCGCGATACCATCCCTCTATTTTCATAACACGAACTAATTTTAAAATAGCCGCTTTTGTGGTATGACTTTCGCATGATAGAGGGAACTACTTTGTTTTAACTTTAGTAGTTTATTGGTTCGTTTCCAAGTTAGGCAAATAACGGTTGCTAGGATACGGTACGATGCTGGTTTATTTTCTCCATTCCTGTAACTATTCATCGTAAATGACCTTCAGCAATTTCGAAGTTGTTGAACAGCAAGCAAAGCGTTAGATATAGTTGAAATCGAATAAAGTCAAGCATGACTCATCGTTGCGCATATGAATAAAACACAGTCACAATATTGTTATGCTACTCTATTACCTAGCTCTTCCCCATCTAAAAAGGATAGCTAGAAAAATATTCGTCGGCTGTATAATTCAATGCAACCACTCTGAAGGTATGTCCATAAAATATTTTCCTTTGTAATTAATTGTCAAACATTTTTAAGGTTAGGTTAGAATTTGTGCTTTGTTATTTCACTTGCGATTTTCTTTTCTTTTAAAGATAATTCTGATATACAACAAACAGTTTTTTTTAAACTAAGAACCTTCTACACATTGAATAGTGTTTGATCAACACTTATCAAAATGAACACGCTTCGTAACAAACATTTGAACTTTCAAGCTCAGTTGTTGGTGATGAATGTCCTAACATTTTTTGAAAGAGAACGTGATAATCATGGAACCTTGGCCCCATTTGAGTCAGTATTGCAGGTATAATCAAATTTTCAAGTGATATGTTGTGTTTTAACTGTTGCTTATTGTTAGCGAACATCTGAGGCTTGTGGGATAGAGAGTTTTAGAAGCCCGAAAAGAAAATAAAGTTCCTGAGTCACCGAGCAAGCACCGAAAATTCAACAAGTCTAAATCGTTTGATGTAGATGGTTTTGTAATAGATGCGGTTAAACGAAAAATTTACGAAATGTAATATAGTTTTCATAACAATTTTATTTAATGTTTTTTAGTATTATGCTTTTAGGGCTCCATGTAACTGTTAAATCTTTACGACAAGAAATTGTAACCGCTCAAATTTTTAACTTCAGCCAGTCTAGTCTGACGAGACTTCTATCAACAATTGGTTTTTCTTTAAATTGGACGATGGTAGAAGGGCTGTGCTTGAACACGAACATATTGCTGCTGCACGAGTGAAGTTTTTAAGAGCATATGAAATGTACCAAACAATTGTAACTTTATGATCCTGTTTTCTTGGATGAGACGTGGATTTTTAATCAAGGTTCTGTTAAGAAGAGTTGGCATAATGGTTCCAAGCTCAGTGTAAAGAGAAACCTCCTGGAGAAGGAAAACGGTTAGTTTTTAAAGTTAAAATTACATTTAATAGAAATATTTTTTATTACAGGTTCATAGTCGTACATGCAGGCAACAAAACTGGATTCATCCCCAATGCAGCACTTTTGCATTCTACAAAATCTCCAAGTGCTGACTATCATGGAGACATGAATGCAGCATTATTTACAAAATGGTTTGAAGAACGTTTAATTCCTAATTTAAGCACACCCAGTGTAATTATTCTAGACAATGCTAAATATCATTGATTACTTGTTTAAACACAATGTTAGTTGCGGCAGTCACACGTTAAAAAGGGAACTATTATACAAGTTTTTATACAAGAAATTTAGATTTAAGTTTCATTGTCATTATTATTTGTGCAATAAATTTATATCGAATCGTTTACAGAAAACATGTTTGCTTTCAAAAGTTAAAAAAGGATACAATCATTACATCAATACCACCAACGTGACACTTTAAATCGGCCAAGTGTTTTGGCTACCACAAGGAAAGGTCCAGGGGTGGGGTTGGTGTGTACGTAAGGAAGGAACTTAAATGTCAGATTATTTTGTTTGGTTTGCAATTGACTCGTATACTTGGATATATTTTGGATAATGTTTAAATTAAATCGCCAAACTTTTACTGTAGGCACAGTATACAGATCCCCAAACTCTAATCCGCTTAGTTGTATTGATGGACTAGATAATATATTATCTTATTTAGCACCAATGATGGATAATATAATATGTTTAGGTGATGTGAATGTGAATCTTTTCAATTTAAGTAATATTATCACACACTGCATTGATTCTTATGGATTCATCCAAGTAATAAACGAACCTACGCGCATAGTAAATAACAGCAGTACTCTTTATTGATTCCATATATTTATCAAGTGATAAATTATTTGTTCGTGCAGGTACTATTGATGCTGATATTGTTTCGAATCACAGAGAAAATTAGAGATTGTGTTAAGAATAAGATAAAGGTCATAATTTACAATACCTCTTCTATTAGTTAGTTCTTCAAGAAATTTCTGTTTAATACTTGACGATGATCTACGCTTTAAGTCACATGTTGCAAGATTAATAAAAAGGTGGTATATAGCACTTAAACAACTATATGCTTGTCGGTCTATACTAACCTTACAATTGAAAAAGCTGTTGTCGGAAGCTAGTTTTGTCATTATTTAACTATTGTGATTTTATATATGGTCCAAACCTTGATAGCACTTCTATGACACAAATACAAAGGATTCAAAATACTTGTTGTCGTTTAGTTTTTGGACTAAAAAAATTTGATCATGTATCGCATAAGATAAAAGAGTTGCACTGGTTAAATATGGATAACTGCAGGAAACATCATTTGTTATGTTTTGTTCATAAAATAATTATAAATGACTTCAGAGGATATTGCTAAAATATAAATGACACGCTCCAAACTGCATTGCATCAATATTAGACACACTAAAACTTTAACAATTCCCAAGCAACTGACTGCTATGTTTTAGAGAAGATTCATCTACAATGCTGTTTCTACTTATAATGCAATTCCAAATGGATATAAAAATCTTTTTTACTTTTACTGCATTCAAGGTTCAAATCACGGCGCATATTTTGGATAAGTAGTAACATAGCCTAATTGTATATTTTTCAATTATTGTGTAATTATTCATTTGCTTCACTCATTTTCCTTGTAGAGATATGTAGTGGTTTATGCAGGTTAAGTGTAAGATAGTCTATGACTAAACTTTGCCTGTATGGACCTACAAACATGCCTTATATACTAATATTTAATGTAATATTAACAACAATAAAGTCAATTTCAATTCGAAAGCTGTTCGTATATTTATTACTAAATGTTTATCTATTGACCTTAAAATGTGTGGTTTAAAAAATATTATTTACAAATACCTGTTATTCACTTCTTTTCACCAATAGTTTTATATCATTTACATTGCTACGTATTGTGTAAAACAGTGTTCCTTTTAAGTTTTTGGTTGGTTACGACTTACTGTGCAAAAATACTTATATACATATTATTGTAAATGTTACAACAATTGAACCTATTTTTATTTTCTTAGTTATTCATTAAAAATAAAACATTTGTAATAATTTTGTTTTAATAAAGCACACTTTACAGGTAACAACTCAAAGTTTTTTTGTATTGAAAATACATTTTTTTTAAAAACTATTATAACATAGTATAAGCTTCACAAAGTAACACTGCTGTAATAATTTACTTATCGCTTGCAAACATAAACATGAAAGTTTACAAACAACCATGGATGTTGAGGTTATGTCATTTTTGGCTTCATAGATATTCGCAATTAATCCAATCATTATTATATTACACTTATCAAAAGGTAATTCGCCATATATTATTAGTTTACTTTATTTCAATGCGACAAAAACAAAGTCCAAAATAATTCAATTTGAAATATTCTGGTTTTAAACCTTATTCTACACATCATTAACAGTGCCATCTTCGGAAAAAGTCGTGAACAACTTCTATTAAAATGGCGTACAATTAATGTAATAATTCAATAAAATCCATTCAGTACACTACAGCTATCATGATCCATATTTTTGAAATTTTTTTTAACAGAACGATTATATATGTATTCTGCTATCCAATGAATGCTTTTTTTTATATACAAATTGATTATGTTAGATGTAGTAACTAAAATAAAGTAAGTGAATTTTTACCATTACTTTTAACAGCTATTTTTTGCTTATTACTGCACTTTAGAAAAAAAGCAAACCTTCGTTAGAAAGTACAAAGTTTTGTGAGTCTAATGGTGAAGTTACATTTTGCATATTTTCAATCCAACAAAAGTTATTTACCAAACAGAATATGTTTTTTGATGGATTTTAGGCAGCCAACCATACATCCGATAGCGCCCTTAAGATTATTTTATGTGTAAGTCCTTGAGGGAGAGTAGAATGTACAGGTCGATGCTTTGGTTTAAAGGATTGGCAAGCCATCGATGGATATTTTTCACCAGTATGTAGGAAAATAATTAAACTTAACTGATCGGATTTGTTTAAATACGAATTTTAAGGGAAGGTTATTAAATTATCCGACCTATTTTAATAAACTTTGTACATAACAAAATTTAATTATGGAATTATTTGTGACTGGAATTTAAGAGATTAAGATTTGTGAGTGGCCATCCTAGCTATAAAGACATATTTTTGGACCCTATTTTTAGTATTAGTAACTGATTATCCAGAAGCATTTTATTTTGTTGCTATATTTGAGATGTCCGTAAGGTAAAGCTGCTGTGAGAATTTTTGACCCCATTTTTAGTACATAAGATATGTGCTGAGAGGAAGTGGTTAATCATAGATGTCATATTTACGATTTATTTATAACAGAAAGCTGTTATGGATGTAATAATTAGCATTTGAAAGATTGTTTATAAAAAAATAATTTGTGTGGTTATTATAGATCTGATGTATGCTTCTAGTGGCTTTATTTGAAGAGAACTAGCAAAAATAATTAGACGGCGGGCAAATTTAAAACTTTTATCAAAAGCAATCGTTATAAGACCGCAGGCAATCTACGGTGCTTTTATTGGCTCACAATGTCGGGACTCTTCAATCCACAACAATATACATATATGGGAGAACGTTTTCTTTGCAAACACAATGTACTGTACACCACAATTGTTTTTTCTATGGTATTCTGTATTCTATACAACGATATCTCTATTATTTATACTCAAAAATCTACTTCATTACATTTACTGCAAGTCAGTAGCTTGTTTTATTTTAATTTACCTTCACACTGAAGCCCACGCTTTAAGCTTCTGTATACTATTGACATGCTGTACAGTTTAATTACGCTATTTACTAAGAATATTATGTAATTTGCAAACTTATACATTTTTCTCATCAAAAAGCCGCCACCGAATTGGTATTATGGTAGATCAGCGTCAACCTAGAGAAGAAGCACCCATCACATCCAGACAAACACATAGCAATTTTCAAGAAAACTATGCCATTGAAAGCCGAGGCAAAGTATCTAAGAGTAACCATCGATCGCAGGCTTGCCTGGAGATCCCACGTAAGTATCTGCACCGTGCGAACCAGAACGGCAAGTCATCTTGAACCGGAACTACTATATGGCACTCGACTACACATAGTACTTGTGGAATGACTAAATCCACCCCAACTTCAACACCACAACGATTGAACACATTAAGACAGTCGCAAGAAAGACCTTCAATGGTGTGTTTCGACACGAGAACCTATTCATGAGAACCATCATCGACTACATCAAAGGAACACAAGATTGAAGATGATGATTTTAGGTTAAGATACACACTCACTGTAAATCATATACATAAGTAAGCTGTCGTTAGAACAACAACACCTGGAGCGTTCTAAATTTCCGAAACCAAAAAATTTTATGGAATCACAAATAAGGTACAAAAATTTTTGAATCCATCTTGTTTAGCAGTGTTATCCTACTTGTTTAAAAATTTTTTACATAAGTGAAATAAATGGAGCTATACACATTCAGTTAGTATCTTAATTCTCGTGAACGTATAATAGAAACTCATCTAACGAAATTCAAATAAGTCGAAATTATGCGCAAAGCTACGAGTTCTGCAATATGTTACTCCGGCCCCTCCTGGACACTCGCTGATAGAAATTCGTGCAGTTGAGATGTGGTAAGTTTTGAATGTCGGCGACCTTCGCGTCGTACTTGATCCACATTAATCTTTCAACACGTGCCCCTATCTGGTGGATTCAACAACGCGAAACAAAAAAAAAACAAAGAAAAAAAACAAAAAATCTAGCAACAAATTTATAAAATGGTTTAACACCTACTTTAAAAATATATTTAAAAACGTAAATGAAATGAGTCCGTTTGATGAGTATTAAATTAAAGATACAACATCTAAAACGTTGTGTTGGCTATTATTAGAAAATGGATTAGGAATAATTCCAGTTACTCTCGAAGACCTCTTGCTGTTTGTTCAACTACCATCTGGGGTAAACCGGTTTTTGTTAAAAGACAATTATTGGCAATTTTGCTGTTTCAAAGCCGTTTGCTTGTTATTGGTAATTTTGAAGGTGACTTTTGCTTTTAGTCGGTAAGTCAACTTCTTATTGAGTGACAAGCTGTTTGTTTGTTCCCTGTCATTGAAAAAATTTAAATTACTGATCTCCTATAAAATTGTGGAAGACGTTGAGTTGTTACGTAAATTTTGATACAAATTTAAATGTTAATGTTTTTTGGAAATTGAAGTATAACGCAAATGTGTAATTTATAATTCGTTTTCCAAAATACAACTAGCTATTTTGAACAAAAATAATAAATTTAGTTTTAAATATCTCACTGAACACATAAATAAACTCTTTCTGTTATTATTTTTTTTTTCTTTTAAGACTATAACATTTGATTTCAATACACGTATTTGGCTATATCGAATTCTCATTTCTGGTAGCATTTTAGTACCTCCTATTAAAAGAAAGATATCGTGCTTACTCAGTGATTAATTTAAAATTTATTTATGCTATAAACTGAGTGAAGGATCCACATTCGCACAAGTAGTGTGATAGTGTGAGTTCTAAATCCAACTGAAATCCAAACTTAATATTTCTTAATACTTCCAGTATACTTTTTTTGTGAAATGACGCAAACTGCTGTTTCATATTATTTATTTAACCTTGTATTTTATTATAGGTACAGAGTATGTACGAACTTAAAGTCAAACCTTTATGGTTTTGAAATAAAATTTGGTTGTCAAAATTTCTAAGCTTTTGTTTGACAATATTGATCGCAGTTGTTTATTTTATAAGTGTAGAGGCACCCTGGCTTATTCGTTAATTATTAACTGACTCCCCTAATAGTCTCATCACGCAGAAATAGAGTTCTGAGTTAGTCCGGGAGTCTCCCAAAAGTCAATTACCATCTACCGATAAAAATTACATCTTACGTTTGACTTTTTTGGGAAGTTGGCGTAGTGTTGGGTACCCTTTTTTTCTACTAGCAACCAACAAAACAACATCTACAGAGAGAAAAACAATTGTAAGACAGATGACGCCCTCAAGGTGGGGCTGGTTTATAAAAAATATATAATAGCACTGGCATGGTCAAAAAATAGAGTTTTCTCAAAAAATATCAGCTATTTGTTATGCAAATAGCGCCACAACAAATGAAGCTATACAATGACGCTCACAACTGTTTTATAAAGAAAAATATAAAGTAAAGTATTCTCAAAATGTTATACAAATAAGGCCACAAAATGTGGGATTCAACTTCTTCTGTTTACTTTAACCTCATTATAGAACAGTTAGTTTTTATTTGTTTTTAATAATAAATAGTTATTAAAAGAAAAAAAATTTTTTGTATCTCGAACCAACACTTACAATTATTTCTTCTTTTATATCCAGTTCTGATCCGTGCCGTTTGTGAAACATTTATTTTCGTAATTTTTTAAACGGCTGAAACGTTTCGTGTTTGTTCAGTTACTAAAGGAGGGATTGAATTATGAATTAAGAATAAGAGGCATAGTTAGTGCTAGAGAAGTCCAAGAAAAACGAAAAATATTAGGTTTCGAAACCCGGTTTTTTGATAAACTTAAAAGAATTTCCAGAAAATTTTGAATTTGAATATAGTGAAACAAATGCATCAATACAAGCAATTTGTAGTAATATAGTGGAATTCAAAGGCAACTCTTCTGATCCTTCCTTTAAAAATTTTGTCTAGACTGGTCGTATTAAACGTATGATACTTCTTGATGAGAGTTTGGAAGAAAATTCTAAATACAAAAACGAAATTTTAGCTACCGAGCTTGTCCTTGTGGCAGATCTGTTCGATAAAATTAAAGAAAACGGAAATATTGGCATAAATGAGTTATCGTTAGCTCAACCCGCTAGCATTAATTTACGGAATACGCGGGCTAGCCAACGCAGTTACATCCATTTTTGGAAAAATTCACGAGTTAGCAGATTCGCGTAGAGTCACGGATGAAACCCTATTCTGTTCCGGAGTAGAATTCTTCTGCAGTAACGCACTTATTTGGAACCGTAGTGTCAAGAGTACATTATCAAATTGGGACTCTTTAGTTTCTCGTACAAAGGAAGATTTCCTTTTAGCGCACCCAGAAGAGGAAATATGGGATACCATTAAAAGTAGAAAACAGAAAAAAGGTGAACCCGTTGTATTATTCTTAGCTCACATGAATAGTCTTTTTTGGTCGATTAACAAATTCTCCAGCAGAGATTACGAAGGTGAGATTATCAAGAAAAGAATTTACGTTCTGAGTACATAACTCAGTTAGCATTGAAAATACTGGATATGCAGACATTATCTAAGTTATGCAAAAAGTTAGAAGAAGCATCTGTATTGAATACTAATTTAGATTTTAATTCTAAGGAATAAGTTCAAAAAAATTCTTGTTGTAAATAATTTTCTTCGAATAATCATACCAAAGAAATCAAAAAATTCCATACATCCTCTAGTATATATAAAAGTAGTCATGTTTCACAAGTTCAAGTTTTGGGAAATTGTTCTAATACAAACAATAAAAATTTACTGAGTGTTCTGAAGAGAAATGGAAATGTTTGTTGGAATTGTTCACGTTATGGACATACTTTTAGAAATTGCAAGTTGTCTAAAAATTTATTCTGTTATGGTTGTGGCCATAGAGGTGTCATTAAACCAAATTGTTTGAGGTGTTCAAAAAATATGTAAAGCGACATTCGTGCATTAGCCGACAGTCTGTCTTACCTTTAGAGGCTAATTCCAGAAAAATCAAGAATAATTCAGGAAGTATTAAGAGGATTAGACCGATAGCAGATAACGGAAAAGTGATGGCTCGCTTATTAGCAAAGTAGGTCAACAAACTTGTTTGTCTATTTGATCTCTCGAGGTAAGAGGTTATGTCTTATTAAATTGGCACATTCAATTTTACTGTCGTTAGAATGTTTGAAAATTGCTCTTGTGCAGTATGCATGGTTTTGCTTTGCTAGCAATTTTTTTATCGGCATTGCAATGCAGCATGTTTAGTTGTATTTAGTCTAGGTGACACTTGTCGTCGTAGTTGGTTGCTCAGCAGTGCGTTAGTCTAGACGATACTCGTGAAGAGTTGGTCGTTCAGCAATACGTAAGTCTAGGCGAGACTCGAGGTGAGTTTGTCTAGGTGAGGCTCGTAGAGGAGTCGGTCATTCTAGTAAATTTATGAGTTGTAGGGCACTTTTATTTGTTTCGACAGTTTAGTTATGAGTAAAGCAAGAGTGTACTAGAGCATTGTGTTTTGGTTAACTATGGTAGTGATTAGCTTTTATAGGATAATGTGCTCGTCTAAAGAAAATTTTTATCACTTTGTGAGAAAATTTTTAATTATCTTAACAGTATGGTTTGGATACTAAGTTGTATCGAACATGGCTGTGACTGAAAGATTGCTAAGTAAAGCTACGTTTTCAGTTTAATATGTAATGTTTTTGTTTTTGAGAAGTATTAACTTCTTGTAACATCTTGTGTGGACACAAAATATTTTTTTTGTAAGTCGCAATAGAACAGAGTTGAGTTGTCCTATTTAAATATTTGGGTCTAGTGGCGTAAAATAGAGTTTTGTAAATAAGTCGTATTGAGATTTGAGATTAGAGGTAGTGGGATGGTGAAATATAACTTAATAAAAAAAAGTTTAGTCAATCAGTAAGGAAGTGAAATATAATTATAAAGTTGTAAAAGTAATCATAGTTGTGTGATGACTTAAAAAAATTTTTTTGCGCATATTTATTATCCCCCTTTATATAATTGTACAATAAACCCCTCCCCATTGTAGTTTATATTAAGTCTGTGGTTATTGCGTAAATATTTAGTGGGTCATCAGTATACATACTTTTTTTGCTTGGAACAGCAAGGGTTCGGCAGAATTCAAAATTTATCAGGTAAAAAAACTCGCTTCCTGACTAATGTAATACTTTCGAGTGGAACATTGGAAAATCACATGTAGGGTATGTGAAGGGCATTAAGCAGCCTGTGGCTGCAAAGGATCCCCCAACACTTAGACATTTGCCGAATTACTAGTTTTCCAGTAAATTCTTTCGGACAATTAACAATAGCTGAGAATATTGCAAGACCAATACCTGTAGTTGTTTATATTAATCATCATGATTAAGTACGGTTTTTTTTTCATTATTAGTTTTTCCATCTTAGGGACTGGTTGGATGCGTACCTCCATTGATTTTTATTCTGAGCTATCCTACGCATTTCCCTGAAATTTCCACACCCTACATATTTCATCATCTGTGTGCAATAGTCTAACTTAGGTCAATCTCTACTTCTTTTTCCTATCTCTGCTTCTAATATATTCCGCACTATTTTCTCATGTCCTAGTATGTGACCTATCATCCTATCTCTCCCATTTTTTTTACTGTTTACCACATATTTCTTTCTTCCCCTACCATTTCTAGTACCACTTTGTTTTTAACTTTGTCTGTCCATAATATCCGCACCATACGTCTCTAGCACAATATTTCAAAGACTTCTACCTTTTCTTGTCCGTTTCTCCTACTGTCCAGGCTTTACAGCCGTATAGTGGTGTGCTCCACACATATGTATTAAGCAATGCTTTCTTTGTTTTTATGTTTGTTGTCTTTGAACACAGTAGTTGTAGTTTCTTGTTAAATCTAGCACAACCTTGTGCTAATCTTTGTTTTATATCCTTTGTGCTTTCTTCATCTTGCGTTATTTGACTTCCTGGGTGGCAAAAATTCTTAACCTCATGCAAGTTCTCGTTTCCTATTTGTATTCTTGTTTTTGATTTATTTTCTCCTCCTTTGCATACTAAAATCTTAGTTTTATTTTTCTTAATTTTCATACCCTATCTCTCTGTTAGAACTGTTTCCAATTCTTTAAGAGCAGCTTTTAACTCCTGTTTGGTAGATATTATCACCGCTATATCACCTGGAAATCTAAGCATATCAATCTTTTGTCCCTGCATAGTAATAAATATCTTCCTGCATTTAATAGTATTCATTGCCTCTTCAATGCTAAAAATTAACAAGGGTAAGGCACATCCCTGTCTCACCCCTTTCCTAATATTTACATCTTACATTTCTGTTCTAGTCCTATTACCGCTGTTTGCCCTTTGTATAAGCTGTGTACTATCCGCCTATCCCTAAAACTCAGCAATCTCTTTAAGTATTTCAAACCCTTTTTTTCTTTTACATTGTCGAATGCTTTTTCTAGATCTACAAACCCTATATACACGTGTTCTCCCTTGTCTATTATTTTCCCCATTATCACCCTCAGAGCTAAAATAGCCTCCCGTGTTCCCCCGTTTCGCCTAAACCCAAATTGATCTTCTCCTAGTATTTTTCAGCTCGTTTTGTCCATTCGTCTTTGTACAATTCTAGTTAATATTTTTGACATGTGTGTTGTCAAATTTGTTGTTCGAAAATCTTCTCACCTTTCCGCGCCTCTCTTTTTTGGTATAGTTACTATGATGTTATGTTTGAAATCTTTGGGTATTTCGCCTGTCTCATACATATAGCTTACAAGTTGGAAGAAACGTTCTGATACTGCCTGTCCGGCGGTTTTGAGAGTTTCTGCTTGCAACTTACCTGTACCCCGCGCCTTATCATTCTTCAGACATTTTAATGCTCATTCAAACTCATCTCAAAGTATAGGATATCTCAAGTCATCAATTTCAATGTCTGATTCCTGTTCTAATGCTGATAGTTCCTCTTTTGCAGATAAATTCCCTATATTTTTGCCGCCTAACCACTTTCTCTACATTTTCTATAATGACGTTTCCTCCCGTGTCCCTTATATTTTTGCTATATGTTTTTGTATCCCTAAAATTCATTCTAATTAGTTTGTATGCTTTGTCTATCTTTTCTATTTCCATCTTAGTTTGCACCTCTCTGCACTTTTCTTTAATCCGTTGTTCTTTAGCTTTCCTGCATTTGTGAATAATTTCTCATTTTATGGCTTTGTATCTCTGTTTTCCTGTTTCGTCTGATCTATTTTGGAATTTTTATCTATCTTCTATTAAATTCAGAGTATCCTTTGTTATCCATGGTGTTTCATTTTCTTTCTGTGTATACCCCAGAATATCTCTGACCGCCATGTCTAAGCTGTATTTAATGTTATACCATTCTGTTTCTACTTCCATGGCATAAGAAATTTTCCCGATATCTTTCAGCAATTCATTTGACTTTTTTTTAAAATATTTTGTGCATATCTTTATCTTCTAGTTTTTCAAAGTCAAAGTGCCTTATTCCGTTCCTTTTGTTTCAAATTTTTAAATTTAAAAGCGGCTTTCATAATTACGATGATGTGGTCAGTGTGTATATCTGTTTCTAGGTAACTTCTATTTTTTTTTGCTTGATTCTTAAACCGTTGTCTAGCAAGAATAAATCTATTTAATATCTTCCTATATCTCCTGGCATCGTCCACGTGTATCGTCTTTTAGCGTAATGTTGAAATAATGTGTTTGTAATGGTTAAATTGGTCTTGTCGCAAAATTCTACCAGCCTATTTCCCCTGTCATTTCTCGTGCCTAAACCAACTACTGCTCCTTCTTTACCCCCACCTACCACTGCATTAAAATCCCCCGTATTTATTAAATTTTCATGTCCTTTTATGTATCTAAGGTATGTCTTCGATATCTTTGTAGATCGCCTCTACCTCTTCCTCACTGTAGCTAGAGGTGGGCATGTATACTTGTATTGTTACTGTATTTACCTGTTTAGATTGTAATCTAACCATGAGTACTCTTTTGTTCTTTTGTAAGTAGTTTTCTACACGTTGTCCTATTTTTTTCGTGTAACTATCCCTTTGCCCGAATTTCCTTCCTTTGATTCTGTATGAATTACCCTAAAGAAGACCGCTCCAAAAATCCGTTGCCTCTGACCATCGAACTCCTCTGATCCCTACTATATCTAATACTAACCTATCCATTTCAATTTTCAAGTTTTCTAGCTTACGTACTTGCTTCATACTTCTGACATTCCACGCTTCGACTCGCACAATATTTACGACCTTTTGTTTATACTTTCCGAAGTAGTCTCCTCACAGAGATCCGAATGGGGGACTATTTTTGCTCTGGAATCTTTTATCCCAGAGGATGCCATCATCTTTAATAACAATTTAAGTACGCTGTGTACTTGGGAGGTAATGTGGTGGTTACGTTGCCTTCCACATAGCAGTAGTGTGTCTTAGGGTGTCATACCGACCCCTATGGTCTCTGCCACTCTTGGTACCGAAAAAGCTGTTGCCCTTTTTCGGGAACCTGTCTTAGTCTGGTACCTTATATCAAAAACCCTTCTACTTTGGTTGGACATGTAGTTTGACTTTTTTAGATTACGGGAACGCGCAAGCCATTCCACCGTTCTAGTAATCTAGAACTCTTCAAGGTGCAGGTTGTTACGGGCCTGTTTGACACTACGACACCAGGGGACAAAAGGATTGATATCCTTAAGTTGACTAGCTCTAGTCGGCGAGGGGTGGGTCTGACACAAGTCGTAGTTTGGGTGTCTAACAGCCCAAATCCGTAGTAAGCGGTAAACAGTATAGATTAGAGATAGGTTTTAACGATAACAAAATCGGGTGGGCACCACCAGTAATGACACAATGCTAGCTATAATCATAAGAATCTCGTTACTGGTCGAGAAAGCTTCTTAGCACTTGGTAGTAATAATAAAGGAAAAATAAATTGAAACTCACGGTGTAGAATGCTCTGATTTGCCCTACTTGCACATGCAATCTTAAGAGAAATGATACACCTTATTTTCGGTTGCTGGCTCTATTTCTACACATAGCTGTAAGGATTACATTAATTGACACAGATATATATATATATATATATATATATATATATATATATATATACATTTGAACAAACATACGGCGCCTACTAGTACGCCTTAAATGCAACAAATATAAACAATAACTTACTACTAAATCGACGTTCGCACTGGCCAGAGCTATCAAAATAAACTCTTATGTACAACTTATATTTTTAAACAAAGTAGGGATGGATGCACCTGGATCTCACACTGATGCGGCTAATCAAT
Source organism: Platerodrilus igneus (assembly GCA_036346225.1). NCBI lineage: Eukaryota > Metazoa > Arthropoda > Insecta > Coleoptera > Lycidae > Platerodrilus > Platerodrilus igneus. The sequence goes on along the minus strand of JARFIW010001110.1, from coordinate 151,578 downwards.
TTGACGGCGTAGGGTATGAACTGAAACCCGAAGTATCATGCATTTTGATCTGGGTGCATGCAAAACCTGCTGTATCTAGGTGGATACTAAACGTAGGACTAGTTGAATAGGTTTGCTTTACACATATTATGAACTTGCGTCCACGGAACAAATTACACCACGGCTATATTACCTTGAAAAGGCTCGTAGCTTTACAGTTATAAATGTAAACAGTGCGCACACATCTATTTTTATCCCACGTGGCCGACGGGGCAGCGACGATAGAGTGAATATACGACAAAGCGCACTTTTCTAATGTTGGCTCCACTGACACAGATTGTCAACAACAACTTATAGTTTTGGGGAACAAAATAGCTCAGTGCCAACGTGCGGAACTTGTCTGATCACTAAATAAAAAAAATAGTAACAGTTCAACGCTTACCTTGTGGGGTAAATCAAACCACTGTACATAGTGAGGAGTCGTGTACGTTTTAACAAACTACCAACAAGCGTCATTACGGGGTGTGTGCTGTTCCCAAATAGATTGGACAATTACGGCTTACGGCATACGTAATTTAAAGGTCCTTTCTTTCTCGTCCAAATTAGAAATTCCCAATATGGATTTGTATTCTATATATATATATATATATATATATATATATATATATATATATGGATATAGATAACGGCAAATAAAAGTGGACAATAAGTAGACCTGCAACAAATAGATTAACACACCCGCACCACAAAATAACACAAAAACTCTCACGTTACTTAATGTCAATTCCTCGCCTGCTTTAAAATTAATATTCGAAGTGCGTCATTTACTACGCTTGCTATACGATTATAATATAATGAATGGTTATACCAACGGAACGTTACAAGGTCCATTCGGAAAGGATCTACTAGGTAGAAATTTATTAATACAATACCTGCAAGTTATCAACATCTTGATATAACTCAAAAGTGTAATTGAATGCCTTTTCTCTCCGTCTCGGAAAATACATTTTATAGTCGAGAATCTTTACATAACTCTCGTTGCAGTATGGCTTATCGATTCTTTCAAGTATTAAAGTATAGTCGTTTTGAAGCTATTAAAACGGAAAAAAATGTCATATATCAACAAGTAGAGCCACCGAAATTCCTAGGCAGAACTAAAATATGGGTTTCACATGTCACCGTTTTAACCTCTAGTCGCCTAAAATAAGTTTACAACTATTAATAAAAAGGTATTAATCATTCGAGATTTTGAACCTTGAGGAACTGAATACCCGAAAATAATGTGAAACTAAGGATTCACTTTTCATCGTTAACTACTATAATGTTTTGCTATAGGTACAATTCTGGCGAATAAGAAAACAACCATTTTAACTCAAATTTCAACTTAAGGACTGATAATGTAACAAAATCCACCATAAGTGATTTAGTTGCCCAAAGCATTTCATTCAAACCATTATTTATCAGAATCTTAAAGATTTATAGTAAATTAAAAACAAACAAATAATATTTAAGCTTCTTGTTAGGCGACACCAAAAATAACCGTTCTGACATGTAAAAAACTCATATTCCATTGTCAGGAATTCCATATATTATAGTATTAAAATAATTGTATATACAAACCAAAAACACAGTTGCCATTATGGCGTGTATTAATATACCATACTTTAGACTGCGTGCCATGTTCTTTTAGAAAATAACTCAGGTAGTGGTAAGAGGCCTTCAATTTAAACAAACCAAAATTATTTTAGGAAGCTATTTTGTTTAATTATAATTACATAATTACAAAGAGATATGGTATCATTAATTTATGAGCAAATGCAGACAATTACCACTAATGCCTAAACATCTATCATTTGATAAACTATAATGATTTCGGTCAACAACCGATGCGCGTAATACATTTCCTAAATAGTCAGACCCTTCCTATATTTGTCTAAAAGTTTTCATCAGAAATTTGGGGTTGAGCAATATACAACGTACATTGAACATATTAGTAAAGCCACTGGTATACAAGCATTTCCTGCTCTAGAAAAAAGCAGAGGCAGTACAAATTGTTTTAATATAATACAAGTTATTACTTATTACTTAAATACAAATATTATAAAACTATAATGTGTTACGTTTTCTTCCTTTCAGCGTACTTAAATTGTAGTTAATTATTAGCTACGATAAAATTAAAGTTTACACGCGGTTTGATATCAACTTTTTCTAACTCCTTACCGCCGTATACCTTATATGTCAGTTGATTTTCTACACCCACCCCTAATCTCCGATTGAGCCCGGTCATTCCGTGATTTCTTAGTGTTACGCACGGCTCCACACGAGTCAACGTAACAAATGGAATATCATATACAATGCAAATATATAGAATAACTATGATTTGCAATTGCGTTTTTTAAACGCGTTTCGGTCATCAATTATGATCTACGAAATAATATCTATTAACTACGAAAAATATTTTTAATAATTACATACCTAAAATTAAATTGTAGATTGTATATTTAAGCTAATGTAAAACATTTGTCACAATCATTAAAATTCTTTAAAAATTGTGATTCCATAAAAATAAATGGATGTTTTTCATGGCTTGTTATCTTGTCATGTGAGAGTGCTTATTTTCTTTTCGCGTTGTATTTAATCGGCTCGCTGGCTACCTGGATTGCAAAATGAGAAAACCGAATTAACCTATATCGACTACTCACACAAACTCAGAGCACGCACACACGCGCTCAATTTACTTTCCGTACACAGATCTTGCATACGTGCATGACCTTATTCCTATACGCTCACAAAGTGGTACTTTTCAGTATCTTTTATCTTTCCTATCAGGAGCACACTAGGCTTCTGACTTGATTTTTTCAAGAACCTTCTGGCTATTAGAATATCCCAGGGCGAAAGAGCCTACCTTCATTCTTCCCAAAAGGTAAAGGTCGTCAAATAAGGAATGAGTTAAGCGCAACATATAGCTTCTGCTTATCCAAGACTACCGTAGTACGCAGTGCAGAGCTGCATCCTATTGTTTCAGGTTGGACTGAAAGGAAATCTACGGATCTAGGGGAGTAAACCCCAATATAAAACGGGCGGTGAGAAGTCTCAAAGGGCTCGGTGTTATTTATATTCAAAGAGACTTTTGGTTATTCTTAACGTATATCAAGAGCTCTGCTTTTAAGCCCCATACACATGATGAACGACGACAAAAATGATCCTGCTTCGGGTGTATCAGGTGGTGGGGCTCTGCCTGGTACTTTAGTTTGAAAGCATCAGCAAGTCAGGCTGTACCTGGAGATGCTATGCAGCATAATGATGACAATCGCATGTCATTGATAAACGATTTAAATCCTACCTCTAGTGGGTCAGCAAACCATAAGACATCTTTATATCGGTTTCTGGTCCTGCAAAGGAAGGATGGGCTCAATTTTGATAAAGTGAACCCGTTTCTTATCATCAACAAGAGTATGTTTAATTTATTTGAAGATGATAATAAAGATTAAAGAAGAGTGTGTGTGCGCGTACTGCTTGCGTACGTTGTGTGCATACAAGAGTACATGGGTGTGTGTACACGCACTTACACATGTACATGCTGCATATGTGCGTACAAGCGTGTTTGCATTAATATGTATACGGTAGCATACGTACTTGCATGTACGTGTATGCGCATGAGCAGGCGCTTCTGTGCGTGTGTGTATGTGAGCGGGCGATCGTGTGTGCCGGTATGTTCTGGCGCATGCATGTTTGTAGTATATGTGTGTCGCGTGTGTGTGAGTGTGTGTGTGTGTGTGTGTGTGTGTGTGTGTGTGTATTCAGACCAATTTTGATAACGTTATTATGGAGTCATATACAGAATCACAATCTAATAAAACATATAGTCAGCACAAATAGTAAGAGCATGCTTTACATGAAAGTTCTATAATTTTTGTACTTAAAAATTATTTTGCCAGAAAAATAGACCTTAGCTGGCATTTATTTACTTCTTTCTATAGGGCGTGTTATAAGAAATGTCAAAAATAAAGCATTATCAGAGAATTAATGCACTCAAACGAATGTTTATTGTTTCTTCTGGCAGTGTTAGCTTAACGTTGCTTTTTTAATATTTATCACCTGCGTCATTCGTAACTCTATGATCACCGACAACAAATGTTTTTACAAAAGCGAGTCAGCTTGAAGGGAATGAAAGATTGGGATTTCGCAGAATATATTACTACACTGGCTAACTGAAACAGGAAGTTAGAATAACCGATGATGGTATTTTTTATTTACTTTGAAGGCTACTCTATTAAAGTGTAATAATAAGACCCTCAACTGGTAGGTATTTATTTTTAATGTAACGAAAACCATATTTGCACAAACACCAGTTTTTATCCTCAGACTCATTATACAAGCCTTTTCAACTGGTAGTTACAATGGATTTTGCTAAAAGCTCTCACAAGAATTTATTTCCGAACTAATCGCTAATAGTACAAGTACTATTTTCTTATACTACGATATTCTCCTCTAACAAACTATCAAAGCACTATATTAATTATCCAAGCACTAATTATTATTTTCTATTATCACTACACTAATTTACATGACACTAATTTACTCACGTCGTTCAAAGCTTTATACTATAACATATTGTAGTCAAAGCTTCAATTGTAACTAAACTCCAATAACCAAGACGGTAATTTATATACATATTTAAAAGTTCTAGATTATTTAAAAACGTACCAGAACTTATGCAAATATCATGTTGAATGTACCCAGTATAAACTAATAACTATTAAATACAAACTTTTGTAGCTGTCAATCAAAACTATCTAAAAGATGAGGTGTCGCCGGGATCTATCGATCATAATTTGTGTACAAACGCCTCGCTTACATTTTAACGTAGTTATTCTTGTCAAAGCAGACCGATCGGCGCTACATTGATTATCATTGGGTATTGAGATTTTGATTCCTAAATTACTATAGATCAATGAAAATCGGCATATTAATGGAATACATATTCAAAAATGGGGATAATTAATATTCAATCAAGATAAAGAAACAAATTTCGGGAGAGGAATTATAAGTGTATACCGTCTATATTTAAGAAATAGTTCGCACGTGCTATGCACAATATGACGAAAATCCTGTTGTAGCTACTAAAATAGAAGATACTGCAAGAATTTGCTAATAGCTTATAACTGGTGCACACTATAGTTGCGCTCTGGCAACCTACTGTAAACTTTTTTAATAAACGATTTATTTTTGGTTCTTGTGGACTTATGCAATCATGCGATTACAGTTTCCTTTTCTTTTGTTAATGTAGCATTATTTCGTTTGCAATTAATAGTTAAAGTTAACTTTAATTATCACGTAAGATGTAGATTGTAGATCAATTCTCTTCCGTCGTGTATAGTATATATGGTTTTCTATCACTATTAACCATCAAGTGATTCGTATTATGGTGTGCCGCGACAGTTGTAAATAGGCTGGTGTCATCGTAGATATGGTGCTATAACGATATTAACGTTAAAGTTCCGCAACGGGTCGGTAGTTCCTTGTCCAGTCTTCGCCGCTTAAACCTTGAAGTTGAAACTGGTAAGTACTTGAAAGTTGCGCTTTTATAAACTGTACTCATAGTTACACGTCCACTATTCTTCATCATCTGTGGTTATAAATGTAACGCAAGACGAGCATAGTGATATTCTTCTGTCGTGTAGAGGCGGTAAATAATTTTAAGTAGTTAATATGAATGGCTAAAATTTAGAAATTAAGGATTTGGTATTTTCAAGACCGTCATTCAATTAAGTTAATCATTAGACATATACCTTGTTACATCGATTTAGTTAAAACATTTTTCTTCAACATTTTCTGATTTTGTATTTAAGCAATCTAAAATTATGCCGCCATGAATTTTATTAATTTTTTAATGATTACTATTTCTAAAGCGAATGTGGGTACCATCATATCTAATAATTTGCTACTTACAAGAACTACACGTTTATACACGAAAACGCGTAAATTAGCCAAAAATATACAATTACAATCACTTAGAATTTAATTCAAGGACAATAATTTTTATTAAGGTTTAAAGGCTAAGCTACGGGCCCGAATTTAACTGCTTTTATCCATTATGATAAATTATGTTCATATATGTATCAGGAACTATACCAAAAAAGAAAGGCGCGGATAGGTGTGAAAATTTTCGAACAAGATTGACAGCACACGTGTCAAAAATATTAACTAGAATTGTGCAAAGACGAATTGAAAAACGGGCGGAAGAAATACTAGGAGAAGACCAATTTGGGTTTAGGCGAAGCAGGGGAACACGGGAGGCTATTTTAGCTCTGAGAGTGATGATGGAGAAAACAATAGAAAAAGGGGAAAGCATGTATATAGGGTTTGTAGATATGGAAAAAGCATTCGACAATGTAAATTGGAAAAAAATGTTTGAAATACTCAATAAGATTGGAATGAGTTATAGGGATAGACGAATAGTACATAGCTTATACAAAGAGCAAACAGCAGTAATAGAATTAGAGCAGGAACGTAGAGAAGTAAACATTAGGAAAGGGGTGAGACAGAGATGTGCCCTATCCCCATTGATTTTTAACTTGTACATAGAAGAGGCAATGAATACTGTCAAATGCAAGAAGACATTTGGAATTACTGTGCACCGGACAAAAAATTGATATGCTTAGATTTGCAGATGATATAGCGGTATTAGCGTCTAGCAAGGAAGACTTAGAAGCTGCTCTTAATGAAATGGAAACGGTTCTAACAGAGAGATACGGTATGAAAATTAACAAAACTAAAACTAAAATTCTAGTATGCAAAGGTGGGGAAAATAAATCAAAAACAAGAATACAAGTATGTAACATGAAGAGGTTAAGGATTTCTGCTACCTAGGAAGTCAAATAACACAAGATGGGAAAAGCACAAAAAATATAAAACAAAGATTAGCACAAGGTCGTGCTACATTTAACAAGAAATAGCAACTACTGTGCTCAAAGACCACAAACATAGAAACAAGGAAAAGATTGCTTAAAACATATGTATGGGACACAGCACTGTACGGCTGTGAAGCCTGGACAGTAGGAGAAGCGGACAAGAAAAAGGTAGAAGCCTTTAAAATGTGGTGCTACAGAAGTATGATGAAGATATCATGGACAGACAAAGTTAAGAACGAAGAGGTACTAAAAATGGTAGGGGAAGAAAGAAACATGTGGAAAACGGTAAAAAATAGGAGAGATAGGACGATAGGCCACATACTACGGCATAGGGGAATAGTGCGGACTATATTAGAAGCAGAGATAAGAAAAAAGAGAAGAAGAGGCAGACCTAGGTTAAACTACTGCACACAGATAGTAAAAGATGTAAACTGTAGGGATTTCAGGGAGATGTGTAGGCTAGCCCAGAATAAAAATCAATGGAGGTACGCATCCAACCAATCCCAAGATAAACTAATGACGAAAAAATAACTGTGCTTAAACATGATGATTATTATAAGTAACTACAAGAATTGGTTGGGCAATATTCTCGAATAGTGTTAAGTGTGTGAAAGGATTTACTGGAAAACCATTATTTCGGCAAATGTCTAAGTGTTGGGGGATCTTGGTAGCCACAGGTTGCTTAACCTCCTTCACTGAATCTCGGTGAAATAGGGCATAAAATTAGAAAATAATAGAAGAGGAACGAGCTGAATACACATGCTGTGTGAGAATATCAAGGAACTATGTAGGCTAGCTCAGAATATAAATAAGTGCAGGTAAGTCTCCAACCAGTTTTGAGACGGAAAACTTAATGACGAAAAAATAGGTACAGATAAATCTGATGATTAGTATACACAACTAGTTGTTGGTTGCGAAATATCTGCAACTAATGTTGACTGTGCGAAAAGATATATTGGAAAATATATTAAATCGGTAAATGGTTAAGTGTTGGGGGAACTTGGCAGCCACAGGCTGCTTACCTCTCATCACAACCGTTCATTTACATTCCCAATGCTCCACCCGAAGGTACTACATTGGCCAGGAGGCGAGTTTTTTGTTGCCTGAAAATTTAGAATTTTGCCGAGCACTTGTCATTCCAGGCAAGGTAGGGATCTTTAACGTGCGTGACAACACTCACACACGGGACCTCCATTTGACCTCTCATCCGAACGAGGGCGTAATTTTTGTAAAAATGCTCACCTGTCATTTTTCAAGCAGTCGGCCGTGTCGGGATTTGAACTTAGGACCTTGGGATCCGTAGTCTTACGCTTACTACACTGAAGATCGGAGAAATAGGGTATACAGGGTGTCCCAACGCATACAAAACGCTCGATTACTGCTTAATGGTAACTTTTAGCGGAAAAAGTTTCAAATAAATCTTATGTATATGCAAAATCGCTACAACGTAAAATTAATTAGTGTTATACAGGGTGTTCAATAAAAAAGTTATATATCAAAGTTATGTTTTTTTAAATGGAACACCCAGTATTTTATTACAAATTCTGATTTCTCGTATCAAACTAAGGTAACTTTTATCAGGATTACCTATACCTAAATCTCATAGTTGTTGAGATATTCAACTTTTTTCAAAATCGCAAGATTCATTAAAAATTTTTGTAACACCATGATTTAGATGATTCTGAACATTTAACTTTTGTAGGGGAATAGTATAAACTTGTAGTTAATGGAAACATAACACTAGTTATGAAAATAATATACAGGGTGTTCATTGCATCGTTCTCCGTTTATTAAACAATTAATGCCAATAAGTCGCTTATTTCAAATGGAACACCCTGTATATTTTTAAGTAGTAAAATGCAGAATTAAATTCTCTATTCAACAATATAAGGTTACCCTATATTCATATTCAACCGTTTCCGAGTTATTAGCGAATAATTAAAAATGTTGGTACATAATTCTAAAGTTGGGTATAATTTACTTTAATCACAGGCGGCGGCGCGTTGCCTACCAAATAATATTAACTATTTGACTTCGTTGCAACAGCAACCATGTTTAAGTTTTGTTTTTGTTGTTTATCAGTTTTGTATCTGTGTTGTTGTGAGGTGAACATTTGTAAAATGAAAACCTATAGTCTTAACGCAAGGATCGATATGATGTTGGTAGTTGGCGAAGCTGAAGAAAATTGTCTATTAGCTACAAGAATTTACGCTCAAAAATTTCCTAATCGAATGCATCCTAATAGAGCTGCGTTTGAAAGATTATTGCAACGCGGGGATTTAGCTGTTTACAATATTTTTTATGAACAACATTTCCAATAATTGGGATTTATAACTGTCGTCTAGTTTAATATTTAAAACTGGAAAAGTTTAGAGTGACGAATAGCTTTTTCATCGCTTAGATTTAAGGTCTTTTTATTTTTCCTTAGCAAGAATTGGCCAGAATTTTTCTGATAGTATATTTGTGTTTTTTAAAAAAATGATGGAATTTAAGTTAATTTTAATTTTTATTTGAAATTAATCAAAAGACTATGTAGACAGACATAATTATAAAAGATATATATTTATTCTAGTAAAGGAATCTTATTTAGAAGATGCATTTCATTTTGAAAAATTTGGTTAATTATGACAGAATTAATAATAGTTTTTAAGGAATTTTTGAGAAAAATAATGTACGTAGTAATAAAATTTAGGAAACCTAAGGAATGACCATTTACGTCGAGTAACCGTATCACGTATAGAAATAATATCAAAAGGAACTGCTGTGACAGAGAAAACCTTTTAAGGCAAGTGCTAGTGTAACGTTTGTTATATGCCAAAATTGGCAATGTATATTCTTAAATATGTAGATAAATTCCCGCAAATATTTTTAAATGAACTGGTCAATTTCCGTCATTCCGGACAGTTGCGTTTGCGCAAAAGAATGCGCAGACGCGGAGTGAATGGCGCAAGTGCACGCGTTGTGATACGACGCGATTAAGCTACGAAATCTGCAGCTATTAACATCTACCGGTGTTGCGTGTCTATCTTTTCTCTTTTTAGGATGTAGGTTCCTGTATCTTATCTTGCCTTATCGTACCTCTACCTGTATCCTTCTTGCCCTACCTACGTACGAGCAATAGAGGATGGACGGATAAATTTGGACTCAGCAAATTGCGTGACGACCCACAACAAGATGGCCCTGGGATATAACTGTAAGGTGCGATTTAAGTGGGAACATTGCTTTTATTTATATTTTAAAAGTAAATCTGATCATTGTATCACTTTTACACGTGTTTTGTATTTAATACATTTGCCGCGTAATCATGTTATAATAAACGATTGCGCAATAATGCTGATGTTGAGTAGATGCTTTTTTCTTTGGACTCACATAGGAGACGCGGCCTATGCCATTGTAAGAAATAGTCCATATTTGCAGTTGCAAAAACTAGGAGTTTCTATTCCATGCGTTTTTCTTCTAAATTATTACAGTCGCCCACTTTATCCTTTATCATTACTTGTTTTCTTTTTCTATTAAGTTATCAGAACATATAAACATTTTTTTGTTGTTTTTTATTGAACTTTGTGGTGAGGTGCTATCGCTTTTTATTGATATCTTATCGATTTCTCGGTTGTTTTTAGCATATTGGGACAGTACGTTTGTATTTAACTGCTCATAGTTAGGCATCCTTGTGTGTTTATGGCGTTACCGTTTCTAAAAATTACCTTGGAACAGTTGGTTTTTACGTGAAGGTATCTGTAGTGATACTTTTAAGTTGTTGTTTTAACTTTTTATCTGATTTTCTTATCGCAGTGGATGCGCTCGTTAGGAAGGTGATCGTACTAGTTCTCATCAAGCGTCTAGTAATTTTTTCACTTATTATGTGCCTTAACTTGTCTGAATAACATAGCAGGTGGTCCTTCAGACCTATGTGCATTTAACAGGGACAATGCTTTACCTTCTCTCGGACGCTTGTCCAAAACTCTACTTTTTTCTTATCCCGCTGTCTCCGTTTTCGCTTTATTTTTTATTCGGTAGACCTGTTCTTGTCCCGGAACACCCGTCTACCACATAAGAGTGATTTTTCCCTCACTCCATGCTACTGACCACATTGGTTGGTTGAGTAGTGCTTTTCTATCCACCTTTTTCTATCGCTTTTGCACAATGCGAGCCCTTCCTCTATTCTCTTCTACCTGGAAGTGTCACTAGTACATTCCAAAATGCCTACCTCCCTCTTTTTACCTTTCCTATATCTCTATTGCTTTTTCATTTCCGTTAGTTGCCGTGTGGTTGCGCGGGGGGTTTTTACAGACACCCGGACCACGTCTCTGGGAATCTTTGGTAAGGTCATGCGGTGCCGCTGTAAGCCGCAAGTGGCCGCTAACAGTGCATGTATGTATGAGTGTGTGAATGTGTGAGTGTAAGTAAATATGTGTGGATATCTTATCGGTATCGTTCAACGCCGGGTGTAGGAATGCACCCACATGCCTTTTTTCGGTCCCTCATACTGTTATAACTAACGCGCCTGCCTCACAGGTCGCTCTCTTTTAGAGAGTATGAGTATTTACCTAATTAACAACTTCAAGGAGCCACTCTCTCTTGTATCATTGGGATGGATGACAAAACGGCTTGGTGAGCTTGGGAATTTTACACAATTCTTTAATGTATATAGTCGTAGCGTGCCTTAGCGTGCTGGGACGTTCTGGACCCATCTATTGTTATCTAGTTTTATCTTAATATCTTTATCTTACCTATTATCTTTGATAATAACTTGAGATTTTGTCTTACTTTCTTTTGTTTTCCTAATGTTTGGTATTTATGATCAGACGTAGGAAGTATTTTTTTTGAGTGTTGAGTGAAGAAGCTAACCTGATGGTAGCAATGTAATTTGTTAGGTTAGTAACGTATGAAATTAGTAAGAAGGTACTGTTGGTAAATTTGTTAATTCACAACCATGTCACTAAAAAGTCTTGATGTGTATTGTTTATTAAGCCAGAGTACCAATACATAATAATTTGTTGAAATGTATAGTAATTTGCTCTTTTGGGCATTTTGAAATTTGGGCATTTTCTTGCCAAAGGAAAAAACAATTTAAATGCAATGCTTATGTGCGTGTGCACTTAAAAACTGTAATGTTAGCTTTAGTTATTGTATATATATTAGGCGACTTGTCGCATTTGTTTTAGTTATAGTAGTGTTTTGTGCTCTCCGACAAATTTGTGCTGTCGGTTATAACTGCCCCACATCAAAGACTCGTGTGTGCATTTATAGTGAGGCTACACAGTCCATTTTCTGGTTACTCGTAAGACGCGTTATCGGTTGAAAAAACTTGGTGGCACCTAAAATAAACATTTACTAGAATGTAAGTTAGGGTATATGTAAGTTAGTCAGGCTTTAGATTTTAAGTTTTTACCGTACTATAGGTCTTCTTCTTTTTTTAAGATTTTTTTTCTTTTATGGCTTTGTCGCGATTGTTACATGCCAAAATTGGCAATGTATATTGTTAAATATGTAGATAAATTCCCGCGAATATTTTTAAATAAACTGGTCAATTTCCGTCATTCCGGACAGTTGCGATTGCGCAAAAGAATGCGCAGGTGCGGAGTGAATGGCGCAAGTGCGCGCGGTGTGATACGACACAATTAAGCTACGAGATCTGAAACTATTAACATCTACCAGTGTTGCGTGTCTATCTTTTCTCTTTTTAGGATGTAGGTTCCTGTATCTTATCTTGCCTTATCGTACATCTACCTGTATCCTTCTTGCCCTACCTACGTACGAGCAAGAGGATAGACGGATAAATTTGACTCAGCAAATGGCGTGATGACCCACAACGAGATGGCCCTAGAATATAACTGTAAGGTGCAATTTAAGTTAGTAAATTGCTTTTATTTATGTTTTAAAAATAAATCTGATCATTGCATCACTTTTAAACATGTTTTGTATTTGATAAATTTGCCGCGTAATCATGTTATAATAAACGATTGCGCAATAATATAATCTGAAACGCGGGAAACTTTAAAACGTTGAATTTTTGTATTTCAACCTTTTATTTATTAATGTTGTCTTCATTATCTTTTATTTCAAATTTTTCTGTTCTTTTATTATTTTCCCACTCTTATTTTGTTACGATGTCCTCGTCCTTTTAGGGCAAATCAAAATCTATTCATTTAATGCACATTTTATCCGTAACAAGTGTTGTTGAAAATTCTCACGAATAATAGTGGTTATTGATGCTTCATTCCATGACTTACTTCATCAGACAAAATAAATTCATAACATAAATGTGATTTTTACTTTTACCGCAGAATTGTTAATGTGCAATGTTTTTTTAATGAAATTTAATACATGCCCATTTCAGAGGGCAACTAAATTCAGTGGTGTATTTAGACTTTTTGCCAAAAATTGTTAATAACGTCCCTAATAAATTACCCAATAGGTCTTGGTTTCTGTTATAAAAATGTAAAGCTTAGGTCGATATACAATGCAATAAGAGTTTTTAAAATTAACGGGAAAATGAACAAAGCGAACGCTATTGAACCCCTTATATTTTTGTTGGGAAGAATTTGTACAATGCTACCATCAAGTAGTACGATAACGCAAATGCTATAATAGTTTAATCTAAACGGAAATAGTTTTGGGAAGTTATTATCATCCGCTGTTGTACTAATATTAGGATTTTTTTTACTAAAAATTTATGTATGTTCAATTACACGTAAATTTTACATTGTTTTGTAGAATGCAGATATAATCGTGTTATACAAATGGTCTAGTAATTATGATGTATCTGTATCATTAGCAAACTTTACTAAAATATTATTTTAAGTACAGTACAAACTATGACCTACTATGACCAAACTGTTTTTCTGTCAAAAATAACAAATTTAGATCATGCTCAATTATAGCAATATAGGTAATCTTCTTTGAGTTAAAATCCGTCTTTCCACAGAAAAGAAAAATTTTTAGCTAATACTCCCACACCTAAACAGCGGTGTGATAATAAATTAAATCTTTATGTTAGAAGTGAATGAAGGTATAGCCATTGCTAAGTGCAGCAGATTCAAACAATTAGAGGGTGCAACAGAAGTCATTACTGCTAAAATAAAAGAAGTAAAGTACACAAATTAAGTTATATTTTCCAGTTGGACTTTGTCCAATATCTGAAGGAGGTTTAACATGTATGGAAAACCTTACGCAATTTTCTTTCTTATTAATGTTTAGGCATTATAGCGCTCATGAAAATTTTCCCCCTCGCCTCTACTCTGCGTGGTTAGCATCACTGGAGAAAGGGAAACATATGACAGAAGATGATGTTTACCAAAACGCTCAGAACTTGAGAACTGTTTAAAATAGAACATTGGAAAAAAAGCAATATACTCAAAAACTTGAGCTTTAAAAAGTCAGTATATTTATAATCGTACAGCTTGAACACAGTAAACAACTCAAATAGTTCTTTACTAATACAAGTTCTGTATACCTTCGTTTTGGAAATATTATGCTTCCGTGTTAGTGTAGACGACTTCTGACGGCAAAGAACAACAGGGATCTGTGTATTCTTAAAGTCACTCCTTTCACAATGACATGCGAAACATTCTTTATTTTTTAAAACTTTTTCTAAGTTCAAAGTATACACCAATGATCTTAGTCCTATTAGTAATATCCTTTTGTCAAAGTTTGCATATTAATGAATGAATTGGGTTTTGTGTTAGGCACGCCCGGTATACATAGTTTAGTTTGTTGAATTATAATCTTCTCTCTTCGTAAATTCTGTCCTTGCATCAAAAACAATGTTGTGTTCTAGTAAGTAAGTTATATCTAAGTCAGTTACGCATGTTTAGCGCATCGTGAGGTGCAAACGAGGTTAACTTGTATAATCTTGCAGGAAGCGGGCAGATACATAGTCAGTTAGTTGGGACTTGTCTGTCGGCTGACGAGATGTCAGGCTAGATATTCATTAAGAAACGTGGTTTTTAGGTGATTATTTTATGTTTATATTTGCGTTGAGAATTTAATGTGGTTCCGTTGTAAAAGTGATGCTTTATAAATTATAGCTATCAGAATAACTGAAAAAGTGACGCTGTGCTAAGTTGGAATTCAGAACCAAAAACAATCTGTAGGTATCGTATTATTTTACAGTATTAAGCATGTTCAAACTTTTTGTTATGAAGAAATATTAGAATTCACGGTTTGTAGATAGTGGTGATCTGGTTACAAATATTAACCAGTACTGCTTTCAGCTATCATGTGTGTTTTGTGAAAAGGTAGTCGCTTGCCTTGTATGACGGGTATTCGCTTGTATACGATTAACCTCGAACAGAAAGGGGCCCTTCTAACATTTTATCTACGTTTGGTGTTATGTTTTACCTCGCCGACGTTACCCAACCGCGGAACTTGGGGAATGAATTGTAGTAATAAACTTTAGAGGCGCGTGAAAGTGAAATAGTATTGGCGCGGAAAATTCGAGTTACTAATATTAGCATAATTTATGTTCACGCCTAAGCGAAACGGCTGGTTCACAATAACAAAAATTATACGTGTAATAAAATGTGGTTGCATAAAAAACTTACCCCGTGTTCAATTATAACTTTACACTCACCACTAAATACATAATTGGTTAGACAGGAGAGGGTTGGTGAAGGAAGGGAATCAGAGGTGCTCACGTTGTTAATTAATTAATAATTAATGCCGACAAACCGGCGCGAATGTGTTATTTAAAAAATGGACTGTGTTCTAAGAGAGAGCTGTGTCGACTTACTTATCTTATTGGTTGTAATCAGCGCTCACCTTTGGCGATGCGCGAGTAACAAATCGTAGCCGAGATATAAGAGGAGCATGCTTTTAATTTATATTAGGCAAGGCGTAAACATAACCGCCCATCTAAAACTGAATAAGTTTTATACCAAAACAAAATAAATCATTTAAAAATACACCCTAGCAATGTTAAGGTTGCTAGGCTAATTAAAACAAAACTTTAATACAACCTTAAAATTTTTAAAATTAAACGGAACATAAATACGAGAGAAAATAACCAAAATAAAATTTATTCATTCAAAGGGAGGATAATAAGCTTACTTATTGTGTAAATAAACCTGCAGCGGTTTTTACAGATACTACTCGTGGTATACCGTCACGACCAAAAAATAACTTTTCAATACGGCCAAGAGGCCAACACAAAGGGGCAGTATTTAAATTTTTAATTATGACCACATCATTTACCTTGGGCAATATGGTGGGGCAATGCCATTTATTACGTTGGGTGAGTTGGTGAAGATACTCGTTGGACCACCGACGCCAAATGGATTGAGTAACCTGACACAATCGCGATAAAGTGGCTTGTTTCGGTAATAGAAAGGGATGTCTGTTATCATAAGACAACAGGGAGTGACGCAAACGTACGCCCACCCTAACAAGACCTAGCGAATCAATAAAGGGGAACAATTTTTGGAGTTGTTTAGAACATCCCTTGTTTAAATTTAGTTGATTTATTTCTTCGGCGTAGAACTGCTGTTGCGTAACTCTTATGATAGTTATCAATTAGGTATGTAATGCATCAGAAGAAAGAGAGCCTGATAATTTTTTATCAGAGTTCTTGCAATTGTAAATAAAACGGTTTACATATGCAACAGTACGCTGAAGCAAGGTGAGAGAAGAAAATTTATCCAAAAATTGAGTGCAACTTTTTTGTGTAGAAGTAACTAATATATTAGGGGGAGATTTTATTTTTGAAAGAATTTCTAGAGAAGGGGGAGATTCCAAATTCCTGGAAGCCGTAATTAGATCGCTACAGTTAGATGGGCCATGCCACCAGATATCGTTGTCAATCAACTGGTGCGCAATAAGACCACGAGAAGCCATATCGGCGGGGTTGTTTTCACCAGAAATATGGTACCACTGTTGAATGGCAGTGTATTCTAAAATAATTTCCACGCGGTTGGCAACAAATGTTTTTAATAAATAAGAAGGAGTGTTAATCCACGCTAGTACCACTTGCGAATCGGTGAATAATTTTATTTCCTTTAAGGGATAAGGAAATTTATTAGAGATTATAGAATATACTAGACGAGATAACAAAACAGCACCTAATAATTCCATACGGGGCATTGAAAGAAATTTTAAGGGTAAAATTTTACTTTTAGCTTGTAGGAGATGGCAATTTGTGTTATCTGAAGTCGTGCCATGTAGAGAAACACATGCAGCATAACCCTTCTCACTGGCATCGCAAAACCCCAAAAGTCGGTACAGTCCCGAGTCTAAAAACAAACAGCGAGGAATTTTCAAATTTGATAATTCAGTAAGGCGGAACAAATTTTCTGCCACTTCAAACACCAGTCGGTGTCCGGCGTGTCGTCCCAGCCTAAACGTTGTACCCATAATTGTTGTAAAAAATGTTTTATTAAGAACACCACCGGAGTCAACCAGCCGAGAGGGTCGAAAATTTTAGCCATATATGAAAGAACGGAACGTTTTGAAATATTCCCTTCGAAAGAAACAACATAGTAGGTGAAATTATCAGAATTCGGGTTCCAAACTAGTCCCAATATTTTGATACCAAAGATTTCATCAGAAAATGCTACGGAGGGTTCTAATTCAGATTCCTGGAATTGATTTAAAAGAGAGTTGTCATTGCTGGACCACTTTCTTAACTGAAATTGGCCAAGAGACAGCAATTTTATTAATTCAGATCGCAGCTGCCGAGTTGCCGCAACGGACATGGCTCCTGAAATCACATCGTCCATATACGTGTTATTCAGCAAGGCCACAGATGCTAGAGAAAATTGTTGTCCTTCGTCGATCACCAATTGTTTTAACACGCGTTGCGCAATAAAAGAGGATGGAGTAAGACCATAAGTAAGCGTGTTCATTTCGTACTCTTGAACTCCGCTGTCGAGGGAGGGTCGCCAGAATATATGTTGGTATATTCTATCTTGTGTACGTACTAAAATTTGACGGTACATCATTCGTATGTCAGCACAAAGTGCTATTTTGTGGGAACGAAATAAAAATATTATTTCGGGCAAACCTGATTGCAGTTTCGGACCAGCGTAAAGACGTTGATTGAGGGACTTAGCGGTCGAATCATTAGCAGATCCGTTAAACACCACTCGTAGTTTGGTAGTACTGCTTGTGGTTTTATGAATGCCGTGGTGTGGTAAAATATAATCGGAGGGTTGCAGAGCAACATTCATGTGATTTAGAGACAGATATTCCTTGAGAAATGAATCATAAACCTTTTGATTTTCGGTTGAATTCCGAAGTCGCCGTTCTAAATTTAGATAACTGTTATAAGCAATTTCACGATTGCGCCCTTGAGGTTCGGCATTATCCTTGAAGGGTAGGGCTACAATGTAACGACCAGTTTCATCGCGAGAGTGGGTACTAACAAAATGTGCTTCACAATAATTGTCGTCAATATTCACAGCAGGAGGTTGCGAGACTTCTTCGAGCGCCCAAAAATTTTTTACTTCGCTTTCAAGAGGTTGCGACATTATACAAAGCGAAGTAGCGTTTGACGGTCCTTGCGGAGAAGGCACCTGTCCCAATAACACGTATCCAAAAATAGTGTCAATCGCTAGAGGTTTACCAAGACGGTTATTTGCGTTATCCGAAAATAATATTCTGCAACATATGTCCGCTCCTAATAATATTTCTACCAGAGCGGATACATGGAAATTAGGGTCAGCCAAGGGTAAATGTTTAAATCGTTCATAAATTCCACGTGGTAAAGAACAACCAGGGATATTACCTGTAAGTTTTGGAAGAATAGAGGCACAAAAATTTATTCGTTGATCTGCATAATTGGAAAGTAGAAAACAATCGACTAGCCCTTTAGAATTAACAGCGGTATTGCCTAGTCCACACACTTTACTGTGATTGCGAACATATTTAAGACCCAACCGTTGCACGCAAGCAGAAGTGATCGCATTGATTTGGGACCCTGAATCAAGAACGCACCTTACAGGTTGAAAATCGCCATTGATGTCCCGAATCTTAGCTTGAATCGTTCCTAAAAGCACTGTATAATTTTTAGGATTATTAGACACATTGCATGTAGAAACTGTCTCTTTCATATCGGATGTGGAAGGGGTCACAGGGGTTATCGGTCCCGAAGTCGAGACAGACGACGCATTATGCAAAAAGGTGTGATAATATCTCGAGCTACATAACCCGCATCTTCCTTTAGAGTTGCAGCCCTTGATATGATTGCCTAAACATTTAAAACAACGCAACATTCTTTTTACCGCGGTGTATCTATCGGAAAAATTTAATTTTTGAAAGTTTTTGCACGCGTAAATTGTATGCCCTTCATTACAATAGGGACACGAATTACGATCGCATTTTACTTGCGCATCGTTAGTGGATTCTTTTACAAAAAAAGACTTATTTAGATTATATTTGAAGCGCGGTGGCATATTTATGTTGACGGGTTTTAAAGCTTGAACATCTTCGTGCATTTCTGAGGTTTTATTCTGCGCGGTTAAAAATTCGAACAACTTAGCACAAGTCGGCACATTAGAATCCGCGCGTGCATCAAATGCATGTTGTAATTTAGGATCCAAATTACGATAACATAGAGAAAATAAAATAAAGTCCTTAAATCTTCAACGTCGGGGGCAGATTTCAAAGTGCTTACTGCGTTGAAATGTGTATTTATGAAGTTTGATAAGCAACCAGTAGATTTAAATTAAAGAATTTTATTCAAATAAAAATTAACAATTCTACGCGGGGAGTCGTAGCGGTCTACAAGTTTTTTAAATGCTTGCTCATACAAATTGGAATCTAACGCTAGATCAGAGACGACACTTAATGCTTCCTTATCGAGATACGATCTAAAATATAAATATTTTAATGAGACTGGAATAGATTTGTTTTCGTGTACAACACTGCGATAAGTAGTAATGAAATTATTCCACTTATCAATGGAACCATCAAAAACAGGAATTTCTAGGGGTTTTAAACATTCAACGGATGGGCCCTTAAATGCCAGAGCATCCGCAGAAACCGATTTTGTCGAATTTTCTTTCAATTCTAAATATTTTGCACGAATTACGTCAAATAGGTTGTCAAAAGATGCTAGATTTAATTTTACATGTACTTTAGGGTCGGGTTTAGTAGCGTTAAATTCTATTATTGCTACCTGTAGTTTTTCGAGAGCATTTTCAATAATCGGAAGCCTTTGCATTTTTGCTTCTAATAAGTTTAATTTACTTACATTTGCGGAAATAGCATAATCCCAAATGCTTTGCAAGCGACCAAATAAGGCCTCTTGTTGAGCTTGCAAAGAAATGCTGTCGAAAGACATTTTCAGAATAGCATAAACTACACGTAAATATATAATTGAATTGAAGTGTATTTATAATTAAAATTGAATCCAAATATAAACAAACACACCTGTGCTGATAACCGTTTATCAACATGCAGGTCAAACTCAATTACGAGGTTAACATTACAATTCGATAAGGGTGAATTTATTTCAAATACCTTTAAGAGCAACCTTGTAATAATTTAACCTAAAGCAAGCTCCCCTACAACCACGACGACAATTCTATCACGCATACCGGCCAAGAGACCAAAAAAATAAGGTATGTTCACGCCTAAGCGGAACGGCTGGTTCACAATAACAAAAATTATACGTGTAATAAAATGTGGTTGCATAAAAAACTTACCCCGTGTTCAATTATCACTTTACACTCACCACTAAATACATAATTGGTTAGACAGGAGAGGGTTGGTGAAGGAAGGGAAATAGAGGTGCTCACGTTGTTAATTAATTAATAATTAATGCCGACAAACCGGCGCGAATGTGTTATTTAAAATGGACTGTGTTCTAAGAGAGAGCTGTGTCGACTGCCTTATCTTATAGTTTGTAACCAGCGCTTACCTTTGGCGATGCGCGAATAACAAATCGTAGTCGATACATAAGAGGAGCATGCTTTTAATTTATATTAGGCAAGGCGTAAACAATTTATGATAAGTGGTTGCTAGCATTATTATCAATACTTTAGTTTATTCTACCTATGTCCGGTAGTTCTTTGGGCCTGAATAGTTAGGAATATTTTAGCTAGAATAAGAGGTATGCAGTAAGGTTGTTTTGTACCCTTTTAGGTTTTTGTTTTAGTAGTGAGTATAAGCGTTAACTAAGATGTTTATTTTTCTTTATTATTGTGGAAAATAAAACCACGTAACTGGAATCTAGTAATTTTTGATTTCATGTTTTTAAGTAACCCACGAAAAGAACCCGTAATTAAGAGTCCATATCCCTGAATCTAGTCATATTTTAATTTAAATAAAATATTCATTGATGTAGTCATTTCACAGTAGTACAATAGATTTAGTGGTATTAATCAGAGCAATATGCAGTTATAGAGTTTATGCATTTGTCCTTACAAGCACAAGAACTACAGAAAGGCGACTTATTTACAAAGAATGTAAAAAGCATTTTTTGCAGTTTATGCACGTGCAGGGTAAAATTAAACTATCTAGTTACGACTGACTGTGTCGCCAGGAGGCTTTATTGTTCTTCTGCCGTCCAAAAAAAAAACAATATTTTTTAATCCTAAAGGCTTCGTAAGCGGAACAATGGATTGGCCTAATAGTGCAATTGACCAATGCATTCGAGTAGATGTTGGTAGATGGAAATGGAGGTGCATAGTAAACAAATAATGCGATTAACTGCTGCCGGCGACAGCAAGAAGTAAGTGTATCGGCTACATCGCAAGAAATATTTATTTCCTTGACAATCTTTAAATACACAACTTCTAAGTCTCGAAATTGGATATCAGTCACAACTTGCTTGTTTAACAGCGTATCTAAAAGAAATTCTGATTATTTTGCTAAATTAAATGCATACTTTTTTGTTTCTACTTTGTATGTCGAGTCACAGGTAGTAAATGCCTGAAAAGTTTGTAAACTTTTGGATAGTTCTTCCTTCAGCGATTCTGAGACATCCTAAAACTCTTGCTCTCTCTCAAATACCATAGCGACTAGGGATGGTCTCGGGCTCGGGCTTTCGGGCCGGCCCGGCCCGAGCCCAGCCCGATTTCGGGCTCGAATCCGGGCCGGGCCGTTGACTACTTTATTCGGGCCGGGCCCGGGCCCGGGCCGGGCCTAGCTTTTTCGGGCCGGGCCGGGCCAAACGATTTGGGCCGGCCCGAACTTTTCTGGCCGAAAAACGCACGAGTAGATACTCCGCCGTTCTTTCACTTCTATCTCACATTGAGTAAGTAAACGTTCTTAATTATTTTTTCACGTAGTCTCTTCATGAACCCATTAATAATCAGTTTTTCGTCTTGTTTAATGTAAAGGAGACGTGATATTATAATTCACTTCTTATCCCGAATATTTTTTTCTAGTTCTATTTAATGTTCCTCATGTTGTACTTTAAGCAAGTTAAAAATGCCCAGCAACATCTAACTAGGTGATTTATTCATAATTCAAAAATTTGCACGATTGATATTATGTATATGTATATACTTCAAATTTCAATCATGCGCTAAACGTCGTAATTATCAATCGCGTGTATAGTTTATGTCTGCCGCCTAAAACACTAGAGGGTCATTGCAACGTTCATTTTACCAATTTTTTAAGAAAGTTTTTTCTTATTTGACATTTACACATGCGCAATTAATGTACTTTACTAAAATACAGGGCAGCTTTGTTTTATTTAAATACAGGGAGGGAATGATTTTATTTAAGGCACCTTAATTTTGACATATACCAAATGCCTAACGTACAAACTTACATTTAGTTGTCTGCTTTCTGTATAAATATTGTGAAATTAAATGACTTTTTGTAGTGTTGTTTCCGTAATTAAATTTAGAGATATAATGTCCAAGGTTATAACACGGATAAGATATAAAATGTCAACGCTCTAAATATGAGGATGCTGTTTTGTAATGCTTTTCCTAGAAGTAAGGTGTAAAAAATCCTTTTGAAAATACATATGCTATAATGCTTGAGAAGTAGTAAAAAACAGTATCTTGAAGTAAACTCGAAGAGTATTTCGTGTAATAAAAAAGGAAAGAAATAGATTAAGTTCTGAATTAGCTTAGGAGTTTATTATGTCTAAATTCATGGGGAGGCACAAAGCAATTATTTAAAACTAATTAAATTATTTGTCTAAAATGTATAATTAAATCAGTATAATGTGTTGGTTTAATCTTGTCATAATAATAATATGTGTTAGTAAATTTGAATTATAAGATTTTTAATTTACCTATACCATAATACATAGGTGCATACTAATTTATTTAACTCCGTTACGATATGTCAAATTTTAAATGCATTTTGACGTTATGAAACGTCACATTTTTTATAACTGTCAGTCACTACATCACTACTGATGTAATGAACTTTTATGTAATTTAAACCTTAGCTTTTATTTAGGAAACAATATCTAAATCAGAATAACTCGTTTTCAGCATAATTTGGAATCAAAAATTTAGCACTGTTAATAGGTATTTACCGAATATCAATTAATAGCAACGCTTAGGTAAAGCGATTAAGTTGAATTTTTAACATTTCAAACCGCGCAATCCTTTCGTTATATTTTAAAGCGGACTTAGATAAAATATTGTACTTAACACGTTATGAGCCCTTAATTTTATTTGACTTGTAAAATTTGCAAAACTCGCTCGCCGCGTTCGTTCGTTTTGCAAATATTAAATTCGTCAAATACAATTAATCTTTTCATAACTGGTTACGTAAATATCTATTAAAGAACTAATTAGCGTGCGTAAAGGTTTATTTCCCTGAATATTAAAAGTAGTCTCTATTTCTCTAAAGCAATTTAAAGGTCCAAAAACAGTATGTGTTTTTGTTGTTCTTACAGGTAATTATTCTTTGGTATACAAATAACTCTGCAGGTGTTCTTCCGCGTTGGTTGAGCCAAAAACTATCCAGGTCGTTAACCTATTATACCTAATTTCACGAACGTAAAAGTGAAGACTGGAATTCTATGTAGATTAGTTACTACTACTTCTATTATTATGGTTGACTTTTAATCCAACAGTTTGAAAATCTTACTATTTTATCCCAGTACACTTATACAATACAAAAATCTCTTAAGGAATCTCGCGAAGATATTACAAGAAAGGGTTGAGTACTTCTTATTAAGTAAAATACATATCTCTAAAAATTTTCGCACCTGCTTTAAGATTTTTCAGATGTTGAATAGTAAATCAAAAAACTGAGTTTATAAGACTCTGAGCTCTGAAATAGTGTAGGAAATTGAACTATGTAGTACTAGCGCAGCCTGATATCTTCAGGAATTTTTAAGAATACTGTCGGTGTTTTAAATATATCATTTCCATAGCAACGTGTGATGTAAAGCCACTATATAAACATCTAAATTCTAGCAATAGCTTAATCGCTTACGTGAAAAAATTGTGTAATAAAACCATGCAAACAGTTGTACCTTGACCACAAAATTATTTTAGCGACCTAGAAATTATATTGCTTCCGTCGCAAGTGATCTATGCGAAAAACTCTTTCTCGGTACGCTAAAAAGCAATTTCGCGGCCTTGATATACAAATAACTATTTAAACGCTACCACGTAGTATATATTAATTAGTGTTAGATTCTTTATACTGCTGCATGTATTTTAAAATAACGATTTCAATAAAACTTTCGAAAACAGTACTTTAATCGTCTATTCGTAGACTATAGTTATAGAAGACACTTTTAGGGTACTTGAAATTTTAAATTTCATACTTTGAATAACTTGATGGAAAGGGGAGGGGGCTAAACAACCATTAATTATTTTCTAAATACAACAATATTTTTAGAGTTTTCTGATCACCCTTCTTGGGGTAGGCTAGATCATTTAGGGGGTGGGGGTGGTAAGCCCCCTAAGTCCTCACCCCTTAGCTACGTGCTTGATTATTACTTAACTTATTGTTGAATAGTAGAATTTGGCTGCAGATAAAGTTTTCTATTTACTGCGGAAACATGTATAATAATGCCATTATCTAATTCATGCCGTAAAAAAAGGATAAAGTAAATAAAATATTATTGGTAATCATTTTTTAAAAAACTTTTCAACCTAAAACAATTACTTGATTTTACTTCTATTTCATCAGATAGTATGTATTTCTAAAGAATCAGGTATCCTCTACATACCACAATTTGAAAATCCAACTTTTTTTAATTAAACATTCAGTATATTATTTGACTTTTAGGTTCCTTAAGTTCTAATAACACTAGGTACCAATTTTCAATTGCTTGAGATATTAACCGATGGAGTTTGGTAGAGTATATACTGTGACCTATAAACAATTTATTTAATTTTTAGCATTCAGTAATTCACCAAAAGTGTTAAATCTTGAACTTTGGCACGATTTGTCAGTCGGTCAAATAAAAATTTAAACGAACTAGAACAAAGACAATCAAATTATAGATCAAACTTCAATTCCCTTCAAAAGTTTCAGTTTCTCAAAGTATAAAAAGCCTATAAAAATCCGTCTGCAACAATTTCATAAACATTGAAAATTGCTAAACATTTTGTACCTTTGTTACATATTTCTCGGATTTTTTAAAAAATCAAAAATCAAATGAAATTCCACAAGTATTTCGGGCCGGCCCGGCCCGGCCCGCCGGGCCGGGCCGCCAGTTTTTATTTTGGGCCGGGCCTCGGGCCGGGCCGGTCACTTTTCTGTGTCGCGCCTGGCCGGGCTTATCAAAAGCCCGGCCCGGCCCGGCCCGAGTCTATCCCTAATAGCGACCAACCACAACTTGTGTCAACCAATGTCTTTAAAATAATGCCGGTATGATATCCCCAATACTAACACATCCGTGTCTGAACTGTGAATTTTGAGGTTTACGATGTCCCTATTTTGCATTTAACAGTATGAGTGAAGAAAGATTCTAATATCTATTTCGTTCTGGTTGTAAGCTAGGATTTTAGAGGGTGTTATTAGTTGATAATTAGATTTTATGTAAGAGTTAATTTGATTTTCAAAGCTACCAGATGCGAAAAATGTTTGTTGGCAGAAACTGATATGTTATGGACTATATACTTGAAATGTGTTTTACAAAGTTCCTTGTTTTCAGGACGAACTAACTATACAACGGGACCACTTTTTTGGTATCTTAGTCAAATTACTGTAAATTTTTATGAGTAAAGAAGATTTTCCCCGTGCCTTGAGAATCGTTTTCTACATTTTTAACTGATATATTGTTATTGCTGTACCAATTCTATACAATATCCTCCCGTGTTGTTGTACCGTTGTAGAGAAAACGTTCCACTTGATTTAGTTGTAGATCTGCAAGGTCTTTGAAATTTTGTAGACCTGCTAGAACTTTGTTTGTGCTACTATGAACTAGAACCATTCAATCAATAACTTATACTTTATTTTTTGGCCAAAGTTTTATTACGTTTTCAATTATATTCATCTAGTCATACTTAATGCTTTTCTTGAGTTAACCATTTGGGTGAGCCAAACTCGGTGAGTAGTTCAATATCTCAGGGCTCAACAAATCCCGGTTGTGAGTATTCCTTTGATTTGCTAGCATCACTTTTGAGTTAACGTTTGTTAGTGAAGCTTTTTCTTTGGTTTTTTTTCCCGTTTTCTAGGCGCTATTGAAGATATTTTCATCACCGGGTTTCTCTTATTTTTTCAACAATTCCTTGCCTCTTAGACTTTTCCAAGAGGCAAATCAAATTTTTTTCAAATTAGAAGAAATTTTGAGGCCGCTTCTGTGGCCATAACCACACTCACTATGATTCTCAACCCTGGTGTAAAATTTTAAAATGGGTTGTCGTGTTCATTTATAAATGTAATAACCAGCTAAACATCACATTCATCTTTTTCTACTAATTTATTACTCTATTCCTTGTGGACAAATTCAACGTCGCCAGTAGAATCCTGAATATGTCGTAAAATTCTAGTAGTGATCGACAAATGCCAGATTAAAAATGTAACAGTTAACAGCAGTTTTGCCTTGTACTTTCATACGATGTACTTTAGAAGGCATGTTTCAAAGCGTGATACGCAGGAGCGTTATTAAATTTTCCTATTTCCCTCTTTACAGAAGAGTGTCATTGACTGAACGCAGACTTCAACTATTGATGTAAACGGGGCATATCTGCAAGATAATAATACATCCTCTTACGAAGATATAAATCTCAGCTCAGCCCTTTACAATAATTACATCAGTATTTGAAGGTTTCGTTCGAAGACGATTTATATTTGAAATTCTTATATGCAGTAAAAATGGGGTTCCTTCTTCCTTAATAATTTCGAAATTAGTTGAAACATTTTCTTTAGCACATAATGCTGCTTGCTGCAAGGACAATACGTGAGATTTAATTTGTAACATACACATTTCAGCGCTTTCTTTAAGAAATATTTTCAATTGCAATCTACGGCATGTTTTGTGCATTAATTTGTGAACCCTAATGCCTCTGTTGTAGTGAACACCGCTCAAAATTGCTTGAAGTGTGTTTTCACTATAGATTCATGTATGAAGAATACATAAAAACTGTCGTGTACATAATATCGAACTAGCGCAACCTGTTTTTTGCTAAATAGAACGCACCAATTCTCAAAATTAAACAGTTAAACTCTTTACTTTGTACTAATATTAACTTAGCAATCATATAAATTTCCAAGTCGCTGGATAATACAAGAGTTCTTACGCCCCAACTGATTATTGATGGATATAAAGTTTTTCATAACAGTGTAAACGGCATCTGTTGTTGTGGGCGGTGCTGGAAAAACGCACAAAATTCAATATTTGTAGTTGGTGTAACATTGTATTATTTGATGGAATGAAGTCCAACCAGGGTACATAACAGCTGTCGGTAGCAAACTGTCAATGCTTATAAATTTATGTTTAATTCTGTAAAGTACTATAATCAAATCAGTTACATTATCATCTTTGTTGTTATATGTTACATTTGTAGTATCAACGTTTTCTAGACTGAATACCGGCTTCTGTTTAATTCAGATAGTCTGGCACGGTTTAATATCTTAACTTCTGTTTGAACTATGGACGTTCTTTCGCTGAGGTTAGAGTATTGGTCGCGGTCAATTGATGTCTGATATAGTACCATTATTGTGACATGCATTGTTCTTTTCCCATCTGACGTTTCCTCTTTAACATCGTCATTGTTTACAGCTCTATGGAATAGGAATCAGGGTCACAAAGTTTATTAGTAGTTAGGAGTACACTCTCTGCTTTATTATTTATTATAATGTATCTGCCTGCTGGACCATCGATTCTCTCCAGGTATATATAACTGATGCAGTCCCCTAGCTTTTGAACACAGCAATGGGTAAGTTTAATCTGCTGAAGTGATGTACGTATTGCGCTAAAGAAACATCTTTGGAATTAAATCGCCATCAGTAATAAGACAATATAAATCCATATTGTATATTAAGAAACACTTCTTTCTTACATCGTCATTAATCATACGATCCGTACTAAGTACTTTTTTAAAAAAAGATTTTCACAATGATTGCAATTTAAAGTTATTGAACTCTGTGATCAGCCAATCAGAGCTCACATTGCCTTCATGTTAAACGAGTTGGCCTTAAATTCTTCTTTCATATCGTCCATATTAAGTCACTTTTCCGAAATGTTTCGGATGCTTTCAACGAGATCAGTAGCTTTAATTGACGCTTTGTAGATAATAGGAGTCTTTGATCGATTGCAGGACTGAGAAAAACACAATTTTTCTCCATAATGCTGAGTCAATAGTTTTTTACAGCTCTATTGTCCATGGTGAGATCTTCAGTTTGACATAATTGTTTAAATCTTTCAAGTATGCGCTTAACTCAAAACACTTTGTGTTAAGTCTTCGTTCATTTCGTGTAAAAGTCTAGAAAAAGCTATATCGATATCTAAATTGGTGAATATTGTGTGCCTAGCTACAGAAGTCTACTTCACCCACAACTTTTTTTTGTTTTGGTTTCGTTCTAATTTTATTTGTTTCATATTCGGTGTTTGCGGATAAAAAGGAGAGGCTCGATTTTTGAAAATGTCCCGCGGCAGCTAAAATACTGTTCCGTACAGAAAGAAAATCTTTAAAAAGTAATGAAAAGACAATATTTTGGCTGCCAATGGCATTTTCCAATACTTGTCCCGCACATTCTCATCTATCTACGCAAGCACCGGAGCACAAAACAAAAACATTTAGGACAATAAACAATATACAAAAAAGTTACAGGGCCTGCACGGAAGAAAATATTCCTCAAAATCTGTCCAACATGCAAAAATATACCCAGAAAGCACAATAAAACACTACTTTAAAATATTTGCTTGTCTGTTTTCATCGACACACCTACAGAGGTAAATAGCGGTCAGATTTGCTCTCAGTTTGAAAGTTTCACGTTACGGTTTCCCGCGTTTCATATTATTGCGCAATGGTTTAATATAACGCATAATTACGCGCCATTTGTAACAAATACCAAACACCTTTAAAAGTGATACAATGGTCAAGGTTTGAGCACAATAGGAATAAAACGGGTACTCACGTGTATTTCTTAACATTTCAAGTCCTCGTTGTTTTTGGTGTGGGTAAGCTACGCTCGTTGTTTCAGATTCCAAATCCGTCCATCCTCTTTTCCTCTCGTTCGTAGGTGGGACGAGAAGTATAACCAGGTAGAAGGAACGATAAGGCAAGATGAGGAACCTACCCCCCCTAAAAAGAGAAGAGAAACAAACACGACACAGGTAAATGTTCTCGGCATCAGGTCTCGCAGTTTAATGACATCGTATCACACCACGCGCACTTGCACCATTCACTTTGCGCAGGCGCGTCTCGGGAACGACGGAAATTGTCCAGTTTATTTCAAAATATTCGCGGGAATTTATTTACATATTTAACAATGTACATTGCCAAATTTTGGCATGCAACAATCGCGACAAAGCCATAAAAAAAATCTTAAAAAAGAAAAAGACCTTTAGCACGGTAAAAACTTAATATCTAAAGCCTGACTAACTTACATATAACCTAACTTACATTCTAGTAAATGTTTATTTTAGGCGCCACCTGGTTTTTCAACCAAAAACGCGTCTTGCGAGTAACCAGGAAACAGAATATGTAGCCCCAAGTTTATCGAACTACATCTATAAGCGCACACACGAGTCTTTGAGGTGGCGCAGTTATAATTGACAGCACAAATTTGTCGGAGAGCACGAAACACTATTATAACTAAAACTAACATTACAGTTTTTAAGTGCACACGCACATAAGCATTGAATTTAAACTGTTTTTTTTCTTTGACAAGAAAATGCCCAAATTTCAAAATGCCGAGAGAGCAAGTTTATATACATTTTAGCAAATTTTTATGTATTGGTACTCTGGCTTAATAAACAATACACATCAAAGTTTTTCATGACACGGTTGTGAATCAACAAATCTACCAACAGAACCATCTTACTAATTTCTTACATTACTAACCTAACAAATTACATTGCTACCATCAGGTTGGCTGATCATAAATACCAAACGTCAGAAAAACAAAAGAAGATAAGGCAAAGTCTCAAATTATTTTCAAAGATAATAGGTAAGATAAAGATATTAAGATAAAACTAGATAACAATAGATGGATCCGAAACGTCCCAGCACGCTAAGGCACGCTACGACTATATACATTAAAGATATAGCGTAGAATTCCCCAGCTCACCAAGCCGTTTTGTCATGCATCACAAAGATACAAGAGAGTGGCCGTTATACGGGTAAATACTCATACCCCCTAAAAGAGAGCGACCTGTGAGGCAGGCCCGTTAATCAAAACGGTACGATAGACCTGAAAAGACATGTGAGTGCATTCCTGCACCCGGCGTTGATCGATATCGATAAGATATACATTCATACATACATACACTCACACATACATTCACTCATACATACTTGCACTGTCAGCGGCCACGTGCCGCTAACAGCGGCACCGCATGACCTCACGAAAGATTCCCAGAGACGTGGTCCAGGTGTTTATGAAAATCCCCACGCGACCACACGGTGACTAACGGAAATGTAAAAGCAATAGAGATATAGGAAAGGTAAAAAGAGAGAGATAGGCATTTTGGAATGTACTAGTGACACTTCCAAGTAGAAGAGAATAGAGAAAGGGCTCGCATTGAGCAAAAGCGATAGAAAAAGGTCGATAGAAAAGCACTACTCAACCAACCAATGTGGTCAGTAGACCGGAGTGAGGGAAACATCACCCTTATGTGGTAGACGGGTGTTCCGGGACAAGAACAGGTCTACCGAATGAAAAATAAGACGGAAACGAAGACAGCTGGATAAAAAAAGTAGAGTTTTGGACAAGCGTCCGAGAGTAAGTAGAGAGTTGTCCCTATTAAACTCAGATCGGTCTGAATGACCACCTGCTGTGTTAATCAGACAAGTTAAGACACATAATAAGTTAAAAAATTACTAGACTCTTAATGAGAACTAGTACAATCATCTTCCTAACGAGTGCATCCACTACGATAAGAAGATCAAACAAAAAGTTGAAACAACAACTTAAAAGTATCACTGCAGATATCTTCACACAAAAAACCAACTGTTCCAAGGTAATTTTTAAAAACGGCAACGCCATAAACACACAAGGATGCCTAACTATAAGCAGTTAAATACAACCATACTGTCCCAATATGCTAAAAACAACCCAGAATTCGATAAGATATCAATAAAAAGCGATAGCACCTCACCACGAAGTTCAATAAAAAACAACAAAAAAATGTTTATATGTTCTGATGACTTAGTAGAAGAAAAAACAAGTAATAATATAGGATAAAGTGAGCGACTGCAATAGTTCAGAAGAAGAACGCATGGAATAGAACTCCTGGTTTTTTCAACTGCGAATATGGACTATTTCTTACAAAGGCATAGACCGCGTCTCCTACGTGAGCCCAAAGAAAAAAACATCTACTCAACATCAGCTAAAACCACTCATAAAAATTCAATGAATTATTGCAACCAAAGTTACGACAATCACCATAAAATTAAACAACGTAAGATAAATGCTAAAAACAAACTAATATGATGTAGAAAAGGTGTCAAGATTGATTAGATGAAGCGACAGAGTTATATTGGAGAACCTAGATAATAAACAGATATACGGCTATCAATAAATTCAAGGTAAAATTAAGAGCCAGCAAAAAGATAGCTAATTTAAGGTAAATAAGCCAAAAGTGTAGATGGTGAATGGTGCATTAGAAAAGAACTGGATAAATAAAGTTAACTAATACATAACAGGGACAAAAACATTAGGTAAACCGTTAAAGAAATGAAACGTAAAAAAATTTATTAACATTCGGGTCAGCAGAGAATAGTTTAGGGTCTTTGATATGTCACCTTCCTTGACGTTTTCCTTCAGGGTCTTGGAGTTCATAGATAAGTGAACTAATAACACGAATGACCTTAAAAAAATGAATTTTGGGGCTAATTTCGAAAAAAATTTTTTAGTAGCATCAGATAAGACATAATCCTTTTTCCAGACGTGTTCACCTAAAGCAAAAGAAATATCTTATTTTTGCAGATTGTAGTGATCCTTACTCTTTTCGTAGCCTTTTAACAAATTTTCTCTAACGTCGTTAAAGATAGAAGGTAATGATTGTTGGTCTTTGTCTCAGCGTACTTTTTCGTCAAATTTAATTACGTTAGTATCATCAGGAACGGAAGCGTAATAACTACCATCAATTGGCGTATATCTTCTAAAAACAAAAAATGAGGGAGTGAATAGGGTTGCTTCATGTATAGAGGTACGTAAAGCTTGAGCGATTTTAAAGATATTTTCATCCCACCTAATGTAGTCTGAATCGATATATGAGGAGATAGCAGTGACTAAGACTCTATTTACTCTTTCGGTAGGGTTTACCTGGGGATGGTATTTTGCGTAGAACCAAATTTTTTGTACCTTATAGCTCTTAACGAAATTTTGAAAATCTTTTGTGATAAATTGCGCCCCATTATCACAGAGAACAATTTGAGGGACACTAAAGATAAGAAATACATTTTGTTCTAGAAATTTGATTATAGCGGCAGATGTGACTTTACATAACGGTTGTACCATAACGAATTTAGAAAACCAATCGGTGACGACTAAAAGATATTGGTTACGTTTTTTTGATCGAGAGAGAGGTCCCAATAAGTCAAGCGATATTAATTGAAAGGGATACGATACACGTTTGAAGTAACACATTAAACAAGAACGGGCTTTTTGAGAACTCTTCTGAGACCCACAAATTTTACAGTTCCTAATATAGCGGCAAACAGATTGTTTTAATGTAAGCCAGTAATATAATTCAGATATTTTCGCTAAGGTTTTTGTAACACCGAGATGAACAGCTATAGGGTCGTCGTGACATAATTTAAG
This sequence comes from Platerodrilus igneus, assembly GCA_036346225.1. Lineage (NCBI taxonomy): Eukaryota > Metazoa > Arthropoda > Insecta > Coleoptera > Lycidae > Platerodrilus > Platerodrilus igneus. The sequence continues at coordinate 118,378 of JARFIW010001110.1, read as the reverse complement.
ACCTTCACTGCGATTAGCGGTAGGAACTACAAGTTTCCATTCGGGAATGTTAGAGATTTTGCGAGATAAGGAAGATACAAATTTATATAATTTATTATTTGTTACACGAGTTATGTATCCCCCAATTTACCAATATGTTAAATAATAGAATCTAATAGGAATTATTAGAAATTGTTAAATAAATCATAAGTCAATTGCAACAATGTAATACAAGGATAAACCAGACAGGTTATTAACAGTTCATAAGAACGGATATGCAACTTTGTATCCGAGACGACAGTGATACTGCAGGTGGCAGGTCACAGACGGTTAAGATATTGCAATTACCTAGAAATAAGATTGAAGCAATGTAACAAAGTGTAGAATTAAGAGTAAAGCAGACATGAGATCTGCAAGTTCACACAGCCCTGTGAAGATGGTAGGATTATTATAAAAAACCCGGGACCTCAAGGCCCGGCAGTCAGTCTTCGAACTCCATACTAATTGTTTAAGCTACTCAATAGAGTCAGTCTGAGTAATACAGCTTTTGTTGTTTACCTAGGCTACTTGCTCTATTTCAATTAATTAACTAATTTCGAATTAAAGTTATTTTATACAGTTTGTCAAAATTCTATGATAATTTCTGTTAAAGATAAATAATTGTTAGGAAGTTTGGAAACGTTTTTAAAAACATTGCTCCAAAGCCCCGAACCTTAATTGGCGCAGTCGTACGGATGTCAAAAAGGCATTAAGAATCCAAAATCGGAAAATTGGTGACCAAGAATTTGAATTCGCAATTTTGACAGAACCCAAAAAAGGTTGGAGGTAGTACAAGCATCGACCGAATCTAGCAAAACAAACAAACGTAGAGGAGATACAAAATCGATCGAGCCCACAAAAGAAACAGATGAAGAAATTAATATAAGTTCATTTCCTTAGAACCAAATTGATTTCACAAACTATAATTGATATATGCTAATATAAGAGAAAATTTTATTATTTTTTTATTTGAATATTATTTTATGTACAGAATTTTATTTTATGCCAATATTTTTTGAAAATAGTTTACGAAGAGAAATTATTTTCAAACGCGAATTTATTTTGAGAAAGTTTATTTTATGAGACTTGAATTTTAAAGAGATTTTTTAAAAGCAAAAGAAACTTTTTAAGAGTTTTTTTACAATTATTAAAACAAACCGAAAAAATAACCAAAAATACCTGGCGCACATCCATTAATATCAAACGTAACCGAAGCACAAATAATTATACGAAATTAACTGGTGCCATCATCTAACACCAAAAGCTAAACGCAATTCTTATAAACAAGCAATTACAGAAGAGATTATTTAAAAGTTGACTTCTATCATACCTTTATAAATTACAGCAAAGCACTGTGCAAGTAACCTAAACCATTGAACTATTGTAATTAAAACCAGCGTGCAAATTTATAACACAATCCTCATATAAGATAAGACCGGTGAATGAAACATTATTCATCACAAACAAAGCAACGGAAGCGATTTACTCCAGACTAAACAAACGATTATTTAAACAATTAACTTTCAGAACCTTTTCTATAAATTATAGAAACGCAAATTTCATTGCTGAAAAGCTATTATTCCAGTAAAATACTGAATAAAGGTAAACGCTCATCATAAAAGCTATAATTAATCCATATAAAAACGGGTATCGCAAACTTTAAACCTTCATTACGGAGTGTTATAATTACAAAGACGTGCAGCATAACTGAATATTCTTAATACGAAGAAATCTTAAAATAACCGGCAGACGCAAGATTTATGCAAGTAATTAACGAAGTGAATAAGCGAATTATTTAATCCCCACACCAATCAAAAATAACACCTTACAGAAAAGTATTAATAACTCCAATAAGTATAATCGCATATTATACAGCATTTACGCAATTAAATTATTAAGAGACTAAACTACATCTTCAAGTAGACATAAAACATTGAGATTAAATTACAAAGATAAAGTGTAACAAAGTAATTAACTGAAAACCTGCAAGTTATATCTAGAATTCAAGGTGACGAGGTAGACGAGTTTTACGTTTATGCAATTAAATTATCACCCACGGAAAAGATATAATTACAATAGAACTGATGAAACCTGCAAACCTGAACAAAGACAAAGCCATAACTGACGCAAAACATACAAAGCGAAGTAAGTACCGCGAGAAATTATTTATTCACACCAGAATCTTTCAGGAAACAAAATTCAAGTAGAATTGACGACCAATTAACGTCTGCAAGATAAAAACAACCGAATTCAAGACTACAGCAATTAACCCAACGTTATCAAATATAAATCCAGTAGATGGGGGCCCCCGTATAGTCCATGGAATCCTGTAGCCCCGCCCCAACAACCTGATTGGTTGATGACTGTAGCCCCGCCCTAAACAACCTGATTGGTTGAAGGCTCCGCCCAAGCCCTACCTCCTGCGTTCTGATTGGTAGATGGGTCCGTCCACAAACCACACCCCCTGTTTTCTTATTGGTCTGTAGCCCCGCCCCAACAACCTGATTGGTTGATGACTCCGTCCATCTACCCTACCACTTTTCAGACGTCAAACCCCTACCTTCACTCTAACGTCATATCGTATAACTCCGCCTCCTGACGTAGCAATTGTCATTTTTTGACACATCCGCCATTTTTAAGTACGTCACCCACAACTTTGACAAATTCTATAATTAAATGCAATTTCACAACAGCCCTCTGTATAATTATAGTGAATGATGATTAGGAGTGAACCGGTGTTTCCCCAGCATTTTAAACGGATACGCTAACCACTGAGCTATCAAGCATGAGTGAATGATGCATGTTCTAGTACTATTACATTTTACTTATATATAGACATTGCGCATAAATATTTCCGGACCATTTTATAAGACTAGCAATAAGTAATTCTATACAAAGAAATTCTAATACTAAATCAGTTATAACATGATAAAAATATTGCTTCTATGCATGTTGATTTTGATGTGTTCGTTTCTAGAACTTGTTTGTATTTTATATATAATTATTATTGTATCAACGTCGACCGATAAAATCTGTATTATTATTAAAGAATGTAATACTAACAACACATTGCACACTAAGCGGACCACAAAATTCAGTTGAATTTAAATTTAATATTATTCCTAATATAGGTCTGTTATTATCCTGTAAAGAGTAAAGTCGTAGTTGCATAAAAAATGCATATGAAACGTATTCGTCAGCAATAAACTACTATTATGGTTTCTGATGACCTCAAGTAGTAACTATCTGTGCTATAAATGATAATAGAAGAGTGTGTGTATGTGTGTGTGGCCTTGACAGGTCAAATCATATTTATGCGGATGCACCATAAATGTTAGCCTTCAGTACCAATTCTTATTAACGTTATATGCGCAAGCGCAACATTCTAAATTTTTTTGAATATTATGGTCATCGAAGTCGATAACTTGTGAATAAATAGTAAATGGAAACAAACACAAGATGGCAGGAACCCCCCCCCCCTTAATTTAATTTTATTCAACCTGTTATCAAAAAATGTTATTACAAGTTATCGATTTGAAGCAGTAGATGATTTATTTTGGTACAGATATGCAGATTATAAGCAGCCGTACATATAGGGTCAATGGTCGTAGTAAAATGTTGGCAATAAAACTTTCAGAAGCAAACGATGTGTTTCCGTTTTCTGTTCCGTTAATTACTAGTAGGTTATTACATAAACGTAATACTATACGATTTACGGTTGTTAATAAATTTAAATCATGAACATCTTTCTGTTATAATTTCGCGTTCAATTCCAACAAGCAATTACTTACTATTGGGTTCAATGAAAAACGTCCGTTCTAGATTTGCACCTTACATATTTGTTGTTTAATAATAAATATTTTGTCTACTTTGTAATAATAAGTCGCATAGTTTCAGCATTTGCAATATAGGTTTTTATTTTATACAGTGAAGCAATAAACTTGTTTATACCTGAGTACGTATCTTTGTAACACGCATTCTTGTCAAGGTCAGTTGTACAACAATATTTCAATTAAATTATTTATTGTTAGCCTTATTATAGAACATGCATCATTCACTCATTGACTATCCTAGATAGCTCAGTGGTTAGCGTATCCGTGTAACATGCTGGGAAACACCGGTTCACTCCTCGGTGGCGGTGTTGTCTTTTTCCGATCTCTACACGGTATGTCGACGGATGATGACACCTTAAACGATAAATATGGTCGACAAGATGGTGGAATGACGTATGACAGAAAATAAAGTACAGCATCATTCACTATAATTATATAGAGGGCTGTTGTAAAATTGCATTTAATTATACAATTTGTCAAATTTGTGGGTGACGTACTTGAAAATGGCGGATGTGCCAAAAAATGACAATTGCTACGTCAGGAGGTGAAGTTATACGATGTGACGTCAGAGTGAAGGCAGGGGTTTGACGTCTGAAAAGTGGTACGTTAGATGGACGGAGTCATCAAGCAATCAGGTTGTTAGGGCGGGGCTACAGACCAATCAGAACACAGGGGGTGTGGTTTGGGGACGGACTCATTAACCAATCAGAACGCAGGGGCGGGTTTTGGGCGGAGCCATCGACCAATCAGGTTGTTTAGGGCGGGGCTACAGACCAATCAGAACACAGGGGGTGTGGTTTGGGGACGGACCCAATAACCAATCAGAACGCAGGGGTGACGTTTGGGCGGAGCCATCGACCAATCAGGTTGTTTATGGCGGGGCTACAGTCATCAACCAATCAGTTTGTTGGGGCGGGGGCTACAGACCAATCAAAAAGCAGTGGTGGGGCTTGGGCGGAACCATCAACCAATCAGAATGCAGGGGGTGGGGCTGGGGCGCAGCCATTGACCAATCAGGTTGTTGGGGCGGGGCTACAGACCAATCAGAACACAGGGGGGTGGGGCTTGGTGGCGGAGACATCGACCAATCAGAACGCAGGATTCCATGAACTATACGGGGGCCCCATCTACTAAATCCCACAAATTAGTTAGCGCACCGTGTAACAAAGTACAAATAACAGCAATTTCAATTCTATAAATAACCCGACGCAATCTGAACTAAAAATTAACCAAAACTAACGATACAAATAGCGAGATTTTTACAAAATTTGAAATTACTCAAAAGCGAAAGCAACCCTTAACCGAAATAAATGGAAACAATTCAAATTTTTAACAGAGAGTAAGTTCATCTCGGGAATTTTATTGGAGCATGCGAAATGTTCTTGAAAACCTTCTACAAACCCAGAGATAACGAAAAAATTCATTACTTTTACGCCTGATAATAAGCAAACTGACCGGAAAGGCACTAACCTTAATTGCCAGTAGGGACGATCTAGATGAATGGCAAAATTTTAAACAAATACTAATCGCATATTTCGGCGACCAACGTTGCATAAAATGCCTGGTACGGGACCTGATAAACCTCAGAATGGAAAACAACCAATCCCCATATCAATTCGGAATGAACTGCCAAGACGTGAGAAGTCTAATCCTAACGAAATTAAAAATCAAAGAACCCGTTCAAAAAATTCGACATTTAAAAACAAAAAAGTATGACGACGAATTTAATTCTCAACACACGTGTAATGGGCGCTACTGTTACGGTTTCTCGTATTTCATATTACTACGCAATGGTTTAATGTAACGCATAATTACGCGCCATTTGTAACAAATACCAAACACCTTTAAAAGTGATACAATGGTCCAGGTTTAAGCACAATAGGAATAAAACGGTTACTCACGTGTATTTTTAACATCTCAGAATCCTTGTTGTTTTTGGTGTGGGTAGGCTACGCCATCGTTTTTTCAGATTCCAAATCCGTCCATCCTCTTTAACCCTCGTTGGTAGGTGGGTCGAGAAGGATAACCAGCTAGAAGGATCGATAAGGCAAGATAAGGAACTTACCCCCCTAAAAAGAAAAAAGAAACTCACACACGACAGAGGTAAATGTTTTAGCTTGTTTCAACATAAATTTACATTAAAAAAAACTAGTATTGTTCTATCTTCACAAAAAACACAAAGATCTTTAAATTCAATACTTTTACGTAAGTTTACTGTAAGGTTTATGCTTCCTTAATTTAAATTTCAAATTTGAATTATAGTCATCAGTAGTACTATGGTCGACTTTACAAGTGAGAAACTAGATTATTTTACGTTTTATAAAAATGTACCATTCAAACAAAGAATAAGTTTTACTTTATATCCTACAAAAAAATTCATCATGTTCTTTAAAATTAAATTGCATGACCTCAATATAACCAAAGATGTTTTTAATGTAACGCAAAATAACATGTGGTAATTATGCTGAATAACTAGATATTTTTGACGTCACAATGTCAATAACAATTTCTTAGAGAAGCCATAACTGTCTGCTTGTGAAACAAATATGATAGGCAAACTACGTAGCCATCTTTAAAATTTTGTAAATTTACAAAAATAGAACGGGATCTTTCTTACTAAATAAATTTTAAGATAACTAAATCAAAGTAAAATTTCAACCTTCGATCATACGTAAAACATTTAAATAAATACAACAAATACAACTTAAATTAAATGTCACTCACGTGCTGAAGTACAGTTTAATCAAAAAAACTTAAACGTTAAACCAGAACCAAATAGTACCAGATGTCGAAAATTTCATGTACATCTGCGATGCACGCAATATGCTGTATTTTACGTTGAAATTTTCAGAAACCTTCAGAACAAAACGTCATCCAACCATATATCTCCGTTAAGTATGTCCAACTATTTTCTTGTTTTCTAAATTTCAAACTAAATATTGATTTCAGTGGTATTGCACTACGAAAAACGAATTAGTAAATTTTATCAAATTGATTATACCAACTGGTTTGATGATGGTAACTTCAATCTTCTTCGGTCTGCAGGAATCAACTAACTTTGCTGATGGTGGAATAGAGAATAAAACCATCACCAAAAGCTGTCAGGAACCACATTCAGACACGAAGGTATTCGCTAATCAGCTTCTTTTACGAACTCTATTCCAGGCCACGTGTCTGAGCATATTGACCTTTCTATGTTCCAAAGAGCAGCTTTACTTCTTCAAGCGCTAAACGAAAAGTGAAGCGAAATGACAGACAAACGACTAGGATTGTAGAAACTTAAACATCAAAAGTGAAGGAGCGCATAATCCATTATATACTTTATAAATTATTTTAAGTGATCAGACAATTCATCATCATTAGGTCTTCAGTCCTAGAACTGGTTAGACGCGTACCATCATTGTTCCCTATTCTGAACTAACCTACAGATTTCCCTGAAATATGCACAGTTTGCATCTATAACTGTCTGATCTAGGTCTACGTCTACCTCTTTTTTCCTATCTCTGCTTGTAATATATCACATACTATTCCCCAAAAATGCCTTAGAACGTATTCCGCCCTACTATTTCTCTTTTTCCCCAGATATCCTTGTTCCCCTACTATTTCTGTAACTTATTTATTATTATCTTTGTCTGTCCATGCTATCGTCCTCATACATCTGAAGCACATCATTTCAAAAGGCTGCTACCGTTTTTCTGTTTGCGTTTCAGACTTCCCGTATTTCATAGGCATACTGTGCTGTGCTCCACACATATGCTTTCAACAATTTTCTTCTTATTCTATGTTTGTTGTCTTTCCTCATAGGCGCTGTTCTTTCTTGTTAGATGCAGTTCGGTCACTTTCTATTGTTTTACAGTTATATGCCCTATTTCTCCGACCAATGGTTGTGAAGGGAGGTAAGCAGCCTGTGGCTGCCAAGTTCCCCCAACACTTAACCATTTGGCGATTTAATATATTTTTCAATTTATCTTTTCGCACAGTCAACATTAGTTGCAGGTATTTCGCAACCAACAACTAGTTGTTTATACTAATCATCAGATTTATCTGCGCTTATTTTTTCGTCATTAGGTTTTCCGTCTCAAAACTGGTTGGACACGTACCTGCACTTATTTATATTCTAAGCGATCAGACAATTATAAATTATATTTTTATCTTATTGAAACATGATATTAGATTAATAAGGAAAGTGTATCTGAGTAAAAAAAATACGTTACAAGCTCTCTACTTTGTGTATGTTTGTTGTGGTTTGTTTAGCTTAAGCTCTTAAGCTTCTTTGGGAATTAAACCACTCATAGTTTTTAAAATGATCTTTATTTACGTTTCGATCCATGACCTAGGATCGTTATCAAAATAATAAAAAATTCAAGTTTGACGTTTATGACATAAATTGAAGGTTACTTTGATTTATTGATGTTTGAAATATTTGGTTTGAGTACACTAAGCAAAAATTTTTAAAGTTTAAAAGAATGATTGCCTTCAATTTGTGTTGCGACCTGGCATCGACTTTCCTAAGGTAGCCAATACGCTTAACGTGAAATCAGCTGATTAATTTTTATTGGTGAATTTTATGTTTCCCAAATTATTGTGGTGCTGGGGAGAAGGAGGCGGTGCGCGTAAACCATTTTGGCTTCCTCTACTTATAGTGGCTGTAAATTAACATAAAAATCTGTCATTTTGTTCTGATTTGTAGTGTTATTCTATAGTGAAACAAATACATAAGTACATTAAATGCATATTTAATGTACTTATGGATATTTTCTAAATTATAGTATGCGCGCAATCCAAATGTTCATACATTCTAGGGAAAAGACAGTTATAATCATAGAGAAATACACTTCAAAACTCATAGTAGTCGTTTGCACTTGTGGATGCTTCATGGTTATTTTAACTGTTTTAGTACTGCCTCCTTACTTTAAAAACCATTTCAGTTTCTACTCATTCAAATTTACGGGTTGCTACACTATTATGACTTTAAGTCTGCTTAGTTAGGCAGTCAACTTTGCTCGTCCTTTATTAAATTCAGCACTTCGCTTCTTTATTTTCTTTCGCCGTCCCTTATCTACACACGCAATCTTTATTAATTAGGACTTTCCTAATTGTTGCTAGCTTAATAGTATGTAGTTCGTATACATTCTAGCAATGTTAAAAGCAAATCTTAGTTGTAGGAATCAAAGAATATTCAGTACAAATTTGAGCTAGAATATTAAGTACAAATACAGTCTTAGATATCAAATACATAGTTGTGCTAGAAGTATTAACTATTTTATTAAAGGAATCTTACGCTTCAATTACCCAGTCACGTAAAAAGAGAAAACACAATTTTTGTCGTAAGAATTTGCAACTACCCGCTTTGGCAGGGGCAAATCAATGCGATCTAGCACTAAATATCTACTGTAGTCGTTCAACTAATGCCGTTATAAATTGTTTTTTAAAGAAATAATCACGGAAATCCCATATATAATAGCAGTAAAATTGAGCAGGTTCTCAACTTGCAAAGATAGCACGGCTGCTTTGACTATATACCTTTAAACTAGCAACATTCAGGAAAGTCCTAATTAATAAGGATCGCATGTCTAGATAAGAGACAGCGAAAGGATATAGACAAGTGAACTCGTGAATTTAATAAAGTACGTGCAAATTTGGTTGCCTAGCTAAGCAGTATAAATTTAAATGAGAAGAAACTGAAATAGTTTTTAAAGTAAGGAGACAGTAAGTTTTTAAATATAAAATGGAACGAAACATTTTCAATTCATTCTCTGGTAAAGATTTCAAACGATCTATAAAGCCGTTGTTACGATATTTTTGGAAATCGGTTGATTAACTAAAATAACGTTACAGAGCTTCGCACTATTAACGTGCAATAGACACATATTAAAAAAGGATGTTTAAAATAAAGGCATTTAACAATGATCCTTCAAAAATCAAGTGCATTCGCTAAGGAATACTTTTATGAAATGCAGATTTTTCTAGTCTTATAATCAATTTGTGAAAGCTACGCTGGAACGGCTCCAAGCCAAGGAATTAAGACTTATGTTGGAGATTATAATCACAACATTTTAATTAGCATTTCAGCATGTGAGCCCACATTATACACCGAATAAACTACTGTTCTAACATAAAGTGTGTCGTGAAACAGTTTCTATACAATATAGTTTAAACAAAACCTTAACGCCAAGCCCTTGGGAAATTTACCCCCTACAAGAAACTCATAACTTGGACAAAAAATAGGCGTTATCTTAAACTTTACACACCCGCTTTGTAATTCCCAAAGAGCTGCCGATTTGTGATCATATAAAAGAAATAAATGTGACATTGCTTCCTGTCGAACCCAGAATTCTTTTCTTTGAAGTTCTTGATAGCTTTAGCTGAATGCTTCGATGCTAAACCTGTGTCCGTTTCAACAAGTATTTGAAATTGCCGCTTAGTGTCCTTGTACTCATAAAGAGCTAGAATGATGTACACATTTAGATATTCTAACAAATTAAGATTTACATTAAAATGAAAGTGGAAGGTATTTGTTGTCCAAGTCCGTTCAGCAATGTATGAAAGCGTATATGAATGTAACCGTGAAAAGTGAATTTTTGAAATATCAGTAATTGATTTAATTTAAACAAAATTTCTAGACATTTTTTAATTATTTCAAATGTTGCAAATTGCTTTGAAGTAAATTAATTAAGTAATGTATTCAGAGTGTTTGAAAGGTATGGAATATACCTAAATAAACCTCCCTTAAATCAGAAGGCATATGAACTACGGTATTTTGAAGTATTATTTCATTTTACATCGTTCATATTCAAGTATTATTTTTTCAAAGCAAAGGCACGAGAATATAGCTTGAATTCTTTTAAATGAGAAAATACTTTTATAATAGGCTCTCGTTCAATAAATTTTTCTTTCTTCAATGGTGTATAATTTCTGGGTACTTGTTATAGAAAATTTTAAAAATACTTTTCTCAAAAGGCTTATCTTACTACTCAATGTGAACGACATATCTTAGCAAATACTCTTATGTAATTCAACGTGTGAAAGCTAAAATAAATGCTGTAGCAAAACAAAGAGACTGATTCTCTAAACTCGTATATAAAATTTGTCAATAATTAAACACAGACGACGATAGGATTGGGACAGTATTGGTTCACGTTGATAGAATATTTGTAACGGTATACCCTGGCTTTCGGTGGGTAGTTATGGGGTGAGTTCAAAACGAATAAACCTTATAAAACCTAGATTTGTAGCTGCAAATCAATAAGCGCCATTCAATTTTATATAACTGATTTCTAGTAATAATTGGAAACTCACCGTAAAGGTAGCTACGGTACTCAATCCAATACCTATGCATACAACAATAAAAAAATACTATTCCTAAAACAATATCTTGTAAGAAAAATAGTCTAATCATAAGCACAACTATTAATTTAGCACTAATATATTCACATAAAGTTAATCCGCAGCATATAATTCACACACACTCTAAATATTGTACGTATATTGAGGGTAAAATGGCCTAGTCTGCTCCCACCGCCATTGCTTCCTGCTTTCTCTCTCTCTCTCTCTCTCTCTTTCTCTCTCTCTCTCTCTCTCTTACACACGTACACACACTCACCCCACCACAGCCGTTACTTTAACATCTGCCTCTTTTACAAATGTCACTTTGACAGACGCCATTTTAACAGCTGTCACAACGAAGTACCCGTCTAACCAGTTCCTTGATTGAAGACATATTGATTACTAATAAAAACAGTAACCCAAGAAAATACCATAATATTGCATTAAATGTGAAATACGCATCCACATATGCGTATGCTCACACACGGCTCATTGACTTTCATTAATTTTAAATTGAAAAATGCATTGAACCCTTATTGTGTACACCATGGGCTTTACTACATTGAAAGATTTACACTTAATTGAATATAAAGGTTCCGTGGATGTGGTTCTAAAATCACTTATAACTGTCCACGGTTATTCCCTATTCTTAATTCATCTTTATGACTATGCCAAATGTAGATTATTAATGAGATATAACACATTTAGCCCTGCAGAGTGCTCCAAAGATTACATCAAGAGATATACTTCAATTAACTTGTTGCAAGTACCATCCGTTCTACTTAAACTTGATGATTATTATAAGCAACTACAGGTGCTGGTTTTATTGGAAATCAGTTATTTCGGCAAATGTCTGAGTGTTGAGAATCTTGGTAGCAGCAGTTGCCGAACCACTGAATATCAAGGAAATAGGGTATATATTTAGAAAGCAATAGAAGAGGAACCGAGCTGTATTTAAGGTCTAAGAATTTCATAGATTATCTCAGAATAGGAAACAATGGAGGTACGCGTCTAACCAGTTCCGCGACTGAAAACCTAATGATGATGAAAGATATACGTACTGTTGTAAACTGATACTTCAACGTGTGGCGATTTATTAAAAATGGAGATCTAAAAATTTCGAACCAGAAACTTTTTAATGCAGTGATAACGATATTTTTATAAGCAAAGACGGGTAGTCATAAAAAACAATATCAGCAAAAATTTGACCATCCAAACCGTAAGTATAAATTTGCTTTATACCTAAAGAGACATTTGGGCATTATTAGATAGAGTAAGCTAGGATAAGTTTTTATTTTACGTATAAAAATTCGTTGTAAATGAGTAATTTGATTTTAGCAATCTTGAAGTCGGAGCCCAAAGCGTTTTGACCCTTGCCTAACCTTATATTTGACGCCGTTGATCAATTACATTGACACTGTTAACATCATAATATTTCAATTGTCCTTGAGAATTTTAAAGAAAATTTTGTGACGCAAAATATTTTGAGGTTCTTTAATTATTAATAAGGCTTAAGTGAATAGGTAGTAATATGATAATTTTTTTCTAAACCTAAGATGTAAATTGCATTTATAAGCGTATTAGTATATTATGTAGACAATGTGTATAAAAGAAAGATGTTTTTCAATGTATAGAGAATTGTTCATAAATGTTTCGTGAGAGTCTTTGTTTCGTTTCATGTCCGCACAATCCCCAACATATTTGTCGCTGAGCTAGCTAAAAAAAAATAATTTCACATTTTCTGTTAAGCAAGCATTCATTTCATCCTTATATTGATCAGGGCAGTTTTACCAAGTTCACAGCAATATATACATATATATATATATATATATTAAATATATATATATATATATATTATATATATATATATATAATAATAATCTTGGATTTAGGTCATTTTGATAACCTAAATCCAAAATTATTCATTACCCATATTAGCGCATTTAAGAAGGTCAAAACCCATTAAAATATTTTATATATAATATTACTATTGATACCTCATATATATATAGTATATATATTACAGCTTCCAAGTAACGGATCAAATTTGATTAAATGATTATTTGAAATCGGTCTGAGTAAAAGCTCTGACACGTCGATTTTATTATAAATTGTCATTTAATTATATAATTTTAACCCCCACCTTCAACCGCTAAGCGCTGCAACCCCACTTAAAATGTTTGTAAAGTGTCAAATAAGTTTAGTGAAAGTACCCAATAATAGTATTTAATTCAGAAATCAGATGTTGCAAAATTGAAATTTAATAATAAGTTTTATTGCATAAATAAATTAAAGATGACTTAACGAAGCCTGAAACAAATGGATGTCGATAATTTGTGAAAATAGATAGAGTGCGTGTGCTTAAAGTTAAATGGATAGAGCAGTTATAGAATTCGAACGCACAAAGAAGTTCGAATTTTATTCAATGAAATTCATCCCGACCTCCCCCCTATCTCGCAATCAACGATAAGCCAAATTGAAAATAAATTTCGGAATATTGGACACGTACGAGATAAATCTAAAGATGGACGTCCATCAGCTTTAGATGAAGAATCAGAATTGGATGTCTTGCTATTTGTGCAGGAAAATCCACATACAAGCGTTGCGGGAGTCGCTTCACAGTTAAATGCATCAAAAAGTGCAGTTCATAGATTTCTCCGTAAGCAAAACTTCACCCTTACAAAGTGCAATTAGTGCAAGAGTTATCAGATGATGATTTTGATAGGCGAGCGCAATTTTGTGAGACAATGATGGAACTTTGCAATGATAATCCTGGATTGGAAGGAAATATTATGTTTTCTGATGAGGCAACATTTTATTTAAATGGTACCGTTAATAAGCAGAATTGCCGTTATTGGGCTGATGAAAATCCGCATTGGATGATGGAAGCAAATACACAATTTCCACAAAAGGTTAATGTTTGGGCGGGGATAGTGGGTAATAAAGTTATTGGACCATACTTTTTTGAGAGAACACTCAATGGAGAACAATATCTAAATTTTCTCCAATTTGAATTAATTCCGAATTGAGCGGTACTACATCCAAATGCAGAAGATCCTGATTCACCTCATCCCAGTATTTGGCTACAGCAAGATGGTGCGCCTCCCCACTATGCACGTCCAGTACGGGAATATCTCGACCAAGTATTTCCTATGAGGTGGATTGGTAGACGAGGACAAATTGAATGGCCCGCAAGGTCTCCGACTTAACCCTTTGGATTATTTCCTCTGGGGTTATTTAAAATCTAAAGTGTATCTGAATAGGCCTCAAAACGTAAACGAGTTAAAGCAGAGAATTCGGAATGAAATTCGCTTAATTTCCCATCAGACAGCAAACAAAGTTCAACAAGAGTTTGTCTCTAGATTAGGACACTGTCTAGCCGCTAACGGACAGCAGTTTGAACACTTAATTTAAATTAGGTTTGTTTTTTATTTAAGTTTTGTTTATTGAATAAAACAGTTATTTATCAACCGATTTCGAATTTTTTCTAAAATTTGATTTCTGCATGAAAAATACTATTAACTGAGGTATCACAAGGGGTACATTGCTATTTAAAATTTTTAAGTAGGGGTTGCTAGCGCTTAGGGGTTGAAGGGTGTGGGGTTAAAAATTACATAATTAAATGGCAATTTAAAAATAAAAATCGACGTGTCAGAGCTTTTTACTCAGAAATTGTCAATAATCATTTAATCGAATTTATCCATTACTTTTGGGAAGCACTGTATATATATATATATAATAAGATGTATCTGTAAACAAACTCTTATAAAAATAAAAAGAGCTTATTGACGAATACAAATCGGGCTAACAGTTGTATAGCCTTTAACAAAACAATAGCTTTATTGGCGGTATTATTTACTGGCGTCGCCGTGGATCAATGTAGTAAGCGTAAGACTACGGATCCCAAGGTCCTGGGTTCGAATCCCGACACGGCCGACTGCTTAAAAAATGGCAGGTAAGCATTTTTCACAAAAATTACGCTCTCGTTCGAATGAGAGGTTAAATGGAGGTCCCATGTGTGAGTGTTATCACGCACGTTAAAGATCCCTACCTTACCTGGAACGGCAAGGGTTCGGCAAAATTCTAAATTTCCAGGCAACAGAAAACTCTCCTCCTGGCCAATGTAGTACCTTCGGGTGGAGCATTTGAAATGTAAATGCACGGTATTATTTACTATTGCCATAGTACAGAGATTGCTTTGAAATTACATCAGTATAATAGCGTCGATTACTTCATAGGGTTGGAAACTAATTCACTCTGTAGATGGTTAAGGAAGCTGAAACTGGCCGGTTAGTGGATGTTTCCTCATCTGTAAAGTAATAAAGCTATTGTTTTATTAATGGCAATATAACTATTAGCCCGATTTGTATTCGTCAATAAGCTCTTATTATTTTCATAAGAGTTTGTTTACAGATACATCTTATTTTATATATTGTTTTACACAATTTCTTATTGCAGATTGCAAATAACTTGTCTTTTATTATTATTATTATTATATATATATATATATATATATATATATATATATATATATATATATATATATATATATATATATTACCGTGTATCCTAACTTCGAATCGAGCCTTACAAATTGGGCGTCAAATTTATGCCGTGGATTTTCATATTCGACAATACACAAAATTTTCAAAAATTACCTAATAAAAAAAAATTATCTTTACCCGTTTTCCTTTTTTTCCTCGGTTGAACTTCAACTGCTTCCGGCTAGCTCATTCGGATCTCCTCTTGGGTATCTAAATTTACTCGCATATTCTCAATCATACACACACTCTAGCAATATAACCTCAAATACAACCAACATACAAGCTTTTATTTATAACTATTTACCCATGAAATGCAATAATGTCCATATTCCATTAATCACGTTACACTTCAAAAAAACCTTATATCATAATGTCCAGTATTTTATTTTTAAATCATTAAACACAGAAATTGTACACGGAGTAAATGGGCCTTGAATAATACCTTCGCTAAAATTCCTTCTTTATAATTTATTTATTCATTTTACTCTAAATAAACTCTGGGGTAGGATGAGTTCAGAATACCCAGTAATTATGCATTTGCATACTTTTAAAACAAATAACAAAACAAAGCCATGTACTCTTTACAAAAAATTTTATGTTCTGATGGAACGTTTAAAAAGTTTTATAGAAACCTTCAACTTTTCAGTTAACTACCATAATAAAGTTTTACACGTATTACGTTCAATACGTAATTAATACACACTACCTTGAAATTTCACACTAGCATTCTCCCAATATTCACAGTTTAAAAGTCACAAATCAAATCGTTACCTGGAAAATTATAGTAGATCTCTGCTTTGAGGATGTTGCCGTCTATTTCTTCTGTCCGTTCTGCAGGTCGTTTCTAGCGGTTACTAGAAAAACTCTATCTCAATTGAACTGCAAATGCGGCTTCCCCAGTGTAACCAATTTCAAATTCCATTTAAAATTATTTCTTCTTTAATTTAAATGCTTCGAACCACGTTATTTAAAGCGCGACACGAGTTGATCATAATTATAAATAATATCTCTATTAAAAAGTAATTTCGGCACACTTAACCGCGTATTTAATTACAAGACTATCAACTTGTAATTAATTAAATTGATTTTGTAATACTTACAACTCGTGATACTGCGATACGTACGTTTGAGCGCTCGAAAGCTTAAGGGCCTTTACTACGTTCTCTAAAATCATTTATACACTTAGGCTGCCACCTCCTGGCCGCCTTTCATCCGAAATCCCCTTATTAACACCACATATTCTCGCAAATTTGCACTCAACCCCGTTTTCACTCCACGAATTTTAATACATCGTTATATAATTTCCCGAATAATACACTACACTAAGCTCTTGTTCGTTTCAAACTAGACTAAACATTTCAACCAATCGTAGACCTAGTGACGCTTCACAAATCCCTCCTTATATTATGAGTGTCTTTTACTTATGCGTTTTATCCGTCCCTTTCTAATCTGGTCTGAGTGGTGCAAATCGATATTCTTGACTATCTACTATCTAGACCCCACGTGGACTAGCGACGTGACTTTTAAATAAACCGTTTTGTATTTCCTGCTAAAACATTTACCCGTTTCCAATCTACCTAGAATCTGCATTTTTATCTGCTCGAATTTATTAGAACTTGACATTTAAAGTTTGCAGGTGTTCGCTCCTAATGAACGTTTTAAATACAATTCTCCGAGCTT
This sequence comes from Platerodrilus igneus, assembly GCA_036346225.1. Taxonomy (NCBI): domain Eukaryota; kingdom Metazoa; phylum Arthropoda; class Insecta; order Coleoptera; family Lycidae; genus Platerodrilus; species Platerodrilus igneus. Next base: position 100,977 of record JARFIW010001110.1, on the reverse strand, counting down.
CGTTTCATGGTATTTTAACCCTCCTTTTAGCTGTTTGTTTTTATGCTTTTATGCTTATTATATCAATAATGGTTCAATCAACTCCAATTATTAAATATTAATTATTATTTGTACAATTTGATTAATACCCGTTACTTGAAAATTGAATAAATTAATATAAATTTCGCACGTAATTTCTGTTTGTTCCTTTACACAGGGTGTTTTAAAATTGCTGCGTTTATTTTTATTTTTAGCAATATAAAAAACCACTATAATATATATATATATATATATATATATATATATATATAATTCACCACGAGGGCATCCTGTCGACGCGGTTCGCCCTAATTGGGGCTCATCAGGACAGGAGTAGCAAAGTTGTAATATTTAATACAGACACCTTATGGGAAGTACAGCCACCTAGCTCATGTGAAACAACACAAACACACATATTGTGAGTTAAGTGATGCTGTACATCCCATAAGGTGTCTGTATTAAATACTACAACTTTGTTACTCCTGTCCTGATGAGCCCCAATTAGGGCGAAACGCGTCGACAGGATGCCCTTGTGGCTGCATTTGAGTCACTTGCCAATAATTCTTTTTTACTTTGTATAAATTTAAGACTCATTAATCTTACTTTTTTTAAATTATAACTTTTGGCTATGGAAAAAGGCAGTTGAGCCGGATCTCCTCCGTGCCGACTGTTGTTGAAAACCTGCGATGTCAGGTGAAACAACACAAAGACACAAATTGTGAGATAGGTGATGCTGTACTTCCCATAAGGTGTCTGTAACAATTAGGTTAGATAGCTCAATTGGTTAGGGCGCTGATCCGGAAAATCAGAGGTTGCAGGTTCAAGTCCTGCTGTAGCCGTTCTTTTAGTGGTTTTCAATTACTAGTTCGATTTGAAATGGTAATTCAACTTTAAATACAAAGTTGGGTTTTCATTTCATCTTAATAACTATTAATATATATTAAGCATTTATTTGCATTCCAAATGTGGTTTATTCTTCTCTCTCTCTCCCTCTCTCTCACTCTCTCTATATATATATATATATATATATATATATATATATATGTTATATATATATGTAGTGAATAAGATGAAATAATAACATAGACTTTTATGCAAAACGCGTCGACAGAATGCCCTCGTGGCTGAATTTGAGTCACTTGCGATGTCAGATTGATGTATCGTCATGTACACAATTTAAATTTGTAAATTTCCCAATTGTGTCATCGGTCTCGGTGGCGTAGTTGGTAAGCGCATGGTTTCGGCAAAACCAGGATACAGGTTCAAGTCCTGTCCAAGACCTTATATTTTCCATCTTTCAATTACTAGCTCGATTTGAAATGATCATTTGGGATTTGCATAAAAGTCTAAGATAATACGATAGTATTTATCAACTTACCTTGTGTAATTACCTACCTAGAATATTTATATACGTATATATATATATATATATATATATATATATATATATATATATTGCTGTTATAAAGCCTCGAGTTGGGCGTCGCTAAACGAATATATGACAACGGGTACAGCAAATTGTAAATTTGAAATTATTGACTTACCTTCTTTTTTAACTTTTCTTTCGCCTGGCTAGCTCAACGGAAATAATGGAATATACGATGTGAAATCAAACAGCAATATCAAAAAGCATGTATACAAAAAAACAATTTTTTCTCATACAAAAGAATATAGAACATTTACAGCATAGTTTCTTTTAAACCTAAAGTTATACTAACAAGTACCTATTTGCTTAATTATCAAAATGTTCCTCACCTAATGTTGCTTAAAATTTACAAAACTCAAGTTTCTTCTCTTGTAGATAGTTTACCTGGCTTTTATCTCCGCGCTTGTTAGGTTTGTTTGGCTTTCACTCTTGACAGATTATTTAAAAGTCATACTGTTTCGAACGCTGACCATAAACTTTCTGGTAAATATATTAAAAAAAAATATTATACGATAAAGACTTATTCTACCCTAAATTAAAATGACAAATACTCAAATATCAGTTACAAACATAAGATTCAAGCGTAATACTTGCAAAATCCAATTCTCGCAATTGACGGTCGTAAACACTTTCTGTGACCAATTTTAAATTGACGTCAAGGTCAGCTTACAAGATTTTCCATATTATTGGAAGACTCCATTTAAACATCAGTTACCAAAAGTGCATCTTCGGTTTAATAATTAATTTAGCTTTAAAGCAGCTTTTGCATCGAAGAATTTCATCTTCATTGTATATTACAAAATCAAATAACTGCATTTAACAGCTTTCATATTTCAAACCATTTCATGTGTAAACTCTGCATGTTATTTTGACGTCATAATTAACGTTACATTTACTTGATTGACGCGAAATTATGGCTGAATTATTATATTGTCGATCGCGTAAATCGACATGCATCGAATTACTGAAATCGAATGATTCCTCTTTTATAAAGTTCCCGTTTATATAAAAATCTTTGTAATATGTCACATTGAAAATAAAAGTTTTTATGCTTCGAGAATTTTGCAAAATTCTTTAATTTATTAAGTTACAGCACTTATTTCAGTTAAAATTTCCACTGTGTACTTACACGCCTACACAGACACATACACATCACACACACTCCACACACACTCCGCACACGCACATACACACGCACGCACACACCACACACACATACGTACACACGTACACATGCACGCACGCACGCACGCACACACTCACACACACAAACACACACACACAACTCCCTCACACACGCATAATGAGAAAGTAGTTTAAAAACAATATTTTGAACAAAATAAATTTAATTCGCATTTATATGTCACTTATCTTACTTCTATTCTCCAGATATTTTTCTAAACTTTGTAATTATTGGTGAGGCATACCCGTTTTTTTTGCGACAAGATGCCACTGTGCTCGCGCTACTTTTAGTCTTTAACTTAATTTACAACAATATCCATAGCTTAAAACTGTTAAAATTTTTACCACTGCTAAATACTTGGTTGCTATTATAAAATCTTTTTGAAGCGCTCACATACTTAGCATCCAAAGTATTCAGCTCTTGTTATTAAAAACTTTAAGTAAAGATATTTTGGTTATGATAGAAGAAAGTTTTCCGCTTATTCTCTTTATTTGATCTTTAATCGGCAACTCCTAGGAGATTACAAAACAGGTGTGTAAAGTTTATGTTACTGGCAATTTTTTTGTTAGGGTTCGGAGTTCCTTGTGAGATATAAATTTCCCAAGGGATTGAAGTTAAACTTTTGTTTAAACTTATATTATGGAAACTGTTTCGTAAGGGAATCGTAGCTAGAACAATAATTTGTACTACTTATAGAACATGTTTACACGCTGAAATGTTAATTAAATTGTCCGCTTACTCTAGTTGTGAAATTAGTAGCAGCGTGCTTCTTTCTAAATGCTAGTAGTGCGTCAAAGAAATGCTTCTATTAACATGATACACAAGAATTTTTGAATGCGGGCGTTATGATTTTTAACGTAACTTATTCGATCATTATAATTCTGGACGAGCTTCCTGAATATACAGATTTCAGTTATAACTCAAAACTCCTTTATATTATTCCAATAAATCGGCCTCCTATTTTACATTCCATTAAAATACTTTAAAGTTTAACCTTCCATTAGGCGCGTGTATATTCAATAGGTATAAGACCCAGTTTTCGCAAATTTTTTAAAAACTGTGCATTCTATTTTCTTAGGGCTTAGAAAATTCTTTAATATATACCTTATAACCACTTCACAAAAAGGCAAGTTCGGGTATAGTCGAAATTTCGTTCAGTTCCTGCATTAAAATATTTCCGTTCTTACCTAATTAAATTTTACATTCTCTACTTTATTCAGTCACTTAAATATTTATTAACGATTTCGGCTGCCTTTTCAGTTTAAACAGTTACTATTTAATTACTTCAAATTATAATTTAAAACCTTGTCACCCTAACCAGAATTTGGCAGGGACAAGGACCGTATATAATACTCATGTTTTTATTTTATACTGGACATACAGAAAACAGTTGCATATCATGTGTCCCCAAGCTAGTCAAGAGCCGATGGGCGTGGGTCTCTCGGGGCAGAGAGTGCAAATGTAAAATTTCAGTGGGCGCCAGGGTGATTACCCCTGAAAGGCAACTAAACCGTTGGCTATTAATCACCCAATTAAACCAACCACCGTCCAGTAATATTTGACTGTTTAAAACCTAACCTACTACACTATCTCAAAATAAATTATTAAAAGCACACGCTACTCTTACCAGATATTTATATATTACACATACTTGAATAACTATATACATATATAACAAATACGAGACCCCAAACTGTGGCCTAGCTCAACATATATATATATATATATATATATATATATATATATATATATATATATATATATATATATATATATATATATATATATATATATATATATATATATATATATCAATGAAATTATTGTAAGAAAACAATTATTTTATTATTATTACCTGGTTACCAAGTCTGAAGACAAGATACTTTGACTTCCCGTTTCTCCAGTTTACCTAAAAGAAAAAAAATAACGGAACAAAATACTTTATCGTAAGTTTCCACTCAGTGCACTATGGATAACTAAACTTTGCAAACTTGGCAAATTCTCGACCTAATATAATATTAGACTTCAGTCTCAAGGCTTACAATGCATCTCACAAATTAATTTGCCATGTTTAGGCATTAAGTAAAATAATGAGCGTTCGACTATTAGTCGCTTAAAGTTTTATTTTGCACCCTTGTGTTTTAATATTAGTACTCAAGACACCGCAGTTTTATACTATCCGTTTCCAACCGCTTCCAGGACCTTACGCTCCAAACCTTCACGGAGTTGATCCTCCAACAGATGTAAATAGATCGTAATTTTAGTTGTTAGTTGTAGTTATTCTTATGCCTTAGATCTTGGTCCTTAGATATTTAAGTGTAGGCAATCCTTATGGCAGGAAATGAAACTGACCCTGAACCATGGAACTAAAACTGGACACCCGACTGAAACCTGACGCTGAAACCCTAAAATAAACTATAAACACACTTTAATATTCCTAATTTAACTTACCGTGCTATCACGGGATTAATATTTTATATACAATTTCTAATCGGTACGTAACCAGTTTTCTTCAACTTCTTACTACCTATCTGTCGATAACAAACCATTCAAAATACGTTACATTATGATATCAATTAATTACCTCTCACGCAAGACTATAAAATCAGCGAATGTGCAACTACTCCTTCGACACCTGTCGACCAGAGTTTCTACTGCACCACTGCTTAATATCATATAATAGACCCTCCAGAAATAATTAAATTCTAGTTGAACAATCCCGAGTACTTCGGAAAAAGTATACACTTTTAAATTGTATATAGGTACCAGCCAACTTTTTACTTCAACAAGAAATTTTCGTAGTTTTCTGCAGACCCAACCGCTTTCTACAACGCCATACGCAAAAATGAATTAACAAGATATCACATCTGTGTACAAGGTTCATAAATTTATTCTTATCATAACCGAAAGTATAAATTTACAATATTCTATTTCGTTATTAATTGCGAACGAATTTAAAGGTGAAAATGCTATGCATTAAATACAATAATACCCTAGCCTGACACGGTTTGGTGCCAAAAATAGATCAGAATTAAACAATGTTCTGGAAAATTATCAAGACTGTTGAATTTCAAAATAACAACATGCGGGCTCAAGCTTACACTAACAAACAAAAATATTGTAACATACTGTTTTAATATCGCTCTAATTAGTTCTATGAATCCTATAAGTAGTTATTTTCTAGTTTAATTTTAGCATTCTAATTATTAGAATGAAGATCTGCAATTGTAGCGGCTGCGGGATCACCCAAGTAGGTTCCCAGCGAAGTTCCCAGAAAGTTCTAATCCAAGAGTTAATCAATTTTTCTAAAGGCACTTTACTTCAAAAGCACTAAATATGTCAGATTAGTTGCTATCTATGATTAGATGTCAATCATGTTCTAGGACCCTATTTATGTCTGGGTGGTCGGAAGGAATTTTTCAATTAGCGGAACACTCAACTAAAAATTAGTTCGGAGAGCTACCTGTGTGGCTATCTTAGGCATTGGCAGTTTAATTAATCTTAAAGATTTACGACCGGCGTATCCTAAGCCGATTATGAGAGCCAAGAAAGGGGTTATTTTTCAATTAACTTAAATGTATATAAGGATGCCAGCCGGTGGAAATCGGGGTTGTTTATTTCCAGACGCGTTAGAGGTTAAAGCTGGTTGTTTATTTCCAGACTGAGTGAAGTGTTTTATTTCTCTGAAGTCAAGTGCGTGCCGTTATGTTTCAAGTTAATTATTTTTCTGAGTAAGTAATTATTATATATGGTATTACTATGAACTCAAAGCTGTGTTATGCATCATAAGTCATTTATTTGTTTAAATACAATATCTGTCGACTTTCATAACATACAACTTCGGGTTAATCTCCGTTCCAGTATTTAATCCCTTTAGGTTATTGTTAAAGACTGCATCTTTTGAAGGGTTTGTTATTTTATTGTGTTTTAACGAGGCTTGTAATAACTAAGCCACGAATTCCATTATTGTACTATTTGACCCGTGTGAAGGTCATGTTTTTCCTGCTATTGATGACCCCGTGATTAAAGGAAGGTCGTTTCAGTATGCAAGTTAGTTAGACTACGGTAGCGTTAATTAATTATATGTATTGGGGTGTTTGCACCCAGAACTGTTGTTAATATTCATAAAATAAGGACTTTAGAATTGTTTTAGTTAAGTTGTGTTTGTGCTAGCCGGACACTTAATAACATTTGTCCCTGTGAAGTGACGTATTTTCTGTCCTGCAATCTTAGTTCATCGCCACGAACAAAGTGCGACGAAAGCTATTACCGCAATCGGTCCATGGGCCGTTAATTCCCATGGTGGCGCCCTATTGTAAATATTGTTAATCATTGTATAATTTTGTATATATATATATATATATATATATATATATATGTAATTAGGTTAAGTTAGTTAGTAGGCCGTTTAATAAAACAATTGGAATTTTGTCTTTGTGTGTTGTTGGTTAATGAACCTCCCCTTCTCACCGACTGCTGCAGCTTGCGAGGCATTGTCCCGAAACGTGAGGGTACTCTAGTGTTAGAGGTCCTTCCCGTTTATTATTTATTGTTAATTGGATACTCTCACGCGGTAGGTAAATATTCTAATTACAATATGTACAAATTTGTACGGTTACTAAGTAGCCGTTACAACCTTCAATATATCCTATTCTATCATGGCATTAACAATGTGGGGTTTCTGTTAACAAACAACATTCGCTTTCTTAAATATTTTCATTGAGTTTATGTACGTGGTTCATCAATGCTATTTTCAATCACGAACTCCGACCCATTATAATGTTTTGTTTGCTTATCTCTGCAGCTTACTTAATATGAATTATTAATTGGTTTAGGTTACATTTCTATAGTTTCAATGCGGGAAGTTAGACAAATCATCCTACACGCCTTTCATGATTTTCATGGTGTTGCTTATGGATATTTCTTATCTCGTTTTTAGACACGTTGTTGTTTAGCACTTTATTAGGATTTTTGTTTATTGGTCGTAGTTTCATTTGTTAGAATAAGATAATAAATTTTGATGTACGACTACACTGAAGGATTACCAAGGCAAGTGCAATGCAGTTAATCTTTTCTGGTTCCCTGAATTGACAGGTGGATGTTTTCAGGAAACATATCATTCACGTGATTTGATTATCTATCCCATGGATGTTTTCCAGGGAAGTTACGATTTGAATGGATTCAATATTATCGTATCAGCTTTGCTTGCGGAAAAGGAATAGAATTGCTTTCGGTTTAAAAATGAGCGCCGTTTCAAAGTACGGTTACGCAATATAGTGTTGTAGCATGCTCCGAATTTCTAATGTTGCAATTAGGATTACTGTTGTCTGACTTATTTTAGGGATATAAGTAATGCAGTTCCGGCAATTTTAAATATTAAAAAGCTGTGTTATACTCTCCAAAGTGAATTTCCATCTTACGACTTGTCATAAGAGAGTCAAACATTGAGGTTATAAATTTTTTTTGATAGAGAAGTTGACTAAAAATGGTTATTACTCAAGGTAGGTTTTTACTATTTTAATGGAACGTATTGGAACAACAGAGATTATTGAACAATCTATTGAAATACGTCTTGAACTTCTACAATTTCTACAAGCAATTACTTGGCGTATTCTAATACCGAACAATTTAAACCTTTTTTTAAAGGACTGCATTATTATTTTGTGTAAAAGTGTAAAATCAATGCTAAGAGTCTTCCATCTGCTAGCTGAAAGTTTGGTGAAACCAGTCTTTTGGGTATCAGTGTTTTAAAATACGTTTTAAAACATATAGTAAAATCTGAACGACTATATGGTAAAAGTGGCGGTGTTTGTGTCGTAAAATTTTTAAAGGACGGGACGTCGGAAAGTTCACCTTTTGGAGGCATCGCTCCCAACAGTGTATGTATATCAAATTTTCTTTCTGGGTATTGAAATTTTTGTTTTCTCTAAGTCAGTTCGCATAGTTGGTTTTATCAATTTATTGCAGATAGAGTTTACCGGACTAAAATATTTAGTTTTCTTTGGGATAAAAATTAATTTAGATTATTGTAATTATTTTAGGTTTTTTTAAGGAAAATTAGGTAGAAATGTTTTTTACATTTGGTTTCATCGTGTGAGAAATTTTGCATAATGAGGTTCTAACTATACAGTATAGTTTAGGTATATAAAATGTAGAGAAGTGATTGTTTTCAAGTCATACTGAGATAAACAGAAACTTGTGTAGGAATATTCTGGTGAATTATAGTTGCTTTGATTTAATTTTATGAAAATCTGCCGAGGACGGCAGTTTTTATTGTTTTGGTATAAATTTTGTAATAAGATTAGCATTGACTATCCTTAAGATTTTCAGAATATAAATTTAGAATTACAATAGTGTTTAGGTTTAACGTTATTACATAACTCTTTATCGCTGTTGTGAAATACATTTCGTTTAGTAGATGATTTTTTTCGTGATTGCTTTAATGACCAAGACATCAAGAAAAGGTAATTTATTTTCGGATTCAATTTCAAAGGTAAATTGGAGGTGTGGATTGAAATTATTAAATATGGTGAGAGTATCTTCAATGTGATGGTAAGGAGCGGAGCATATAATGTCATCTACATATTTGACAATAAAAGGCATATCGTATGATGGAATAGGTATAACTGTGAAGCGCTTTTCCAAATGCAACAGCCCCAAACGTTTATTGAAAGCCAGTGAAGCTAATTTTTCTTACATATAACTGGTCTCACGTTATGAGCAAGTGTAACGAAGTCTTCCGACATAACTAGGGGTCTATTCCTTGGGTAGAGCTATGAGAAATGGGGGGGTAAGTCGAAATCTGATTGTAGGTCAAACTTAGTCTAAAACAAATAGGCGCCACCAAGTCCTGACTTATTTATGATAATTGCGTGGTATATTTCTAGGAGTGGACGTGGAAACCCAAAGAAAAAAATCGCCTTCGATGACAAAAACCTGTCTTAACAAAATAAGACGCTGTTCCTGTAAGAAATTGTAATAATTAGATTAATAGAAAGGTGGAACACTATTTGTGTCCCGCAAACATACCTAAAAAAATATTAAAAAGATATTTTCTTTATAAAATTGGCGTCAAAATTCTACTCTTAAGGATATCAGTTTCCCGTTGTTAGGTTTGACCATATTTGATCAAAATAAAAAACTTTAATCTTGAACCAATAATTTACTCAAAAGAATCTCTTTTAAAACAAAATGCAATGCAACATAATTTCATAAATAATTAAATGACTTCGTGAATTTTAAATTAAGGTTTATCAAAATTATTGATAATCAAACATTTTACAGTTTAGTGTAAACTGGTTACACTAAAAAGGTCCGACCCGTGCAGATCTGTTCGAGCGAGTTACATTTTAAAAATGTTGCTACTCAAGTTTTTCCTTTTCTAAATTACTTGTATTAGTTTTAATTTCTACAAAAGAAAGCAGATCACAAAAATATTCTTGTTTACTCAACTTGGGCTAACGCTGTTCGAAGCATTTGTTTTCTAGAACACATCTGTCAGCAGTAAACTGCAGACGAACAAGTGACGTCAGTAACACCTGTTGCTGTTACTAACGGTACATAATGAACCACGTGTGTGGTTTCTTAAACCATCAAAATAGTGAATTATAATTTTAACACTGGAAAATTCCAGCTCAACAAATAATTGAAATTTTTATAATATTCGTACTTTTACACTATCAAACAAATTAAAGTGTTTCTAATGTATAAACCATCAAAAAAGATTCTTAAAACTAACTACGAACCAAAACTGCTTTTTGTAGCCTTGATGAGGTACTTGTTATAACAAGCGGAATTTACTGCATGTTGTGTGGACCCAGCTCATCCTAAACAGCTTCTAGCACATGGAATTGCTCCAGGTGGCGAATTAAATGCAGACACAATACATTCGTCAGCTCCTGCAATATGTTGAATCACGCTGCCTTACCAAATAACATCTTTACGCTGTATAATAAAATGGTCTTCTATAATTTAGTTAAACTTTCCATCTTCTAAGTTGCTGTTTACATGTTGTAATACAAAATGGGTTTTAACATCAGTGATTGGATTTCTTATTTTCAAAGTTGCATTTTTAGTGTTGTTTTTGCGCTAAATAAAATATCTCAATTAAACAATTTAATAACGTTCATAGGATACCAACCGCTATTCAAAGATGTGTCTCGACTGCTCAAAATTTATACGCAAATTGGCGGCCTGCGTTTTTTCGTACATCTTGACTCTTCTATCACGCATGGCCGACTGATTATCAATCTCGCCCGGACGAACGGAGTGTCCCAGGAGGGGGGCCGTCAACCAAAACGCGCTTGCAAATTGCTATAGAAGACACAGATATTCGACTATACATAGAATGCCACATAAAGATGCCGCTTTAGCGTATTACCAAAGTTGTTAAATGTATTTTACTTATTATTTTAACAAAAGTGTTTTATAATTCTTGCACTTTTATGAACGGATTTAATAACCAAAAAATAAAATTGTTACAACTGAATCTAATAACGAATCCATAACAAGTTGGGATATGATAGATGACAAAGGGGAGCCGATGGGGATGCCAAAAAGTTGAAGGAAATAATGATTTTGAAAAACAAAGTAAGTGTTATTAGATATTAGATTGACACTAGCCAAGAACAAATCAAGAGTAATTTAACTATGAGGCTCTATACAAGACCATTTGTGCTTTATGATAGTAATGACAAGAGAAAGGGGAATATTGGTATATAAAGAAGTTACGTCTAATGAAAAAAGAATGCGATTCTTAAGAAGGTGATAATTTCTGTATTTACTTACATAGGTACAGCTACCTTTCACGTTGTAGCCATCGAGTGGAAAAGCAAGTTGAGGTATAACTAATGAAGTCAAGAAGTCAGAGTCGTCAATATAGGATGCAGTATGTATAATACTTTATCCAAAGCCGTTGGGTGTAGAAAGCAACGGGGAACGACAGCAATTACTAAAACTTTTTCATGAAAACTTAAACTTCGTACTACGTTGTGATAACAAGCGATTATACAAAAATTAATAACCCAGCACAATTGGAAAAGAAAATCACTAAATGTGGCACAATGCACAGGCAAATGTTAGGCATGTTGAATCAATAAAAGCAAAATTAGGCACAAAGAGGAAATGGTAATAGTACCTACACCTCAAAATTGTTTTGATACAACTACCACGGACACAATAGGTCTTTTTGTAAAATCAAATAAATAAAACGTATACGCAGTAACACTATCATGTGGGCTAAGTACGTCCTAATAATTTCAACACCAAACAAAAACTACCACAGTAGCTAAAGCATTAGTAGACACTTCTATACTAGTATTCCTTTAAATAGTGGAACTATATATCTGAGTGACAGATATACAGTTCTATTATTTATAAGAGTATCTCCAATCCTGTTAACGAAAAAATGGATTTGTTCAAAGTATATGTACTAGTATGTTGACCATGGAGCAAATACCAACTGATCTAGGGACTAAATACAAAAATGAAATTTTGATAATTGTAACTGAGCTGTTATCTATACCGCATCAATTCTCTACGCCACATAATTTACAAACGGTAGGAGGAGTAGTAAGAATTCATCGCACACTAAATGAACAACTACACCATACGTGAATGAACCCAGAACTGATTGGGACTAATGGACCCGAAATTTAAATCTTTGCTACAATACCACACAGCACGTTACACACGGAAATACACCGTTTGAAGTTACTTTTGGGAAGACTGTTACGTTTATTTTCAGCATAAATTAATTACCCCTTTTTCCCTTGTTAATTCATAAGCCCGCTTTACAATAATTTTGTTAAATCGATTCCGTCGCTATTCTTAAATCCTTCATCAATATCCTGTATATTTTACTTGTTAATTCCTGAGCTCGCTTTACAATAATTTTAACTCAAATCTACTTGCTTGGAAACTACAAGTTTATGCTATAATTAAATAGTTAATACCTTGTTTTAGGTATCCTTTAACCTGTTATACATTACGACCGCGTATAATTGCTTCTTATGTGTTTTCCATCTAAACATTCGTCCAAATAGTGTATTGAACTATCCAATAACATCTTGTTTTTAAGTTTTCTATCGCGTTTGATAACACGAGCATTACTTTGAACTCTTCTGGATATTTCGAGACAAATGAATATGCATTTTCTTTTCTGAACACGACCAAAGTACTTGTCGTTACCTTTGTACTTTTTGTTCCGGTTTTTTTATGGGATTTTGCGCATACAATATTGTGTGGTTAGTATTTGCCGTTTTAAAAAAAATTATTTTTTGGCGTCAATATATAAATTTTTAACTGTACTTATTATAACTCCTTGCGGTAGATAGACCCGTTTGTTGCTTGCCCTGGTTAATGAGGCGCTTGCCCCTTTCTTTTATGGAGGGATTACACGGGATACGTGAGCCCAATTCCATCTGCTCCGCCCTACCCTTAGGGGAGTGTAATCCGTCCTACGCTGCGAACTCTAGGGTGTATTTGCTCGATATTTTCTTATATGGGTACCATGTAGTTGTTGAAACAACATATGTCCACGGGTCTATGGATGAATCACCTTGTTAGTTGTAAAATGATAGGTTTTTATGTGCGAGGATATGTGTGTTCAATATTATAATATTTACTGATTTATTTATTATGATAATTTTATGTATTTAATTCCGTACTTACAATGCTGATTTAGAGCTATTGTTTTTAGTGAGGTAATTTTGTTTCTGTTTTTTGTTTGAAGATTAATATAGGGTGGTGACCTACAAACTGCAGCTCCTCATGTTAAAAATACCTTTGTTTCTATTTCAAAAATATGTACAATGTGTACTTACGAATTGTTCATTTTTTGCTATTATTGTGTTTTTGTACATAATTTTGTTTGTAAACTAGTGGTTTTCCGTTTGTATATGTTTGATTGTGCGTGAGTAAGATGGAAACAAAACCATCGACCATCGACGTCTTAAGGGCTGGAAATTTAATCCTGTTAGCTAAATAGAATCAGTCAAAGCTCAACAGTTATTTAAGTGACTACACTCTGTTATCCGAAATAACAGAACCTAAGTAAAGGAAGGATAATTCAGGTAACAATCAGACTGCATATGAACAAAATTGTTAAGCTTAGGTCAAGTAAAACATAATTGTAGTAGTATGCATTAGTGTTCAGTTTTAATAAAAGTTGTTAGGTTGAAAACCCTGCAAACGACTTTTTCTGCGTAAATATTTATTCATCCTACTTTTATTTTAAACGCCCTAAACATTTATAAACAAATCATAAAATTTATGATTTGCTTCCATTTGAATTAATGTTATTTTATAAAATTTCTCAAGTATAATCTCTATAATATTTTGCTTTATAAAATCAAACAGCCGCATAGCAACTTTACGTAACTAAGTAGTTGCAATATTTGCTATCACTTGCAGTAACTATATCTCAATTAATGCTGCACATACATGCACAGCTTTCTTTTAAAAGATAAAGCCACTTGGCCATCTGTCTTGTAAATAAACACTTGCAATGGGTTTGTTGTCTGTTATCCTGCAGCTGTGCAGATGTTTCAAAGTAATAAGATTGTTTCACTTTGATTAAAATCCTTTGTTAACACGTTATCTCCTTGTTGGCGAGCTGTAGATTTTTGCAGCTGCTGTCTGAGAATTTTGCACACTTGATTCTTCAATGATATCTTTGAAAGCCAAATATCTACCCCCATACATGGTTTTTTCTTATAAAATAGAGACCTTGTTTTGAGAGCGACATATTTGAAAACAACATTCTCTTAAAGAAAAGACGTGTTGTAAAGTCGCGCTTTTACAATGCTTTCTGTGCTAGTTTTAGTTAAGTTAGTGGGTCCAGCATCCACCCCATAGAAAAATGCAACCACATTTTCCCATCTTAAGATGATACTAGCACGAAGCCGATAGTCTAAGGTACAGTTTTTTTCTGTTTGCGTTCCTTTTGGATTGCTGTTTTGGAAGATAGACATTATTTTGGTTAATTCCGCAATAAATAGAAGACCAACGTTAACGCACGCTTACCACATGACCTATTACGTATTTAATTTTATAAATTAGTATTTGAAATTTTAATGCGTTTAGAGCGCTTTTCTACTGCTTGTTTTTTGTTTTAATGCAAACGTTAACAACTAGTTGCTTAAAAATGTTAAGGTTACAAGAAGCGTTTCCTACAGCAAAATTTTGTTTTCACTGCATTATTATTTTATTATTTTTTGCACATAGTTAGGACTGGAAAAATGATACCAGTATGTAGATATGTAAGTGCTATTTAGATAATAGGATTTCATCCTCGCTATTTTAGACGTTTAGAATTATATTTTTATGTTAGGTGGTAAGCAAATTAACGCTTTGTGTACATCACTTTACACAGGATGATTACGCAAGTTATTGTTTTTTTTTATTGTTTTCTAAATATTCTTTTGATTGTATGTTTTGCATGTGCATAATATAAATTTCTTTGTTACTGAGGTTTTCAGTGTGTTCTTTCTGCATCACCCACCCCCACTCTAAAACGTTGTTGAACTAGCTCTAAAATATAATACTTTTGGTTTTTGATTCTACCTTTCTGTCCCTATTTTGTTGCGATATTCCATGCGAGAAGTTCTCTTTACTGACTTTACTGCTTTCTTTCGTGTTTGCACGGAATACTGTAACAAAGTACATTCACATTTTAATCAGGACAGTAGTGAATGAATATCAATATAATTATATTCAGACATTCACGAATAAAACGGTTGTACATACTAAGTATATAAAAGAATACACAACTAATGTATAGTTAGACATGTAAGTGTATATTCATAAACAATTTAACTATTTATATTTTAGCACTTAATCTAAATTATTGTTCAAAACTTGTATTACAAGGCAAAATCATCCTGTAGAAAGTGTAAGGTAGTTAATCAATTTAACCCGTTAACACTGAAAGATTGGTGTGCACATTACATTTGCAATAGCATAAAGCACAAAACTACTTAGATAATAGTGGGTTCTATAAGTATGACATTTACTAAAGTAATGTTATTAAATGGGTGAAATGTAGAACTAAAATCAAGAATAGAATAATGGTATTCAAATAAATAGAAGAAAACATGTGGGAGGTTAACGTCCGTGTGTTAATTATTATCAACATATGAATAATAAGTGTTGTTCATTTTGATTTAGCTAGCTTGTGTTAAAACGCAGATGACGATCTTAAAACTAGGTAAAACTATATTACAACCGGAAGAATGTATAAAGTGTCGATCATATTTTGGCTCCTGAAGTTTTAAAACATCCGAAGCAAGCCAAAGACTTTATTGATTCACAATAAAAAAGACTAGATGCTACGTATTTCACAATTCGTATGGAAAAAACGAGTTTGAATTCTAAAGTAAGAAAGCGTTAATTGTAAGTCATAGCATTTTTCACCTTACATTTATGCTTCTAGAATCCCTTGGCTTTAGACAGACAAAATCATTATGTTGAAACTTCAGCATAAACCCAAAATGTAATACCGATTAGCTATGAGGAAAAGCTAGGATTATCAAGTAATACTATACTTAATACCCTTATAGAATTTATATCGTGTTCCTTGTACAAAATCAGTGACACTCTCTTCTTAAATGCATAAATCTGTAAAGCTTTTAAGTTGATTATGGAACTGTTATTATGATATTCATGAGAAGTGAATGATTTCTCGAACAAAATTAATGAGCTACTCTACAAACTGAATTACAAATTCTTATAATAAGAGTATTTAGTTAAATGAAAGTACTTGATTAAATTAGCTCTAAGGGAAGCAACTTGTTAGCAAAACTATGTAGTATCTTGCAAAACACAATACGCAATTTAATGCTAGTGTTATACTGCTTAGAACTTAAGATATATGTTACGATTCACAACCAGTGCATTTAAATTGGCACCCCAACATGTGAACGTATATTGAACGTCCAACAAACTTGTGTTCCAATAACGATTGGTTCAAAAGCTGTTTCTGTATAACAAAAGTTTAAACAAAAATTTCTTGTCCACCCTTGGGAAATTCATTTCTTAGAAAGAAACTCCTAACCCAAACAAAAAATTGGCAGTATCTTAAACTTTACACGCCCGCTTTGTAGTTCCCAAGGAGCTATCGATTTGAAATCAAGTAAAAGAAATAAATATGAAACTGCATTATATCGAACCAGAAATTAATGTATATGAAGCTTTGATAGCTAAAGCCAAATACCAAGTAGTTAACCGTTTCAAGAAGTTTTTGAAATACCGGCTACACACGCTATCCTCAGAAAAGTGTGAATTATACAAATTTACAGTGTTGGAATTAACGCAGTATGCGTACTAACTAGGGTACTGCTATAGACCTTTCTGGTTGAAGCAGAATTGGATGGTAACTCTAATTTGTGTGTTTATTTAATGAAGACAGGGTATTGCGAAAACTGGGTATTGGATATATTGGTCTAATAAGTTCATCAAAAACCATTACGAAATAATAAGAAAATATGTAGCATAAGAATTTGGAAGTGCGTAGGTTTTTGATTAATTAGCTAAGTGTTCTATTCTGCTGTTTGATGGGAAGTAGGAAGCGGTTTCAATACGTTTATCACTCATATTGTCTTCGTAAATCCTATTGCTTTGCTTAGTGGAAAGAAACGAAAACCTCCACCGATTTCGTGTCTACCACGACACATATACATACAAACATGAAAGTGACTTTGAAATGTATAAGCCTAAGATGTGTAGAGACAAATTCTCAGAATCTCACCTGACTCTAGAGGACCGTCCTTGTTTGCATTCTGTGGAAGAACAAAGTTTCAGGAGAGAAGAAAAAAGGGAAAGGGCGAACAAAGGAAAAGAGTACTCTACAACTCGAAGCCATGAAGTATTCGGAATTTCTTGTGAGTAATGAAGTTAAGGTACAATAAGTTAGAAATGACTGGATAACCGTTAGGCGTAGTAGTGCTCTGAGTAGCAGGTGGTCATTGACAAGGAGACTTTTCTTCTCAAAGGATGTAGGGCCGACCATTCAATATCAGGTAGGTAACGTTCAAACATAGTGTGGGTTCTCTCATAAATCAAACAGCAGCAAGTAGATAGGAATTAACCAACAGGTTGGTGCTAGGAGAATGGTAATCAGATTGTACAAAATCAACTGTAACAGTGAAGATCAAATATGTCTTGCTCCCCCCTCCCACTCCCTCAAATTATTTTAATATGAACACCAGTAGTACATTATTGGAGTAATCACCGCCTCATTTCCCCCAGCATCCTCATTTCCCCCACACATCTGGACCAAATTTACATGTAAATTCCCATAAGGAGGAAATGAGGGAGATGAATCTCCACCTTGCTCCGCCTTGCTCTCCGCCTTGCTCGGACACCCCCCCCCAGCCATTTTGATTACGCCACACCCGCATTCTTTCCACCCGCGAAATAAATCTTTTTCCACACTTCCACCCACGAGATAAATGTACATAGTTTGGTATCAATTAATATTAGAATTTTCTCAGCTACCCGAATCTCTAAGAATTTTTTAGATTGCATCACCCCCCAGGGAACTACCTGAATTTTAAGATTTTTTTATCAATGTCGATTTCTAATTCCTTTTTTTTAATATCTACAGTCCTTTAACCAACATAAATAAATTAAGCATGCAAAAATTTAATAATTTATTTTATCCGATTTACAGTTTAATAAACTAATTACAATTTTTACAAAGTATAACATTATTTTCTTTGTGTAGCCGAATCCAAGCAGGTTAAAGTAACCTGTAACAAAAAATAGAAATTAAGATTAATGTAAAAAAGAGGAGACGTGTTTTCGGTCAATAAGACATATTGTTGTTAATCTAACAATATGAGAATAATGTAAAAACATTCCAATGTAATGTGTTTTAAATATGTAAATGCGAAGGTCGACTTTTGGCGTAATCATCGCGTGGTTAATAATTAAGAAAGCTGTATATAATTTCTTTTAAAAGTGTGTCCAAACAAATGCGGTTATTACAATAGGAAAGTACGCTAAATGCAAGTCAATTAATAGCAATTTAATATTGCTTACTGACCTACCTTAATTAGGCTGCTGTGCTATTAGGAATGATGTAGTTTTTGTTGTCCTCGCCCGACAAACTGATTTTATTAATTAATTGGGTATAAAGTTGGTGGACTTGGGGACTTGTTTAAGACCTCGTACATATTTTCCTGATTACTAGAAGACGTTATAACCATACTTTTTGTGTTAAAGGATTTTACATCTGTAGTCTCTTTTCCCATTTTGGTGTAAACGCCGTAGAGTTCGCAATAGACTTTTATTACTATACATTCAACGCCAATGCATGCACCTGGTTCGCATCGTCGATGGTGCGAATGCCGTTAGTAGAAACATCGGAAACGTCTTCCATGTTATACGGATCGCGTGCATATTAAAAATCCAAAAAGGGTGATAGCACACGCACACAAATTGTGTGCAAGTCGTGCTGTAGAAGATGCAGTGCTACGTCAATTAATAGCAATTTAATACTGTTTACTGACCTGCCTTAATTGTTTGTACAAGGAAACACAATAAAATATATACAAATATAGTAACTACCTTATATATTTATGCCCCATGTGTAGGTTGCTGTACTATTAGGACCAGGATATGCAGACTTTAACACCTCCATGTCGCACACTTTACACAGAATTCGTGGTTGTTTCGTACAAGACCCTTTAACAGCTGGCGGAGCTGAACGTTTACTGCTTAATGACATACCGTGCTGTTTTTCCTTGTGTCGCTGTGTGCTATTCTCGTAAAAGCGATACTGCAAGACCCAGAGTTTAAGTATTTTGCTGCCGACGGATGTATAAGCTTAACCGTGGACGATGTTACACCACGACATTTGTTCTGGTGCCGCTTGAGAGCATCCCTCCTGGTAAAGTAGACGTGACAGGGCTCGCATTTAAAAACGTTTGCAGATACCATTTTAGTACAAAACAAAATCCGCACTATAGCACTTTGGTTAAACTTGTAAGCGAACTAATTTATAACTAAAGAGTTTACTCTTGCGCACCTGATTTATGTTCCTTATAGAATGCATACCGAAGGTTTCCGAAGACGACCGAACGATGTTGAGGATTCAGCGGGGAACTAAATGACATCATAATCCTTGCTGCTCGTCCAATACATTTAGCGCCAATGCATGCACCTGGTTCGCATCGTCGATGGTGCGAATGCCGTTAGTAGAAACATCGGAAACGTCTTCCATGTTATACGGATCGCATGCATATTAAAAATCCAAAAGGGTGGTAGCACACGCACACAAATTGTGTGCAAGTCGTGCTGTAGAAGATGCAGTGCTACTATAACCAAAAAACTTAATAAAAACACTTTAAACACTTTACTAAGGGAACACCGAACTTGTTGTATACAGAATACTTACTAATAAAGCAATTTAATTTTAAATAACTTCTACGTCATACTTTAGGAAATGGTAGGCTTGAATATTTTCCAAATGAATCACCAAGCGAAAGTATATGCTTAGCAGTATTAAAATTAACCATTAATTTCCCATTTTTACGACCGTGCTTAATTATAGATTAAAATTTAATTTGTTCACGTTCGAGCTTCTCGTAAACTAACATATTTTATAGCAACAATGCGCTGTATAATACATGCATACCCTATTACGTTTTTTTGTGGCAGGCGCGTTGGGCGCCAAAGTTATGTTACGTTGGCTCGTAGCCGTGCGTAACAAAAAGAAAATCAAAGAGAGAAAAAAAGAAAGTGACCAGGCTCAATCGGAGAGTAGGGGGGGTCGTAGAAAGCAGACCAACCTATAAGGGACGCGGCTGTCAGGAATTAGTAACAGTACCTGCAAATAAAAAAATTAGAATAGTAAACATGAAAAGAAAACAAATTAGTCCTGCAAACCTGAAACAAAGAAAAAGCATAGCATACGGATCAAGTATAAATTGTTCAGTACTTTGTAGAATAAAAATAAAAGAAGCTGTTTAGATAAACTATATAATATTACAACAGTAAAAGCAATACAGAAATTTTTAGTACAAAGTGAGGTAATATTGGGGAGTAGCAGAAACGTTTCCTCACACACCAATTAAACATAAATCAGACAAAATGTTAAAAAAATAAATAGGTAAGACACAATTGGTATGAGTAATTTAGGAGTATTGATTTGTTTTAAAATAGCCTGCAAGTCTATTGTAAAAGGTATCAGAAACACAAAGATATGGTAAAGCAACGGATAGATATTTAACGTAATAATCTGTAGGAAATAGTTCACTTACAAAAGTCCTTCAGCAACGCCTCCTTGCAACGGAAGTGTGAGATTCAACAATGTCCTCTACTAACGAAGCACTTCACCCTTGACTGTGAGGGTGTTGATGGAACTTATCACAAATTACCCTAATCACACCTACTTATTTCACTGGGGTTAGCAGCGGACCTTATCACGCAAAGGAACTATGTATATTGTTTTCATAAACAACCAAAAAGCAGCGAGAAACTTCAACCACTACTTTTGTAAACCGGTAATCTGTTATATTTTGCAAATAACGAAAGTTGCGCAGGCACTGATCTATTTTAGATTCTTTGTTGTTAGAAAATTCAGAAACTACAGTAGCACTGTATTTCGATAAACCAAAGTATGCACTACTCTGATAAAATAAAAAACGAACCGCGAAACAAGATCGCATACACAGTTTAAATATCAGAAGACAAAAGCACTAAACAACAAAACCCACAATACGTAAAGCACGTGTATTACTAAAGTAAGTCCGTTAAAATGTCCTTTAAAACACGCGTGCATCGACCCAACACGTTCGGTTATCAAGCCTCGTTCCTTCAAAGGAAGAAGAACTGCACTTTCTACAGTTAATATACACCTCAAAACAAAACAAGAAACAGTCTTTTAACGTAATTTATATATAGGAACGAAGAACAAACTAAAAACAATTAGTAGGCACGCGAGTTATGTATCCCCCAATTACCTATATATATTGATATATTGAATCTAATAGGAATTATTAGAAATTGTTAAATAAAGTATACGTTCAATGCAACATTGTAACACAAG
The DNA here is from genome assembly GCA_036346225.1 of Platerodrilus igneus. Taxonomy (NCBI): domain Eukaryota; kingdom Metazoa; phylum Arthropoda; class Insecta; order Coleoptera; family Lycidae; genus Platerodrilus; species Platerodrilus igneus. The sequence goes on along the minus strand of JARFIW010001110.1, from coordinate 79,299 downwards.
GATAACCCAGAGAGGTTATCGACAGTTCATGAGAACGGAATGCAACTTTGCATCCGTGAGGGCAGTGATACTGCAGGTGGCAGGTCACAGGCGGTCAACATACCGCAGTTACTTAGAATTAAGTTGTTACATTGTAATAAAGTGTACAATTAAGAGAAGCGCAGACATGAGATCTGCAAGTTCCCACAAGCCGTGTGAGGGGCAGGTTATTATAAAAAGCCCGGGTGCTCAATGCCCGGCAGTCAGTCTTCGAACTCGATACTTCGTTGTTCAGGCTACTCACTAGTACAATAATTAATTTTAGTATTATGTACAAGTTAATCTAAATTTCAAAATAAATGTGTTAAGAGTTTGAAATTGTTTTTTAAAAACAAAGCTCCAAAGGCCCGAACCTTAACTGGCGCAGTCGTAACGGATGTCAAAAGGGCACTAAGAATCCAATAATCGGAAGATTGGTGACCAAGAATTTTTATTCGAAATTTTGACAGAACCCAAACCAAGTTGGAAGCAGAACATAAATCGTCTGAATCCAGCAACAAACCAAGTTGGACGCAGAACAAGAATCGTCTAAGGCCAACAAAAAGACCAAGGTGGACAAGATACAGAATCGATCGAACCCACCAAAGAAACAGATGAAATTAATGTAAGTTCATTTCCATACCTTTTTTTAAAAAAAAACCAAAAACTATAATTGATATATGCTAGTATTATAATTATTGATTACCATTTATTATTATTGTCTTATGAATTTTGTTTTATGAATATTTACTTGAAAATAATTACAAAGTGAATTATTTTCAAAACGAGATTGTATAACATCTTATGAGACGAATGTTAAAGAGATATTTTTTTTCTTTTAAAAGCAAATGAGACTTTAATTTAAAAAAGAGATTTTCTTAAAAAGCAAAAAAGAGACTTGATTATTTACAAAGAGATTTTCTAAAAAAAATAAATAAGAATTGAATTTAAAAGAGAATCTTACCATAAGTAATAGAACGAACTCAAAAATAATCCAAAAAATAACGGGCGCACATTCACTAAACACCAAAATAAGAAACATTAACCAGCGCGATTCAAAAGCACGTTTTCAATCCGGCAAACTAAAAACACAGAACGCAATTTAATTTCAAAGCTAAAGCTAATTCGAACAAGCAGTACGGAACGATTAATTAAACCATTTACCTCTATAATACTGAATAAATTACAGCAAAAACACTCTGCAATAATTGAAACTACGGTAATTTAAAACTACCGTAACCCAAAACCTCACCTAAGATAAGCGAAGTCTGCGAACGCAATATCATTATTACCTTAAAGAGAAAGCTTTCAGAATCTTTGCACAGTACGAAAGTATAACTTTCAATAACGCGATTTGCATCATAAGTAATAAACTCATCACGACATAATAAAGCAACGCAGTTTCTACATTAATACCTACAAGTAATTAATCCATAAAAGCGTGTACAATTGCAACAAACACGGTATAAAATCTAAGCGTCTTTCAATTAATTAATCAGCATTTATAAAGTGCATTATTCCAATACAAATACAGAATAACGCTAAAACGTTATCATACAAAGAAATAAAACGCTCATAATTACACCTGAAAACTAACATTACGGGAGATTCAATTACAAGTCAAGCAGTACCGAGAGATCTAAGAATAAACAGACATAACACTTTACGCAAGTACGGAAAGTAAATTATCTAATTCCTATAAACTAACACCTGTAAGTGCAATTACCTTAACGTACGTGATTAAATAACGAAGACTACATCCTTTAGCAGTTCATGCAAACAATAAAGTACAAAATTAATTAACCTCAAGTCATAATTACGCAACTCAGTAAAATCCACGGAAGAGTATTAATTACGAGTTAACAGAATTTAACTAAAACAACGCTAAGCGAGAATAAACCCATCCATTTCAGATTCCTTAAGAAGCAGAAAATCAAGACAAATTAAAAGCTGCATAAAAACCGGCAAATCCAAGACTACGGTAATTAATCTAACATTATTGAAATAAACCTCACAAGTACATCACCGCACTGTGTAAATAAGCACAAATAACAGCGACTACGATTCTAAAAATAACAAAACGCAGTCTAAAACTTAAAATTAATAAATATAAACCAAAATTAATATTACAAGTACGAAATAAATCTCAACCTTTTACCAAATTTTTATTCACCCAATCTAAACTGAAAATTAACAATTCCAAACTAAGAATAACGCCGAGAATAGCAAAATAAATTTCAATCTCTACAAAATTTGAAATTACCTAATCTAATTGGAAAACTAATAAACCCAAACCGAAACTAACGTTTCAAATAGGAAAATCATCCCCAATTTTTACAGAATTCAAAATTACCCAATCTAAATGAAAAATTAACAAACCAAAACCAAAATTAACATTTCAAATAGCTAAATCAACATCAATTTTTACAAAACTCAAAGTTATTCAATCTAAAAAGGAAAATTTTAAAAACCAAGGCAAAAATAACGTCATAAAAAGCAAAACCAACCCCAATTTTTACAAAATTCGAAATTATCCAATCCAAAAGAAAAATTAATACATCCCAAGCATAATTAACGCTACAAATAGCAAACCAACCCCAATTTTTACAAAATTTGAAATTTTACAACCCAAACGGAAAATTAGTAAATCCGAAGCGAAAATAACATTACAAATAGCGAAATAAACCTTAATTCAAAATTTTTTTTTGAAATTTCCCAAAATCGAAAACAACCCAATGGCACATGACGAAATGTTAAGAGATAATTTAACTAACATCCGCTTTAATACCGATATCAATCAAGAAGAAGAAAGAGCAATTAAAAACTTATGTTTTGAATACCGAGACATATTCCATTGCGAAGGAATACCATTAACATTCACCAACACAGTAAAACATAATATCGAGTTAACAGACAATAAACCAATCTTTACAAAAGCATATAGACTACCTCATGCAAGCCAAGAAGAAGCTGACAGACAAGTAGCCGACTTATTAGACCAAGACATAATCCAGCACTCCAATTCACCATGGAGCAGCCCCGTGTTAATAGTACCTAAGAAATTAGACGCAACCGGAAAGAGAAAGTACAGAATCGTAATAGACTATAGAAAGTTAAATGAAAATACGGTAGATGACAAATATCCACTACCAAATATAACCGAAATTTTAGACAAATTAGGCAAATGCCAATATTTTACAACAATAGACCTAGCATCAGGATACCATCAGGTAGAGATGGAACAAAAAGACATATCAAAAACAGCCTTCAGCACACCTAGAGGACATTACGAATACAAACGAATGCCATTTGGACTAAAGAACGCACCCGCTACTTTCCAGAGAGTCATGGACAATATACTACGAGGAATACACAATGAAAAATGCCTTGTATACCTTGACGACATCATAGTTTATTCCACATCACTGGTAGAACACATAGAAAGATTGACAGAAGTATTCGAAAGACTTAGACAAGCACATTTTAAAGTACAATTAGACGAAAGTGAATTTTTACAAAAACAAGTATCATTTTTAGGACATGTAATAACACCCCAAGGAGTAATGCCAAATCCAGACAAAACAAATGCAGTTCTAAATTACCCATTACCAAAAACAAACAAAGAAATTAAAGGATTTCTAGGACTTAGTGGTTACTACCGCAAATTCATTAAAGGTTACGCTCAGATAACCAAACCCTGACAAATTGTTTAAAAAGGGAAACAAAATTGAACACACCCGGAATTTATTAAAGCAGTAGACAAAATTAAAAACATATTAACGAATCACCCTGTATTAGAATACCCAGACTTTACAAAACCATTTATACTGACGACAGACGCATCGAATGTAGCATTAGGCGCAGTATTGAGCCAAGGAAAAGTGGGTAGCGATAAACCCATCAGCTACGCATCCAGAACCCTAAATGAAACCGAACAAAATATAGCACTATAGAAAAGAATTATTAGCCATAATTTGGGCAACAAAATATTTTAGACCTTATTTATACGGAAGAAAATTTTACATATACACTGACCATAGACCACTAGTATGGTTATGCAAACTGAAAGAACCGAATTCAAAATTACAAAGATGGAGAATCAGACTCGAAGAGTACGATTACGAAATTATATATAAAAAGGGAATTTATAACAACAACGCAGACGCTTTAAGCAGAATCCAACTCAATGCATTAGAAACGGAATCCATTATAGGAAACGTAGACGAAGCAGAAATAAGGGAAGACCCAGACGAAATCGACACGATACATTCGACACAAAACGAAGAACCAACAAACGCGATTAAAATTTTAAACGAAGCAATCGATATGAAACCCAACCAATTTATAATAACCGAAGTTTTAAATAACCCCAATCCAGTAAAATATACAAAAGTAGATAACCAAAAAATATACCAAATTCAAATAACTAAAGACGACAATGAGGAACAAATAATTAAAATTTTAAAAGAGTACACCCCCGAGAAAAAACGATTTTATTTTTATTTCAACACCGAACATTTATACCAAAGATATTCAGAATTATACATTAAACTATTCAACAACTCTGGACCTGAACTCATCAGATGTACTAGAAAACTAATAACACTAGACGACCCTGACGAAATAAACGATGTAATTAGATATCAACACGAAGGAAAAACCAACCATCGTGGAATTAACGAAACTGTAAAGCAACTTGTAAGACGTTATTATTTTAAAGACATGAAGGACTTGATCACAGATTTCATTAACCAATGCCAACTATGTGACAGAGCGAAATACGATAGGAAACCCCCAAAGATACCCTTAATGTTAACCAAAACACCCGACAAACCATTTCAAAAACTGCATGCCGATACTCTAGTAGTAGAAGCGCAAAACTATCTAACAATTATAGACGCATTCACAAAAATAGGCCAAGCAATACCAATCACATCCAAAAATAGCATTGACGTGACCCAAGGATTTTTACAATATTTCACATTTTACGGAACACCCGAATCAATCACTTTAGACAATGGTAGCGAATTTAAAAATGAGACAATACAAAACACGTTAGAACTTCACAAAATAAAAATTCATTTTATAACGGAAAACCACCCTGAATCAAACGAACTAATTGAACGATTACATTTAACCCTGTTAGAACAAATTCGATTATTAAGAATAAATTATAAAAAGGAACATATAACCAATTTAATGTCATACGCACTAATCGCCTATAATAACACAATTCACTCATCAACAAATTTTACACCTTTAGAATTAACCTTAGGACATTCAGATTCACGAAATCCCTATGACATACACTACAATAAAGAAGTATATCAACAATATGCGAAAGATCACAAACAAAAACTAAAAATAACTTATGACAAAGTAAAAGATAAATTAGAGAACGATAAAGAACGTATCACCACAACCCGAAATAAAAATACCGACTCAAATAAATTTTCAATAGGACAAACCGTATATGAGAAAAACTTTCAAAGCAAGCGACATAAAACAGCACCCAGAAATTTAGGACCATTTAAAATTAAGAAAATATCAGATAAAAACATAGCAGTAGTAGACAACGGTAAAATAACAAAGTATATTCATTTAAAAAACCTAAGACACCCTGTAATTTCAGATGGACAATCATCACCCTTACCGTCAACCTCCACCCAGGTAGAACGGACAACCAAGTAATAACATAAGATATATAGAACAACCCCGGTATACTACCAATAAAGTAGGCAGTATACAAAATACAATATTTACTCAAATAATACCCAACCTTTCTTTAACGCAACAACTTTTAGCAACATTAAGAATAACGAAATAATATTTTTGATAGAAATCTAGATAGTAGAAAGTAACAATTATCAATATTATCATTTATTTGCTTTTCCAACAAAGGTTACTAGCACATATCAAGTAATCATACCCAAAACCAAATTCCTATCCCTAAATGAACTGAGATATGGTTATACAAACGAAAAATGTACTGAAGTAACACCAAACCAATATTTATGTCAATCGATGACGACAACAACCATTCAAGAAGACAGCCCTTGTGAAGTACAACTATTAAAATTCTCAAATCATTACGAAAACTGTGAAACCAAACAAGTGCAAATAACTAACATGAAAATTCAAAAAGTTACAGATAACAAATGGATAGCCATTTTCCCAACGGAAGTAATAGCAACCATCCACTGCAACCAAGATGAAAATAACCAAGCATTAATCGGAAGCAAACTAATTACCCTCAAAGAAGATTGTTATGTGAAATTGAAAGATGAAGTAATCAGAGTTTATCAAGATCCCATAGCAACAAAGAAACTTGCAAACCTACCGGAACTACAGTTCAAAATACAACAAGAAGACGAAAAAATAATTAAGAAACCTATGAAGCTAGAGCATCTAGACTTAGACGATCTCAACCACGCCGTGAAATTAGTGGAAAGTTATAAAGAACAATTAAATGAACTCAAAACGCCAAAGTTACATTATAATAATATAAGTGTTTGGACAATTGTATTGATCATTTTAATAATTTTTGTAATCATGTATGTATTTTACAAAATGTACCTTAGATATAAGAATGAAGGAAACAGTTCTAGATTTAAGGAAACAAAAAAATAAAGAAACGACAAGTATACCTTTAGAAATAATGATTTTTAAATGAAATCGAATAATGTATTTTATGTATTTAAAAATTAAGAAAAACCTTAATTTTACATTTACGGTGGGAGGAGTTATGTATCCCCCAATTACCTATATATATTGATATATTGAATCTAATAGAAATTATTAGAAATTGTTAAATAAAGTATAAGTTCAATGCAACATTGTAACACAAGGATAACCCAGAGAGGTTATCGACAGTTCATGAGAACGGAATGCAACTTTGCATCCGTGAGGGCAGTGATACTGCAGGTGGCAGGTCACAGGCGGTCAACATACCGCAGTTACTTAGAATTAAGTTGTTACATTGTAATAAAGTGTACAATTAAGAGAAACGCAGACATGAGATCTGCAAGTTCCCACAAGCCGTGTGAGGGGCAGGTTATTATAAAAAGCCCGGGAGCTCAATGCCCGGCAGTCAGTCTTCGAACTCCATACTTCGTTGTTCAAGCTACTCACTAGTACAATAATTAATTTTAGTATTATGTACAAGTTAATCTAAATTTCAAAATAAATGTGTTAAGAGTTTGAAATTGTTTTTTAAAAACAAAGCTCCAAAGGCCCGAACCTTAACTCGCGTAAGCAATAAAGACTCTCCGTCAACATGTTCCGTAAAAACACTTTAGTCCCCGAGTTAAAAGCAGAACGAAACCAGTATCTTTAACGTACTTAGTATATCGCAACAAAAGACAAAACACGACTCCTCGCCTGTTTATTCAACTCGTTCCATTACACTTCTTATCGTCTCTTATGTAGACTTGCTAATAACCACATAAGGAACAAAATTTATCATTAAGGCAAGACGAGAACGATGCACTCTATAATTTAATTAACTTTTACCTTACAAAATATCAATATTTGATATACATATTCTGTGCTGAGTTTGTTATCTACTCATTATAATACGATGCACTCGCCTAAGGAGTTAATAAGTATTAAATATAAAAATAGTAATTTGTAGAAATGTATTTATAAATTGGGAAACAGCGTAAAAATGTTACGGTACAAAAATGCCCGTTACATCTTTTAGTTTAAGTATCTGTTTGTATGCGTTGGTTTTCTATATACCGATGTATTAATTGTTGTATCGTTTGTGCTAACTAGAATATCTAAAAACGAAAGTTTTCCATGTTGTTCTAATTCATATGTGAATTTAATAGTTGGTTCTATTTCGTTAATTCACTGTACAAAGTTTTTAATTAGTTCTGTATTATGAAGCCAAATAGCATAGACATCATCTACGTATCTCCACCAGATTAGTGGTTTCAATTCTTAAAGAAAGAACAAAACTAAGTATATCATCGATTATGGAATTACTTGGTTTATGCGTCAATACCACATATTTTCAAATAAATGATCAATTCTACAAACAAAGCTTCGGAATGGGAATGGTAAGTCCACTATCGCCAACAATACACTAAGAGCACAATTTACAAAAACAAAACCCAAAAACGCAATACAAAGTTCAAAAAACTGCATCTACAAAATACCGTGCGAATGTAACAAGTTTTATATAGGGAAAAGTTCCAGACCATTTGAAGTTCGATTAAAAGAACATAAATCATATAAAAAAAATTGAAAATTTGAAAAATTCATGATTTGTCAACATGCATGGGACTCCAGTCATAAAATAAAATGGAAGGACGCAAAAATTATCGACAAAGAAGAAAACCACCAAAAACACAAAATCAAAGAAACTGCTTATATAACCTTACATAAAAATAACTGCGTTGCAAACGAATCCGCAACTTTCAGTAAACAATGGATTCCATTACTAAAAGAAATAACAAAAGAAATAACAAATGAAGATCAAATGCCCACAATATCTAGGTAGCATTGCAAGTTTTTCCTGAGTTTTTCTTGCGATATTAACATGAAATACAGCCTACACACATGATTTCTATTTATACATACAATAACTTATTACATAACAATAAGCATATTAACTAAAAAACTATTATTTCGGCAAATATCTAAGTGTTGGGGGATCTTGGTAGCCACAGGTTGCTTAACCCCCTTCACTGAATCTCGGTGAAATAAGGCATAAAATTAGAAAACAATAGAAGGGAAACGAGCTATATACATGCTGTGTGAGAATTTCAGAGAACTTGTTACAGGCGGAAAAGCTACTAAGTATATATTTTCCAGTAAAATTATGAAATGGGGGCGGCCTGTAAAACAAAAATTAAAGGGATGTCACCGGCACTAGCTAGCGGAAGGACGTGGATCATATAGAGGGTTAAAATTTTGCAGAAAAGGTTAAATTAGTTTATAATATACTACAAAAAAATTTGGCACTTACCTTTCATAAATATCGTGGCCTAATGACAATTACCAAGGGCGCCAGACAAGTCAAGAATGTCCAAATGTTCGTGCAAAACCTTGAGAGACTTGTCATCCCAAAGAGGACAATTGTTCCTTTTAATCAATTCCTAACTTTTTTTTACTACTTATGCAACTTTCATGTTAAAAAAATAAAAAAACTATTGACTTAATCAACGGCAAACAAAACATTTAATTAACAGAGCAATAAACGTGAACCTCTTACATTTAGAAATTCATTGATTTTAATTTAGAAGTTTAGATTAAATGGGTGAATATGGAATTATCATAATTTTGCGTACATAAGTAATTCCCAAACATTGTATATGAAAGAAAACTTATACTACAAATTTTACACTAAATTAATCCTACGGTTTATGGCCAAAACGTCCTAACAAATAAATTAACTAAAAATTGGTCATGCTACTTAACTATAAAAACTTTCTTACTAAAAATTGTCCATTGTTTGATGGCTTGCCTTCCAACGTAGAACAGCTCTTAAATTGGGGGGAAAGAATCTCGCTTGTTGCTCTTGTTGCTTGTAATTTTAAAATAATTGAATGGCACACGAACCCGGCAGTATCTTGTTGCTAATTTGACTTAACTTGTGCGTCACACGCATACAAGCTTTTATTATTTATCTTGTTCCACTATAAATCCGCGAACATACGGGCGTAACCCTCGCGAACTAGAAGAGTTAATTACTCCTTACCAATTTCACTATCGTGATACTAAGTGCAATTTATATGTGTGACCCGGAAAACGCTACCCGCGAACTACATTTCTTTCTACCTCTTGACCACGGACAGCCCCATTGGAATTTCACTCTTATTGCTAAAGCTTTAAGTTACATAGATTAATTCCTACTCTAACCATTATTTACGTTATATTTCTGTTATCCAATGACTTAACAAAACCTGCCCAAAAACAAGGTTTTAGAAACCAAATCCAACCCCTTTTGAGATGAGGGTCACGGATGCAATTATTTTTCTAAGGGTTTAAATATTTTGTATCTTCTCGGAATAGTAATTACTTGATTGTGGACCATACCTATGACAGTTTTCTGCTATTAACAAAAGACCGGTTAACCTACTTGAGCCGAAATGGATTTTAAATACAATGGATGTCCCCAGACTAAGAATTACTTGAAATCTTTGAACAAATCAAATTGTAAAAATAGTTTGACTATTTTCAATGTTTCGTTTTCTATAACCCTTGTCAATCAAAGAAATTATTAAGAAAATTAAGCCTTTCAACAGAAAATTGCTTCTTTTCATTTACGCTAAAAGGTACTATATCATTTAATTTTATCAGATTCTTTAATCTAAAACCGACATAAGCTTTAAAAGGGTTATTGTATTTGATTTGCAAGAGTAGAGCTTTAAATTATGAAGACTGCCGCTGGAATTCACAATATTTAAGCCTTAAGCTATTTCTAAACTTGGTCTTTATTATAAGGGAGCCTAACTAAAATATAAAAGCAATTTATTATGGAATCCTTGTGTTAGGTTTTTTTCGTTGGGCGCCAAAAATTTATGTTACGTAACACCAAGAAAATCAAAGAAATGACAAAGAAAATAAAAAAAATAACCAGGCTCAATCGGAGAGTAGGGGGGGGGTGTAGAAAGCAGACCAACATACCATGTACGCGGCCGTAAGGAGTTAGTGATAATACCTGCAATAAAATTAATTAGTTAAGCAAACCTGAAAAAAAAAGAATAAGCATAGCAGCAATGAAACGTCTGAGTTATTCAGTACTTTCTTAGAATGTAAATAAAAGAAACTGTTTAGATAAACTATATAATATAACAACAGTGAAAGCAATACAGAAAAATGTTTAGTACAAAGTGAGGTAATATTGGGGAGTAGCAGAAACGTTTCCTCACACACCAATTAAACATCAATCAGACAACATGTTAATAAAAGATAAAAAGATAAGACACAATTGATATGAGTAATTCTAGTAGTATTGGGGTTTTTTTTTCTTTCTTTTTTTTTCTTAAAAGCATGCAGTTCTATTGCAAAAGGTCTCAGAACGACGAAGATATGGCAAAAACAACGGGTAGATATTTAAAGTAATACAAGTAGGAAATAGTTCAACTTACAGAAAGTCCTTCAGTAACGCTTCCTTGTAATTGGAGTGGGGGATTCACGATGTCTTACACTAACGAAGCACTGCACCCTTGACTGTGAGGGTGTGGATGGAATTGCTTACACTTTACACTAACTCACACCTACGCGTTTCACTGGTGTCAGCAGCAGACATTATCATGCTGATGGAGCTATGTAGCATGGATAAATTTCTTGTGAATTCTATTCCCTGAGACAGTAATTTCGAAATATTTTATAACACAAACCGTACAAATTGTAATAACAATTTAAAACTACGGCCTTTCAAGGCACAATGTAATGCATGTCATCTGATAAGTTCTTGCATTAAACTAACAGTAACGTGAGGTGTTTTATTTGTTACTTATGGTAACAAAGAATAATCTAATGCTTTTTAATAACGAAATTTGCGCCAGCAATGATCTATTTTAGATTCTTCGGTGTTAGCAAATTCAGCAACTACAGTACCAACTGTATTTACCGGTGAATCAGATACATATTTACAAAAAGCAACCTTTTTCTTTTTCAGATTTCTTTCCCGGAAATCCGATCTTCACAGTTTAAATATCACAAGACAAGGCAAGAAACAAAAACCATAATGAGTAAAGCACGTGCAGGCAATAAAACCGTCTGTCAATGTTCCGTACAACTTTTATCTCACAAGCAAAACAACAAAAAAACAATTAGTAAGCACGCGTAATCACTAAAGACTGTCTGTCAATGACCTTACAACCGCACTTGTGGTTTATAAAGCGTACTTCCTTAAATATGCATCAGAACTACACTGCAATCTGTTAATATACAACGGTTATTTTACAAGAGAAACGACCAAAATCGTGCCGCGTTTATTCATACACAATTCGAGAATTCATATCGCATTAATTCTCACTATTTTTAAAGCAAAGACGAAACAGTATTCTTAACGTAATTCATATATCGGAACAAAGGACAAAGTACCACTCCTCTCTAATCTGTTTATTTTAAACTCGTTGTTACCATGAACTCTGGTCGACGACTATCACGACTTCGTTCCTTACATAAGGCACATACAAAACGTGAATGCCCATCATATCTAATAACTAATTACCGTTGTTTATCATTTTAGATAAGCCGGAAAGCAATTTACGAATAATACAATTTAAAACTTCGTTGCAATTTATTTATTAATAATACGATGCACTCACCTAAGGAGTCAACAAATACCAAATATAAAAATAGTAATTTGTAGAAATGTGTTTACTAATTGGGAAAAAGCGTAAAATGTTAAACTATTAAAAATGCACGTTACACTTGTCTATAAGTTATGCAAGTTAATGAATTTTTAATTAATTAATTAATCTGTTTATTAGTTAACATTACAAAATAATGTTACAAACTATGTAGGCTAGCTCAGAATATAAATAAGTGCAGGTACGTATCCAACTAGTTTTGAGATGAAGACCTAATGATGATGATGATAAAGCATATTAACAACCCCTGTAAAACAGCATTGGTATCTCACAAGTGTAAACCCGTCATAAGGTCGCCTCAGAACCATGTTAAAGTCTACCAAAGAGGTAGCTTAAATCATAATGATTTTTCCCTTCAAAATAAATATAAAAAAACGACTGCTTAAGCCTTTCAATAATGCAATCGCACACTTCTTTAATAACCATCCTCTCAATTGTATAAATAGAAACATGTTAAAAAATGTTTTCCAATTCCCAAGTTATTGAACTTATATAAAATTCACCAATAAAAATTAATCAGCTGATTTCACGTTAAGTGTATTGGCTACCTAAAGAAAGTCGGTCCCAGGCCATAACATAAATTGAAGGCAATCATTCTTTTGAACTTTAAAAATTTTTGCTTAGTGCACTCAAACCAAATATTTCGAACATCAATAAATCAAAGTCACCTTCAATTTATGTCATAAATGTCAAACTTGAAGTTTTTATTATTTTGACAACGATCCTAGGTCATGGATCGAAACGTAAATAAAGATAATTTTAAAAACTATGAGTGGTTTAATTCCCAAAGAAGATTAAAAAGAATGCTAAACAAACCACAACAAACATACATTTACAAAAAAAGTTGCTCAAGTGCATATATATATATATATATATATATATATATATATATATACTATAATGCTTAGTGACCTTGCAGGAATAACACTTCTTTTGTAGGTTTTTTTAGGTCTGCTGGCCTAAATGTCGTTAAAAACAAAATATAAACTTTTATCAAAAATTACATTTTACTTTCACTATTTACATAAATATTTATTCTATAAGAAATTTTAACTACTTCCAAACACTGATGTCAATTTTAACCATCCTCACTGTAAGTTATTCTTATCTTTGTTAATCATTTGTAAAACGTTAATACAGTTGTAGCCTGTGATCAAGCATAAAAAATATATGCGAAAATTTAGGCCATAAAAAAGAGTATTCATTTAAATCCAGCAGACCTAAAAAAACCTACAAAAAAGAAGTGTTATATATATATATATATATATATATATAAATATATAAGGACAAGTTATTTGCAGTCCGTAATAAGAAATAGTACATAAAGTAAAATGTATCTGTAAACAAACTCTTATGAAAATAATAAGAGCTATTGACAAATACAAATCGGGCTGGTAGTTATATAGCCGTTAACAAAACATTAGCTTTATTACTTCACAAGGGAGGAAACATCCACTGACCAATGGTTTCGGCTTGTTAAGCCTCATCAGAGTGAAATAGTTCCCAAGAACCCTGTGAAGTAATCGAAGCTATTATAATGATATAATTTCGAAACAATCACTGCACTATGGCAAAAGTAAATAAAACCGCCATCAGGTGATAAAACACCAACACTACTAAAGTGTGGAAGTACAGAATTGAACCGAAACTACATAATAAATTTTATAGATGACTATAAAGGTACGTCTGGCCTTTGAGATTTGCGGAATGTTACAGCAAAATTTATTTGCAAACGTAACAAACCTGCTCGTGGCGACACCCGGGTTCATGCCCCAAAGGCAATTCAAATAAATAAAGACAAGTTATTTGCAGTCCGCAATAAGAAATAGTACATAAACTAAGATGTATCTTATTATTTTCATAAGAGTTTGTTTACAGATACATCTTACTTTATATAAATATATATATATATATATATATATATATATATATATGTGTGTGTGTGTGTGTGTGTAGATGAGGAGGTAAAGAATCTTTCCTCATCAATTCCTGCAATTATATACTATTTTCATCCGTTTCACCTCTTATTTCCATCTCTTCAACATTATCTTCTGCACTTACTAAAAATTCTGACCTTTTCTCTAAAAATGATACAACTTCTTTTTTAACTTTACCAGGACACCTAATACTTAAACTCTTATCTCCTTTACATTTTATTTCCTTTTCAAACCGATTCAAATTCACACAATCACCCCCTATTTCCATATGTACCTCCTTGTCCAAATTAATCTTTTCTTCCCCATAATTATTACTTTATACTCTGAATCTATTATCCTCTTTATCTTACTAATAAAATCCATTCCCAAAATAACATCAATCCTTAACCTTGGTATTAAAGTTCTTGTTTAACGTCAGCTTCCAAGCTTAACTTTCAGAATTATGATACTGTTGATTACTGCAAACTTTTTGTTATACTAAATTATTTTTTTAATAGCTATAACTTTCTGCATTAACTTCTCGGAATTATCTTTAATATAACCTTCACTTACTAATGTTGTTTCAGCTGCTGTGTTTATAGTTTAATCTCATTTTCTTCTACTTGTAATTTTAGGATAGGCAGTAAATCCTTTTTCCGTTAACTTTTAAATCATTTTCAAAATCAAGTCTTATAAATTGTGGCGGATGTTCATATTTATTAATTTTTATAGTTTTGTCGTTTGATTTGCTTGGTTTCAGGTTTACTCACCATATCCGCGAATGTCCTACTATTATTCTTATTATTGTTCGTGCCATCTCTTCGTAAATTTGTAACATTTTCCCTTCCGTGGGTTACGGTTCTATTCTCAATGGTACCAGATTCATTCTTCTTCTTTCCTCGGCACTCCTGAAGGCATTTCCTCGACTCCAATAATTTCTCTGTATATTCCCCCTTCCAAATGCTCTGTCCGGTTACCTCTCCTGTATTTAAAAGAATTGATGGGTTGACTTCTTGACTTGGTCTTCATCCTTCTTGGTTAACCCATCTCATCATATCGTTGAGGATATTCCAAAAACGTGTCTTTATCTACAATATTGTGTAAAGCGATACATTGCCATACCTCTGATTCGAAGTGTTCTGTTCAATATTTGATAATTTGCTTGTCCTCTGAAGGAGGACCAAGTTGTTTGGCAACGCTATATTTTTTTATGGCATACATCTCCTTTGTCATCTCTAATCTTGAATTTCTGGTTGTCCCCAGAAATGTTTTAATAATTTACTGTCGAAATCTTTAAAAGGGCCTAACTCACTCTCAATCAGTTCAAACTAAATCTCTGCACGACTTTCAACATGAACCTCAAGATATTCAACTTGGTTTGTTCATCCCAACTCCCTTCTATTAAAACTTTTACGTTTTTTAAAAATATTTTAGTGTTAAGTTGTAAGATAAAAATATAATTTTATCTTTCTTTATCCTCGTGACTATCAGCTATAAATTAAACCTCGCAAGTTTCTAAACCTTAATCTGATATCACAAGGTCGAGAATTTCTTCTTTTTCTTTTAAGCCCAAGGTAATGTCGGATGGAGAATGGCTTGAGACAAAGAAAAACTCTTAAGACATAAACGGCTAGTCGAGTGTTAGCTCTGGGTAGATCATGAGCTTGGGTCATGGGTGAATAAAAGACCAAAAATATATTTAATGAGCGCCACCGTATTTTTTAATACAATAACCAACAAAATTTAACTGTGCCTGTATAAGGGGAATGCGGAAACCTTATCTTAACACCACTAACATAGCCATAAAACCTGAATTTCACTCTTTAGGACACACTTACCAAGACCTCAACCACCAGATCTCATACAGATGTCTCAGCTTTACCTGTGAACAAACAAAAGCACAATATGGACACCATTTGTGTCCTCAAAAACATTTGCCAAAAATAGAATAATAGAATTTAGGCATTTAAAATATACTGAGGAAATTTATTTTCACTACACACTCTTTCTATTCCGGGAGGACTTGCAAATTTTAAATGTTAAATAATAAAACATCTTTCAAAAACAAAAAGGATTCTATTTGGATAAATTTCTGATTATGTACATATAACTGCAATATTAAAGTTTGTCTCTTTATCGAATTTTTTTTTATAATAACGCTAATGAAGTTACATTCAAAATTAAGATCTATGAGTAGATCATTTCTATAAGATTTAATTAGATAGACATATAATTTATTAATTGTTCATAACACATAAGTTTCTTTTAATCAGCGAAGTACTTCCTTGATTATTACAGCAAAAATTAATTATTAAAGTGCAGACTTGGTAAAAAGGAATTATTCTAATTTAATTGTAATCTACAACATATACGCGAATTTCATATGTCAATGAAAGTGCTTTTACATGACCTGAAAGTCTTCAAGCATAATGTAAATTAAATCAAGACAGCATATGGCGTCTAGATACGAAAATGGAATCTACATATTTTTTGTCTGACATAGGTTGTCATTCAGAACTTTATAAAATACACTGTTTGCGTACATGTGCAAACAATCTGACAAGCAAACAACATATTCGTTAATTTACTGATTTCTCAAAAAACTACTTTCTATTTACGTTACTCAAGCAATTAATGTTGGATAATTCATAATAATTTACTATAATTTCAAAGTTATCAAAAGTTAAAAACACTCACGTGCATCAAAAATGTACTACAAGTGCTGGACCTTGACCTCTGCTGTCGGATATTTCCATCGTAATATCCTTGTGTGATATTAGTCATCGGTAAGGTTGAAATATCGGGAACACATGTGGAATCGGCGTTTACTTTACTGCATGTTATATTGAATCGAACGAAACCATAAATTCTTGCTTTAAATTACTGCCTTTAAAATTTGTTTTAATTTATTATCGGAAATGTTATTCAAGATATGTCCTCAAGATATTGCACTAAGATAAAAAATATTTGTATAATCTATTGTATTAATACATACCAACTGTCTAAAATGATGTCCAAAGGGGTTCCATATTCTCAGGCCTTTTTTCTAACTTTGTTAGAAGCCACGTGTTTACACAGGGCCATCTCGACTTCACCTGCTCTGCAAAAGCGGCTTGCACTTTCGAACGTTGAGAATGAAGTGCCGACTGACAACTTGACAGCGCTTGGTAACGAACTTTAGAGTATATACATACAAGAATCTATGCGTTATTATGAATATTATATATTAATTTTTATTGGATGATAATTCTCAAATTAAATATTTTAAATTATAGCTGTTTTATTTTTATTTTATTGAACTAAATGTAACTAGAAAAAAAAAACGTTACAAAGTTTATTATCCTTATAAAATTTTAGGTGTTGTTCCAATAGAACACTATTTGGACTTCATCTTATAGGTTCCCCAACATGAATACTTTTAACCCTATTTTCCAATTTTTCTATCTTAATCCCCAAATCTGTTTTAAGATTTTCCAAATCACTTCTAAATGTATTAAAAGCCACTTGGCAGCTTTCCTCTATTTCCTTTGCCTTTTGATCTAATTTCTTTACTTTTCCATTAGCAATCTTTTCATGTGGGTCGTGATTCGCTTATATATGATCATTTCCCTCTTTAACGTCAACAATGTTTTTTAATTTTTCTTAATTTTTTTTGGGAATTATACCACTCATAGTTGTTAAAATCATCCTTATTTACGTTTCGAACCATGACCTAGGTTTGCTGTCAAAATAATAAATATCTTATAATTTGGTATTTATGACATAAATTGAAGGTGACTTGGATTTACTGTTTGATTTGAATACATTAGGTTAAAATTTTAAAGTTTGGAAGGATGAGTGCCTTCAATTTGTGTTGCGCCCCGAAAGCGACTTTGAAGTAGCCAACCCGCTTAACATGAAATTAGTCAGTTAATTTTTCTATAGTTAAATTTCATATAAATTCAGTAACTTAAGGATTAGAAAACATTTTTTATCATGTTTCTATTTATATGATTGAGGGGATGGTTATTAAAGAAGTGTGCGATTACGTTACCGTAAGGCTTAAACAGTTGTTTTTTATATTTATCTTGAGAAGGAAACTACCCTATTTTCATAATATTTAGTGTGTAAAGGAAGTTAAGCAGCCTTGTAACTACCAAAATTCTTAACATTTGAACATTTGTCGAGCTAATATGCCTATTGTTATGTAATTAGTTATAGTATGTATAAATAAAAATAATGTATGTAGGCTGTTTTTCACGTTAACTCTTCTTTTCAATTATTTAATAAAATTATTATAGTAGCGTTGTCTTGAAGAACTATTCTTGTTCAATGCAATTTATAATTCCATTTTCGCATGTAATTTGTGTTTAAAAACATAGCTTCTTATTCATTGCAGCCTCGCAGCTATCAAACTACAATATGTTTACTACATATTTCTATTACTATCTTCGCATAGCAACAACTCACGCTTTTTAATTAAAATAACATTTGCTGATTTAATGAATGAATCAATTCGAATGAATGAATTCGAATGAATGAATCCCTCCTTGATAAGCGCTTCTTTATATACAAATTGGTTCTTTTCGAGAATTTATCACATTAATCACGAACATTATGATGTAATAATTCATAGAATGCCCAATTAACGTGTGAATTCGTCGAGCTTTATGACTCTCTTATCTCGTTCTAGGCACTGTGACGCGTTCTATATATTTTTGTCTAACCTATACACTATTGGTTGTTCGTCGCATGCTATTAAAAAAGATAATTGATTATTCCAGGTATTTTACGAGTTATTTTCAATGTTTAATCTACTTCCCGGAATGAAAATGAGTTTATGCAATTTGACGTATTCCTAAATCCCGATGACTTATCTTCTAGAAAGTTCTTTATTTAGATGGATTACTATTATTCACGGGTTAATTAATTTAAACTTTAATTAATTTTTAATTCAAAAGGGTTTGCGTTTTATAGGAAATATTTGCTTTCAGTACATAAAATTATTTATTAATTTTAGGGTTTTTAAATACACATTGATTTTTGTTTCTCAAACTAAATGCGTAAAGCTAAGTAAAATAAGCGGCTTTGTATTAAAACGATCGATTTTTATGTGCGCATTTAAATGCGCTTTACAGTAGTCTTACAATTAACTATTTCAACAACTTACGTTACTTGCTATTTATTTACAATACACTTATATAGTACGGGGTGATTATTTATACACGCGCAATCTGCATTTTTGCATTTTTCATCAATGAATAAAGGTACGCTTGTATTATACAGGGCGTAACCATGAACTTACGGAGAATGCTCCTTTTTCCGGATTCTGTTATGTTTTTGTGAGATTTATTTTTAGAATTGGGGTTACAATGATCTCTCGTGAACCCTTATCGCGTCAATGTCTATATTTATATATATATATATATAATGCTATGATAAGAAAGTAGTTTAAGGGTATATTAAGTCATAGGGGTAGTAAGATAAATGTAAATATTATTAACGTTAAGAAAACCAAACAATTCCACAATTAAATAGGAGTAAATTGACTATTTTACATAAAGTCAATAGCGAGCACACTGTATATAAATCATAAACAATTTAATTCATAAGAAAGGAGCTCATTATTTAATAATAAGAAACTATTTAGCAAAAATAATAATATCTACGTCGTATAATACGTTCTAAGTTAAATATACAAGTCCAGGACTGGAAAGAAACGAGCAAAAATAAGGTATTAAACGCATCAAGTTTAATCAAAAATAAACACGTAATTGGTGAAGATAAACAATCTAGCATACCAACTATTTAATAATATCATTAAATATATCAACGCATAAATAAATAAACGCGTTCAAATACGTCATTATAAAATATGAATACGCCACGAATGACATTGTATTTTGATAAAATCAAACATATTTGGAGTAACAAACAATAAGTAACAGGTGGTTCGTGATATGATAAAGTTTGGACTATAGTCAACGACACACATGAAGGCGTGACAAAATGTAGTAAAAATTTAAACTTTCTATAAAATATGCCACACAAAATTGAACGTATACGTGTGAAATGAAGCGTTTGACCAAGAATCGGAACAGGGAATTTTTAGAAATACCGAGTTCTGCAGAGATAAGCGCAAGGTACGACGCCTTCCTCAACAAGCACACGATGAACACCAATAGAAAAAATAGATAGGAGGAGTCTATGGGGACCTCATAAATATTCAGTATCATTTCGACCAAGGTACTAAAAACGTAAATTGAAAGTGAAATATTACGTAAAAGTGTACTTAGGAAAATTAATAATTTATTTAAATAGTGAAAATTAAAAGTGCCAATTTATACAACAAGAAGTAGCCTTTTTGATCTTAAAACATAAGGTAAACTATTAATTGAATTCAATTCTAATATTTAAGAATTTAGAACTCTAAATCTACCTCTAAATATTTGTCTGAATGTACTCTCTAAAAACATTTCTAAATAAGCTTACGAGGAAACATAAAATAAACGTCAAGATACTCAAATTAAACTACAAGTAAACTCCAAGTCATTTCAAAATCCGCAGAAAGAATTTGAGCAAAATTAATTAATCATTCTAGTCAACAAGTGAAGAAACTACGCTAATAAGTCAAGCTGTGCTGACTATCGATTTTCAGAAGCAGTTCCTAGAAACATGCAGAGAAAACACAGGTCAAAGATTTTATTCATTATTAGTATGACTGTTTTTCAATTTTTAACATTTTTATATTTGCTATATCAAATATCTGTAAGGGTCATCAAAAAAATCATTTGAGAATTTGAAAAATAGAGAGAGGATCGTTCTGAACGTTCAAAAGGTACTTAAAAGTAATTACAGTGGTATTTTTACTGGTTTTTAGGGAACATAAATTTTGGTGGAATCAGATAAATATCAATATTTTATTCAGGGGCTAAGTTTTGAATATTAAACAAATTAATAAGTCATTGACATAATAGTGTACATATTATCGATTATTATATTGTATATTTTTGGATTGCTTCATTTTCATTTTCATTTATTTTAACAGATAGGTAATAGAAGGAAAAGGGGTTAAACAATCTTTATTGTCGTGACGTAGGGCACTATGTGTTTAATAGATTGAGTTAGCCGAGGCATGCAAACTCAAGGAAGTATAGGATTTAGAGACGCAGAGGAAAGAGGCCGAGTACGAACTCAACAGTAAAGTTTTAAAAGGCGACGGCCACGTCAAGAGCTGGGACATACCAAAATTGTGTAACAAAATAATCGTGGGCAGAGATTACAACAAAACTAAAACAACATCCAATCGTAGGGCTAATTCACACCAAATAAATATAACGACCAACTAGGGGCTATTCACAGCAATTTATATAGGTTGGGGCTACGTTTTACAGCAATTTATATATATATATATATATATATATATATATATATATTGCTCTGTCCTTTGAGATTAAATTCGAGCCCTACCGTTGAGAGCCATAAAATCGTTCTGTACTACAGTATTTGGTGCCCTAAAAATTGTTGTGTAACTTGAAAAATATCGTGCCCCAATGTTGGGCTGTCAAAAATTTGCTGTGAAGTCCTATTGAAAAATAAAGTTAACACCTACGAAATTTTATTTTTTGGGAAAAAAAAATTTAATTCCAAAATCTCTTGAAAAGCTTCCTCAAATCAGCATACCACGGCTAGCTCTGCTTCCAGCTTCTTCAAAGATACTTACCCATTCTATACATACTCTCTATCACTTAGACTACCAACAAAAAAAATTACCAACCAAATAATTCAACAATACATTCAACCTTTTTATTATTACAAGTGATAAATTACGTCATACCAGCTCAATACTTATAAAATGGATATAAAACATCTCCATAAATTTTCACAATATCAATAATTAAATCCTTCTAAATTTCTTAAATTTAATTTATTTAAATTGAAATTTACCCCGGTCTATTGTGAGCTCAGTATAAACCTTCTTACTATAAATGCATACAAAAATTGCATTTTTTTTTAAATTACTCTAAAGCCCCATTTACTCTTTACATCAAAATTATACGTAATGTATTCACACCTTCAAATAATAAAATCGAATAATTTTTTTCATATAACTCTCAAAATAAATTTTATGTTCATAAAATATTCACCAAATACGTCAAATCACTCTAACACAAAATACCAGCACAAATGTTCAAACAATAACAGAAACAACAAGTTTCTTTACCTGGTGTATGCTTTTGAACCACATCCCCTTTGTAGATGTCGTCCACCAAATTCTCGTCATCAAACTTCCCTCTGCTACATGGCTAGCAAACTCATTTCCACTCGTTCATCCAATTCTAAGTAGATGCTTTCAGTACAGCTACCCATATAATCGTCTAACTATGTTTGTCGGCTTCTGGATATCCCATACAACCAGCCCCTTCGTTCCGAAAAATAACTTGACTTGCTTACCTTTGTAACATGTCTTGTTCTTTGTGAGTATTTAAACTTACAACCCCATTCATGAAATAGAACCAACTCGTGATTTTAAACACTTGTAAATTAAATAACGGACGGCACTATCACCCGATCTACAAAGTTTCAGCTTTGATGTTATACCATGTAAGTCTGAAGCAAACAGAAGAAATAAGAGAGCCTCACTACGTCTCCTAGTGTATTTATAAGCCTCCAAGCCTACCCCCTGTTACCTATTTTCACAGAAATTCACCTCCACCTTAACCGATTCTTGAAATTTCCTCCTTTCAAAACACAACGATCTTTCGAAACTAAGAATTTTCTCACCCCATTGTAGCTTTAGTTCGAAATACTGATTAGAATGCTCAACGGTTGCAATTCTCTCAGAAAAGTTTTTCACCCCAATCGCTTTCAACCAATCAAAACACATTTCCCCCGTTCAAGTCTATCTTCCAATTCTATTATCCTTGTCTACCCCATATTTGCTGTCTTTGTTAAAATCTCACTTTAGCAACTTAAAATCAATATTGTTGTTAGCCTCTACAAATTATTGCGTGCTTTAAACGGCTATTTTGTGCAGCATCTGTTATCTTCCATCTTCCTCTACTCTGTACTACTTATATTCTGTATCCGGAATATATTGCTTTGTTTTGCAATCTCATGTTTCTCAACCTTCGCTTCGGTCGTTAGCTCAAATTTCTAAAGAATTATATTTCAACGTACATTATGATTTCTCGAAATTTCTAGAAATTTGTTTTTAACGGACGCTTTGTTAGTTAAATGAATATACGCGTTTACATTATCGATTTCATATACTGCAAAGCTTTTCGTACTACACGTTACTTATATGGAATTAAAGCAAGCTTAAATTATTGATTTTATACTCTGTAAACTAAAGCTTTCCCCCTATTATTTGATGTGCTCGATTTACAAACTTAGAATACCAAAGCTACTTGTCCTCGCATTGTTCTTGAGCTTTTATGCACTGCAAAGCTTCCACACTATGCGACTTTAAAATTACGAGTTATTGATACAACCGTATGCTACTATATGTTTGTTTTTAAAATCAAAACTAATTAATTTGAAGCGTAGATAATATATTCTTGTCTTCTATATATAAGGTCCTTACAAAAATATTTTCTTGACTTACTTATCCATTTTACATATAACCTACACGATAATATATATATATATATAGTATATATATATATATATATATTGTATATATATATATATATATATATATATATATATATAATGCTGCACTTGAGCAACTTTAATTGTGATGTAGTTGATTATTGAATTTTGGTTATTCCTGAGTTTATGATTTTTAAACATCGTAGTAAGTACAATTAATTCATTTCTGTTAAATGATTCGATTAGCTTATCATCTCGTTCATTTCCCTTCTAAATTGTATTGACCTATCACTCTTCCCCCCTGTGTACACTAAGCGGTAACTGTATTTAAATTTTTTGATAATTAGCAATCCTTTAAATTGCAATGCATTGATTAACCTTTTAGAATATATAATAGTTTATTTTAGTGTTCTTATCAAAATATTTTGAGAAAGTGAAGGGGGGTGGGGCGAAGCATATTTGAGCTTCACTGTTACAGTTAATTTTGTACAATATGATTACTATTCTCCCAGCAACAATCTGTTGGTTAATTCCAATTTACTTGCTGCTGTTTGATTTATGAGAGAACCCACACTATGTTTGACCGTCCTCTACCTCATATTGAATGGTCGCCCTTACATCCTTTTAAAGAAAAGTCTCCTCGTCAATGACCACCTGCTACTCAGAGCACTACTACGTCTAACGGTTATCCAGTCATTTCTAACTTATTATTCCTTTACTTCATTACTCGCAAGAAATTCCGAATATTTCATGGCTTCGATTTGTAAAGCACTCTATTCCTTTGTTCGCCCTTTCTCTTTTTTCTTCTCTCCTGAGACTTTGTTTTTCCCCTGAATGCAAACAAGGACGGTCTTCTAGAGTCAGGTGAGATTCTGAGAGTTTGTCTCTACACATCCTAGGCTTATACATTTCAAAGTCACTTTCATGTTTGTATGTATATGTGTCGTGGTAGACACGAAATCGGTGGTGGTTTTCGTTTCTCTCCACTAAGCAAAGCAATAGGATTTACGAAGACAATATGAGTGAAAAACGTATTGAAACCGCTTCCTACTTCCCATCAAACAGCTAATTAATCAAAAACCTACGCACTTTCAAATTCTCATGCTACATATTTTCTTATTATTTCGTAATGGTTTTCGATGAACTTATTAGTCCAATATACCCAATACCCAGTTTTCACTATACCGTCTTCTAAAGACTGATTCATTAAATAAACACACAAGTTAGAGTTACCATCCAATTCTTCTTCAACTAGAAAGGTCTATAGCAGTATCCTAGTTAGTACGCATACTGCATTAATTCCAACACTGTATATTTAGATAATTCACACTTTTCTGAGGATAGCGTGTGTAGCCGGTATTTCAAAATCTTCTTGAAACGGTTAACTACTTGGTATTCGGCTTTAGCTATCAAAGCTTCATATACAATAATTTCTGGTTCGATAAAATGCAGTTTCACATTTATTTCTTTTACTTGATTTCAAATCGATAGCTCCTTGGGAACTACAAAGCGGGTGTGTAAAGTTTAAGATACTGTCAATTTTTTGTTTGGGTTAGGAGTTTCTTTCTAAGAAATGAATTTCCCAAGGGGTGGACAAGAAATTTTTGTTTAAACTTTTGTTCTACAGAAACAGCTTTTGAGCCAATCGTTACTGGAACACAAGTTTGTTGGACGTTCAATATTCGTTCACATGTTGGGGTGCTAATTTAAATGCCCTGGTTGTGAATCCTAACATATATCTTAAGTTCTAAGCAGTATAACCGGCTACACTAGCATTAAATTGCGTATTGTGCTTTGCAAGTAGATGCACTAAGTAAGATACTACATAGTTTTGCTAACAAGTTGCTTCCCTTAGAGCTAATTTAATCAAGTACTTTCATTTAACTAAATTCTCTTATTATAGGAATTTGTAATTCAGTTTGTAGAGTAGCTCATTAATTTTGTTCGAGAAATCATTCACTTCTCATCAATATCATAATAATAGTTCCATAAACAACTTAAAAGCTTTACAGATTTATGCATTTAAGAAGAGAGTGTCACTGATTCTGTACAAGGAACACGATATAAATTCTATAAGGGTATTAAGTATAGTATTACTTGATAATCCTAGCTTTTCCTCATAGCTAATCGGTATTACATTTTGGGTTTAGGTTGAAGTTTCAACATAATGATTTTGTCTGTCTAAAGCCAAGGGATTCTAGAAGCATAAATGTAAGGTGAAGGATGCTTATGACTTACAATTAATGCTTTATTTCTTTAGAATTCCAACTCGTTTTTCCCATACGAATTGTGAAATACGTAGCATCTAGTCTTTTCTATTGTGAATCAATGAAGTCTTTGGCTTGCTTCGGATGTTTTAAAACTTCAGGAGCCAAAATATGATCAACACTTTATACTTCCTTCTGGTTGTAATATAGTTTTACCTAGTTTTAAGATCATCATCTGCTTTTTAACACAAGTTAGCTAAATCAAAATGAACGACACCTATTATTCATATGTTGATAATAATTAACACACGGACGTTAACCTCCCACATGTTTTCTTCTATTCATTTGAATACCATTATTCTATTTTTGATTTTAGTTCTACATTTCACTCATTTAATATAGCACTTGAAGGGACACGGTAAAACACTTTTTAAAAATTATTGAGTTATTCCAATTTATGATTCACCAATGCCGGTTGCGTAAAATGCTTTAGAAGTTGAACCACTTTAATTGAAGCAAGTATATACAGTTTTTAACATACAATTTAGTAATTTTAAATCCCCGTTTTCAGAAAATTTACTAAGAGTATATCTTTAAATTTGCATTTGGCAGGTTTTGTATCTTTGCTATACATTTACAACTATTTCAAGAAGAGAAGCCTTTATATACAAGATTGAAGCTTTATTTTGTAGAAAACTGCATTAACTAGAACAAAACACGGACACATAAAACATAATACAATTCTATTAGAGGATTTTATGTAGGAAGTACATCACGCTATACACGAAGACCTGCATAATTTATTTTATCTTTGGAACCAGCGCATTTTAATGCACTCCGTAAAACCCTTGTCTGTTATGTCCGCTTAGTTTTCTGTCTCAATGCCTCATCGATCTCATATTCTTCATATAAATTTTTAATACTCGCACTACATTTAATTTAACATTTGAATTTAATGTTTAATTGTAGGTTGTAAAAGTGCTAAGAAATTAGATTTTCACATTGCCAAAGTGTTTGGTAAAAGTTACAATTTAATTGGCGATAACTGGAAATTGTAATTCTTAAAAGATACGGTGCTGTATTATTCATTTATTTAGACTACAAGTTTTTTTAAAATTGAAGAATCACTAGTAATTAGCAATCTATCTTGCGATTTACCCACCGGACCAACAAAACATCAGATAAACCTCATCGATTTTAAACTCTTAGCTGGACCTAATGAGTAATCCCATATATTTCTAAGTAATCTATTAATTTAAGATTACATTGTCTAGAAAGAGAAACTGAGTGACTAAGTTATTGTCTGTACTGTACACGTATAGACTTACAGGTAGCTTAACTTTGTCAGCTAGGTTGGTGTTTCTGCTCCCTCACTCCAAAGAGTTGGGTACTATTTTAAAGCAACACCCTGTACGTGATGGAGCATTTAACCCGCATCCTTATATCTTTTTCAAGTATATAGATATTTACGATCAAAATGCATCAGAATTCTCTAAGACACTATAAAACACGCTGTCGTTGAAGATTAAATTACTCACTAACTGATTCTAGTAGTAAAGTGTAACAAACTGTACATTTTTGGAAGGAGGAGAAATTGATCTTTTGCATAGCGTTATCATACACAGTGTGTCTTAAATTTGAACTAACGTAGAATTTCTACATTGATGATGACTACATTTTGAAAAACACCATGTAAAAAGGTGCACAATGGGAATTATACCCCGCAAAACTTAACGAAATGAAAACCTGTAAAAAATTATTAACGATCAAAATGAGTCAGAGTTTTCTGGCAGACCTTCTATTGTGCTTATTTTGTGTACATAACCCCTAATTTTGTGCACGATCCGCTTCCGAATTATTGGCTACTAGATATTTGTGGCTCAGGCACCATTCTGAAGTTGTTTGTGGGGAGTGTTACCAATTATTTGTTTCGATGTTGTGCTTTGTACCCCAAATTGTTAAAACGCATTCTGTTCGCAATATACATGTGCAAAATTTAAAGCTCAGCCCCCGCACACTGGAATTCCGAGTTGGGAATGGTTACAAAATATTTCTTACATTTCGTGTAAATTTATGCATGGTACCTCAAATTTTTCTTACATATATATGTTGAAACAGCATGCAATTCAAATGTAAGCTTATCAAAATTTATTATGTTTCGGAAACGGTATTATAATTTTGAACAATTTCACAATTTTATATAGAAAATTCAAAATTAGATATACTTGCTCCGTCGAATCAAGGTTATTACGTCATATGGTTAGCTGTCGGCTATGTTGCCAAATGTTGACGATCTAATATTTATGTATATTCACAGATTTGTTGCTAAATATGGACTCACACCTACAAACAGTAATACGAAACTGAGGCGTTTGCAATCAAATTTCCTCTTATTTAAATAGCATTGTTTAAATTTCCCTCACATATAAATAACATTGTCATCTTAAATCATGGCGACCTAATAGTTCTCTTCAACTAGCCATTTTTTAGCCTCCGGCATGAGCTGTGCTTTCAACATCCATACTCTGGACAACTAGACCTCAGCATCTTTCGGTTTGATCCCTTTATCACACTTTTCGTCCACATGTTGTTTGCTTGGTGCATCTGATTTCTCAACGGTAGGGCTAACCTGTATGATACGCTGGTTTCTTGCATTGTAAACTACATCTTTACGCGGTAGATCCTCCATACTTTGTAGACTGTGGAAAAATGCCTCATTTGCGAGATGTAATGCAAATTACTTAATGACCCCATCATTGTTTTCTCTGGAATTTTCAATGTCTGCCAATCTCTTGCCACGAAAACTAATTTTGTCCTCGCCAGATTTGAACATGATGGTACTTTTTTGATTTACTAGGTCATTGCGATCTTTTGGGTCCGATACATTGACGATTCGTTTTTGCTGCATGTCATACCCCCCCGGGCGGCTCCGTGGCGTAGTGGTATGTGTGTGACTACTACGCCCAAGGTCCCGGGTTCGAATCCCGACACGGTCCGCTTGAAAAATGTTAGGCGAGCATTTTTCACAAAAATACACCCTCGTTCGGATGAGAGGTAAAATGGAGGTCCCGTGTGTGAGTGTTGTCACGCACGTTAAAGATCCCTACCTTGCTTGGAACAGCAAGGGTTCGGCAAAATTCCAAATTTTCCAGGTAAAAAAAACTCGCTTCCTGGCCAATGTAGTACCTTCGGGTGGAGCATTGGAAAATCACATGTAATGCATGTCATACCCTTCACCATCCGAGATTATAACAAAAGCACGTTTAGGAGAACCTCGTTATACATCTACATCTTTACGCACCGAACATCCAAAGCAGTCAACAGGCATTTTGATACTCAATTCAATTTTTAGTAGAATTATTCTATTATATCTTCTTCCCTAGATTCCTCGATTATGGAAACTATTTTGTTCATGTTCTCAGCACTTGTATTACCTGTCTGCTACAATGCGTTCATTTAATCGACTAATTAATTCGTAAATATTGTTCCAATAGACATACTGAACGCGGGTGGTATTTAATTTTTTACAAAACTTGTAACGAAATCTTGTATCACTTTTCTTCGCTATTGAACTTTTCTGAAATTCGGCTGCATGTTTAAGTACATATTTCTCAATTTTTTTTGTTGTTTGTCGGAAACGCTGCGAAATCTTTGAACGGTGTGAAATTTCTTTTAAATATCGAAGTAGATTCTAATATCCAAGTAATTTGGTAAATCATAGCGTAGATTAAAGTAACGGTCTGTGTGGTTGATATCTTTAAAGATTAGCAGATTGTATAAATCTATTGTACTGTTTTCCGAATCAATTTTTAACACACTTTCCATTCACCAGTTTTAGTGTTATATTTTACTTTATAAACTAATTTGTCGATATTCTCGTCTTCATCTGTAGACAGCACATCTACATAGTAAATATGAAAAAGCTCCTCTGGAATAGGTCGTTTAATTTTCTTCAAAAGCAAATTCTTGTTTTTAACTTCCTGTTTTACAGGTAGTTTCTTGGCTAGACCTTTCAAATGGGATGCGGTGACTTGCAAAGGCGGCTGCTTCGTGGTGTAGTCTGTATGCGTGTGACTACTATGCCCAAAGTCTCGCTTGAAAAATGTTAAGTGAGCATTTTTTACAAAAATACGGTCTCGTTCGGATGAGAAATAAAATGGACGTCCCGTGTGTGGGTGTTGTCATGCACGTTAAAGATTCCTACCTTGCTTGCAACAGCAAGGGTTCGGCAAAATTCAAAATCTCTAGGTAAAAAACACGCTTCCTGACCATTGTAGTACTTTTGGGTAGAGCGTTGGAAAAATCAAATGTAGAGGGTGACTTGCAAAGGCTCAATCAATTGCTTGTTAGTTGAATTCTTGGGGGGCGGTGTCATAACCATTTCAATGCATCACACTTTTTTTCTTACGACGTCCTGTATCTGTTGAAGGCTTTGTTAATTTACGATAATATCTTTAACACCCTCCGTTACCACACTGGATTACAACTGAATATTTTGAGCAATTACTATATTTATATATTGATAAAAGTTTCTCTTATACCGCCCTTTATTAATATCAGGATCTTTGACAATTGTTAAACAGTTATGTTTTGAATTATCATTATTCCAGCAGCGGGAACACATTTTTTAAGATGCTGGGTATGGTATGTCGTCATTTATATGATCCAAAAAACATGTTGAAGCTTGGTGTCGTCTTGCCTCGATAATGCTATAACGTTGGCGTTGTCTCTGAGTCTGTGTTTTAAGGCGCTAGTATAACTTATATAAATAACATAAGTCAATTGATTTATGTCGCCCAAATGAAGAAAAACTGGGTTATTTTACTTTGTTCATTTACAGGTATATCAGCGAAAACCATAATTGAATCTTTTGGCATCCCCTGGACCGATCACGTCATAGTAATTTCTAAATTCATGGTAACCAAATTCATCTTTTAAAAGTTCAAATACACTCTGTAAAAATTCATATTTTGGTTGATATAAACCTTTTGAAAACTCATACACATTTTGAAATCTCAGTCCATTCTCGTGTAAAATTAAGATATTAAAGCGTTGATCTTGCCACAACTTGACAGTCCGGCAAAGATCACTCTTATGTTAGATCGGAACAATGAGCCATGTTTACCAACTTCTTTTGCATTAAAAGTGGGAAGTTCATTATAGTTTTGTATAAATATTTGAATTTCCTGCGTCACAATACCCGCTTACTGTCTAGGAACGTTCTTCTTTTGAGATCAATGTTGCTTTAGACTGACCCGCAATGTTGTTCTAGGTATATTGTACTTTCTACTAATTGAACAAACACTTCTGGATTTTATTTACAGCTGTATCCAGAAATTTTTTGTGTAATATTTACTTTTTGCAAGCATCTTTCAAGGCCGCTGCAATACAACTGACTTTAGTTTTAAAAATTGGTTCTATACATAGTAAAGATTCGCCAGGAATAGGCGCCCCGGGCGGGGTAAATTCGCTATCGTGTTTAAACATTCCGCCATGGTCGCCAGGCATGCCCGCCAGGGAAGGCAGCCAGCAAACGCTGGTCATTATAGAGTAGGCAGCTCCGTGGCGTAGTGGTATGTGTGTGACTACTACGCTCAAGGTTCCGGGTTCGTATCCCGACACGGTCCGCTTGAAAAATGTTAAGCGAGCATTTTTCATAAAAATACACCCTCGTTCGGATGAGAGCTAAAATGGAGGTCCCGTGTGTGAGTGTTGTCACGCACGTTAAAGATCCCTACCTTGCTTGGAACAGCAAGGGTTCGGCAAAATTCTAAATTTTCCATGTAAAAGGAACTCGCTTCCTGGCCAATGTAGTACCTTCGGGTAGAGCATTGGAAAATCAAATGTAAATGTCATTATGGAGTATTTACTAAAACAAGTTGGCATTTCTAGTACAATTAAAAACAATTCTTTATAAAATTTTATTTAAAAACAAATACAAGTTATAATTTAATTGTGAATAAATCCATTAACAATTTTCGTAAACGAATTATATTCAAACATTGAATCATGAATATTTAAAGCATGTGCCTTCATTGATAGCTCACGATTTTTTGAAGCTTCCACTTCCATTCTAACATTCACTGTAGCATCTTTAAGGCTTTCAGTTGGTGACAGTAGTCGATTACAAATACTGGTCTACTCTTGAACTTGTTGTAATCCATTAAACACTTATCAGAAGTCTTGTTGAGGTAGAATTTTTCCGTAAAATCGGTTATACTGGCATTTGTGAAACTGGTTGCATTTTCCTCCTTCTTGTCATATTTAGCATTTTGTATCGCTAATGAAACCCATGTGGCGTTTTCGATTTCATTAGATACTTTAATTTTACGCACCTGCGACTTTGATTGTGGTAGTAGTGGTAGCTCGTGTAGTTCCCATTTCCTGAATGCGGTTATTATAGATAACGTAGTCTGCATTTCTGACAACAGACTCGTCTTGATAGATTCGCTTAATATTATGTGCGGAACTTTTTATGTTGTATGCTAAAAGTTACAGTATTCTCAGTTGACTTGTAACAATTCACACCAGACTTTGATCTAGTTAAAATCAATTCTTGTGACATATTGATAATTGCCATATTGAATATTGATTCAGAATTCCAACCGGTAAGCATAATGGACTTTGTTTCAGATTATTCCATGGACACGAACGCCTTTATCGTTCTAGTAATACCAAAGATCGACACACATCGACTATTTGATTGTCTTCCAACTTGTACTGTTTTTTTCAAACAGAAAGTTGGGTGCATTCCTTGTAAACTCGTATGCTTTAACTGGATCTGGAGTTTTATAGACACCCTTAATAAATATAAAACTTTCGTGTGGGTATGTGATGTTATCACTGCTTTGAATTTCTATGGAAATCCGATCGTTCGTTTTTACGTTTAATATAAATGGTAGATATGTATAACATTCTTCTTTTGTGATAGTTTCATCTAATTTGTAGCTTCCAAACACTTCTAATTTAGGTACATCATCGTATTCGAGCCTTCCTGGTTTAATGTTGTTTTCACTATAGAAATCTAAACTACGCTTATTCTGACCACCCATCATTTATAACTTTCAATCTTAAAGATTTCAAAAAACGAACTTCTTCGACTGCAAGTCTTTGGCGACTTGACACATTGGAGTTGTAGGCACTTCTGACTCTCGAAATCTGCAGCCTCGCGTTTAATATACGATATCGATTGGCATTTCCTTAAATGTTTTTTAGTTTTGGTCTAGCACAAGTAAAGTGTCTGGGGAAAAATTGATCAATTGTCCCCAATGGTCAACCAATCTAATCGTAATGTTATCGATTTCTGATACACTTAATGGGTAATATAATATTAACGTGGTTTGTTTTTTTTTCTCCAGATTATACCCGGGCGGTACAAAAAGGCTCAATTCGAAGATACCGTGTGTCAGAGTATTATTCCTAAACGATCCTGTCATAATATTGGTCTCCACAAAGATATTTGATACCGATATTATGTTTACTTGCTAGTCGGCAAAATGTACGGCGTTTGCAGATAGTTTTCAGTTGGTAAATCCTATAATGCTTCCAATACTGTTTTCACGTGTTGCTGCAATATCTATTGAGATACTGCTTCGTATTGAACACTTTAACGTGTTATTGTTTGTACTTACTTTGAAAAAATTATCAATCTTTTCGTTAATGTGTGGAACCTTACTGAAACATTTTTTTGAACGCGTTCTGCATATATACGTGTATTTCGTCCAATTCGTAGGAACCTGGTACAATAATTATTTTATACCCTTCAGAATCGTCATAGTATAAAACATTATTCCCAGAGTGCACGTTTCGCACTATGTTACATGTATAGAGTCCCACTAGACCCAACGCGTACCCTTTGTCCTGCTTCAATTTAATTGGAGAGTAAATAGATCCTGTTGATATAACGTTACCGTTTTCAAACACGCTCACAGTTTTAACCATTTTTACTAAGTAACTTTAGCGCTAAATGTCCTCAATGGTAAGCGTTATAAGACTGTTCTGGAACACTGTTGTAGTAAAGTTCAATCTCTTCTGGTGGTCTCGGATCTCCAAAGGACTTATAGTACAGGGTGGCGCAATAGAACGTGCATTTTAAAAATAATTATTAAAAAATAAATACAAAAGGTATAATTAAAATAAAACTAAGCAATTATTAAGTGATAACTGAAGTTTATTTTTTAAAAATAACATCATCTAAATGATGACCCTCTCTACGTTGGCACTCCTCTAACCGCAAACTGAAATTAGCGAAAACTTTCTTAAGTAGTGCTGGTGTGATTGCTGCCATTTCATCACGAATATTCTCCTTGAGCTGACTGATGTTTCTTGGATTATTGGTGTAGACTTTGTGTTTAAGGTATCCCCACAAAAAAGTCAGGAGGCGTCAAGTCTGGACTGCGCGGAGGCCATGGGATATCACCTCTTTTCGAAATCAGTTTGCCAGGAACATCTGCTTCACAACCGCCATGGAGTCATTTGATGTGTGACTGGTAGCTCCGTCTTGTTGGAACCAAGTCCTAGAGTTCTTTATTCTTGAATTTTCAAGTTCTGGGGCCAAAAAACCTTCCAACATCGCAACATAGCGTTCGGTATTAACAGTGATGTTTTGCCCCGTGCGTTTTCAAAAAATAAGGACCAATTATTCCTTTGGCAGAGATTGCGGCCCAAACTGTCACTTTAGGGCTATGTAACGGTTTTGATGTTTGAGTCTGGGATTTTCACTATTCCAATAACGACAATTTTGGCGGTTTACGAACCCATTCATATGAAAATGTGCCTCATCAGAGAAAAGGATGTTTTCAAAATTTGAAAACCGATTGAGCATTTCATTAGCAAATGTGAGCCGTGCTATGAAGTCAGAGTCTTTCAATTCTTGGGTTAATTGCAGCTTGTATGGATGCAATTTAAGATCCAAATTTAAAATTCGTTGCAAACTTCGTCGCGATATGTTTAGGACAGACGATCTCTTGCGAGTAGACATTTGTGGATCTTCTCGTACCGACTGCTTAACACTCTCAATATTGTCTTCGGTCCTAGATGTGCGTGGACGACCTTTCGCGTGTGGTTTAAACGTCGATCCAGTCTCTTCAAAACGCTTTATCCAGATTTTAATTAAATTAGCACTCGGAGCCTCCCTAATTTGCCGTACACCATACTCAGAACAAAATAGTCGCCTGACAACTACGTACGAACGAGAGTTTTCGTAAAATGCGCGCACGCAAAATGCGCGACGCTTCCCGTCGAAGTTACTCATAGTGACTAAAACTTTATGAACCGCGCTATCCAACGATATCGGACTCCCCCCGCCCACGCCCCTTCTACCCCGCAAAAAAAGATGATGCAATATGCACGTTCTATTGCGCCACCCTGTATAATACACTATTTCCACGTTTCGCTACCCTACCCAATGAGTACCCAATCCTTGTGTCGTATCCAAATTAACGACACCTGATTCGTCGACACGCGGTACAATCTTCTTCAACTGATCTTAATTTTGATCTTGATTTTTTTTTACTTAAGATTGCTAACACTTTATTTTAAATAAATGGAATCTAAGATCATAATAATTCTAGTGAAATTTAACATTCAAAATTAAGATCCATAAGTAGACCATTTCTATAAGATTTAATTAGATAAACATGTAATTTATTAATTGTTCATAACACATAACTTTACTTTAATCATAGAAGTACTTCCTTGATTATTACAACAAAAATTGATTATCAAAGAGCAGAGATTGTAAAATGCAAATATTCTAATTTAGTTGTAATCTACTAAAAACACGCGAATTTCCTATACCAATGAAAATACTTTTACATGACCTGAAAGTCTTTAAACATAATGTAAAATTAATCCAGACAGCATATGGCGTCTAGATTAGAAAACAGAATCTATAACATTTTTTGTCTGACATAAGTTGCCATCCTAAATTTCTTAAAATATATTGTTTGAATGCGTGTGCAAACAAACTGACAAGCAAGATACTTATACGTTAATGTTACTAACTTCTTAAAAAAACTACTTTATATTTTCGTTACTCAAATAAATAATGTTGGATAATTCGTAATAATCTACTATAATTTCAAAGTTGTGAAAGGTTATAAACACTCACGTGCATCCAAATGTACAGCAGGTGCTAGCCTTGATGACAGCTGTTGAACATTTCCAGCGTAATAACCGTGTGTCATTAGTCATCGGTAAGTTTGGAATTTCTAGATTCCATGTAGGATGAACTTTTACTTTACTGCATGTTAAACTAAATAGAACGAAACCATAAATCTTTGTTTTAAATTACTGCTACTAAAATCTGTTTTAGTTTATCATCGAAAATTGTTGTTGTAGATATGTCCTCAAGGTGTTGCATGTCTCAAATGATGTCCAAAGGGGTTCCATATTCTCAGGCCTGTCGGGATCAACTAACTTACTTGAAGCGAGGCTTATCAAAAATCGTGCTCACGCAACCGCTGTTAGGCTCGACCTCTAGACCGTAAGAATCTATTATTCTCTACTTTTTCTTTTTGACTTTATTAGAAGCCACGTGTTTTAATAGGGCCATTTTGACTTTATCACGTCTACAAAAGCGTGTTGCACTCTCGGACGTTGGGAATAAAGTGACGACTAACAACTTGACAGCGCTTGGCAACAAACTTCAGAGTATAGATATACTAGAATCTATATGTTATTACAAATAGTATACTTTAATTTTTATTGGTTGATAATTCACAAATTAAATGCTTTAAAATATAGCTGTTTTATTTTTATTTTATTGAACTAAATGTAACTAGGAAAAAAAATACGTTACACTGCAGCACTTTATTGAATTTGTTCAAACTAAAGCGCAGCTGATATATACAGTAGCCACAGTGATTAGTTTATCTTTTGCAGTTGTGCTAATAGTAATTAAAGGTTTCTCAATAATGTGTGTACGATTTAAATTGTCAACTGCAAACCATATCAAGTAAGCATGCAGCTTCGCGGTTTAATAACGATTAGTTTGTGAACAAATGCATTATGGAAATAGGCTATCAATTGAGACATTCTCCTCACTCAGGGTTGTCTTTACGTAAATGAACTAGAGTAAATAATAACCGTTAGTAAAAATTTTAATGTAACCTTTTTAGCTAATGTTTGAATTTGCTCATCAACTATACATGAAGGTTACTAACATCGTACCCCTTCAATTCTAGAGAAAAGTTAGTAACATCGCAAGTCATCAGTTTAAATTCATAAGTTTTTAGGATTTTTTTTTTATTTAGTATATTTGTGTCGTTAATCGATGTCCAAGTTAGCGCATCAACGAAGAGCGGAAGCAGCGGTTGTAGAATCATAGTTGAGATTAAAGATTTTTCTTAATTCCTCGTAATTTTTCTCTCCTGAAGGTAAATTTCTTAATCTTTTTTTTGGTTTTTAAAAAAAATTTTTATTGATGTAAAGAATTGCTAGAAAACCATGCTTCATTTAGGTGTTATACTGTCGTTTATGGAGTATAGAGAATTCTAAGTTGAAACTCATATTTTGCTGATAACTAAAATTCTTTTTAGTTTATATTTGAGAGGTACAGAAATTCAACCCTAAAAAGGGTTTCTTAATAAACGTATGCCAATGGTAAATTTTGACATCTAAGTAATTATTTGATAAATATAAGTAGTGCCTTGTCCTAACTTCAAAAAATTTAAATAATTATTAAAATATTAACCGCTTTTTTATTCATCTTTGTACCCACACACACACACACACACACACACACACACACACACACACACACACACACACACACACACACACAGCACGCACACACACACACACACCCAGTGCATCATACGAGTGTAGACATACTAATTCTCCTTTCTACGTGTGGTACGTAAAAGTACCCCACTCGAGTCGACTCATTTATTAGTTTAGCTTTTCAACATGTTTCATACACAATGCACGTGGGCATTAAACATTTATTCTGATAAGTAGACAGTAGACTCCATGACTTTCTTCTAGCCCACATGCACCCTCTAACCAAACAACACTGCTAAACATCGTTGAATTCATGTATCACGCAAGACACCAGTTTGAGGCCATCGCCTTGGTCACTGTAAGCAGCCAGCGGCCAGTGGTTAAAGGTGAGTGATATTGCATGATCCCATCAGGATTTCTTTATTATTTTTGCAACCCTTTTTTCCGCAACGTCCAAGTTTCAGGTAGCGAAAACTTCCATCGTTCCAGTCTATAATACCCGGCATCCAACTGAGTAAAAATTACAACTTTTTTTGTTGATTATTTAATAATTTTTTTACTTAAAAGATACATATTTTTTTGAAAGTAATATCTAGTATATTCGAACTTTTCACTAATAATAATTGTAAGATTATTTGAGTTACAGTTTTTTGATTAATTTGTACGCATTATCAGATCTGATGCTCATATAGATCCCACGAAATGAAGTTTCGTTTAACTAATAATTTTGATATCATTAACACATGTGAAATTATTTAATTTTTTTATATCCATGATTGGATAAAAATTATTTCTTACATATAGATACCTTCTGATTTTAATATATTCAATTTTTTAAAAAGTGTAAACTAAAAACTTTAAAATGATCTATTCCGATAGGGTTCCTATATCAACCCTAAAATCATAATTTTTTATACTTGTTAGATACAGTGGCGTTCAACTTCACTGTATTTTCCGTTCTATGAAGAAAGTTTCAGCCCAGACCTTTTCATGATCTTCCATGGAGTAATAGCCAAACTAACCGCCGGCATAGCAAGTTTTTTACAGTTGCATCTCGTACGCGTAAAAATTATAAGTCTCTTTAAGTTCCGAATTTTAGTTCTATCGTTTCCCTAGGGGCAAGGACACAAAATGCGTTCTCTAAAAACTTAAGACTTTTATATTAACGTACAATGCTTTAGAGTCCGAGATGTGTAACAAATTACATTCACCATTCATGAAAAAATAATTTTGCTACCACCCACCATGGATGCGGAAAATTGTTTAAATTACGGTGAATTGGCACCCAATGTTGTAACGTAGATAAAGTAGAATTTAAAAAGCCTTTCATGGTAAGTGAATTGGAATTTGGTACAAAAGTTACAAATTGTATACACCAAGGGCATTTTCTACAAAACCCACCACGCACCAATGTAAGTTAACCAATGCACTATTAAGCCGTTACATCCTGCGTTTTTAAATTAAAGGTGAAAAAATTAATGTTACGTCAATTTGACACATAACAAAATTTACACATTTATTCGCTATAGTTGTTTCTTGTATTACAATATTGAAACTATTTTCCCTTTTTCTTGGTGTGATAGCTGATTGAATAAATTCCATATATTTTTAGTATTTTGACTTGTAAAAGCATTTTGTTATAATGATTCAGTTGTAGTGTTTCTTTTTTTGGTGGAATTAAATTATCTGGTAAGACAGCGTCCTCGACAATTGAAGATTGTTATCTACAGTTGGCGGTTTTTTAAAATTAATTTGAATATAATTATTTAGTTAATGTTATTTTTTTATAACCCTGATTATTAACATACAATGTGAATATATTATTTCGGGTTGTAAGTAAGCTAAAATTCTAATCAGCTTCTGCGAATTAATGCTTTATGGAATGTATAACTTTTCAATTGGATTATTACTGTATATTTTATCGATTGATTATCGCTTGCCTTGTTTAAGGTAAAAGTAAGTCAACGTGCCACTTTCATCAGGTTGGTTAGCTGTTACCTATAACACCTTTTAATTGTTTACAATAAATTATATTTTGCTGCTTATAAAGTTAGCAGCAGTTGCTACAACAATATACTAGAAGTCCATATATTACAATAATTTCCAATAAATACAGGATATGTGGGATATTTTGATGCAATTTCTGTTGAATTCCTCATTTGCTACCGCAACAGTGTTGTTTATAGGATTTTTGTACAGGTTAAGTATTTTGGAAGTAAATGTTATCATCGCATGTGTAAATGTTAGTTTGGACTCGTTAATCAATTTTTTGTGAGTTTTCCAACATCACATGAATTGAGTTGTATAGAATTGGATGACTCAATTGGCCTATAGGTAAAACTTTAGATTATTTAGCATTTGTTAGTTGGCACACTCCGCAACCGTAGACTAACTATCTAGATATAACGTTGGTTATTCCACCCAATATTGTCCTATGTATAGTGTTTATTCGTTTGTAGAATAACAACAATATTCAGGAAGAGTTAGAAAAAGCTTAGCGTGACAACAGCCGTACCAGTCGTACACTTGTAACTTAAATTGTTTAATGAAATGGACCCTTGTAAATGTTTTTTTGGTGTTTATTGATGACCTATGATTGTGTAACATATATTGTAAAAAATCCCTAGCTTGTCAGACAGACACTAACAGAATTGTAAAAAATAACAATAATAATATTCAACAAGTTCGTTTTTAAAAATAAGCTTTTTTTATAATTTTTATAATTTTAAATTTTGTTTAATTGCTATTAAAATGATAAACAACATAGGTATAAACAACGCCTTCAAAGTCACCAACAACTTGTATATTCAAATATTTTTCTATAGAATAGATTATTTTACTGATATTTTGCATTGTTACTTAACATTTAAGTAATATTCAGGAAACTTTTTGGCCTTGACATGAGCTATCGCGTTACGACAAAAATATATAAAAGGATTCCATGTGCATTCACTTTTAATTCGCTGTAATCTTTCAAGTAGTTAAAGAAGTTCGCACATTTTCTCTAGAGTTACTGTAAGTACAATTCACAAAAACAATATTGTTATCATACATTCTTTTTTATTTAAAACACATGTACTTAATGTACTTAATCAAGTGTTTAACAGTAACAACCATTATTTTCTGTTGTGTTTCGTTTTTTGGCGCTATTTCTTTTCCGATCACTATGTATCACACTCAGATTAGCAGTATAAATTTTGTTAAGAGGGAAGTGAAGGTAATTATTGCTCCGTCACTTTACCGATCTTTTTCTAAAAAGTTAATGGTCAAAAATAATTTAACCTGGTAAGTTAGCTCATATTAGAGAACGAATATAATGTGCTCTTAGAAGCTTATTTATTAATTCATTATAGTTGCTAGATTAATTATTATTTAAACAAAAAATTACAGCATTCTAGAAATTACAAATTGTTCAATTTAATCAATTTTATATTTTAAAATGCATGGTCTTATCCCAATTACAGAGATACCTATACCAAATCAACAATTTAAATGAAACTGAACTTTTTTTCAAATTGAGTAATAGAACAAAACAGTATTACGTCAAGGAATTTATTAAATTGATTGTGTATTAGAGTCTATGTAACAATTTTATATATTTACATGTAAATAGTACTAGAAGTTAGAAAACTACATTTATTTATCATGAAAAATACGTAATTTGCATATTATGCAAAGTGCAAACATTTAACACCCTGTATAAGGATCACAAATGAGTTTAATTAATGCCGAGAAGCATGTGCCCTTTGACAATGAAAACGCGTTCAGCTAGAGAAATAACTATACACGCAGTCAAACTCGTTTTAAACCAAAAAACATTCATAAATGGTAAATAGATACGCATGATATACGGTAAAAGCTAGAAAATCATAACGCAATGTCTATTAAAATTTTAAACATGCGATAATGAAAGAAGATAGTAAAGTGTTCTGATAATAAACGCACCTTTCGAAAGAAATAAGTTTTGGAAACGCAGGAGATAAACAGAAATATTATAATTTACGTCATTTCACCTATATGATTTTCTACATGAATTTAATACAACACTCAAAGTATTATCTAGACAAACAAAAGCGGTAAGTTAAAATTACGTGCCAAAGCGAATTAAAATTTCCTGTTATAACATCGAAACAGACGGTCAAGGATCAATACCTAATAGAAATCCTAGTAAACTACGTGACCAAGGAATCGTTCCGCAGAAAAATTCTAAAACGTATGCCTGTAAAAGCCCAAAAATGTTCAAAACATCCTATGCTGGTCGTAAACTTTGAACAAACAACGAAAACCAATGTATTTTAGATAGGGCGTTGTTTATATAACAGACGAATTTGATAAGCAGGTAGTTTTCATTCAGACTAAGCACACTTGATATCACTTATAGGCAAGAGTTTAAGCAACGAGTGAAATTAAATAATTATGTATTTGTAAACGTGGTGTTAAAAACTTCAAAGTTAATAATAGTGAAAGATATATAATACAAGTTTGCGTTTGCTGGAAAACGTGAGTAGAAGTTTATTAATTAATTAATTTTAAATATTTGTAATGTATGGCTCTAAGCAACTCTAAGAAAACAAAGGGTAAATCTAAGTAGGAATAAGAGATCAAAAAGTAAATTTACATAAGACTGGGTAAATTGAAATTATTGATTAAACGGGGTAAAATTGATGATACTGGAAAGAAGTCTGAATAAAAGTATTGGTTTAAATCCACTTGAAGGAGCACAAAACACTATTGTTTTAAGGAGTAAATGAAGCTACTCAACTGAAAGTAATCAAGGGGTGCTGATCCACAGCACGTAGTAGCAGATCCAGGGGGAACAAAGGAAGACGCACCAGGAAAACTACAGGTCAGAACTATCTAGCATATTGCATTATTTTCTTTTTATTTTTGAACATTGACTATATTTTATTAAACCTAAAAATTTTATGTAAAGAGTCAACAAAAATCTTTTTATACACGTGAAAATTTACGTAAAAAGGGGAAAGGTTGTTATAAAATTTTTTACTTTTTGGTTAA
The DNA here is from genome assembly GCA_036346225.1 of Platerodrilus igneus. NCBI lineage: Eukaryota > Metazoa > Arthropoda > Insecta > Coleoptera > Lycidae > Platerodrilus > Platerodrilus igneus. The sequence continues at coordinate 36,513 of JARFIW010001110.1, read as the reverse complement.
TATAATGCAGAGGGCGGCTTCAATTAAGATGACATAGAGCCAAGCAGTGTTTCCAGAAAAGAATTATATAAGCTCGCGAACTAGTGTCGGGGTCTATCCCTGCGGAGGCATGAGATGGGGGTGTCTTTCCATTAATTAACCTGTCTTTGTACAATTTTAGGGCGGCACTACGTCAAACACATAAACAAAAAATAATCTTCTTAAGAAAAGACGTAGATAAAACTTAAGGGAATTAACTTATGCCTGAAGATAGATACTCAACAACATAACAGCGTTTCTTTTACGCTTATACCTTGTAGCTAGAATTTCCAGAAATAAAACTATTACCTTAGTTTGCAGATATGTAATAAAGTTATTTGAAGTTCTTGTATATACAAAAAAATAAATAAAATAAATTAAAGACAATCAAAATTATAAGAACATGAAGTGAAAGGTCGATGTTGAATTGACAAATCAGCAGTTGCTAGTGGGTGAAGCCCATCATAAAAATAATATCTCATTGCATTAAGCGAACGCTTCAAACCTAGCGATCGTTAATGGGTGAAGCCCATCAAAGAAAATTATTTCATTACATTAAACAAATGCTTCAAGCCAAGATCTTTGTTTTCGGCTCACAAGGATAAGTCAAAGATTAGCTTATCATACAATTCATTTGTACAACATACATTTAACTTGTTTGAGTAAACATGCAACTCCAGATGTTTATCTGGCAGATGTTAAACCAAGATGTGCCCTAATCGACTATTTAAATTTAACAATTAATACAACAAAATTTAGCCAGATTATCTAACATATTCTAAATAAAGTGATTTTATTTTTACTGGAAAACTATCTAATTCTGTATTCAAAACACTAAACTTATTTTAAATCGTTAAGCAAATTATCTTATATGTATTCAGTGACACATAATTTATTTTAATAAGAAAGCTTTTATACCTTAGTATATGAAAATATGCTACAATTTTAAAATCGTTTAACAGAAAACTTTAATATATTTAATTATCAGAAATGTTATTGAATTTTTAAAAAAAATCATTTAGAAAATTATTTATCCTCTAAGTCGACATGTTACACAATAAGCGTAATTCTTGTTTGGGTCGGTGTTTGATACAACAAATAATAGCGTACTCACCGAACTGAAGTGTTCACACACTTACAACACCTGCAGATAGCAACCACGTGCAACGCAGCTACATTACGAACGAATGGATCAACATCTCCAAAGCTTATCGACTTCCATACGGCCCAAAATTATGCTAATCAATTCAGAAATCCATTATATATTTATAATTAAAGGTGAAATTTATAGATTTAACTGCTTGCTAAAAATTTAAATGAATTATTCTTTATAAAGACGCCATATTGTCACGCATACGAACCGTTTTATAGACCTTGTTTATCTTGCTGATTGTCTTCAATAAAAATCTATACCCTCTTCATACACCAAGCGACGTGTCTCTCCCACGAATCTAATTTTATTCGACTCAACTTGGTAGGGAAACTTCCTACCACGTTTCTTTTAATATTCGTCGTTAGCTGACTACATCTGATACAAGAATGGATCAAGTACATCGGGCAGACGCCTTGAACCCTACGCGCATGACGGCGCGGATCGATAAACAAGTCGACTACATATTTACGCTTAAATCGCGGCAATGCATCGAACATATAGCAGTTTGGTAGTTGCCTATATGCGAAATGTTACAAGGTCTTGAACGTTCAAAGATTTTCCAGTAAAATACAGTGTCATTTCTGCTGGCTTTAAAATTAGGAAAGAGAGCTATAATTTTTGGGGATAAACAATTTAAATATTATGATTATTTGATTCAGGGGTTGATTTTATCATATAGCACAACATATTGTAACGTGCATTTTTATAGCTTAACATTTTACGCTTTTTCCCAATTAATAAATACATTTCTGTAACTACTATTTCTATATTTTATATTTATTAACTCCTTAGGCGAATGCATCGTATTATAATGAGTGGATTGCATCGTTCTTGTCTTGCCGTTCGTATAGATTTTGTTCCTTATGTGGATATACAAGTCTAGATAATAGACGATAAGAGGTTGTAATAGACCGAGTTGAATAAACAGATGAGCAGTTGTAGTTTGTTTTTGGTTCCTATATATTAATTACGTTAAAAATACTGCTTCTTCTTTGCTTTGACAATAGTGAGAATTAATGCGGTAACAATTTTCGAATTGTTCATGAACACGCACGGCACGATTTTAGTTGTTTTTCTTGTGAAATAAAAGTTGTATATTAACTGTAGAAAGTGTAATGCTAATTCCGATTGAAGTAGTATGGTTGATAGGCAAACGTGTTTGGTCGACGCACGTGTTTTACGTACTTACTTTAGTGATACACGTTCTTTACTCATTGTGGTTTTTTTTTGGTGCTTTTGTCTTTTGATACTTAAACTGTGTGTGCGATCTAGTTTCGCGGTCCTTTTTTTATCAGAGTAGTGCATACTTTGGATTATCCAAATACAGTTGATACTGTAGTTTCTTAATTTTCTAACCCCAAAGAATCTAAAACAGATCATTGTTTGCGCAAATTTCGTTATTTGCGAAATATAACAGATTACCGGTTTACAAAGGTTTTGGTTGAAGTTTCTCACTGCTTTTTGGATGTTTATGAAAATAATATACATTTGGTCCCAGTTGAAATTAAACTAGCGCTACAAAATATTTCGAAATTATTGTCTCAGGAAATAGAATTAACAAGAAATTTATCAATGCTACATAGTTCCGTCGCGTAATAATGTCTGCTGATAACACCAGTGAAATACGTGGGTGTGATTAGGGTAACGTGTGATAAGTTCCATCAACACCCTCCCAGTCAAGCGTGAAGTGCTGCGTTAGTGCCGGACATCGTGAATCCCACACTTCAATTGCAAGGAAGCGTTACTGAAGGACCTTCTGTAAGTTGAACTATTTCCTACTTATTCTTACTTTAAATATCTATCCGTTGTTTTGCCATATCTTTGTCGTTCTGATACCTTTTACCATAGACTTGCATGCTATTTAAAAAAAAAAAGAAGAATCAACAATACTGGATGACTCATATCAATTGTGCTTACCTATTTATTTTTTTTGTTAAAATTTTGTCTGATTTATGTTTAATTGGTGTGTGAGGAAACGTTTCTGCTACTCCCCAATATTACCTCACTTTGTACTAAAAAATTTTGTATTGCTTTTACCGTTGTTATATTATATAGATTATCTAAACAGTTTTTTTTTATATTCTACAAAGTACTGAACAATCTATGCTCGATCAGCATGCTATGCTTTTTCTTTATTTCAGGTTTGCAGGACTAATTTTTTTTATTGCAGGTATTGTTACTAATTCCTTACAGCCGCGCACATTATATGTTGGTCTGCTTTCTACAACCCCCCCTAATCTCCGATTGAGCCCGGTCACTTCTTTGATTTTTCTTTGTGTTACGCGCGGCTACGAGACAACGTAACATAAATTTTTGGCGCCCAAAGTGTCGGCTCGAAATTTTTTTTTTTTCTCCTTCTCGTCTGAACTGGATTTTGTTTAGTATTTAGTTATTCCGTTAATTTAGTTTTTCTATCGAACAAGCCTAATAATTCGTTTTTGTGTCTTTAAATATTTGGGTGTTTGTTGATTCTGTAGTAATGGGGGACTATTGGAAATTAAAAGTTGATCGTTTACATGAAGCTGAACTCAAATATGAGGTCGGTTCTCGTGGATTCGATGCAAAGGTACCTGTATCCGAACTTCGTAAATCCTTTAGGAATATTTTGAAAATGGAATCTTCTGAAACTCTAAGTCCACTTAAATCTGGTATCGATTTTCAGACTGATAATAAAGCCGTGACTGAAGGTTTAACTGAATTAACTACGAAGAGTAAAGATTTTAATGGTGATATTTCAACCGCCGACGACAAACGTATTATTAGCCTTGCTATGCATCTCAAAGGGAGAATCCAACGCATGAATGTTACTTCTGACGCTGACACAGTAACACAGCGAAAGTTGTTGCTATGTGTTAGTAATTTACGCAGTGATTGCGATAGATTATACCGTCGCTTTAGACGTTCTTCCACTTCACCTAGGGCACCACTTGTTTCTACGGCTACTATTAATCCGACTATTACTGATACTGAGGATGATCTTACTTCTGCTGAATCTTCTGATGAATTACCTATACCTATCTCTATTTCTAAACCAATTGCTACGTCTCGTTATGGACATCTGGTGTCTAAATGGGACTTAAAATTTTCGGGTGATGACCGTATGTCTTTAAATGCATTTCTATTACGCGTGGACGAATTATGCTCGGCACGCAACGTTTCTGCCTCTCAACTATTTTCTTCGGCATCAGACTTACTTTCGGGAAAAGCTTTAATTTTATTCAGAGCGCATAGAAAATCCCTAACTAATTGGCAAGATGTTATTCGACTATTAAGGGAAGAATTTCAACCCGTTAATTACAACGAAAAACTTTTAGAGGAAATAAAGCAACGTACTATGGGTCCCTCAGAGTCTATGGATGTATATTTAGCTACGATGGAAAATTTATTTGCTCGTCTAACAATCTCTCTCTCTGAACCACAGAAACTCGAAATTATTTTACCAAACCTTACCCCTTTCTAGCAAACCAAATTAGCTTTGCTTGATCTGAATACTATTACGGAACTTTTGCGTGTAGGTCGCAGACAAGAACAGCGCAAAATACAAGCCCATAATTTCAAGTCTCCTCCTGCTCTGAACTTTTCTCAACTCCTAGAGCCTGACTTAGCTTATACAGGTTCTGTGGTCCGCAGCAAACTTACATCTGCTTATGTCCCTCCCCATTCTGGTGTTACTACTTCGAAAACACTTGCACCAGGTGCAAGTGATGCTCCTAAAAATATTTCTAATTCTTCCGTTACTTGTTGGAACTGTGGCCAACGAGGACACAAGTCTCCTTCCTGTACTAAACCCTAAATACTTCATTGCTATGGTTGTGGTAAACCTAATGTTACCCGTACCAATTGTACGAGTTGTAACAAGAATTTAAAACTACCGATCGAGTCGCTAAGCCGAGAAACCGACCCGATTCCTTCTACAGTAGTCTCGGTACCTATTATTTCCTCAGAATTTCCTTTCTCTGGTCTTGATGACCGATCTAAATATGTTCTGGATTTTATTTTAGCTAGTTCTCGTGAGGACGACAGACCTTATCTTACTGTTACTATTTTCGAATCGAATTTAAGGGCTTGCTCGATTCTGGCGCTTCTCGTACTATTATTGGTGGTCCTGGTTGGGATATTCTCTATTCTCTTTCTTTGCCTTTGTCCCAAACGGAGATCCACAGCTGTACGGTAGCCAATGGTCAAGCTTGTGACATTCTCGGGTCACATACTTTACCCATGTCGGTCGAAAATAAAACTATTCTTCTTGACGTCCTAGTCGTTCCTTCTATTTCTCAGTCTCTGATCTTAGGCATTGACTTCTGGAAATCTATGGGTGTTGTCCCAGATTTTCGAACGGGTCAATGGACTTTCGGTTCTTCTTCTACTGTCTCGATCAGTCAGATCAATGCTCTTTCCGATCTGTCGATCGTGCAACAATCCGAATTGTCTCGTATAGTCCAACAGATGTTTCCTAAAGATGATACTTTACCTTTGGGCTGTACTAATCTCATTGAACATCAGATCCGTACTACATCTAGTCCTATCAAGCAACGATATTATCCCATGTCCCCTACGGTACTTCGACATGTCAATCAAGCTCTGGATGAGATGCTAGAAAGTGGTGTTGTAGAACCATCTAATAGCTCTTGGTCTAGCCCTATTGTTATGGTGCCTAAGAAAGATGGCACATATCGTTTCTGCATCGATTTTAGAAAGGTCAATGATGTTACAGAAAAAGATGCCTATCCCCGTCCCTATATTTCTACGATTCTAGACCGTCTTAGAGACGCAAAATTCTTAACTAGTTTGGACATTGGCTCTGCTTATTGGCAAATACCTCTTTCTTCTAATTCTAAAGCGATTACTGCATTTACGGTGCCTGGTAGAGGTTTATACCAGTTTACTAAAATGCCATTTGGTCTTCATAATTCTCCCGCGACATTTCAGCGACTTATAGATCGTGTGCTTGGTGCTGATCTCGAACCTTTCTGTTTCGCATACTTAGATGATGTGATCATCGCTACCCCTACTTTCGAACAACATTTGGTGGTACTACAGAAAGTGCTTTTTCGTTTAAATTCTGCAGGTCTTACTCTTCGCAGAGATAAATGCATTATATGCCGACCGGAACTCCGTTATCTGGGATACGTAGTAAATCGTCATGGACTCCATGTCGACCCAGAAAAAGTTTCGGCCATTCTTAATCTTCCTCCTCCTACTACTGTAACTGAAGTACGACGTACGACGCATAGTTGGTATGTGCTCGTGGTATCGTCGCTTTATCCCAAATTTTTCTGCTCTTACTGCTCCAATTACTGCTTTGACTAAGAAAAATTCCAACTTTGATTGGTCTTCGGAATGTCAGCAGGCGTTTAAGCTGCTGAAAGAACACTTGGTAACGGCTCCAGTGATGAGTTGTCCTGATTTTTCTATGCCCTTTACTATACAGACTGATGCCTCTGATTTTGGTCTGGGTGCTGTGCTGACTCAACAACAGGGTGATGACGAAAAAGTCATTAGCTACATTAGCTGTTCTCATAAAAAGGCGGAAAGGCGGAACGCAACTATAGCGCCACCGAAAAAGAATGTCTTGATGTTATATGGGCAATTGAGAAATTTCGTCCCTATATCGAGAGTTCTCACTTTAGTGTGATCACGGATCACCACTCGCTTATCTGGCTGAATAATCTACAAAGCCCTAACGGTCGTTTAGCTCGTTGGTCTGTACGACTTCAACAATATAACTTCACCATCGTACATCGTAAAGGTAAAGAGAACATCGTCCTCGATGCCTTATCTCGCTCAGTACCTAAAATTGACTTAATTGATGACTTTCCTAAATTTTCTATTACTCTGCCAATTTTGGATCCTTGGTATCTTAAGCTACGGACTCGTGTTAATTCCAATCCTAAACTATACAGTAACTGGCATGTGGAAAACGAATTACTATACAAACATGTAAAATCTAAACAGTCTTTGCTCCAACCTCCTCAAGACGATTGGAAGTTAGTAGTTCCCAGCGAACAACGGAATAGGGTTCTATACGAAAATCATGATCTACCTACTTCAGGTCACCCTGGTGTCCACAAAACTGTCTCTAAAATTTCCAAGCGTAACTACTGGCCTAAACTTTGAGCCGCTGTTGCTCGATACGTCCTTCGTTGTAAAATTTGCTCTGCAAACAAAGTCGAACAAAAGAAACCTCCTGGCTTTATGTCTCCTCGTGCTACTGCCACTCGTCCTTGGCAAGTCCTATGTACTGATATTGTCGGACCTCTTCCTAGACCCTCTAAAGGAAATTCTTTCATTTTAGTTGTTGCCGATTGTTTTACAAAATATGCTTGTTTCTTTCCTCTACGTGCGTCTACGGCCGCTGCGGTTGCTCGAACCATTGAGGAGAATATTTTCCTGGTGTATGGTACTCCTCAGTATCTAATTGCGGACAATAGGGTACAATTTCGTAGTAATATTTTCACTAAACTCTGTGATTCTTATCGAACAAAAATTCTGTTTAATGCTCGCTATCATCCTTAGGCGAATCCGGCCGAACGTATTAATAGAGTCCTGAAAACTATGATTTCTTCTTACGTTTCTGATAATCAACGTCGGTGGGACGTTAATTTAGCAAAAATTGGTTGCGCTATTCGAACGCTTAAACATGAGGTTATTGGTTACTCCCGTATTTTGCTCTATATGGTCGTGAACATGTTCTCTACGGTGATCATTTTGGAAAACCTCTCGATCCTGATGATGTTCTTATGGATCCCGAACGTCCTATTCCTCCTACTGACTTAGTCAAATTTGAGTCACTTTGTGAAGAAATTTCGAAACGCCTTTCCTTAGCATACAAGAAAAATGCTAAACACTACGATCTTCGTCGTCGTCCCTTAACTTTATCGCCTGGCGATCGCGTGTGGAAACGCAATTATGTTCTTTCGGATGCTACTCGCTACTTCAATGCTAAACTTGCTCCCAGATATGTGGGTCCCTTTACTATTAGAACTAAACTTTTTCCGTGGACCTATATCTTAGCGGATGATTCTGGTAACGATCTGGTTACTTGGCATATTAAGAACCTCAAACCCGATAAAACTTTAGACCCTCTAGACATTGATCCTGAACTTCCGGATCCTAAAGGGCTCCCTACGGCCGATTCTATTTTGACCCCTACGTGTCGCTATCCCTAATGACTTGTAATTTTTTTTTTGACTTATTGGTCTTGTGTTTTTTCTAATAAGCTTGTGTCCGAAAACACTGGCGCCCATTTCGTATTCCTATTCATCTTTTTGTAGCTAGCCCATCCCGTGACTTTTTCTACTGGCTAGTTCCACCATTTGTTCACTATTTGACTATTATAGTCGCTTGCTACATCCATTCCTTGAGGTAGGCTTCAGATCTCTTTTCTTTTCCTTTAGGTATTTCGACTAGGTCGCTTTTGTAGGTCTGTTAGCCATACTTTGCTTGAGTAATCGTTTCATACGAATCTGTGTTATCTCAGTTGGAAGTATTCTAGATTGTGTACTAGCTTGTCTTTGCCCTTTTCTTTGTCTTGGTTCTTTCTTTGCTGCACACTTGAGGTTGACGGTTGTGTCGTCTAGTTGGTTTGCTTCGAGTTTTCTTCCTCGTTTTTTTTTCTTTCCTCTTGGTTTCTCCGCGGGAAGCCAAAACTTTTCTTTGAGGTGGAGAACAGAAATGACCCTTTTGGAGACATCCGTCTTTTGGCGTTTTTGAAAGTAGCTAAGAGCTTTAATCCTCATTGGGTGTTTACTTGATGCTTTCTTTACCTGTTCTGTCGTTGTTGGTTACGATAGATGACTTTGTTTTCTTTTGAAAAAAAAATGTTCTTTTTCTCATACTGTTTGGTTCCCTGTCTGTCGTTTTTTTTCTTTCACCCCGACGTCTTTATTTTGCTAGAGGGGAATCTGTAACGTGCATTTTTATAGCTTAACATTTTACGCTTTTTCCCAATTAATAAATACATTTCTGTAACTACTATTTCTATATTTTATATTTATTAACTCCTTAGGCGAATGCATCGTATTATAATGAGTGGATTGCATCGTTCTTGTCTTGCCGTTCGTATAGATTTTGTTCCTTATGTGGATATACAAGTCTAGATAATAGACGATAAGAGGTTGTAATAGACCGAGTTGAATAAACAGATGAGCAGTTGTAGTTTGTTCTTGGTTCCTATATATTAATTACGTTAAAAATACTGCTTCTTCTTTGCTTTGACAATAGTGAGAATTAATGCGGTAACAATTTTCGAATTGTTCCTGAACACGCACGGCACGATTTTAGTTGTTTTTCTTGTGAAATAAAAGTTGTATATTAACTGTAGAAAGTGTAGTGCTAATTCCGATTGAAGTAGTATGGTTGATAGGCAAACGTGTTTGGTCGACGAACGTGTTTTACGGACTTACTTTAGTGATACACGTGCTTTACTCATTGAGGTTTTTGTTTGGTGCTTTTGTCTTTTGATACTTAAACTGTGTGTGCGATCTAGTTTCGCGGTCCTTTTTTTATCAGAGTAGTGCATACTTTTGATTATCCAAATACAGTTGATACTGTAGTTTCTTAATTTTCTAACCCCAAAGAATCTAAAACAGATCATTGTTTGCGCAAATTTCGTTATTTGCGAAATATAACAGATTACCGGTTTACAAAGGTATTAGTTGAAGTTTCTCACTGCTTTTTGGATGTTTATGAAAATAATATACATTTGGTCCCAGTTAAAATTAAACTAGTGCTACAAAATATTTCGAAATTATTGTCTCAAGAAATAGCATTAACAAGAAATTTATCAATGCTACATAGTTCCGTCGCGTAATAATGTCTGCTGCTAACACCAGTGAAATACGTGGGTGTGATTAGGGTACCGTGTGATAAGTTCCATCAACACCCTCCCAGTCAAGGGTGAAGTGCTGCGTTAGTGCCGGACATCGTGAATCCCACACTTCAATTGCAAGGAAGCGTTACTGAAGGACCTTCTGTAAGTTGAACTATTGCCTACTTATTCTTACTTTAAATATCTATCCGTTGTTTTGCCATATCTTTGTCGTTCTGATACCTTTTACCATAGACTTGCATGCTATTTAAAAAAAAAAAAGAAGAATCAACTATACTGGATGACTCATATCAATTGTGCTTACCTATTTATTTTTTTTGTTAAAATTTTGTCTGATTTATGTTTAATTGGTGTGTGAGGAAACGTTTCTGCTACTCCCCAATATTACCTCACTTTGTACTAAAAATTTTTTGTATACTTTTACCGTTGTTATATTATATAGATTATCTAAACAGTTTTTTTTTATATTCTACAAAGTACTGAACAATCTATGCTCGATCAGCATGCTATGCTTTTTCTTTATTTCAGGTTTGCAGGACTAATTTTTTTTATTGCAGGTATTGTTACTAATTCCTTACAGCCGCGCACATTATATGTTGGTCTGCTTTCTACAACCCCCTAATCTCCGATTGAGCCCGGTCACTTCTTTGATTTTTCTTTGTGTTACGCGCGGCTACAAGCCAACGTAACAATATTATGCTGTGAAGTGTATAGACGTTTAAAGTTCTGTTGGGTCAGGTCGCACAATGGTAACGTAGGAAACGATAGGGCTGACGAATTAGCTAAAGAGGCCGCGACGGGCGACTTTCGAATATCACATTCGTCGATACCGAGGTCTTTAATCAAAAGAAAGCTGCGCGAAAATCAATTCGACAATGGGAAGAGGTGGAACAACGCTGCCACGGGCAGGTTGACCCACAAATTCATACCGAGCATAGAAGCCAGAGGTAAGATCGAGGTTAAGCTCGATCACAAAATGGTGCAGTTGATAACAGGGGCACGGCGCCCTGAAGGCGTATTTACAAAGGTTCGGTCTAACCAATAGCGACCGCTGCGAATGCGGTGAGGGCGCGGAAAGCGCAGAGCACGTGCTCTTCGACTGCCCGCTTGAGGCGGGAAATCGAGGGTTGGCTGATAGCAAACTAGCTATCCTAGGTCTGGCATGGCCAAAGAGCCTAGAGGAAGTCGGGGAAGTGGTTAACCAGAAGGCGTTCTGGACAGCCTTAAAAGAATTCGCGGGAAGGGTCGCGAGATTAGACAATCAATGACGACCGCGTGTAAAAATTCGGTGGGGTTGGTGGGAGGATTGAAAATTTTAGATTGACTTGGCGTGAGTAAGGATACGAGCATAACCAAAACCTGATATTAAAAAAAAAAAAAAAAAAAAAGATAATTATACCAAAATGTCCAATATGCACGAGAAACCCCCACTCCATTAATACAATCACTGCCTATCTTCATAATTATGTGCGGAAAATCGGGAATAAATAATACCAAATAAACAATAACAAATAAATCATAAACCCTCATTAAATTAAATCAATAAAGTAAACAAGGATAATAAAACAGAGTGCAACCGCGCATCCCCCCAGGACTTGAAAGTGAAGTGATAGTGATAGTGATTGTGATCCCCCCAAAAACATTTAGTGCATACCCACCAGGACTTTAGCAGTGCACCCTGTCCCACCTTTAGAAGTAAGTTACAGATGACCAGATCTTCGGATGCTGGAGAATTTTATTATCGAGGTAAGACTTAAAATGTGGCGGCTGTACTCGCACAAGCATTGATTTACATTAATTAGTAGTTTTTGAAATAATTTAAGAAGCACGTTTGGTGTGTAAAGGCGCTAGCCGACATAATGCTTGTGCGAGTGCACCTGATAAATAGGGTGATGCTTTCGCTATTTTGTGCACTGCTATATGCTTAACGCTTATTAAACATTTATTTATATATTTACATAATTATATTTATTTATATTTTATATTTACACTTTATATTTATTTATATATAGCATGTATTATGTGGCTTATTTGTTTTGTTTGACGTTCTGTCGCCATTTTGGTTGCAGTATATATTTGGGAAGGACGAGCAGAATTGCGAAGATTGTAATCATAATGTAAATCAGTTAGGGAACGATAGGAAAGCTAGGGATGGATTTAAATTGGTTAGCTAGATTTGGATAGTTTTAAGACGACCCTTCAGGTCGCACTGGTAAGCAGAACCGGCGTCTGCTATCCGGTATTACGGATCCCTCCCCCTCTCATTTTTGCTTGTTGATCGGGTACACTCGAAAGTCAGCGCTAGGGATACCATTATTTACAACCCTGTTTTTAGTTTTTGTTTTGTTTTTGTTCCAGTTTTTGTCAGATTTTTAGGTTTATTAGATTGTTAGAGTTTGTTAGGTTTGTTAGATTTTTAGGTTTGTTAGATTTTTATTTAGTTTTTATTTAGGGTGAATCAACTATGAAGTAAGAATAAATTAGGAGCACGACTATTTTTCGCGTTTAAACCCAATGTAGTACCTCCGGGTGGAGCATTGGGGACGTGGCCGCAAGTATAGCGGCCCTAATTCAAATTATAATGTGAAGTGTATATAATATTTTCTTTCTCATTATACAAACGTTAGTCAATTTTGTTTTTCTCATTTAAAGTAAGAAAAGTAATAGATAAAAGGGGGCTAAAATATTTGTTATCGTAACGTTGTACACTCTGTGTGAATTAGACTGAGATACCCGAGGCATAATTAATTTTAGGATATTAAAAAACACAGAGCGGTGGCCGAAAGCAGGAAACTGAACGTTTATTACATCGGCGTGCAGCGTTATCATAGTATATATATATATATATATAAATATATATATATATATATTGTGAAACAAACAACACCTTTAACCATAAACAATAATGACATTGGCGTGCAATCCTTAGCTGGAAAAAAAAACATAGCGTTCTTCTGCCTTCATCTATTCGATGTCTAGTTGTTTGTCCATCAAATTGCGGTGAAACCAACGTTATGATTGGGCTGATAGAACATCCTAATGGTTTAAAGTTTGAAAACGTATATGTTTATTCTAAATCACTTTATCAACCAAAGTATCAATACCTTGAAAGTCTACTGCGACCAATAAAAAGGATCAAATATTATACATTTTCCAGTTCTGATAATATTATATCACCATCTGATGCTTGCGATAAACAAGGTATCATTAGAGAAAACTTTAGTATGAGGCGTCATAAGCAAGTAGACAGTTTTTACCTTTGTCAAAGTTATACTCGTATACCTAAGCACTTACTACGTAATAATAATGCTAATCTTTTAGTTTTATTTAAACAAGATGATTTAAACTTAAAACACATATATGACGATCACGTCAATACTGACATGAAGTATGATAAATTCCGTGAAATATGTGCTGCTTGTTGGCAAGACAAATACGGTTTCTTAGTTGTAGACAAAGATAGTGAACCAGATCAAGGAAGGTACCGAATAGGTTTTGATCACTTCATACATATTTAAACCTTGAGAGACGCAAGTATCGTTAGTATCGAAGAATTTTTTTTACTACAATAAACTTTTACGCAATGAACAAGGAGGTGATAAAACTTAAAAGAATTTTAATTCAGAAAAGAAACATTGTAAAAAACAAATTGCGCCAGTTAAAAGATAATGAAGTCGTCCAAGTGGAATCAATCTTACCCATAACATCACGATTAGAAACTATTGCTAATAAACTGAATGGGGAAAGTGTGGTAAAGAAAGAAAAATTTAAAGAAGAAGAACTGCATCATAGCAGTGTTTTCACGACTATTTTACATTGAAATTATATAGGGCCGATCCTAATTCAAAACGGTGCAAGTATATTCTACACATGGAAAATACGTCTGTCGCGTTTTGAATTAGGACCGGCCTTACCTACCTACTGACTTGAAATTATCGGCTTGTATTTTGCGCTGTTCTAGTCTGCGACCTACACGCAAAAGTTCCGTAATAGTATTCAGATCAAGCAAAGCTAATTTGGTTTGGTAGAAAGGGTAAGATTTGGTAAAATAATTTCGAGTTTCTGTGGTTTAGAGAGAGATTGTTAGACGAGCAAATAAATTTTCCATCGTAGCTAAATATACACCCATAGACTCTGAGGGACCCATAGTACGTTGCTTTATTTCCTCTAAAAGTTTTTCGTTGTAATTAACGGGTTGAAATTCTTCCTTAATAGTCGAATAACATCTTACCAATTAGTTAGGATTTTCTATGCGCTCTGAATAAAATTAAAGCATTTCCCGAAAGTAAGTCTGATGCCGAAGAAAATAGTTGAGAAGCAGAAACGTTGCGTGCCGAGCATAATTCGTCCACGCGTAATAGAAATGCATTTAAAGACATACGGTCATCACCCGAAAATTTTAAGTCCCATTTAGACACCAGATGTCCATAACGAGACGTAGCAATTGGTTTAGAAATAGAGATAGGTATAGGTAATTCATCAGAAGATTCAGCAGAAGTAAGATCATCCTCAGTATCAGTAGTAGTCGGATTAAAAGTAGCCGTAGAAACAAGTGGTACCCTAGGTGAAGTGGAAGAACGTCTAAAGCGACGGTATAATCTATCGCAATCACTGCGTAAATTACTAACACATAGCAACAACTTTCGCTGTATTACTGTTTCAGCGTCAGAATTAACATTCATGCGTTGGATTCTCCCTTTGAGATGCATAGCAAGGCTAATAATACGTTTGCCGTCGGCAGTTGAAATATCACCATTAAAATCTTTACTCTTCGTAGTTAATTCAGTTAAACCTTCAGTCACGGCTTTATTATCAGTCTGAAAATCGATACCAAATTTAAGTGGACTTAGAGTTTCAGAAGATTCCATTTTCAAAATATTCCTAAAGGATTTACGAAGTTCGGATACACGTACCTTTGCATCGAACCCACGAGAACCGACTTTATATTTGAGTTCAGCTTCATGTAAACGATCAACTTTTAATTTCCAATAGTCACCCATTACTACAGAATCAACAAACACCCAAATATTTAAAGACACAACAACGAATTATTAGGCTTGTTCGATAGAGAAACTAAATTAACGAAATAACTAAATACTAAACAACATCCAGTTCAAACGAGAAGGAAAAAAAAATAATTTCGAGCCCCAAGTTGTGGCGCCAAATTTTGTTACGTTAATCGAGGCAGCCACGTTGGGCGCCAAATTTATGCTACGTTGACTCGTAGCCGGGCGTAGCACAAAGAAAATCAAAGAAATGACCGGGCTCAATCGGAGATTAGGGGGGGGTTGTAGACAGCAGACCAACATATAACGTACGTGGCTGTAAGGAATTAGTAACAATACCTGCAATATAAAAAAAAAGTAGTCCTGCAAACCTGAAATAAAGAAAAAGCATAGCATGCTGATCGAGCATAGATTGTTCAGTACTTTGTAGAATGTAAAAAAAACTGTTTGGATAATCTATATAATATAACAACGGTAACAGCAATACAAAAAAATTTTAGTACAAAGTGAGGTAATATTGGGGAATAGCGGAAACGTTTCCTCACACACCAATTAAACATAAATCAGACAAAATTTTAACAAAAGATAAATAGGTAAGCACAATTGATATGAGTCATCCAGTATAGTTGATTTTTCTTCTTTTTTTTTTCTTTTTTTTTATAGCATGCAAGTCTATGGTAAAAGGTATCAGAACGACAAAGATATGGCAAAACAACGGATAGATACTTAAAGTAATAACAAGTAGGAAATAGTTCAACTTACAAAAGGTCCTTCAGTAACGCTTCCTTGCAAACGAAGCACTTCACCCTTGACTGTGAGGATGTTGATGGAACTTATCACACGTTACCCTAATCACACCTACGTATTTCACTGGTGTTAGCAGCAGACATTATCACGCGACGGAACTATATAGCATTGATAAATTTCTTGTTAATTCTATTTTCCCGAGACAATAATTTCGAAATATTTTGTAGCACTAGCTTAATTTCAACTGGGACCAAATGTATATTATTTTCATACACATCCAAAAAGCAGCGAGAAACTTCAACCAATACCTTTGTAAACCGGTAATCTGTTATATTTCGCCAATAACGAAATTTGCGCAAGCAATGTTCTATTTTAGATTCTTTGGGGTTAGCAATTTCAGAAACTACAGTATCAACTGTATTTGGATAATCCAAAGTATGCACTACTCTGATAAAATAAAAAAAGGGACCGCGAAACTAGATCGCACACACAGTTTAAATATCAGAAGACAAAGCCCCAAACAAAAAATTCCCACAATGAGTAAAGCACGTGCATCACTAAAGTAAGTCCGTCAAATGTTCCGTAAAACCCTCGTGCAGGTCGAGTTTAACAAGTTTTACCACTTTTATTTCTAACAGAAAATCAACTAAAAACAATTAGTAAGGCACGCGTAAACAATAAAACCGTCCGTCAAATATCCTTAAAACACACGTGCGTCGACCAAACACGTTCGCCTATAAACCATACTACTTCAATCGAAATTAGCACTACACTCTCTACAGTTAATATACAACTTTTATTTCACAAGAAAAACAACTAAGATCGTGCCGTGCTTGTTCAGGAGCAATTTGAAAATTGATACCGCATTAATGCTCACTATTGTCAAAGCAAAAAAAGAAACAGTATTTTCAACGTAATTAATATATAGGAACGTAGAACAAAACTACAACTAACTATCTGTTTATATCAACTCGTTGCTATTACAACCTCTTATCGTCTCTTATCTAGACTTGTATATCCACATATTATAATACGACGCATTCGCCAACGAGTTAATAAATATAAAATATAGAAATCGTAGTTACAGAAATGTATTTACGAATTGGGTAGTGTAAAATGTTAAACCATAAAAATGTACGTTACAAAGGTACCATAGAATACATAGCCAACTATTTAATAACTTTGGTTAAGAGCACCATATATTGGTCAACAATCGACTATATGAAAGAAGGAAAGGAGGCATTCTACCTTAAATAGTACAAAAACCGTCTGAAATTTAGGATTGCATGCGAATTTGCTTGGAGTCTCAGCAAAGGTAACATTAAGCAGTTCATAAATCGATGGTGTATCAACAAAACATTGTGCTGGACTGATAACGACTCGCTTCACTATAATACAGTTCTAAATACTGAAGCACCCAACCATAAAGACAAAGAAAGGTAGAAATATTAACAACAATTTTGATGACTCTTGAAGTTGACATATAAGTATATCCGTTTATGATGCTGCATCTATAGTCTTCTTTATTACGATTATTTTCTTATTTTATTTATATATGTATAAATGTACAAAGGTATTACCTTAAGAATATTTTTAAATTAGGTGCAAACATTGACTAATGTATTGACTTGGTCACATTGTAAATGTATACTTTTATATATACTGTTTTAAATATATAATAATAGTAATAATATTAATAATAATAGCACACACACACACGCGCGCGCGCGCTTGAATAAATAACAACTATCAAATAAATATAGCATAACATGTACATTAATTAAAAATATTAAATATCCTGTTAAAAGAGACAATTTGAAAGACTTCTAAATCTGACATAATTTTTATTTTAGATTATTTCTTATACAAATTATATATTCTTCTTACGTTTAGAAGTTAAAAAGCAAAATGTTAATATTTAAAACTTAATTTATACGTTAGTTATTTAAAACAACTCATCTTGTAAGTTGCAATAAATCTTTTTAATCCTGCCAAGATGTATTTTAACTGAATTACAACCGATAGTATTCTGCAATGGTAATTTTTGTTCTAATATATATTACAGTATTACTATTTCGAGGCCCTTTTAGTACAAAATCAAGACATGACCAAATTAACGACTGCGAAAGCGAAAGCCCACTAGATGATTCAGATTTTGAGCCCGATTATGATCCCACAGCAACTGAAAAAAATAGAAATAGATCAACTTATGGAGCAATAATAAACAATCTAACCGTCCAAACAAGTAATAGTAACAACCAAGAAAAAATTCTAAAGGTAAGGAGTCTAAAAAATAGAATTATTGGTAAACCCTGTATTCGAAATGGAAAGGGAGATTGTAACATTATTTTGTAATGTTAACGATTAAACAAATTAATTAATTAAAAATTCAGTAACTTGCATAAAGTATAGACAAAAATTCCCACAATAAATTACCTCATTTTATTTAGGATCTTTTATAATAAAAGACCACATTTACCAATAGCTTCAGGCTACTAAATTCCAGCGGCAGGTCATCATTTAAAGCTCGTAAGTCAAATACAATAAACCTCTTAAAATGTATAGTACCTTTTAGCGTAAATAAAGGAAACCAATTTCAGTTTAAAAAGCTTAACCTTCTTAATACTTTCGTTGATTTACAGCGGAGTATAGGAAACAAAACATTATAATAGCGGACACTATTTCCAATTTGATTTGTTCAAATATTACAAATAATCTTAAGTAGTCTGGAGACATCCATTGTATTTAAAATCCATTTCGGCTCAAGTAGGTTAGCCGGTCTTCGTTAATGCCAGACTACGGCCGCCATAGGTAGATTCCATATTGCAATAACTAAGTAATTCGTCGAAAGTAAAAGATAATTTAAACCCGTGGGAGAATAATTGCTTCCGTGATTCTCATCTAAAAAGGGGTTGGATTTGGTTTCTGAAATCTTATTTTGTGGGAGGTTCTGTTCAGTCATTGGTTAACAGAAAATGACGTACGTATTATTAGGATAGGAATTTAGTCTATATATTTGAAGGCTTAGCCAAAAGACAGGGAGTTCTTCCAATGGGGCCGTCCGTGGTCAAGAGGTAGAGAGAAACATAGTTTGCGGGTAGCGTTTCTCCGGAATGACAGCTAGAATATTCCACTTCGTATCACGTTAGAAAAAAATTGGAAAGAAGTGTTACTCTTCCAGTTTCGCGAGGGTTATGCCCATGTTCGCGGATTTATAGTGATGCAAGATAAATATTAAAAGCTTGTAGGCGTGTGACGCAGCAAGTAAGTGATATTGTCAAAAATTCTGCCGAGTTCGTGTGCCAGTCAATTTTCTTAAACATTACAAACAGAAGCAACAAGCGAGATTCTCTTCCCAAATTTAAGAACTGCTCTACGTTGGAAAACAAACCCTCAAACAATGGACAACTATTAGTAAGTAAGTTTTTATAGTTAAGTAGCATGACCAATTTTTAGTTAACTTATTTGTTTGGACGTTTTGGCCATAAACCGTAGGATTAAATTAGTGTACGATTTATAATATAAGTTTCTTTCATATACAAGTGTTTGATAACTACTTATGCACTCAAAACTTTCATAAATTCCATAGTCACCTATTCACTTAAATTTCTAAATCAATGAATGTAAGAGGTTCACGTTTATTGCTCTGTGAATTAAATAGTTTTGTTTGCCGTTGATTAAGTCAATAGTTTTTCTTATTTTTTTTATATAAGTAGTAAAAAAATGAGGAATTGATTAAGAGAAACAATTGTCCTCCTTGGGATGACAAGTCTCTCAAGTTTTTGTACGAACATTTGGACATTCTCGACTTGTCTGGCGCCCTTGGCAATTGTCATTAAGCCACAATATTTTCTGAAAGGTAAGTGCCACATTTTTGTAGTATATTATAAATTAATTTAACCTTTTTTTTCAAAATTTCAACCCTCTATATGATCCACGACCTTCCGCTAGCTAGTGCCGGTGACCCCCCTTTAAATTTTGTTTTACAGGCCGCCCCTATTTTATAATTTGACTGAAAAAGATACACTTAGTAGCTTTTCCGCCTGTAACAAGATGTTACAGAAATAGAGGGTGAGTAATTTCATTTTGTTCAAAATACCAAGTTTAAGTATGAAAATTACAGATAAAGAAACATCAGTTCCAAAAAAGCGGGTTCGAACAAAGAAGCAAAAAATAACCCGTAAAATGGACAAATACAAGGTGCTTCCTCCGTGTAAAAGTTTAAAAAATTGTTTGCAATATTTTACCGGAAAGAAGCGAATGCAAATATGCCAATTATTTTTGAAACTGGCATTTGGTAAGAGAAGGCAATATTTGGATGGTCACGTAACAAGGCAAGATGTAAAACGAAGAAAGGTAAACGCTGTTAATAAAAGAAAATGCTCGCTAACATATACTATGGTCATATCTGACGTAACAAAGAAAGTGGTGTGCAAAACTATGTTTCTTCATAGTCATGGCCATAAAAAAGATGGAATGATAATAGAATTAATAAAACAAATAGATATATCAAATAATACTGGACTTGAGAAGATGTGCGTCGATCAAAGAGGCAAATCAGCTCCATCTAATAAAAAAAACGTATCCATGTTGAAAGGACAAATTAACTCCTACCATCCGCAGGTTTCTCATTACAAGCTTGCTTACACTCTCAATAAAAGGTACCTTTCATCTGATTTACGTATTGTTACTATGTGGAAAGACTACTGCGAGAAATTTGAGCACATATGCTATGAGAAGTACAGGCAAGAGTTTAATGCTCAGAATATCGGATTTGATCAGCCCAGTCAAGATGACTGTGATGTTTGTACGTAGCATGACCATCATGAAAAAGTAGGATATATAGATTTTTCGGAAAGTAGGGATGGGCTTCTTGTTCGTCATGCCTAACTTTTGATCTGCATCACACTTTATATATTGATGTTAGGGCGGCATATCAATCTGATGGGAATAAACAGTAAGATAAGTGGTATAGGTAGTTCTCGGTAGATATGCTAAAAATTTTACTCATACCAAAATGTTACTTAAATCATCATTTTTATTAGTAGATTAGTAACGTTCAATGAGACTTTTGCTGCTTTGAATAAGCCATATGAAAATCTAAGTGTTTTATTGCATGAAGCCATCAGCGGGCGAAATGCTGAAAATATTGCATCGAGTTTTTGTGCTGTCATCAAACGCGCGGCTGGTGACATTAAGAATTTTAGTTTTTGGTGTGATAATTGTAGTGTGCAAAATAAAAATTGGAAATTATACGTATATGTTAACGCTGACTGGGGCCCTTCTACTATCACTTTTAAATACTTTAAAGCAGGCCACACTTTTGTGAAATCGGATGCTATACACGTACAAATCGGAAAAGCTTGGAAAAAGACTGCCAATATTTTTGATTTTAATAATTTAAATGATTTAATTTAATACTTAAAACTTCTCGTCAAAATAAAACATTAATATTGAATTCCAAAGACTTCTATAACTTTAAGGAAGATTCCCGACAGCGACAACAACGCAAAAATTCTCAAGATCTCAGTAATACGATGCCGTTGTTAGCTAATATTAAAGTAGCCGAATTTTGAAAAGGCTTAAAACTGATCTATTACAAAAAGAGACATACTGATAACGACTTTTCTTTTGCTAACTTTTTAAAACCAAAATTTGATATATCGATGCCAGGACCAAAGAAGTGTAATTGAGAAATAAATGCATCTAAAAAACAAAAAATCCTGAGCGACCTCGTTCTGAAAATGCCTCCAGTTAAAAAGTTTTTCTGGGATAGTATTCCAATTTCTGATACGTCAACTGATCTATTTAAATCATGTGTAAACGGTTGGGTATTATGTACTTTTTCTTTTTAGTTTTGTACTTTTTTAGTTTATTTTTCTCAAAATTTGTAGGATACGTTTATTATTATGTGTCAGTTAATTAAATAGATTAAAAATACGTTATTCTTTTAGTATTGTGCTATACAATGATTTTTTCTTTGGATTTTTGCGAAATTCTTAAATAGCAACTGCCAGTACCATGTTTTTCTTTTGCAAAATGGTTCCGTTTTTATTAGCAACTGCACGTACTATGTTTTTCCATTGAAACATTTTTGTGTTTTTTGTGGAAAAAAAAGTAAGTGCATTATTTCTTAAATTGAAGATCGAATTAGAAAAATAGTGTGAAATGTAGAAAGTATAGCTAAAAAACCTAACTACCTCTTAAGAGTTATTGCATTTTACCATCTAAATCCTTATAACAATACCTAAAGTTTATTTTCGCGCCCCTCTAAGATTTACCTAGATGTTGTTACTAGATTTTGCCATTGTGCGGGAGAGTTCTAACTGGACATCAGGTAAGAATATTAAAGGCCGCATTGTTTAATATCTGTTTGGTTATACTTCCGCTTTTCTCTTCTGAGTATCTTTTTATGTACTCAATAGTTAAACGTAGCTTTAATAAAATAGACTATCCACCACGTCTAGTTTTTGGCAATAATCTTTTTTACAAATTAAAACAATTTACTTTAGATGCTTCATTTTCAACCCAACCTAATTATTTAAGCAACAAAAGAGCTTCTGAAATTTATTTTGAAGTCAATTTCTTGAATACAAGAATTTTCTCAAATTGAAGTTTATTCAGAAACCACTGATAATATTTACTTTTACTATATCTATTAAATTATTGTATTGCTTTAAGAAATTTGTTATAAATATAATTCGTTTTAGGTCCGTAACAACAGAGCCTTTTATTGAAGCTAAGATGGATAGTAAAACAAAGTTCTTGCTAATTGTTGCTGTGTTAGAATTTCTAATCTGGCCTCATGTGTGTAAGTATTTCAACTATTGATAGCAGAATATTTCTGTAGAGTTGACACTCTTAT
Organism: Platerodrilus igneus; assembly: GCA_036346225.1. Taxonomy (NCBI): domain Eukaryota; kingdom Metazoa; phylum Arthropoda; class Insecta; order Coleoptera; family Lycidae; genus Platerodrilus; species Platerodrilus igneus. The sequence goes on along the minus strand of JARFIW010001110.1, from coordinate 13,894 downwards.
AGCCTGTGCGCAAGCCAAAATAGACGTTAGTAGTATGTGACAAATTTTGGTTTACTTCATTACATGAAAAACGATTTTTAAAGGTAAACTTTTATTAATAGTAATACATATCAAATAATCTGAGTACAACAAAAAATATTACTCCTCTCATGATTACCCAATACGAAGACAAAGCATTAGGTAAATTATAAATAGACCTTTATAGCCGGTACTGGAGCTCCACTTCCTCTTTCTATCTCTAGGATCTACTAAATAAATCATTATTTTACTACATTTTCTTCAAAATCTTCTTTGCATGCGATACATGATCATAGGTAGGTTTTTCTCAGTGTTGCTCAAAGCACCAGTAGTATTCATACAAGCCATCCTCTGAAAATGAGAGAGTTAGTTTGTTGTTGTGGCTAGTTTGGTCCTGGGCCACCAAACAACAGTTGCATAGTAGGATATAGGTGTGACAACTGCAGTATAGAGTCAAAGGACTGCCTTTGGGGATAGTCTCCATTGTCTGCCGATTGCTTTTTTGCATTGCCAGAACACGGTGCTTGCATTAGTTATTCTATTTTCTAAGTGTCTGGCCCAATTTAGTTTTCTGTCAAGTGTAATGCCCAGGTACTTGACCTCTTCTTTCGGGGTCAGAGAAGTATTGAAAAGTTTTGGTACTTTATAAACCCCAACTTTCCTTTTTCTTGTGAACAGGATAAGTTCGGTCTTAGACGTGTTAACACGCAGCGAGTGTTCTCTGCACCACATCTCTATTAACCTAAAAGCTGTCTGCATTAAATTGCACAGGGTCTGCTCAGTTTTGCCTACGATTAAAATGGTGATAACGTCTGCCTAACGTATTGTATAGAATCAGCTTCGTTGAGACGGCGTCGTGTGAGGGTGTCCACCACTACGTTCCATAGCAGGGGTGACAATACACCACCCTGCGGGCAGCCTCTTCCCACCATTCCTCTGATTGAAGTGTCTCTTATACTGATATGAATTCCTCGGTTGTGGAGAAGTTTCATAATTCATTGGTGTAGGGTGTTTTCTATCCTTTTTTCTTGGTGTGCATTCTGAATACTCTCAAAGGTGGTTTTATCAAATGCGCCTTCGATATCCAGAACAGCGCCCAATGTAGATTCCTTTTTACTTATAGAGTTCTCAATTCGTCCCACCACTAAGTGAAGGGCTGACTCGGTAGACTTCCCCGAAGTAAACGCATGTTGATTAATACGAAGAGGATTAGTTACTAGCACCTCCTCTTTTACATGGAGATCGCACAGAATTTTTAAAGTCTTCAGTAAAAAAAGCTATCAAACTGACTGACCTGTATGATTTAGACGCAGAGTAGTCATTGCGGCCTAGTTTTATGATAAATACTAATTTAATTTCTCTTCATATCCTGGAAATGTATCCAAAAGGCAATACATCCCCTAAAGACGTTGACGTTTGTTGACATTAGTTTGAAATTAAATTTTAGAATGCATCATTAAATCAATCTCTAGTCTATAGAATTCTAAATTATCTCACCCGCATTTTAACGTCGGCCAACGCGTAGACCTAAAGCAACAGAATATAACCACTAGTACTCTAGGTCCCAAGTGTTATATGAAGTTCCCTTTCTGCTAACACTTCAATTTTTAATTTTTTTAAATTATTCGATTCTAAGCCGTGGTGCAATAGTCATTCTTACTCTTAAGGTTCCGGTTTCGAATTCCGACACCGTCTGCTGGAAAAATGTTAGGCGAGCATTTTTCACAAAAATATTACATCACTCAATAAGTCCGTAGGATGATACATAGATGGCGTTGCTATGTAATAATCCATATGATTTGTAGGAAGTACTAACCTTAAAAAGATATCTGTCAAAATTTCATGACAATCCGACGATTAGTTTACAAGTTACAGAGGTTCAAGTGACGATACTTTTGAGTTTTCAAAAATGAATTCCAAGCAATTTCGCGTGTTGATTTATCATTGCTTTTGATGGGTAAAATACCATCGCAGCCAAAGCATGGCTTGATAAGTGTTATCCGGGCTCTGCTCCATCGAGACAAACGGTGGAGAAGTGGTTTGCTAATTTTAAACGTGGCCGTACAGACACTGACGATGCTGCACGCTCTGGAAGGCCAATTGAGGTGGTTACACCGGAAAACATCAAAAAGTCCACCGAATCGTTTCAAAAAACAGAAAAGTGAAATTGCGTGAGATAGCTGACACCTTGAAGATATCAGAAGGCAGTGTGCACACTATTTTGCATGAACATTTGTCCATAAGAAAGCTGTTCTCAAAGTGGGTGCCGCGTTTGCTCACAGTGGACCAAAAACAACAACGTGTCGATGATTCTGAGAGCTGTTTGGAGCTGTTCAACCGGAATAAAAGGACTTTTGCGTCGGTATGTGACAATGGATGAAACATGGATCCACCACCACACTCCAGAGTCTAATCGGCAGTCAGCTGAGTGGACTGCAGCCGGAGAACCACGTCCAAAGCGACCAAAATCGCAAAAGTAAAAGTCGGCTGGTAAGGTTTTGGCGTCTGTATTTTGGGATGCGCACGGAATTTTGTACATCGACTATCTTGAGAAAGGAAGAAGAATCAACAGCGAATACTACATGGCATTATTAGTGCGTTTGAAGGAAGAAATTGCCAAAAACGGCCACACATGAAGAAGAAAAAAATTCTCTTTCACCAAGACAATGCACCGTGTCACAAGTCGATCGCAACGATGGCCAAATTGCACCAATTGGGCTTCGAATTGCTTCCGCACCCACCGTATTCTCCAGATTTGGCCCCCAGCGGCTACTACCTGTTCGCAGACCTGAAAAAATGCTCGCCGGAAAAAATTTGGCTCGGATGAAGAGGTGATCGCTGAAACTGAAGCTTATTTTGAGGCCAAAGACGAATTGTTTTACAAAAAAGGTATCGAAATGCTAGAACGGCGTTGGACTGATTGTATCACTCTTGAAGGTATGTATGTTGATGAATAAAATCGAATTTCGCCAAAAAAATTTGTTTTTCTTAGTTATCCTACGGGCTTATTGAGTGATGTGTTACACCCTGGTTCGGAGAGAGGTAAAATGAAGGTGCCGTGTGTGAGTGTTGTCACGCACGGCAAAATTTCAAATTTTTCAGGTAAAAAAAAAACTCGCTTCCTGGCCAATGTAGTACCTTCGAGTGGAGCATTGGAAAATCACATGTAAAGTTATTCTTACTTTTCGTGTTGAATCGTTGACGTCACACCAATGCAATTAATAGTACAAAAACAGACTGCATGGAATTTCAACAAGCGTCGGTTTACTTGAAAAATATATTTTGTAACAATATAGTGTCGACAACTTAACTATCAAAAGGATTAAAAGAACTATGTAGCTTTAGAGTGCTTTATCTCGTTATTATAAAAATCAAACAATTATGTTCTGTATATCTTGTTTGATTAATAAAGTATTTGTTAAATAATGGCCCATTTTCGCCTTGTAAAATATTTTGCCAAATTGAATTAGTGATCTAGCAGCTAGAATTCTTTTTGATGGAACTGACTAAATGTACTCACAAGTTTCTTCGAAAAATTCTCAATCATACATACCATCAGTTAGTTTATCGTTATACGGAATACATATAACGTATTTATTCTTTTTGTAATAAATTTTTTTACTTTTGTTATCAAAAATCGGTGTTACTCTACGTACTATTTTATATTTACTTTACAGTATAGCTTAAGTAACGGCCCCTACACTTATAGCCACGTCCCAAATGCTCCATCCGAATGTAGTACATTGGGTTTAAATGCGAAAGTAAACGTACTTCAAATCAACCGGACTTCAAAATTATTTAATTTTGAATATAATGTCTAAACTAAAACTAAAGTTGGAGTTTATATCACGGTATCACTAGCGTTAACTTTGGAATGTGTCTGATTAGCAAGACACCAGCAAAGGTAAAAGGGGAAAGTTGCGAAATACTGGATTGTTGCCGCAAGTTCTGCTTACCGGTGCGATCTGAAGGGTCGACTTAACACTTTCCAAAGATAGTTAACTAGTAATTATTAATTGATTCGAATATTTAAGCATACACCAAATTTATTAATAATAAATTCAGATTGCCATTTGGTAGTTAGTTTCCTATTCGCCAACTTTCTGTTAGCCATCTCTAGTGAGCAGTGAAATAACACACACTCCTCGCTTTCTGCACCCTCTCCGTATTTGCAGAGGTCATTCTCGGTCAATCCGAATCTTCGCAAGGTAGCACCGTACGCCGTTACTAGCTGCACCATTTTATGATAGAACTTCACCTCCAACTTATTTCTAGCTTCTATGCTTAGTATAAATTTGTGTGTCAACCTGCCTGTGGCAGCGTTGTTCTACCACTCTTACCATTATCGGATTCACCTTTCTCCCGGTTTTTTTCTAATTACAGACCTCGTGGTGAATTTCATAACGGTAGTGCAACTAATGTTATCAACAGTTTAGCGAAAGTTCCAAATACATAAATAAAGCAAGTGCAAGACAAAAGTACTTACCAATTCAGCATCGACTGCAGAAGATTAACAGGAAACCACTCTTTTACTAAATTCAAAAAGGGCACCCTTAATCAAGATATTGGAACGGCGACACAAGTTTTAATTATGATATTGGAAACAACACCTTTCAAAGCAAACTAACTAAAAGCAATTGACTATGTAACTTAACTTTCAACATCTGCGAGTTATCAACTAGATAAATGAACTATATAACAAATGTTAGAATTTCTATTTTAAATAAAATTAGCTTGATGGCGTCAACACCTCGGTACCGAAGAATACGATGTAAGAAATTCCTATTTGGGGCCTCTTTGGACATAACCTAATAAAACTGCAAATCCTGAAACCCAAGTCCCGTGTGCGCTATCGTCCAGACGTCCTTTTGAAGATCTATGGTGGTGCTTATATTTGCCAGAACAGTCAGAGCCGATTTGCTATCGCTAAGAATCAAGTACACACTTGTGCCCTAGTGGTCGATGACGTACTCTATAGCTTTACTTATAGCTACTTACTTGCACTGAAAGATTGTACTCCATTTCGCAAGTTTAGTTTGGAATGGCAACACTTTCCTTTCCTTCTTATACACAATGAATGCCGCTCCTGCCTGTCCATCGTCAATTCGCGAGCCATCCGTATCAATACCGATCCCCTCTGCGTTTTCATCACCTTTGACGCACTCGATCCCCTTGAAATCGGCTCAATGTCCTAATTCAGGAATAATCATTTTCCTTTCGATTTCCTCCCTAGTTCCAAGGTCTTTGAATGACTTGCCTCCTTTCCCTATATTTCCAAATCTTTGATCTCTAATCACACCGACGACAAATTCGATTGGAAGGATTCTACTTATCAACAAAACTGCCTCCGTGAATGTGGTACTGTACGCTTTCGCCGCCTTGACCCCTGCTAAACGCTGAACGCTTGTCAATTGTCGCATTTTACTCATCTTGCAGCCCCCGCCCTTTGTTATCTAACTTGACGCCGAGGTATGTGATGGCTTCTTTGAACGGCATTTTCTCGCCACCTGTTTCCAGCCGAGAGGAACACTGTCTCGGTCTAGTTCCAAAATAAAACGTCTCCGACGTCGATGTGTTGAATTTCAACTTGACATCCCGTGACCATTCCTACAACTTGCTCAACGCCTGGTTTGGTTTTGTTTGCATCTCCACTAACAATCTCGACCTAATAATCAAAAGCGTATCATCCGCAAACCCAACAAGAAATACTGCACCCTTTGGACAATTTGACCCTATAAATACTTTCATGTAGCAACTTCCTGAACTCGACCTTTTGGGAGCATGCCCTTTCTACTACTCGCGATGCAATTTCTCCCGGAATTTCAATTTACGCCAATCGCCCCGAGAAATAACTATGGAACAATGACAACAGGTTTCGCGGACAATCCCTGCGTTCCAACTCCCAAACGATAGATGGCCATAATGCAGCATCAAATACCCCTAAAATATTCCAAGCAACGACGATGCAAAACTTTGTTGCTTTCCTCGCTTGCTTGATTTCTTCGACTACAAACGCCAGCGTGTCAACAGTCGACGATGGGAAAATTTTCTCCAACAAATATTCTGCCGTTGTTTTAAATCCTTCCGTATATTCCCCATTACCTTTTTTAAGTTGCCGAGCGCATTTTTTTGTTGTTTAGTCCTTATTGCGCGACACACCGTTTTCCCAGGTTCATTTTCAGAGTTGCGCTTGCAAAATTCTTTAAATTTGTTTGTTCGTGTTTCTTTTATCAGCATTTGATATTCTCGGTTACAGTGACTATACTCGATCTTTCTCTGTTTTCTTAATTTTTTCGCTGCGCGAGTTGTTACATTGATACAATCTTACTTTCTAGGTAATTGCGATATCTCAACCGTCTGTGACTTGTCATCTGCAAGGTTACTATCGTCTGGAATTCATTGTATTGCATCCGTTCTCATGAACTGTTAATAACCTTTATATATCTATCTTTGAATTACATTGTTCTAATATTTTTCTATTAGATTCTAATTTAATATATATATATATATATATATATATATATATATATATTGCTGTGATCCTCCTCGGATATTCCCTCATGTCTCTTTCCGCCTCGGCTGCTCACCTAGTTAAAGCTTTCATCCTCATTGATAAAAAAAAACAAATACATTCCTACCACAAACATCAACGTTAACTCTATTTACATCAATATTCATAATACATTAAAATTTCAAAATTAAATTTCAGCATAAATTTCAGTATCATAAAATTTCAAGATCAAATTTGTCATCATTTTAATTTGCATCCAGAATTAAAGTCCTTGTAGGATGCCTACTAATTAATTTAACAATATTTGCAGACCTGAGTCTGAATAAAAGGGATCATCTTCTACACCTTTACGTTAATTAAACAGGTTCGTCTAATTGAGCTCAAAGACAGACCCAAATTTTCATCATAATCAAGAACATAAATACTAAATACTCCTTTCTACTTAAACAAGAAAATTTCACCCTAAAATTAAAATTTTGTTGTTTGTACAAATTCACTACTGTCCATTTTAAGTGAACAAATTATAAAGTTATTCAACACACACCAAAACATCAAAAATCGAACAACAAAGCATAAGTTACCTGAAGGTTAATGCACTCGTGGCTCCAATGTACATCGTCCTTTGTTAATCACACCATTCCAACTGGGTTATGTTTACGGCTTCTGATTCTAAACGCTTTAAAAATTTTCTACACCACCATTCATCTAAAGTTATTTCAGAGCTTCTCAGGAACTCATTTAAGTATATCCAAATCTTGTTTTGTGGATCCAATCACGATCACGAATAACATTTGATTATTAACACCCCCGAAAAATAGCAAAGAAATTCATACTTCTTTCGCGCTATACGCCAAAACTGCCTACTTTTGTATATTCATTTATCGTTACAATTTTGATAGTTGGTACAGTAATACTCGTAAATATAACTAGAAGTTATTACCCTGTATCTTCTTTTCTAAATGCACTAAATAACTTTCATCGTAACACGTAAAGAGCAAACTGTTTTAAAGTATTCAATAATCACCAAAATATACGAGCAAACTGTTTAAATTATTGAATCAAAATCGAAAAACTAAGAGCACTGTTTAAAGCATCGAATAACCAAAAATCTAAGAGAGCTAAACTGTTTAAAGTCCGGGTTTATATAATGGCTAGCCTGTTCGTCGCTTTTGTCCTGCAAACGGACAATTTCCAGAATTTCGCATACTCTGTTCCCATCTCGACCGCCCAGCACGCGGTTCTACAAAATTTGCACACGCGCCAGTTGAAAATCTCAGAAATTTTCCACACGGCACGCAACGTCTGAGCACAACTAATTAAATTTTATACAGAAATGTTATTTTTACACCTCTCATGTTTACCTCTTATTTTCAACCAATCGCAACCCAGTGACGTTGCTCAACCCACGCCTTTAATTATCCGTGTCTCTGTCTTGCGCATATTATCCGTCTCTACCTACCCTGTTCTGAGTGGTACAAATCGATATTCTTTATTATCGGTTATTTCAATCCACGTGGACTGTTAAATAACCCACTTTATTAGCATTTCCCGTGAATATTAAGCGACGGTTTCTCCAACATTCTCTGTAACCATTTGTTATCTGCAAAATTTACGCAGAACGTGACTTCTAAAAATACGCAGGTGTTCAATCGTACTACTTCTAAATAACACTTCTACGATTTGAATAGTATTGGGTTTTTACAAGCTTTTATGCATATTATATGTTACTAATGGTTCAATTAACTCCAATTAAAATAATACCCTTTAATTTTTAGTGAATCCTAATTAAATATTCAATTATTATTTGTACGTTTTGTTTAATACCCATTACTTGAAAACTTGAATTAATTAATATAAATTTTGCACGTAATTTCCATTTGTTTCTTTACTTGGAATAATTAAATTACACGTTGAGCATTTTAATTCTGCTTCTTTATATAGAAAGCGTCTAGTAAATAATTTAAATCCCTTATTTTTAATGAAACGAATGAATTTTTATGCTCCACGGTTTTTTTAATAACGCGAGTTATGTATCCCCCAATTACATATATATATATATATATATATATATATATATATATATATATATATATATATTATATACTGTCAAGAAGGGGTGGGCTTATAAAATGTTTAAATAGGGCTTCGAAACGACTTTGCTAGAATGGGGGTATATTTGGTTTGTTTGAGTATTTTCTTTCAGGTATTTTTGGTTTATAAATTAACAACAACTATTCCACGTTTATAAATTTATAAAGCTTTTGAAACTGCATTGCATTCAACAACATATACCGGCCATAGACCAGGCTAAGCTAGTTATAAGTTTGCATTGTATACGTATTTTAATTGTTATGGTTGCACGTATATGAATTTTAATTTGAGTTAGCGTTTTCATAACCATTTGAATGTAAAAACAAATATCAAAATTGCTTGGTATACTGCACGCTTTTAAAATTTTAAGGAGTTAAGTGATACTCCCGTAAAATTTGTAAATCAATTTCAGTTTGAATATGTTTTAACAATTAAAGATTGGTTATGTAATGACAGGACGTTTACCGAATAAGACATAAATGTCTGTTGCGTACAATTTAAAAGCTGAACCATCAAAGTTTGTTAGCTATTTTCAATATTGTAAAAGTTCAATATACATAAATCACTGGATTACAAACCATCTAGAAAATGAATGTATCTAGAGAAAACAACTGTATTATTAATCAATTATTAATAATTATAAATTACATAGTGTGCGTAGAGATAGTTGTCATGGCAACGGAAACAAAAGAAGACGGTTTTATTTTATAAGGGACTTCAAATTTATATTACTAAAAATAGACGTGTTTTGTACTGTTATGAGTTTTATTACATTTAAAAGTTACGAGAAAGTTTTGAAAGTCAAGTTGTACCTGGAGATAGCAAATAGTAGCAGTTTTACGGCGAATAAAAGTTAATTAAAAGAGGAGTGCTGGTCTGTACCGTTATTGTTTGAAGACGAAAGCATAGTGGAATTGGAGTTATCTGAGTATTTGTATAACATAAAATTTGTAGAAATATTAGTAGTTTTATAGTCTGGAGATTACCAGTTGCTCGAGTTACTTATTATTTACAGGAGGTGCCTGCAGTTGGTCACTTGGCTTCAGGACGGCTGGAAGGCGGCGCTTGTATCTGGATTCCAGGTATTAGTATTTAATATCTACGCAGTGCTTTAATCAAATTTATAAAAGTGGAACTAGTGTTTGGGAATACTTTTGGCATTTACAATTATTTGAAGAATGCTTGTGTATTCGGTTGCAATTGTCATAATTGTCCTAAGATAAAAAAGAAAGATCAATCCTGTAATCATGAATAAACAATACAAAATAGGTGGTAATTGATTATAAAAGGGTTCTCTATAACTCAATATATACCAAAATATAACAGATGGCGCTAACAACGTGAGGCAGAGTAGATTTGTTAGTTGTACGTTGCATATATTCTATTTAAAAGTGAAAATTAATATTTGATTGACGTTTTATATATATTTATTTGACAGTTGTTGAAGGTTTTGAATTTATTGTAGTAGGCTAAGACGTAATTTGATATTCACACTTTGGTCAATTTTAGCGGCGGTAAAACATTAGGTGGGGCTCGAATAGGTAAATAACTTCGCAACAAAATATTTGTTCGCCTAAAGGTGGGGCTCGATAGGGCTGATTCAGATTTGCAGAGGTTGTGTAGCTTAGTGGGGCACATCATTGAAGTTTATTTTGAAAATTAAAGGGACATGTCTGATGAGGAGAGAATCACGAGGTCAGGAAAGTTTATGGTGTTGAGACTGGTGTGAGAGGGCAACCGGTGGTTAAGACTGTAGCAGCAGGGGATGCTAGGGATGAAGCTGGAGGATATGTGGAGCCGGAGGTGATTATTGTGAATTCAGGGGATACATCGGGAGAAAATGAAATTGATAAGGGAAAAGAGAATATGCAGATCCAAGATGTGATGATGGTTTTGTTGGAATTAAAAGGGTCGTTAACTAAGTCGCATGAAGAATTGAGAGGATCATTGTTGGCCGAGGTTAGAAATTCACAAGCGGAAGTTAAAAAATTTGATATGATGGAAATGAAAATTGAAGGAATTAATGTATCAATACAGAGCAGTTTGTGTTCATTTAAGGATGAAGTTCTGAAGGACGTAGAGGATAGAGTCCAGGTTGTAGAAGGGAAGGTAACAACAGGTTTAAATGAATTAAGAGAAGATGAAATTATATTATTGTTGTCAAGGCATATGGAGGCGGAAATAACTAGGGCCGTAGCGATACAAAACGTTCGGACTTTAAGAGACTTTTTGGAAATGATGCAAAATTATGACGTAGCTAGGACGTTTGAAACGAATACCAGGGAAAATAGTGATAATAGGAATTGGGATAGGAATAGGAATAGCACAGACTACCAGAGGACTGGGGTGCAAGGATACAATTATAGGAGAATGGACAGGACAACTACAGAAAGCAATATCAGGAAATCAAAGGAGAACGAATAAAATTGGGAACAACGTTTTAATAGAGACGATAATTATAGGGGAACAATGACTGGAACAGGACGGATAGGAATGACAGAGGTTTTGGACAGCAAAGGACGGGTTTTGGGCAGAGATGGCAGAGAGAAAGGAGCAGACATCAACGGATCAGGGGGAAATACCGACAGGGATTAGAGACCGAGAACGGGAGACAGATAGAAACTTGACGATCCAACACGTAACAACAAGAGACACGCGACAGAGATCGGAGGATAGGATAGAGAAAGTGGAGGTCCACGATGAACCCACGGTACAAAAAAACGTCGATTTATTAGTGTTAGGAAAATCAGATTTAGGGACACAGCATAGTATTAGTTTAGTAGATAAGTTGTTAGATAATAAGTTTGAAAGAAGGCGGGAGTTACCATTTATTCATATTAGGATTCTGTTTACACGGCATTGATAGATACAGGGTCGCAGTTATCGCTGGTGAGAGAGGAAATAGTTTTGAAACATGCAAAATTATTCAAAGGAAAATTTGTAGGGTTAAGAGTATTAATTTATGGTCTGCGATTAAGAGGAAGTTAACTACGATAGACAAAGTTGTACGAGTATCGATTGTATTAGGAAGTACCAGACTAGGTGAAGTAGAGTTTTGGATAGCAAGAGGATTATATTTAGATTTTATTGTAGGGATAGATGTAATTGAGGAATTTGGACTGGTTATAGATGGTAAAGCACGAATGGTAAAGGTATTAAATTTAGAGAAGAAATGGGTGGTGCCTAAGGATAATTGGGATACTAGGGATGAGATAAATACAGATAGTATAGGATCAGGAAAGACTAAGAATAGAATTTATGATGGAATTGATGAGTTACGGTTATGTAATATATTTGAGAAGGTATTTGATGAGGAACAGATAGGATTAATAGGGGTGGATATGAAGGAAATGTTATATGAGGTGTTTAATAGACATGCAGGAGTTTTAGTAATGAGCCTAGGTTTGCGAAGGAGTATACGCATAAGTTAGAGGTCACAGACGAGGGAAGTTTTCGTACTAGGGTATATCCAATACCATTTGCATTAAGGGTCGAGTGAAAAATGAGATTAAAAGATGTTAAAAGAGGGAATTATTGAATCAGCGAGAACACCCTATATCAATCCGGCAGTGGTTGTGCCTAAATCTGATAATTTAGAATTAAGAATTTGTTTAGATGCTAGGAGATTGAATGCGATTACTAAACCACAATTTGAACAACCAAAATCACTAGATAATTTGTTATACAAGGTAAGCGAGATGAAAATTTTTAGCAAACTGGACTTAAAGAATTCTTTTTGGCTAATTCCTTTGCATGAGGAAAGTCGGAAGTATACTGGATTTAGCATTGAAGGAGATTTATCAGTACAGAGTTGTTTCATTTGGTCTTTCAACGTCATCCGCTGCATTAGTTCGAGCCATGCAGAAGTTATTAGATGAGTACGAAGACTTCTGTACGCACTATGTCGATGATATTTTGATTTTTCTAAGAACGAGTTAGAACATTTAGAACATTTAAGAAAAGTGATCCGAAGGTTAGACGAGGGAGGTTTGAGGTTGAATTCGAAGAAGTGTGAGTTTTTAAGGACCAGGTAAAGTATTTGGGGTTTGTCGTTGGCAGCGAAGGAATTAGAATTTGTGAAAAAGCTTGGACGAGTTGAAGAATTTGAAACAGCCAAGAAATTTGAAAGGTTTAAGAGGATTTTAGGTGTATTAAATTATTATCGTCGATTCATACCAAAATATTCGGAGTTGTGCATTCCATTGTTGGAGTTGTTAAAAAGAACGAAAGGTGGAAATGGAACGAGCAAAGGGAGCAGGCATTTCGGGAGTTGAAGGCGGTATTTTATAGGAACTGTCATTAAAATATCCCAATTTTACGGATCCATTTATTTTAAGGACAGACGCTTGAGTTTTGCAATAGGGGCTGAGTTGGTGCAGGTTCAAGAAGGAGAGAAGTGCCAATTTGTTTTATTTCGAGGGCTCTGAAAGACTGCGAGACTAGGTATTCGACAGCGGAAAAGAGATGCTGGCAATCGTATATGCTGTGAAGAAGTTAAGATTTTATTTATTGGGTAATAAATTTCTGGTTGAATCGGATAACACAGTGGTCACGTTTCTGAAGAAGAAAGAGTTTTGAACAGTCGATTGTATAGATGGGCGTTAGTATTGCAGGAATATGATTTTGAGATTAGACATAAACCTGGTAAAGAAAATGTTACGGCTGATTTCTTTAGTAGGAAGGATGAAGGGTTGCTAACGGATAGTAGGAATGGATTTTTGATTGCATTGCAAGTGTTTGAAGATCTGGGAAGATGGTCGAATGCCAGATTTCATCGGATGCAAACACACGAAGAAATAAGGGTGATCAGAGAAAAATTATTCAGAGAGAATTTAGAACAAGACAGAGGTTTTTATATGGTCGAGGGAATTTTGGTGAAAAGATTATGGGATGATGAATTATTAGTGTTAACGACACAGGTAGCCGTTGAGCTGATCCAGGAAATTCATACTACGTTTGGTCATATAGGGATTCGTAAGACGTTCTTGATATTTAGGGAAGCTTTCTATGCACGAAACGATAGAAAATTGGTGAAAAATTGCATAAATCTGTGTGAGACGTGTTTGTTAGGAAAGGATAAGAATGTGGTGTTGCAGAATCAAGTTAGATGTATAAGAGCGGAAGGTCCATTAGATATTGTGGCAATGGATTACTTGAGTAATTTGATACCGAGTAGGAACGGATATCAGCATATTTTAGTTGTAGTTGATATTTTTACAAAGTTTGTGCAGCTTTATCCAGCGAGGAGATGTAATTCTAGGCATGTATTGAGTT